>CM062807.1:993549156-994298292 GCA_031772625.1 Pinus tabuliformis | reverse complement strand
ATCCCTGTCGCTCTGCTATGTACTCTCGGCCTCGTGCCGAACTGCCCCTCGCTGCAACAGATCACTGGTTCGATTCTCTCAACAAAGCCCGCTCCAGAAAATCGAACTAACTGATCAATTTGGTGTATCTCCAACTAACCCTCAAGCCTCCTCTTATACTTTCCTGTTGAGTCTTCAATGGCCAAGATTAAGTCCCTAATCAATGGCTAAGATTAGATTTGGCTTGATCCTTGTCTCTTGGAACCTTCTAACCCAAAATTATATTAATACACATTAATATTTTAATTTTCCTAAGTTTATACTTAGAACCCCATTAAAAATATTAATTATTTAATATCTCCTCATCCGGGTAGAATTTCTCCAAACGATTTCTGGGTTTTAGAGATCTCATGTGCTTTAGCCTCTCCACCAATTTTCATGGCTAGAGAACATTCGATTCTACCACAAATCAACAAGATATCCATGCAAATCATTGTTCGAACCCCAGTTTGTGTTTGGGGCACAAAATGGGTCTCATCAATGTCCTAGTGATTGAATATCCTATCTGCTCCAACGTTGAGGTCTCAGAGGATGGTGCTAGCCCTCCCATGTCTCAATAGCGAGATGAACCTCATTTAGCCTTAGATCAGCTGCCAAAATCCATATATACTTCTAAGCTAGCTGGGGGCATGCTGCTCCAAGTGCACCATCTCATGAATAATGTGGGGCAAAGTGCAGATTGTTGGGGGTGCTGAAGGTGCCCATGGAGTAAAATGATGTTATGCAAGTGATAGGAGTCTCATGGCTCTCAACACTTCATCTGTAGGGTATCATATGCTCCTCTAGTGGACTTAGGCCCCAATTAAGTTGCCCAACCCATGATGAAACTGTTATTGCTCAAACTAGCAGGGGTCCTAAAAGGGGATCCTTGAAGGGCTACTACTAGACTATTGAAGGCAACAATGGAGCAATAGCCCATTGTCACCTCGGCTAAGGCTCCCTTCTCTTTACGGACTTTCACCAATGGGAGGAGACCCGTTATGATGAGGATCACGAAATGGATACGCCAATGATAGGGTGAGGGGTGATCCTGGAAGTCTATTCACAAGAGAGGCTCAAATATGTGGCTTGCCTGCTTTGGAGGCAAGGTTTAAAGCTCTCAAGGGCTTAAGGGGAACTTCAAGGTTTAGGTTTAGGTTTAGGGTATATATATCTTATAATGGAGGTTCCCAGGCCTTGGAATTCTTGTGAAAGCTTAGATTCTAAGTGATCCTTGAAGGATTATGCTTAATAATGTATGGGACCACACGGGACCAAGTGGACCTGGGGGTAGGTCAAGGAGACCCATTATAATAAGGATCACAAAATTGAATGGATCAATGATAGGATGAAGGGTGATCCTATAAGTGTATTCACAAAAGAGGCTCAATTATATGGCTTGCTTGCCTTGAAAGCAAGATCAAAGGCTCTCTAGGAAGGGCTTAGGGGAATTCTAAGAGCTTGGGTTTGAGTATATGACTTGTCAAGAAGATTCTTAGCTCCTAAAATCCTTGTGGAAACTTGGCTTCCAAGTGGTCTTTGTGAAATTGGCTTCAATACGTTGTGGGACCACACGGGACCAAGTGGACCCAGATTAGGTCAAGGAAGTAGGGTTTAGCAACCAATGATATACTTGACCTAATAAAGGGGGAGAAGGGAATCAAGGAAGGAATTTTCAATGAAAGATAATGCAATGATCCCAGTGAGGTTTCTAGCCTAAGGAAACCAGGGGCAAGAATCGGTCTTCAAGTTAAGGCTGGCGATATCTCAAGATCCCACCATCAAAATATCATGAAATTTTTCGGGCTTCTTGAGGACACATCAACGCATTTGTGGACCAAAAAATCGAAGTGTTTCGATGGCTAGATTGTGAGATAATTGATGCCCCAGGAGACCTAGAGGACTAGACCTAAAGAAAAGGAGAGGCGACAAGGGAAATAGGTTTAAGGTGATCAACTTATGGTGGACCAGTGCCTAATCCTTTGGGGAGATTTGGAGTTGAGAGTAATTATGACTATGGACATTGAATTTTCTACGTCAAGGAGGCCTCAAAGAGCTCTTCGCATAGCATTAGGTCAGCGGCAAAAGCAACTTCAAGAACTTTAAACTTCGTTTTGCAAAATTGATGGCTTATCAAGGTGAATTCCAATGAAGAAGCATCTCTAGGAACATTCATTCATAATACATGGCCCATACATGAAGCATCACTATCTAGAAACCAAATTTCCACAACTTTGCATAAATGGATGCAGTAAATTAGCCCTAGTATAACGAAATCCCAACAACAATGTATGTGACAGAAATAGAAGAAAAAATAACATTAAATTGCATTTACATGTATTAAGAGTATATCCAACCATCAAGAACCTCCCAGACGAGAAAATAATCCAAACATCAAAATTCATTTCATGCTGCAAAATTCATCCTCCAAGAAGGATAACGAAATTCTCAAGAGAGATACAAGTCCAATCTAAGTGATCATGCTAAAATGAATCCTCATCACTTCTATTTATACACTTCTAATGAGTTCGATTTAGAAAATTAGGCCTGTTACCACTCAAACCAGCAGGGGACCTAAAGGGGTTCCTAAGAGGGCCACTGCTAGGTTAAGGGCAACGGTGGAGGCTTAGCCCACTGTCACCACAACTAAGTCTCCCTGCTCTTTACGGACTTTCACTGATGGGAGGAGTCTCGGTAGTGTAGGGATCACTTGTAAAGTATATGTCAATGGATAGGTGGAAAGTGACCCTAGAAACCCTTTCCCAAGGATGGAGTGAAGAATTGAACTTGCTTGCTCTTCAAGCAAGGGACTTGGTCCTCCAGGGGTAAGGGGTGAATATTGGAGGGTTGAGGGAGAAGGAATAGGCTTATAGACGAAGTTCTCAATCCCTATCATCCTTGGGAAACTTGGATTCCCAAATGGTCCTTGACAAATAATCTTTATTGAGAAGTGGGACCACACGGAGCCAAGTGGACCTAGTCCAGGTTTGGGGATGGAATGTAGCAACCAATGATGTTCTTATCCTGGACAAGGTGAAAGGAAAGGACCAAACAAGAATATGTACTTCAAAAGGTTGAATTGAACCTGTTGATGTCTAGCCTTAGGGATGCCTAGGCAAAATTCGATCCTAGAGCTAGGGCTTGGGATTCCTAGAGATTCCACCATTAGAATTGCCTCAAATTTAGAGGAGAGGGAGGGAACCCACCAGTGTAGTACCCTGTAGGAGATCAAAAATTTTCCTCGGAAATTGATGCCCTAGGTGACCTAATGGGGCTAGACCTAGGGAAAAAGGGGAAAAGGGTAAATGGTTAAGGGGATGACTATCCATTTTAGGGATCAGTGCCTAATTCACTTGGGTATATGGAGTCAAGGATGATTATGAGTAAGAACTTGGTTTCTTGATTAAGGAGGCCTAGAAAGTCAGCTTCATCCAATGTTGAGAGAAAGAAAAGAAAAGGGACCTTCAAGCATTTATACTTCAAAGCAAACGATGCAAGCTTATCGAGACAAATAATCTCTAGGACATTTCATTCATATAACATTTGCCCATACATTAAATTAGCTAAAACATGCTCAATTCCACATTTCAATCATGCAAAAATTAGCCCTAGTTTTAACAGTATGTAGCAACAAGAATAATAACATCAAAATTTACTTGCAATGTTATAGAGTATATATAACCCAAATCCATATGTCAAAATTCATCCATCTCCAAAAATATCCTACAAGGAAAAAATGTGAAGTTCTCTATGATTAGAGAGATCCCAAGTCAAGTGATGATCCAAATGAATGTATCTAAGATCAATATATAGTCTCCTAAGGAGTTTTAATTAGCGTATGGGCCTACATTAGCCCCTAATGATAAAATCATATGCAAATAAAACCCCTACTAGTGACAAGCCCACCAAACTAGCTCACAAGTGGAAAAATAAGCCTCACAAGGGGCCAAATAATAATATGTACATGTCGTGGGACCCTCCAAAGGCCCAATAATGTTCTGAAGTGCCATACTGAGGAATAAATTCATCGAAATATGATGGACAAGGGAGTGGCCCCTTGTTCTCCAAGTAGTAGACCTGTGGTGCACCTAGCGGGCCTGAGGGCACATAAATCACCCCATGGGTCTCCATATGAATCGGAGATGCCTATAGATCCTCTACAAGGGTCCGAGTGGTGGAATGAATGTTTCCATGACATCGTGCAAGTCTTGGGACACTTGCTAAGAGTGTGGCGCTCCTGTGGGAGCCTGCTGGCCATAATGTACCAAGCATATCACCATCATCCCAAAACTAGATTGCTAGTAGTCTTTGAGCATCAATGAAGATCTGTGGAGTGTTGTTTGCTGCTGTGGAGGCCAATGGCTCTCTATGCACACCTTATATGTGCCAATGTAGACCTCTGGGGGTTAGGATGCTATATAGGGAGACCAAACCCAAATGGAAACCCCCTGTAATCATGTACAAGATCCAATGCGTCCCCTAGGCTTCTAGTACAACGAATCATTAAAATAATCGGGTAAGAGAATTTACAAATCATGGATGACAAAATAGGCACTTCATAATGGCATGCCCTTCCGTAGTGGCCTTTGGCATGTGCTAGTGTCTCCAAGCTCCAAGGGGAGTTAACCAAGTACCTTATTAGGTGGTTTCAGCGCTTAAAGGGGATAGTATGTCCAATGTACATCCCTCTAATAGGGGTGGGAAGTGATAAATAAGTGGAATGGAGTAAGGAATGAGAGGGGCAATCCTGGGCCACATATTGGGGCATAAGGGTAGCTAGATAAGAGTAAGCCCACACCTGGGTATGTAATGTGTAGGAGGGAGAAATCATGGTACAAAAGGTGCCTCGACCCTGATTTTTCCACCCTTCTTTATATGCCTTTTGCCTTTTATGAATTTTCTTTAATTAACTACTTGGGGCTCAAAGGGCAAGAGCATGTTCTGTAAGATATAGCAGTGATTACCCCCTTTAAGGTAGGATGGTTCATTTCCCTCTAGGGGTTGGGATAATCATGGGTTCCTCAACGATAAAGGAAACTCATCTATGGCCTATGGAACCAGGGTGATGACCATGGATTGGGGTAGAGCTCATGTATTGGCTTTTGCCCACATGCTAATTATTTTGTCCCAACCATCTTTTGCATTTTGTGATACAATTTCCTGTTAAATGTGGCCAATTATGTTTTTTCTTCTTTTTCTTTTAACTGCTTCAACCTCTGAGGCATCATTCTAGGCTTCACCCTGTTGACCACTACCGGTCAACTGCCCACAGCAGTACACCCCCTTTTTATCTGCAAAAAGGGGTAGCGCTTGATCGACATGTCCGTGCCATCCTGCAGTCATCAGTAGCTTGATCAATTTAATTGTAAACCCAGTCTGCATGTATGAATTGTAAATAATCTTAGCAGATATGAGTCGTGTATGTAAATTGCCTAGGTGGACCTAACTTTCTAACGGTAATCTACGTCCCGGAAGGTTTTTCGTCTCACCGATCTATGATCGGCAGAGTTTTCCTTCAGCCTGACCCCAAAGCCGGGATGCATTTTGTCATTAGAATTTTAGGAGAATCCTAGTGCGTTAATCTGCTAGATTATAGTTGTGTCGCAGAACTGGGTGGTTTATGAGGGTCTATGATAAAGGGGTTTTCCCCCTTAGGATGTAAATTGTAAAAGTCATGATGTAAAGTGTCTTGAGGGTTAGAAAATGTTTTAATCCCCTCATAAGGCTTAAGTCCTAGGTCCTAGGTGATTTTTCCAAAGGCTAAGTTCGAGGATCCATCTTAAAATGAATTAAAAAATTAAATAAATAAATAAATAAATGAAAAAAAAAAAAAATAAAAATAAAAAGAATAATAAAAATTAAAAATTAAAAAATAATGATAATAAATAAAAAATAAAATAAATAAAATTAAAAAAATATATAAAAATTATAAAATAAAGCAAAAACCCTAAAATAATAAAATAATAATATTTTGAGTGAATGCATGTAAAATATCATTTTTTAATAAATCGACGGATGAGATTAAGAGATGTCTTGATTCTCATCAGCGGTCGAGATCATTTCGACATGGATCACTCGAACTAGCCGTTGGGATCTTTTCCTTTAAGTAGGGTGCTAGGGGTCATTTCAGAGAATTCGATCTGTGAGTCTTGTACTGAAGAAGCTCTCTTGTAATCTGTTTCTGGTTAATAAAAGAAGACTTTGGGGTCCAAATCTTGCTGGTGTTACTCTCTGGAAGTGCTGTGAGCTAATTTATTTTCTGCATATTTTAATTTTCAGCCATTAATAACAGCTTATTGTAGAGTATTGTGAGCACAGGTATCTTGTTCACTTGCTAGGGTTTGAATGGTATTAGGGTTTCTGGAGTAATGGCAGGTATCTCCATTGCTCTTTGAGGCCTAGTATTATTTTCTCTCTCTTTACTGATGGTTGAAGTGAGCTGTGCATGAAACCCTTATTAAAGAAGATTAGCGGGTGTTTGGGAAAGTTCTCGGCTGAACCAGCCAACTCCCGCAAGCATTTTTCTTGCTGAGCCCAACTGGTTTTGATCCTAGGTCTATCATTCAGTTTATTTTTTTTTCTAATTTGCATGAGAGATTTTCTGAAGTTCTTCAGAGTGAAATCTGAAATTTTCGATAATATTTATGCTCTTATTGCTAAATCTGGCTATCAAAAGGGGCCAAAATCTGTAAATTAATCAGCTGTTTTGGGGTTTCAATTTTTGCTCTATACACAGATTTAAAATTAGGGTTTTATTTTTCTTTTTAATTGCAGCTGCCCAGTCCGCAAATCCATTTCCATGCAACAGTCATTCAGTAAGCAAGCATCAAAGTTCTGCTCCATCTACGCTCAGAATAAAGGGAAATGCAGTGAAATGTAACATTGTTCAAAGGAGGAACGTAACTGCATAAGATTAAATTGATTGTTTTTGATATATCAAAATCAGCCGCAAAGTTTTCTCCAGACCTGCGTGATCTGTATAATGCCTGCACCCCCCTCACGCTGTTAACACCTCCATCTGCAAGTGGCGTAAAGGAATTTCTGAATGTATGCGTTCCTGGCATAGATCCACTTCAAAATCCTTTTCTTGCGTTGGGACGTGATGCATGTGAGCGTTTATTCAAAAAAAACAAAAAATTTCACGTAAAACATGGCTGCTCCAGCAAAACCCTGACAACAAAAGTCCCGCTTGAAATTTCAACCCTCGCTGCTGCGTCCTCATCATTTCCGCCGTCAAACTCCGTGGGTTGGCATCTGAGGAAAGCAGAAGTCGTTGAAGCTTTACGTGGATGCTGGTATGCGGAAGTCACATTTGTTGCTTGCGTGGTAAGAAAGTCGTTTTTTTTTTCTCTCTGAAGCGTATGGTAAATTTTTTGGTTCTACGGCTTCATCTGAAAATCTCAGGTTTCAAAAAATCGCGCAGATGCGTTTCATGCTCACGTTTGTTTATTTCTTATCAGCGTAAAGTTTTTTTTAGCATATAGTTTTAGATACGTAGGTTAATTTTAGATTTAGTTTTTTGTTAAGTTATAATTAGATTTTAATTATTTTAAAGTTTCGATTTTAGTTTTAATTTAGATTTAAAATTTTGGTAGTTTTAGTTTATATTTAGAGTAGATTTTAATTTTATATTTAGAGTAGATTTTAATTCAATAAAAAAAAAAAAAAAATTAGATTTAGAATTATTTTAGTTTTAGATTTTTTGTGTTTTAGTTTTAATTTTTAAAGTTATAAAAAATATCAAATATAAAAAGTCCATTTTCTTTATTTTTTATTTAGATTTTAATTTTAACTTTAGGTTTTGTTTTATTTTTTTGAATTTCGCTTTAAAAAAAAAAAAAAAAAAAAAATCATAAAAAAATTTAAAATTTTAAAATAAAAAATAATAAAAATAAATTTTGCAATTTCAGTCTTGGCTCGGAAATTACCTAGGTTTCATCTTTTATGCTGAGGCTGAAAATTTTAACGTGGGAATTAGTGTTTAATATGATTCAATTTTCATCTGAGGATTAACTGCATGAATGTGGTCTCTGGTTAGTATTTTAGGTGATTTTGAAATTTTAAATTGCTGGAGTATCATTAAGCCGATAAGCGTTTTCCCACATTTAATAAAAGTTAATTTTCGCTCAGGCTTTGATGATAGATGATTGCTCTTAATGAGTACATATTTCTGCAGCATCTGATAATTAATCGTTTAAATATTAACTCCACAAGGCACTGGTCTTTTAACTTCTAAATCGCTTAAGTGCTTGTTCCCTATCATGTCTCCCAACCCAACAGTTTGGCAGTTGGTCTTCATCATCTCATAGGGTCTACCCCCTTTAACCACGGGAGACAGGCTTAAACGGAGAGATTGGGGATCAGGGTGACAGCCCCCGGTCTGAGCGTTGTCGTATCAATCTGTGCGACAACACACCCAAGGCGGGGGCAAGAGGATAGGGAGGTTGGCCCTATGTGGACCCAGGTGGGAGAAATGACGAATGGGATATAGTGGGTGGAAATGGAGTAATATATGCGGATAAAGGAGCAGGACCACGCTCCCAAAGTTGGGGTTTACCAAGTAGTACCACCCTAGAACCAAATGGTCAATAAAGGAGATCCCACAGGACTAAGATCCAAGGGTAACATCCAAAAGAGATCAAGGAGGCAAGAGCACAAACTAAACCCACCCTTTCCGCCAAATTCCCCCATCAATCCATACCAAGAAGTATCCATGATAAGCAAACCCAATACTCAATTAGCAAATGACAAGACATACCTTTAGATTCGGGAGGCCCACCTTCAAACATATGATCAATATAGGAGGGTGAGGGACCACATGGCTAGCTCAGGTGGCAGAGAAATGGCACAACGAGCTACTAGGAGGCTCCAAGGGGTTGATGGCTGCCGGCTGAGTCTCATCATGGAGAAAAAATTTCTCCTGGGGATATCACACACGAAGTGGTGGGTAACATTTGGCTCCAACTGGGACGTGATCTCTCGAAGAAGTGGACGAGGTTGCTCGAACGGGAGGTCAAGAGAACTCCAACAATCTCTTGGTCACCGTAGACCTGTTATCTGCACATGTCAAAAGCTCAAAGCCACGGGGCAGCGTGTTTTTCACAGTCTCTTATGATCACCCATGCTTAATGTTAGCCCATAAACAAACAAGAAAATAAAATATGCAATTTTTTTTATCATTTTTACCAAAATGCAATCTAATCTATCATGAGAAATATCATATGTGGTTAGTTCTAATGCAGAAATGAGCATGCAATGCATCCTACCCTAACATGCATATGATGAAAGCTATTATTAAGTGTAATCATAAAGCTAGTGCAACCAACATATCATCAAGTCAATATAAATATGCCTACCTATATGATTACTCATGCAGCAAGTCCCAAAGCAAATATAAACTCAAACACATGGAGGATGTTGTGTGCGGGAGGTGGGAAAACATGATGCCCACATATGGATGATTATGTGAGAATAGGTAAGAAAAGGGTGTAATGTAGTCCATGAGATCTTCACTTGCAACCAAAATATAGAGATGTCAACAACCAAACTCATAAATTTTCAATGGATGACGACCTCCGATGTTGATTTGGGGTAGCATTGGATGTGCTCTAGCCACGAAATTTGGTGGAGAGGTTGGAGCACATGAGATCTCCAATACCCAGAAAGGTTTGGGCAGATTCTAAAGAGATCAGGAGATATTAAAATAATTAATATTTTTAATGGAGTCCCTAAGTCTAAACTTAGGGAAAATAAAATATTAATGTGTATTAATATGAATCTATGTTAGAATGGTCCAAAAGACATGGATCAAGCCAGATCTAATCTTAGTCGTTGATTAGGGACTTAATCTCGGCCGTTGAGATGTCAACAACAAAAGTATAAGAGGAGGCTTGAGGGTCACTTGGAAAGTACACCAGATGATCAGTCATTCTTTTCTCTAGAGCGGGGTTTGCTAAGAGAGATAGAATCAGTGATGGGAAGAGCAGCTGAGGGGCATTGAGTACAAAGAAACAGAGAAGGCAAAGATTGTGCCGGGAGAGCAGCGCAGCAGCGAAGGAGAGTGACGCAGAGCCAGCAAGGGCTCACGCAGGGCCACGCAGAGGCAGCCAAGTGCTGCACAGAGCACCAGAGAGGCATGCGTGTCTGACGCAGAGGCCCAAAAAGTTGACGCAGGGCCTCCTGGGGCTGATGCAGGCCAAGAAACGCTGACGCAGGGCCAGCGTGAGACAGAGACGGGCTGACGCTGGGGTTGCAGGAGCAGTGTTGTGCTGAAGCGCTGCCGGAAGGATTTTTCGGGGTTTTAGCCAGGAGATTTTTCTCAAACTGAGGTATAGCTGCTAAGGAAATTCTCTATTGGGTAGGCCAGTTTCGACACCTAGATTTTACTATAATATTGCTTAATAAGAAAACCCTCAGATAGCTGCACCGGTCTTCCCGCATTGGGTTTTTCCGGGGACATTGTTCCAAAAATAATGGTGTCATGTGGTGTGTTTGTTCTTGTTTCTTTTAGTTGTTGATCTGTAATATGTTGAGCATGCACTCATGTTTATTTTCAGTATTTACTTTGTAAATAACTTGTTAAAGAAAAATAACAACTAGGTAGGAATAAATCAGAAAAAGTGCATGAAGGATTTTTAAACTAAGTAAACTTAGAAACTTCAACATGGTGTCAGAGGGTGATTGCAAATCATAGGAGGACTAAAAGACATCAGCCGAGCGGAGCAATAGCAGTAGAAAACAGTTGTGCTAAGGTGACAGAAGTTGTTTCTAGCAGTGTAGAAGCCAAGGAAGTGTGACGTAGATCCTGCCAGAGCCACGCAAAAGAAGCCGGGAACTGCGCAGAGCCTCAGAGAGGCCAGCATTGCTGACGCAGAGGGCCAAAGGGTTGATGCAGAGCATCCCAGGGCTGACGCAGAGCCAGCGTGAGGCAGAGAGGGGCTGACACAGTTCACAGAGAGGTAGTCGCTGGAGTCTAGAAGGCTGCAGGAATATTGCAGAGTGGAGCTGGTGAGGTACTGTAGTCAGAACAATACCTGACAGAGCAGGGCCAGAGGAGTTGTTACCGAGGGTTTCTAGCCGAGGAACCCGGATCAGCAATGCAGTTGCACAAGACGATTAGAGTAGGGGGCATCTCGACAAGCGGCAGAAGGATTTCCAGGAAGGAAATCAGGACTCAGAGGGAGTCCAGAAGAGAACTTCCAGACAGGAAGTAGAGACTCAGAGGAGTCGAACAAAGAACTTCCAGGAGGAAAGTAGAGGAGTGTCATGGCACTACACAGGGTAAGAGACCAGGATAGATTGGACGGAGCATCAAACTTCGCAGTCTGGAAGGCCAAAATCTTATTAGTGCTTGACAGGAATCGTGTCAAGAACTTTGCCTTGAAGATTATAGCTATCCCAGTCGACCCCAATGATAACAACAAGTACGAGGAGGAGATGGCGAGGGCCAAGTGCATTATCCTTGACGGGGTCAAGGATCATGTGGTACCACATATAGCCGAGAAGGAAACGACAGTTGAGATGTGGGAGGCTCTCAAGAACCTGTACCAGCATACTTCTGTATAGAGAAGAATGTTGCTCGAGAACCAGATGAGGTCGTATCAGATGAAGAAGGGTCAATCGGTTGACACCTTCCTCGAAGGACTAAATGAGATCCGAGACCAGTTGACTGCTATAGGAGCGACACCGGATCAGGAGCTTATGGTGAGGACAGCCCTGAATGCTGTCTCAGAAGATTGGGAAGTGTTTGTCTAGAGTATCCTGGGCAGAGGGACTCTCCTACCTTGGGACGAGATGTGGGCAAATATTCGCCAGGAAGAGATCAAACGGCAGTCAAACACAGGTAGCAGTAGCAAAGGGATCAAGGTCAAGCAAGAGAAGGAGGATGTGGCCCTAGCATCTGAGGGAAAGCAGGAGAAGCGGAAGAAGAAAGATCTCTCCAAGATCAAGTGCTTCCACTGTGGAGAGATGGGTCATTATGCGACCCAATGCCCAAGGAAGAAAAGTAAGGGAGAGTCTTCTGAGACTAAGGGAACGCTAGCATGGGCAGAGAAGGAAGTTTTGACAAACGATGATTGTGCCATGAGTGCACACGCACCACTTGAGCGGAAGTGGGGAGACATCAAGCTATAGTTAGGAGGACTACAAGCGATTAGGGGCAAGATCCTTGAGGTACCCAGCCTCTTGGATTAGACCTTGTTACGGGAGCCCCGACGAGGAGTAGCAGGACTGGCTGAGTGGGTAGAGACGGATGCAGATGGAGCGACAAAGAGAGCTACAGTGCAGGAGTCCCGAGATAGCGCAGAGCTAGCAGGTTGCAGCAGTGCGAGAGGCACAGGAGTGTTGCACCAGTGCAGGAAGGCACAACGAGGTGTACAACGGTGCGAGATGTAGGGAGTTGTTGCAACAGCATAGAGGTCAGAGAGAGGGAGCACTTGTCAGCGGCAGAGGGAGCTTCAACATCAGTGGGTGTTTCTAGTCCAACAGGGAGGTTAGTTGGGAGATCAGTTACTTACTTCTTAGTAACTGAGTTGCAGTGCAGCAGTGGGCAGCACGATGCAACATGATGAGAGGAGGTGTAGTGCAGATGCAGTGCTGGGAGAAAGGACCGGCAATAGCATGGATGCTGAGGGAGCTATCGTACAGATGCAGCAGTGGTAATGGCAGAATCATGGACAGTAGTACAGGATGCAGCAATGCAGAGGATGTTGGGCAGGGAGGCCTAGCATCAGCACAGGTACCGATGCCGGATGATCAAAGTAATACTCAGTGAGAAGTGTTGCTAGAGCACAGTCCTCACTAAGAGGGAGTGTTGATTTGGGGTAGGATCGAATGTGCTCTAGCCACAAAATTTGGTGGAGAGGTTGGGGCACATGAGATCTCCAATACCCAGAAAGGGTTTGGGCAGATTCTAAACAGATCAGGAGATATTAAAATAATTAATATTTTTAATGGAGTCCCTAAGTCTAAACTTAGGGAAAATAAAATATTAATGTGTATTAATATGAATCTATGTTAGAATGGTCCAAAAGACATGGATCAAGCCAGATCTAATCTTAGCCGTTGATTAGGGACTTAATCTTGGCCGTTGAGATGTCAACAAGAAAAGTATAAGAGGAGGCTTGAGGGTCACTTGGAAAGTACACCAGATGATCAGTCATTCTATTCTCTAGAGCGGGGTTTGCTAAGAGAGATAGAATCAGTGATCGAGAGAGCAGCTGAGGGGCATTGAGTACAGAGAAACAGAGAAGGCAAAGATTGTGTCGGGAGAGCAGCGCAGCAACCAAGGAGAGTGACGCAGAGCTAGCAAGGGCTCACGCAGGGCCACGCAGAGGCAACCAAGTGTTGTGCAGAGCACCAGAGAGGCCTGCATGTCTGACACAGAGGTCCAGAAAGCTGACACAGGGCCTCCTGGGGCTGACGCACGCCAAGAAAGGTTGACGCAGGGCCAGCGTGAGATAGAGAGGGGCTAACGCAGTCCAGATTGGGCAGACGCTAGGGTTGCAGGAGCAGTTTTGTGCTAAAGAGCTGCCGGAAGGATTTTCTGGGGTTTCAGCCAAGAGATTTCTCTCAAACTGTGAGGTATAGCTGCTAAGGAAATTCTCTGTTGGGTAGGCTAGTTTCGACACCCAGATTGTACTCTGATATTGCTTAATAAGAAAACCCTCAGATCGCTGCACCGATTTTCCCGCATTGGGCTTTTCCGGGGACATTGGTCCAAAAATAATGGTGTCATGTGGTGTGTTTGTTCTTGTTTCTTTTAGTTGATGATCTGTAATATGTTGAGCATGCGTTGGTGTTTATTTTCAGTATTTACTTTGTAAATAACTTGTTAAAGAAAAATAACAAGTAGGTAGGAATAAATCAGAAAAAGTGCATGAAGGGTTTCTAAACTAAGTAAACTTAGAAACTTCAACATCCGGCATAACACTTCCAGTATTGTCGTTATTAATGTCATGGCTTATGGCCTTCATTGGGTTATGATTAGTGTGAAAGGGAGGCCGACGAGATGGAGAAACATAAGTAGGTTGCACATAATGATTACACTGGAGAGGGGAGACTATGGAGTGCGCAAAACTCTAAGGGTGCGTCCAAGGAGGAAAAGTATAATCAATGAAGGGCTTCTCCTTGACACTATACTCGGGAGGAGGGAAGGGCTCACAGTGACTTGCGATCATACTTGATGAAGACTCAAGATGATGACTAATAAGAAAAAGGGAGAAAGAAATATTGTGTTCAATGGGTTGTGCATTCCCAAAGTCATAATCTAAAGGCTCAAGTGATTTGAACATAAAATCATACTTAGGAGAAGTGGGAGCCTTATCAATTTCCTTAGAATCAAAGATTGGGTCTCTCTTAAAAGGAAAATTGATTACTTCCAACTGCCCCTCTTTAAGCAAAGGAAAATGAAGATTCTCCTTCCCAAGGGTATCAATGGGTATATCTGTTGATTTCTGGTAGCATCAGATGTGCTCTAAGTCTCAAATTTTGCAGGGAGGCTTGGGCACATGTATTCCAAAGAACCCAGAAAGCGTTTTGGGAAATTCCACCCGGAGATAGTTTTATTAAAATAATTAATTATTTTTAATGGGATCCTAAGTCTAAATTTAGGAAACTAAAATAATTAATGGATATTAATATAACTGTGGGTGTAACTTCTAGAAGAAGACGAGGATCAAGTAGAAACGATCTTAGCCATTGATTAGCTTCTAAGCTGGGTTATGAATGTCAACGAGAAAATTACTTAAGGAGGCTTGAGGGTCATTTGGAAGACACAAAGAGAGTTGATCAGTCAGATCAAATTGCTGTAGCTCGAGGCAGCGCAGTGATTTGCAGTGATCACGCAGTGAGGGGCAGAGGGAGTTTTGGATGGAGGATCTTCTCCGGAGCCAAGGATACTCAGCAGAGAGGTAGAGAGATGCACAAAGGAGGCAGCGCAAAGGCCAGAGAGGGTGATGCAGAGCCAAGAAGGTCTCACATAGAGCAGCGTAGAGCCTCCTACGCAGAAGTCCAAAATTTGCTGGGGAGCTAGATATTCTGAGTCGAGAGGGCTGGAATCAGCTCCAGAGGGCAAATCGATTCCCAACAGAGGTGACGCAGTGCCTTAGAGGCTAACGCAAGGCCCACGCAAGGGCAGCGCAAAAGTAGCTGGGACTTGTTGGTTCAACTGCCGGATCGGTCGGGACTTGCGGTGTAGAGTGAGGTAATCTCACTAATTTCTTAAGCCGAGTGATATTCTCTATAACTGGATTGTCAGGAAGGCATCCAGAAGTTGTATTCAGAAATACTTCATCTTAATAATAAAAACCCTCAGATCTGCTACAGTGGTTTTCCTGCATTGGATTTTTCTGGGGACATTTGTCCAAAAACAACTGTGTCATTTGTTTTGTATCTTTCTCTATTGTTCAATTTCTTGTTTCCGCATATTATTTAATGGTGTAGGCTTCATTGTATTAATTTGATGTTTTCCGTAGGAAACTACAACTAACTTGTTCATGTAAATCTAACAAGTAGGAGAAAAATCATCAGTTGCTGCAGTAGGGATTCTAGTATAAGGAATTTTCACAACGAAGACTCAAGATGATGACTAATAGGAAAAAGGGAGAAAGAAATATTGTCTTCAATGGGTTGTGCATTCCCAAAGTCATAATCTAAAGGCTCAAGTGATTGGAACATAGAATCATACTTAGGAGAAGTGGGAGCCTTATCAATTTCCTTAGAATAAAAGATTGGGTCTCTCTTAAAAGGAAAATTAATTACTTCCAATTGCCCCTCTTTAAGCAAAGGAAAATTGATTACATCCAATTGCCCCTCTTTAAGCAAAAGAAAATGAAGATTCTCCTTCCCAAGGGTATCAATGGGTATATCATCATAAATAGTGCTAGAGGGGAAAGGAAGACCAATCTCATCTTCATCCTCCTTGTATGTGTCGTAAATGGGAGCACAGTCAAATTGAGGACCAACAATTTCCCATTTCCCCTTTTCAACATGGAATTATTCTTCAATGTCATTTTTCAAGGGGCTAATGGGATCATCTTTCTCAAGGTTTTCAAAAGAGGATTCATCGAGATTAGTATCCTTGAGAAAGGCAGAGTTGGTCTCAATTTCACTTTCCATAAATTCATCCTTCCTAACACGTGTGTCCTCAAAATCATCATTTTCATCATGTGGACACAAAGAGAACTCATCTCCTTGCTCATTACCTAGATTCTTGGTGTCTTGATGATGCTCAATGAAAGCTTCCTCTTTGATGCTTAATGCAAGGTGTACTTGAAAATGTCTAAGAAAGCCTTCAACGAACTCTTCAATAGATGAGATGCTCCTAGGTTCATGATTGTGCAACTATGAGTTATGACCACCAAGAGATCCCATGAACAATAACATAAGGACATCTTGGTGGACAACCTTCTCTCTTGAAGCATGTGCATTAAATCTTTCTATGTGGTCAACTGCGGAGAGTGGATCACCATCAAACTCAGGCATCCCACATACCATCCTTCCCGCAACATGATTAGGGTGTCTAGGGATGCTAGCAATGTCCAAAGCAGGAAATTTGCAAAAGAATGACAACCTATTTGAGGTATACATGAAACATATGTAGGAGTCGCCAAGGTGAAATTAAAGATGCCTATAAAAATGCTTGCTTCACCCTACAAGCATTAATCTTAAAATTCAATGAAGAACTAGGGCTTTGTTCTTCCAGTGGAGTCACCAATAATGATATGTCAATGTCATATGGGGAACAAAACACACGTTTCGTGTCCCCGGCAACGGCACTAGAAATGTTACCACTCAAACCAGCAGGGACCTAAAAGGGGTTCCTAAGAGGGCAACTGCTAGGTTGAGGGCAACGGTGGAGACTTAGCCCACTGTCACCACAGCTAAGTCTCCTTGCTCTTTATGAGGACTTTCACCAATGGGAGGAGTACCAGTAGTGTAGGGATCACTTGTAAAGTATATGTCAATGGATAGGTGGAAAGTGACCCTGGAAACCCTTTCCTAAGGATGGAGTGAAGAATAGAACTTGCTTGTTCTTTAAGCAAGGGACTTGGTTCTCTAGGGGTAAGGGGTGAGGATTGGAGGGTTGAGGGAGAAGGAATAGGCTTATAGACGAGGTTCTCAATCCCTATAATCCTTGGGAAACTTGGATTCCCAAATGGTCCTTGACAAATAATCTTTATTGAGAAGTGGGACCACATGGGGCCAGGTGAACCCAGTGCAGGTTCAGGGATGGAATGTAGCAACCAATGATGTTCCTATCCTAGACAAGGTGAAAGAAAAGGACCAAACAAGAATATTTACTTCAAAAAGTTGAATTGATCTTATTGAGGTCTAGCCTTGGGGATGCCTAGGCAAAATTCAATCCTAGAGCTAGGGCTTGGGATTCCTGAAGATGCCACTATTAGAATTGCCTCAAATTTGGAGGAGAGGGAGGGGACCCACCAACGCAGGAGCCTGTAGGAGATCAAAATTTTTCCTTGGGTCAATTCCCGAGAAATTGATGCCCTAGGTGACCTAATGGGCTAGACCTAGGGAAAAAGGGGAAAAGGGTAAAAAGGTTAAGGGGATGACTATCCTTTTTAAGGATGAGTGCCTAATTCACTTCGGGATATGGAGTCAAGGATGAGTGCCTAATTCACTTCGGGATATGGAGTCAAGGATCAGTGCCTAATTCACTTCGGGATATGGTTTCTTGATCAAGGAGGCCCAGAAAGTCAGCTTCATCTAATGTTGAGAGAAAGAAAAGAAAAGTGACCTTCAAGCATTTATACTTCAAAGCAAACGATGCAAGCTTATTGAGACAAATAATCTCTAGAACACTTCATTCATATAACATTGGCCCATACATTAAATTAGCTAAAACATGCTCAATTCCACATTTCAATCATGTAACAAATAGCCCTAGTTTTAGCAGTATGCGGCAACAAGAATAATAACATCAAAATTTACTTACAACGTTATAGAGTATATCCAACCAACATTTCGTTTACAAGACAAAGCTCCAAGACAAGATAAATAACCCAAATCCATACATCAAAATTCATCCATCTCTAAAAATACCCTCCAAGGAAAAAATGCGAAGTTCTCTATGATTAGAGAGATCCCAAGTTAAATGATGATCCAAATGAATGTATCTAACATCAATATATAGCCTCCTAACAAGTTCGAATTAGCCTATGGGCCTACATTAGCCCCTACTGATAAAATAATGTGCAAATAAAACCCCTACTGGTGACAAGCCCACCAAACTAGCTCACAAGTGGAAAAATAAGCCTCACAAGGGGCCAAATAATAATATGTACATGCAATGGGGCCCTACAAAGGCCCAATAGTGTCCTAGAGTGCCATATTGAGGAATAAATTCCTCGAAATATGATGGACAAGGGGGTGGCCCCTTGTTCTCCAAGTAGTAGACTTGTGGTGCTCCCAGTGGGTTTGAGGGCACATAAATGACCCCATGGGTCTCCATATGAATCGAAGATGCTTATAGATCCTCTACAAGGGTCCGAGTGGTGGAATGAACGCTGCCATGACATTGTACAAGTCCTGGGACACCTACCAAGAGGGTAGGGCTCCTGTGGGGGCTGTTGGGCATAATGTACCAAGCATATCACCATCATCCCAAAAGTGGATCGCTAGTAGTCTCTGAGCATCGATGAAGATTCGTGGAGTGTTGTTTGCTGCTGTGGAGGCCAATGGCTCTCTATGCACACCCTATATGTGCCAATGTAGACCTCTGGGGGTTAGGATCCCGTATAGGGAGACCAAACCCAAATGGAAACCACCTATAATCCTGTATAAGATTCAATGTGTCCCCTAGGCTTACAGTACAACGAGTCATTAAAATAATCAGGTAAGAGAATTTACAAATCATGGATAACAAAGTGGGCACTTCATAATGGCATGCCCTTCCGTAGTAGGCTTTGGCATGTGCTAGTGTCTCCAAGCTCCAAGGGGTGTTAACCAAGTACCTTATTAGGTGGCTTCAGCACTTAAAGTTGATAGTATGTCCAAGGTACATCCCTCTAATGGGGGTGGAAAGTGATAAATAAGTGGAATGGAGTAGGAAATGAAAGGCGCAATCATGGGCCGCATATTGGGGCATAGGGGTAGCTAGATAAAGGGAAGCCCACACCTGGGTATGTAATGTGTAGGAGGGAGAAATCGTGGTACATGAGGTGCCCCGACCTTGATTTTTCCACCCTTCTTTACATGCCTTTTGCCTTTTACAAATTTTCTTTAATTAATTGCTTGGGGTTCAAAGCGCAAGAGCATGTTCTGTAAGATATAGCAGTGATTACCCCTTTAAGATAGGGCGATTCATTGTCCTCCAGTGGTTGGGACAATCATGGGTTCCTAAATGATAAAGGAGGCTCATCTAGGGCCTATGGAACCAGGGTGATGACCATGGATTGGGGTAAAGCTCATGTATTGGCTTTTGCCCACGTGCTAATTATTTTGTCTCGGCCATCTTTTGCATTTTGTGGTACAATTTCTTGTTAGATGTGGGCAATTATGCTTCTTTTCTTTTTCTTTTAACTGCTTCAACCTTTGGGGCATCATTCCAAGCCTGACCCAAGGTGGGGGCAAGGGGGTAGGAAGGTTGGCCTTATGTGGACCCAGGTGGGAGAAATGATGAATGGGGTATAGTAAGTATTAAGGGAGTAATATATGCGGATAAAGG
Source organism: Pinus tabuliformis (assembly GCA_031772625.1). NCBI lineage: Eukaryota > Viridiplantae > Streptophyta > Pinopsida > Pinales > Pinaceae > Pinus > Pinus tabuliformis. The sequence continues at coordinate 994,278,590 of CM062807.1, read as the reverse complement.
AGCGGGACCATGCTCCCAAAGTCGGCGTTTCCCAAGTAGTACCACCCTAGAACCAAATGTTGGAATTTCTAAGTCTGACATGTTAGAAACCCTTCATGTACTTTACTGATTTATTCCTACCTACTTGTTCTGTTAATTAAGAAGTTATTTACCATGTAAATACTAGAAATAAATACAAGTACATGCTCAACACATTACAGATCATCAACTGAAGGAAACAAAAACAAGCACACAAGTGACACCGTTGTTTTTGGACTAATGTCCACGGAAAAACCCAATGCAGGAAAACCGGTGTAGCTATCTGAGGGTTTGATTTATTAAGCAGTTTTAGAATACAATCTAGGTGCCAAATCTGACTCACCCAACAGAGAAAAATCTCAGCAGTAGTACCTCTCTACTCGGAAGTAGATATTCCGACTAAAACCCCAGATAAACACTCTGGCAGCTCCACAGCTCAAATCTGCCCCACGAAACCCCAGCTTCAGCATCTAGGGACTGCGTGAGCTCTCCCGGCAGTTCCAACTATTCTCGACAATTCCGACTATTCCTGGCAGTTCCGGCTCCTACCCTCTGCGTCAACTTCCCTAGCTGTTCCAGCAGTTCCGGCTGTTCCCGACAATTCCGGCTTCTGCCCTCTGCATCAACTTTCCTGGCTGTTCCAGCAGTTCCAGCTTCTACCCTCTGAATCAACTTTCCCAGCTGTTCCGACAATTCTGACTTCTGCCCTCTGTGTCAGCTTTCCTGGCAGTTTCGGCTGTTCCCGGCAGTTCTGGCTTCTACCCTCTGCGTCAACTTTCCCAGCAGTTCCAGCTTTTGCCCTCTGCGTCAGCGTTCCCGGCTATTTTGGTAGTTCCGGCTATTCCCGACAGTTCCGGTTTCTGCCCTCTACGCCAGCTTTCCTGACAGTTCCAGCAGTTCCCAACAGTTCCCGACAGTTCCGACAGTTCCCCGCAGTTCCCGACAGTTTCGGCAGTTCCCGACAGTTCCGGATGTTCCCAGCAGTTCTGACTTCTGCCCTCTGCATTATCTTTCTCGACTGTTCCCAATAGTTCCGACTTCTGCCCTCTGCGTCAACTTTCCCGGCAATTCGGCTTCTGCCCTTTGCGTCAGCTTTCCCAGCAATTCCGGCAGTTCCGGCTTCTGCCCTCTGCGTCAGCTTCTATATTCACTGCAACTCCAAATCACTCTCTCAACTTTCTCAGCAATCCCAGCCCCAGAAAGTTGAAATCTTAGTCTCTTGGTGTGTTCTCCAAGTGACCCTTAAGCCTCTTCTTATACTTTTCTCATTGACAGATCAACGGCCGAGATTAAGTCCCTAATCAACGACTAAGATTAGATTTGGCTTGATTCACGACTTTTGGACCATTCTAATACAGTTTTATATTAATTCACATTAATATTTTAATTTCCCTAAGTTTAGACTTAGGGACTCCATTAAAAATATTAATTATTTTAATATCTCCCAAACTGTTTAGGATTTGCCCAAACCCTTTCTGGGTATTGGAGATCTCATGTGCGTTAGCCTCTCCACCAAATTTCGTGGCTAGAGCATATCCGATGCTACCCCAAATCAACACCAAATGGTCAATAAAGGAGATCCCATGGAACTAAAATCCAAGGGTAACATTCAAAAGAGATCAAGGGGACAAGAGCACAAACTAAGCCCACCCTTTCCACCAAATCCCCCCATCAATCCATACCCAGAAGTATCCATGATAAGCAAACGCAATACTCAATTACAAAAATGACAAGACATACCTTTAGATTCTGGAGACCCACCTTCAAACATACGATCAATACAGGTGGGTGAGGGACCACATGGCTGGCTCAGGTGGTAAAGAAATGGCACAACGAGCTAGTAGGAGGCTGCAAGGGGCTGCTAGCTGTCGGTTGAGGCTCATCATGGAGAAAAAATTTCTCATGGGGATATCACCCATGAAGTGGTGGGTAACAAGACGTACATTAGCCCCTAGAATAAAATAATGTGCAAAATAACTAGCTTTTGGGGACAAGCCCACGAAACTAGCTCATAAACAAAGGAACAAATCTCTCAAAAGGTCGAATTATCAATAATACATGTCGTTGGGCCTTCGAAGAGGCCTAATGAAGTCCATAGGTGCCATAATGAGAAACATAACTCCCAAAAGTAGTGGGCAAGCGATTGGCCCCTTGTTCTCCAAATAATAAACCTATGGTGCTCCCAATGGGTGTGGAGGCACAAAAGTGTCCTCATGGGTCTCTAAATAGATCAAAGATGCCTGAAGACCATCTGCAAGGGCTCAGATAATGGTGTAAGTGATGCCACATCATCATACAGGTCCTGGATCATCTGCCAAGTGCATGATACAACCATGGGGCCAGCTGGGCATGGTGAACCTGGTGCATCTTCCTCGTCCAATAGATGAAACTTAAGCAATCTCTAAACATATCTGGGGATCCATAGAATGATGTCTACTGTTGTGGAGGCCCATGGCTCTTTACACACACACTACATGTGCCAATGTAGCATCTGGAGGGTTAGGATCCCATATAGGGAGACCAAACCCAAAATGGAGACCATCTGCAATCCTGCATAAGATCCAATGCGTCCCGTTGCCTTCTAGTGCAACAAGTCATTTAAATAAATCGAGTTAAAGAGATTACAAACTATGGAAAACAAGTGGGCACTTCATATTGGCATGCCCTTCCATAGTGGGCTTTGGCATGTGCTAATGTCTTCAAGCTCCAAGGGGGGTTACTAAGTGCCCTATTAGGTGGTTTCTACTTTTAAAGGGGATGATATGTCCAAGGTACATCCTTCAAATGGTGGTGGCATGCGATAAAATGATGGAACGGAGTAGGGGATGGAGGGGAAAATCCTATGTCACATGCCAAGGTACAAGGGTAGCTAACAAAGGGGAAGCCCACACTTGGGTATGTAATGTATAGGAGGGAGAAATCGTGGTATATGAGTCACCCTAGCCTTGATTTTTCCACCCATCTTCATTTTCCTTTTGCCTTTTATGATTTTTCTTTGGTTAACTGCTCGAGGCTCAAGGAATAAGAGAATGATATGTAAAGTATAGCAGTGGATACCCTCTTTGAGGTAGGGCGGTTCATTGCCCACTAGGGGTTGGGACAATCATGGGTTCCCGAATGATAAAAGAGGCTCATCTAGGGCTTATAGGAACCAGGGTGATGGCCATGAGAATGGGGCAGAGCTCATGCATTGGCTTTTGCCCATGTGCTAAATGTGTTTGTCCCAGCCATCTTTTGCATTTTGTGGTACATTTTCCTGTTGAATGTGGTTAATTATGCTTTTACTTTTCTTTTTAGATGCATCTACCTTTGAGGCATTGTTCTAGGCCCGACCCAAGGTGTGGACAAGGGGAAGGGGAGGCTAACCCTATGTGGACCCAGGTGGGAGAAATGATGAATAGGGTTATAATGAGGAGAGGGGGAGTGATATATGTGGATGAGGGAGCGAGACCACGCAACCAAAATTGAGGTTTTCCATGAAGTACCATCCCGAGAGCCCAAAGGTCAGTAAAAGAGATCCCATGGGATTAGGGTCCAAGGGTAACATCCAAAAGAGGTCTAGGGGATAAGAGCACAGACCTAGCCCACTCTTTCTGCCGAATCCCCCCATTAATTCATGCCCAAAAGCCTCCATGAAAAGTAAACTACAATACTCAATTACCAAATGACAAGGCATACCTTTAAGTTTGGAAGGCCCACCTTCAAACATATGATCATGACAGATGGGTGAGGGACCACATGGCTGGCTCAGGTGGCGGAGAAGTGGCACAATGAGCTAGTTGGGGGCTTCAAGGGGTTGTTGGCTACCAGCTAATGACCATCTTGGAGAAAACATTTCCCTTAGGGATATCACCCACAAAATGGTAGGTAACAGAAACCACCTGTCGATCACACAATATCGAGTGTTGCATCTTCACCATCAGGTACAATTAATCATTAGTGCATCTAAGTGAACCAAGCTTGTTAGTCAAGGGTACATTGAGACTTCATATGGGGCTTCTCTTCCAAATTTGAGGCTTTGATCTCGAAATAGTGTTACCTCCTTAGGTAGGTGTGGTTAATAAACAATCCTCTTAAGTGTTTCCAGCTCAAGGGAAAGACAAGTCCCTGGTACATCCTTCAATTAACAGGTGACATGTGAATGATGATGGAATGGATGGGAATCAGGTGTCTCAAGGCTAGATGCCTTGGGTACAAGGATAGCAATGATGAGGGATGTCCACATATTGGGCATACAGATGTGTGGAGGAAGCAATCGTTGTTACATGAGTTACCCAACCTTTGTTTTTCCACCCCTCTTTATTTTCCTTTTGTTTTTTCTTAATTTTTCTTGTATTATTGCTCGAAGCTCCAGGAAATGAGAACATGTTGTGAATGATGTAAAGCAGTTACTACCCCTTTAAGGTGGGACAGTTCATCCCCACCCCTAGGCCCAAGGAACTAGGGTGATGGCCATAATGATAAGGGGTAGAGCTCATGTTTGGCTATATTAAATGTCCCAACCAAATTTTGCATTTTATGATCTTCCTTTTCTTTTATTTCTTGCTCGTGGCCATGATATGCTTTTAACTTTTTTTTAGCTGCATCAACCTTGGGAGCAACATTTCCAAGCCCATCCCAAATATGTGGACAAGGGGAGGGGGTTGTGGCAGTTCCTTTCAAACCCAATGGTCATGTGGAGCTAGAGAAGGAAAAATGTGAAATAGGGCTTGTAATTTGCGGAGGGGAGTGAAAAATGTGAAACAGGAAAATGGGACCACACTACCAAAATTGGTTTTTCGGGTATTGCCCTTCCTAAAGCCATAGGCCAATAGGGGAGATCCCAAGGAACCAGGATTGAAGATTAACCTTCCATTTAAGGTGAGGGAACAAAACCACAGTCAAAGCCCTTCCTTCTTCCAAGTCACTCAATAATCCATACCCAAAATGCCCAAATGAAAAACAAGCATAAGCACTTGATTGCACAATGAAAAACATACATTTTGGGTTGGACTGCCCACCTTCTAACATATGCTCTCAACAAATGGGCGAGGAAACATACACTGATGCAAGGAGTGGAGATAAAGTGGCACATCACATTGGCTAAAATGTGGCTCTCAGGGGCTGTTGGTTTCCGGCTGGAAGAAGATGAGTAGAATAAAAGCTCTCCTAGGGCTCCCCACTTTTGGTGGGTAACAACTCACATTATATTCATTATCCCCTTGGGTACCTCCCTAGGTACACCATATTATCCTCCAGGTACATTACACAAGATGTTAAAAGACAACTGCATTTCAATGCTTTTGATGCAAGTGACTCTGAAATGACAAAGGAAAAACAATCATAATATCTTGCACACATTGAATTTCTTAGCTAACACAGAGTAGTCTGTCATGGAGTTTCTTATATGCTACTCGCATTGAGTATCAAACAACACTAACATTGTATTCAAGTCATTTACTTCATCCTTGTCTGCAATAAAGCACAAATCAATGAGAACCAAAATAAAGACAGATAAAAGAAATAGGATTAACCTGCATCTAGAGAACCCCGAAGACTATCCAGGCAAGCAGTGAAACCTTTTGTTCTAGGTAGAAGCACATTGTTTAGGATAGGTAAACCATTTTCTTCAGCAAACTGTTGGCTTCTTTTGCATTTCTTCTCTCTGCACATAGATAGCTCTAATTTAATGTATCTGAAAATTTTATCAAGTTTTCCTGCACATATCAATGCTTATTCAAACCCGACAGTTTTAGGAAAAACTGGGAGAGAACTGAACTAATGTACTAATCATTTTCATGCCCACAACTTTCTTGCACTTTATGAGTCAACATCATTCAGAAATCAAAACATTTCCTTTAGAGAATAATGCAAAAAGATCTTGCTGCAAGAAATGTCTTCTAAGTTTTAAACTCATAGTACACTTTATTAAGTTTCAAGAGCAAAAGACATAGCAATATTTATTATTTAGCACTGACAAGTAACAAATTCTTGATAATATTAAATAATTGTGACGTGGTTTGAAAGAAACCTGAAATGTGGTATTGTATTTTCAGATTCGTAATACTTATGTCTAATATCATATTTTCAGTTCTAATTTTCAAGATATTATAAATACACATATGCAAGAATGTTGCATATAGTAATTGTAAATAGAAACAGTTTTGAAAAGGAAGCTATTGAACATTTAGTATAAATGTAGACACTCAGATGATGCAAAAACTAGAGAAGGTGACAAGTAATTACGTGAAGTCTGTGCCTTCGGGAAAGAGAACAAGCCACAAGGGGTCTCGTGGGTCCTTGAATGTTGCAAGCATCGATTCTATGACTGGTTTGTCCAGCTCCCATTTTCTCTCAATCAGAATGAACTCAAGGATGTAAAATGCCCAACCAAAGATAGGTACATTGCGCACACTACTCTTGAGAATATATTTGATGTAACCCAGGCAATCTTTACGCAGTGCAAGGTCCCACATGTACATCCAATCTACCTCTGTTTGGTGGTTTGAAATCAGTAAAATGCGCTCTCTTGGAGGGACACTATCTCCGGCAAATACAACCTTTGTCTTGTTTATCTTTTCAAACAACAAGGGCCACATGGCTAGCCAGTGGCCAAATAAGAAAGATGTTGCCTCCCTGCTGTAATGTATACTAAACAGACGCAGTATAACAAATGAAACAGGAGTTAAGAAAACCAAGGTCGTGAACGCAGTTGTCAAAAGCACTACCAAACATAGAACTCCTCTAATTACCCTCAGCAATGTCAAGGGTCTATGTGTTTGACCCTTTTGGTTATTCAGCAATCCACTTTTCTCTGAACAACCTCCACTTTTGTTCAAATCCTTTAATTCAGTATCTATTTCAGATTTGAATGCCTTATTCATTGTTGAGCCTTCTTCAGTAACCTTACCAGCCACACTAACAATATCAAAGCTTGCAGACAACCGTTTGTCATTATCACTTCCCATTTCAAATAGCTCCATTTGTTTTTCCCTAAACATCAATAGCAAATCTAAGAGAATTAATCCTGTGAGATAGTATCTCCAATTGTAAGCACATCCATTTCCACATGAAGCATGATAAAATTATGCTTTGCTCCCATGCAAGATCTCCCAATATGGTTATATCACCGGCCAATGAATTGAACCACCCTACACAAAAATACGTGTTGGAAAAGAGACCCTGGGAAATGAATAAAAAAAGAGCAGTTTTAATAACAAAATAATAATTGTCCAAAATGGAATGCAAGCATTTAGCAATGATATCTGATATGATACCCCATGGAAACACACATACACACAACACGTTCATTAGTGGAAAAATCATACAAGTTTATAACTAATGTAACATCAATACTCCAATTGCATTTTAGGAAGAAAATAACATACCGATATCATAAATGACCAAAAACTAATCAATATCAATCACACTGAAATTAACAGCATGTGTAATATGTAAAAGGGATGTATAATGTCAATTTGGTCTAGACCAAGCGTTTGAGAGGACTGTTACCCTCCCTACCCAGGTTCGCTTCTCATAAGTGACATGTTGAGATCTTAATAAGTATATTGTTGACAAAGCTTCATGCTTCTATAAAATCCAGTTTACCCTGGGTACCATCCTTGGAATGAGGGGAAGTGCCTAGTGGGTTTCTGCAAGAAATGGATTATGCAAAGAGGAAAAAATAAAAAAGTTAAAAAAACAGGGCACCTATAACATATCGTTATTTGAAGTCTATAATGTGTATCAGAGCAACAATAAAACAATAGCAAAAATGAAAAAATATTTCAAAATTCAAGTAACAGAGGTTTGGTTCGATAAAAGTTTTATTCATTGTCCTCAATCACTCTGAAAGTCTTGCAGGAGCTGTCAAACTGTAATCCCTAAAGATGTTATAGGACTCTCTTGCTGACTGTTCGAGTAACCACATAGAAACCTATGAGAGGGGTGAAGAAGCAGCCGAGAGGGATTAAGCATTTTTCCTACCATTTGAGAAAATATATATCTTATGGCATCCAAGAGAAAAAATAAATCCTAGGAATGAGATGTATATTAGGCTGTCTAGAGCCTACAGTTTTAATCCTTTGGGAGTCCCTAGGGGACAGAATTTGTTGGCCGCTAGTCCTGGTAAAGGAGCTATTATTTCCTATATATCTCTGAATATCTACGGCATCAGACGAACACGTAAATATTATTGATCATTACAGTAACAATAACAGAAAGAAAACAAAGAATATATGACTAACCCTTCCAGCTTCCTTGCTATTCTTCCCTTTCAGAAAGCTACAAGCAAGGAACTTCCAGGGAAGCTCAGAAGCTTCAACCTTAACATTTACAAACAAGATGATATGTAATATTTATTGCCTTGTTATAAATCTGGGCTGGATGAAAGTTAATTTACAAGCAACTGTCTTGGTCATGACTGACCATACCAGGTTGGATATCAAATATATGAAAATCTCCCTAACAACTGTTGATTTCCATAGGCAAATTTGGGAATGGTTTCTTAAGCATAACAAGAAGGCAATGTACCATAACATTTTACAAGGGCTATATGAAAATTGAAATTCACATCTGATCCGCCAATGGCAAGATCAGCAAAAATGCACAATAGAGCACAGTTGTGGTGTTATCACTCATGATGCATGAATACATTTTCTATTGGTTGAAGGCCTGTTTTAGTAGGTTGTTCGTCGATGATTTGGTTTGGAGGCCTCGGTCGCAGTTTATGATGTCTATTATCTTATTGAGGATATCTTTTGAGGAATCTATACATATTTGATGCATGTTTCTGTGTTGTTTATTATTGTTGCAAAATCTAGCAGGGTTTGGAGAGGGAAACCCTACAAGGCATAAACTAGACCAAAAGACTATTGGAAATACCAAGAGGGGGGTAAATCAGTGTTTCACTTCAATTAGTTAATTTTATCTTCACCGAGCATTAAGCATTAGATCAAATGTAAATTATCAACATCATTCAACAATGCACAACATCCAAGACAATACACGTGATTTTTAGGTGGAAACCCTTCCAAGAGGAAAACCATTGAATGCTTTTAATATACGTCTTTTCAAGATTACATCGACAAGAAGCTCCAAATTCCAGATTCTCTAGCAACAACTGGAAGGAGGCTCCAACACCCTAATTTATCAGCTTCAACTAAAAGGATGCTCCAACACCCAAATTTACCAACTCCAACTAGAAGGATGCTCCAATGCCCTGGTTTACCAGCTCCAGCTCCAACTAGAAGGATGCTCCAATGCCCTGGTTTACCAGCTCCAGCTCCAACTAGAAGGATGCTCCAACGGCATGGTTTTATTAGATCCAATTGAAAGGATGCTCCAACACCTTGCACAGGCTCCAACCTTCCTTAGCACTACCCTACCGTGCAAGTGGTCTTAGGCTTCAACTTGAAGAAGACTTTAGTCTCCACTTTGCACCACGCTACCACTATGAAGATAAAAAAATAAGATAGATTATACTAGTCACCCTACTTAGTCACTGCACTTGATAATTGTCATCAATAGTCCTGATATCATTGTTGTATAAACACACATTGTCACTACATCAATCTACAATCATCATTGTCTTTGCCATACAACCATCGTGCCTGTCTCAACAGTGATGCTCAGGACATATACATGTCTCTATCAAACCTCTAGTTTTGCCTAACACTACCAAACATCAACTCTGTTCAACACATCAATATTGCTCAACTGCACATTGCACTAATAAACCCTAGCATCAAAAATGCTTTCAACAATACATTCTCTTGTCAACAACACCGTAAACCCTAGACAACAAACTATAATGCAAGCCCTGTTGTCCAAGTGCTACTATAAGTCACTACAATACTCACCCTTTTACTCAACAAAAAGGTCTATTGACCACACTTTGTCAACAGTTCAAGGAAGCAGGGTACAAAGAAGTGAAGAAAATTTTTGGAAGATCAAAGACATCAACCAACACAATTATGTTATTGTAAACCCAATTTTTGCAAGTTGTATTGTAAATGATTCTAGTATGACCATTTAATTATGTAACAACACCTAGGTAAGCCTCTGATTTTGGCAAAGCATTTCATCCTAAGAAATTTTTTAACCTCACCGAATTATGTGTGTTTCTAAACACAGATAATCGACAAAGTTTTTCTTTTAGCTTAAACTCCAAAGCTAGGGTGGAATTCATTGACAAGGTCTTAGGTGAGTCCTAGTGTGTTTGAGAATCATTTTAGCACATTGGCTAAATTATTTTATTACAAGCACACTTGATTTCATACTAGATCATATTGTGTCGCAAAATTGCGTAAGTTATTAAGGGTCTAAGTCTAAATGTGTATTTCCCCTTTCAAGGATTGAATTTGTAATTATTTGATGTAAAAGTATTTTAGTGCATGGTCCTTCGCAATCACAAAGCATGGCTCAAAATATTTGAGGGTGGAAAAATCATTAAATCCTCGCTAGTGTCAATTAATTAATTTTTCTGGCTAAAAAAAAAAAAAAAACCTAGGCCAGAAAATTAATTAATTTTGAATCAAAATAACTATAGAGAAATTAATTTCTCTCCAAGTGGAAAATAATCAAAAATTCGTGGGTCAAAGAGAAGTCAATTTTTGGAGGTCCTCCACCAAGGGAAAAATGGATATTTTAAAAAAATTTGAGCCCTTGGACCTTGGTGGTTAAGTCAAAGTCAAAATTTTGAGGAAATTAATCCAAAATATTAATTTTTGGATTAATTAAAAGTGGGTTTTAAGAAAAATTCGAATTTTTCCTCAAAATTAAAAATTCGACGGTGGAGATTAAAAGATGATCAAGTTATTTTCAACTGTGATTATTTTGACGAGGATCAAGCCAACTAGCCGTTATTTTCCACTTGGAGGGGTTTCTCTATATAAATAAGTCATTTAGCTTCTATTTGACATCTTTGGGTATTGAGTTGTTGCTTTGCTGAAAATATTATTTTATCATAATATAAAGACTTTCGAGTTCAATTCATGGTGTCTTTATTTTGTTGATCTGTGAGATGTGTTAGCTATGTGTGATCCTATATTGTGCTAAATAAAATTTTCAATTGTTATTTCATTTGTCGGTGATAAGAACATTCTATTGACACATGCTATCTTAGGTGATCTGATTCACTATATGATCTAACAATTTTATGTTGAGAAAATTATAGAGATTTACAGGTACGCTAACCCTTGGGCTCTAAGTTCACAGACTGTTAGGAAGAGACAAGTATGTTTGGGCTCTGAGATTTCATTGTGGTAATTAATTTTGCAGAAGAGTTTTGGCCAATATCTATCTTTTGAAATTATTCATCCACTGACAGTTATTCAAAAAATATTTTTCAAAAAATTATTATTTGTTCTTGAGCTAAAAAGAATTTATATGCTAATGAGAGCTTGTAATTTAATTTTGTAAATATTGTTGATTTGTAAATTATTTTGCTAACCCATTTTATTTTGCGGCACTTGCGTTTTTGGGTTTTTATATTTTGTATATAAATTTAGGGTTTGGAATTCTTTTATTCATTTTCTAGGCGATAGCTCAAGGGTTTTGAAGCAACAATTTTTTTGGGTTATTCATCCAAGCAAGGAAGGTTGATCTAAGCCCTTGAGGGTAAGATCTAACCTCCCCAACTTCCAGCGACTCAACGTCTAGCTAAAGAAGGGAAATTGTCCAAAACTTTGGTAGTGACTTTTGGCATTTTTGGCAGTTGCAGGGGTTTCAAATTTTTTTTAGGCCTTAAGGCCTAGCTGTCCTCATCTTTGCCCTAGTCGTGTGGATTAGTGGCCTCTCTAAGCCCTTGGCACCCTCCTTGGCTTGGTCGTAGCCCTTTTAGGGCTTGTCGTGGCCTCTCAAGGCCCTCACCCCCCCTTATTTGCCTAGCCACAGGCCTTTAGAGGTCTCGGCCTCCCTTTCTTGCCCTAGCCGTGGGCTTGGGGAGCATTTTTGGGCCCTCGGCCCGCTCCTTACCCTAGTCGCAGCCCTAAAAGGGATTATCCCTTACCTGTTATCCCTTTTAGGGCCTTTTCTTGCCAAACATCAGCCTTTTAGGCTTGATGTCAGCCCTAGAGGGCTTCTCCTCCTTAGTCGTGGCCTTATTAGGCCTCTTCTCCCTCTTTGTTACCCTTGCTTGCCCTTTCCAACCTTTCATTGGCCCTTCTAGCCCTAGTTTTGGGGTTTCCTAACCCTAGCCTCTCACCCTAACCCTCATTCAAGCATTATTCAGTCATTGATATAATATTTCATCTCTAACATTTGGTTTTGCAACAATTCTAGAGCTAATTTGGTGGTTGCAGGTTTTCAAGGTTATTGGGAGCCTCTTTAGTCATCTACAAGGCAACTAGGCCTCTTAGTTTTCTCCCTAACCTTTTAATTTCATCATTGTCCTTGCTTTGAATTCTATAGTATTTTATGACAATAGTATATTTAAGGCTTGTTACCCACCATTTGTGGGTGATATCCCTAGGAGAAAATTTTTTCCAAGATGGCCCTCACCCAGCAGCCCCTTGTAGCCACCAGCTAGCTCATTGTACCATTTCTTTGCGACCTGAGCTAGCCATGTGGTCCCTCGCCCATCTGCCATGATCGTATGTTTGAAGGTGGGCCGCCCAAACCTAAAGGTATGCCTTGTCATTTGGTAATTGAGTATTGTAGTTTGTTTATAATGGACACTTCTAGGCATGGATTAATAAGGGGATTCAACGGAAAGAATGGGGTAGGTCTGTGCTCCTATTCCCTAGACCCCTTTGGGATATTAACCTTGGATTCTAGTCCCATTGGATCTCTTTTACTGACCATTTGGCTTTAGGGATGGTATTTGACCGGAAACTCTGATTTTGGTTGCATGGTCCCACTCCCTTGTCCGCTTATATTACCCCGTTTCCACTCATTATTACCACATTCATCATTTCTCACACCTAGGTCCACATTCCTCTACTAGGTCTACATAGGGTTAGCTCACCCCTTCCCCTTGCCCACACCTTGGGTCAGGCCTGGAATGATGCCTCAAAGGTTGATGCACTAAAAAGAAAGATAAAAGCATATTTGGCCACATTCAACAGGAAAATGTACCACAAAATGCAAAAGATGGTCGAGACAAACACATTTAGCACGTGGGCAAAAGCTAATATACAAGCTCTACCCCATCATCATGGCCGTCATCCTGGTTCCTACAGGTTCTATGAGCCTCCTTCATCATATAGGAACCCATGTTTGTCCCAACCCCTGGTGGGAAATGAACCGCCCTACCTTAAAAGAGGGTATTCACTGCTATATCTTATACATCATGCTCTTACCCCTTGAGCCCTAAATAGTTAATCAAAGAAAATCATAAAAAGGCAAAAAGACATATAAAGAAGGGTGGAAAAATCAAAGTCGAGGCACCTCATATACTACGATTGCTCCCTCCTATACATTATAGACCCAAATGTGAGCTACCCTTATATTAGATACCCTTGTACCCCACCATGTGGCCCAGGGCTACCCCTTTCTCATCCCCTACTTCATTCACCTATCTGTCACATGCCACCACCTTTCAAAGGACGTACCTTGAACATATTATCCCTTTTAGAAGTAGAAACCACTTAATAGGACTTGGTTAACCCCATTTGGAGTTTAGGAGACATTGGCACATCCCAAAGCCCATTTTGGAAGGGCAGGCCATTATGAAGTCCCCACCTGTGGTCCATAGTTGGTAAGCTCATTTACTCGATTTCTCTAATGACTTGTTGTATTGGAAGGCTAGGGGACGCATTGGAACTTATGCAGGATTGTAGATGGTCTCCATCTTGGGTTTGGTCTCCCTTTATGGAGTCCTAATCCTTCAGAGGGCTACATTGGCACATTTAAGGTGTGCGTTGAGAGCCAAGGGCCTCCATAGCAGCAGACAACACTCCATGGATCCCCACAGCCATTCAGAGATTTCTCGTGGTTCAATTAATGGATGAGGAAGATGCACCTGATCCATCATGCCCAGTTGGCCCCAAATTTGCACCATACACTTGGCAGATGATCCAGGACTTGCACAATGATGTGGCATCACCTACACCATCATCCTAGCCCTTGCAGGCGATCTACAGGCATCTTCAATTTGTTTGGAGACCCATGAGGACACTTGTGTGCCCCCACATGTCATTTGGAGCACCACAGGTTATTACAAGGGGCCAACCCCTTGTCCACAGCTTTTGAGGGTCCTACTTTTCATTGTGGCACCTATAGACCTCATTAGCCCTCTTAGAGGGCCCTACGACATGCATATATTATTATTTGACCTCTTGAGAGGCTTATTCTTTCATTTATAAGCTAGTTTGGTGGGTTTGTCACCAAAAGTTGGATTATTAGAACATTGTTTTATTTTTGGGGCTCATGTAGGCTAAGAAGGCTAATTCAAAATCCTAATTAATGTATAAATACAAGTAAGATGAGTTCATTTGCTCATCATCACTTTGGATTGGATCTTTTCTATCTATTGGGAATTTCGTACTTTTTCTAGAGGATGAATTGGAGCTTTATGGATGAATTTTGATGTGTGGATATTGGTTTATCTTATCTTGGAGCTTCTCTTTTGTCAATTGTGGATGGTTGGATATAATTTGTTACATGTAAGTACATGCTTTAAATGTTATTCTTGTTTTACTTTGTCATATACATTGGACTGAGATTTTCGCTATTTTTAGGGCCAATAGCTGCATGCATTTACTGCTTTAAATTATGGAATTTTGTCTCTATTATAGCATCTCTCAATGTATGGGCCATGTAATGTGAACGAAATATCCTAGGGATAATTCTGACAGCGAATTGACCCTGATAAACCACCTCCTTTGCACATTGAAGTATAAAAGTTGTTGGCATTATGATACAGGTGTTGTCCTTGATGGCAACTCACTCACAGGACAGTTCAGATTTGATAAAGGGCAACTCACATTGTAACAGGTTAATTCCAAGGAACAGGATGTTGGAACAGAGATCTACTGATCAGAATCAAGAAGTTGAAGGAAGAGGATGTTTTAAGATAGTTTAAGTTGTATACGCAGGTTCACCTTGACAAAGGAGAGTATACACGCAGGTTCACAGAACAAAAGAAGCGTATAAATATGCACCACTTTCACAAGAGGAAAAGCGCGTACGGGTTGGAAAATCAAGGAAATACAAAACTAAAGAATACCAAGGGTCAATACCATGGTATTAGCCCACAATTTTGAGTGGAGTAACGACTATTTAATCCCGTCCAAGAATACCACAGGCTCTAAGTGTTGTTTTGGTCAGAAGTATTGAGAAAGGCCAAAACTATATGAGGAGGAGAAGATCAAAAGGCCAAGTGTGCAAGTGAAAGGGTTTCTTAGGAATATTTCTATATGAAGTATACTTTATGTTGCAGGGGTTATGATTATGATATAATCTAAAATATTTTGTGCACCTTGGATACAATGTTGGATCAGGATCATGAGACCTGAAATGACTTATCATTGTATGATCTGATATTGGTTGGGCTAGATCTAATTGCTTACGCATGTTTTATTCTTTAAATGTCATGATCTGGGTATGTCTGAAATCTGGAATAGCAGCGAAGTCGTAAGTTAATATTTGCAAATCTATACGTTGGTTTGCCTTGGTAAAGGCGCGTATACGCGCAAGTTCGACTCTTCCAAGTAGCATATGCAAAAGAAAAGCCTATTGTTCTGAAATGACTGATCTATCTAATCAATGTTGTTGTTTTACTGTTGTCTGTCAATGAAGTCTTCTTAGATCTGAAAGTAAAACTGAATGCATAAGGAGTTTGTGTCTGATTGATTGATTGATTAAGTGAGAAGGGTTATCTTTGCTGCTGACTGTCTAGATCTCTGCAAATTGACAGTTATGTTCAAAATATTACTGGCTGGTATTGATTCAGAAGTTTTTATGATTCAGTAGTTTTGGAAGTATATGCAGGTTTTGTTACAGGAAGTAGTGTATACATGCAGGTTGGGTTCATTAAAGTAGCGTATACATTCTAATGTATGATTTTTGAGGTTGCAGCTGGTTCTGAATGATGATGCAGGGTTCTAGGTTGAACACAGTGTTATAGTGACAGTGATCAGACTATTCAGATTGATTGGTTGTTATTTGATGTAGTTATTATTATAGAGTTTGAGCTTCAAGTTTCTGATGGGTTCAGTGTGAAAATTTGATGAAACGAGGCCTTCATATTGTGTTGTTGTGTGCCAGAAGCATCTAGTCTGAAAATTAATGAAACGTGGTCCTTGGAGGAAGAGAGAACGTCGTAGCCTTCTGTAAGTCAGCGCCTACATACTGGTAAACATATCGGCTAGTACAAGAACTAGGGGGTTGTAGCTCCCTTCCAATAGAAGCTGGAGAACGAGAGAAGGTTGTAGCCTTTTGCAGGTGGGTGCCTACGTATTGGTATGAGTCTGCACCAGTACAAGATTGTAAACAAATTTTCTTTATATTAAAAGAAGATAGAGACGACAACAACAGGTGGTTTTTCTCCCGCATTGGGTTTCCACCTTAAATCTTGGTGTTCATGTGTGTTGCTTATGTGTGATGGTTTATTATGTTATTACTGCACATAGTTACTATATAATAAGATATTGATGCATTGATTAATGATCAACACATGATAAATTAACTAAATCATAAGTTCTCTGGGTATACACTGGTTTTCTTAATCACAGTAGCATGCACACGCAAGTTCACTTCATTGAAGTAGCGTATATAAATCTGATTGGGAAATGAATATTATTTAATTGTAAATATTGATTCACCCCCCCCCCCCTCAGTATTATTTCCAACAATTGGTATCAGAGCAGGTCCTTCAGAAGAAGCTTGATCACTTGAAGGGAGATCTTTCAAGATGAACAATCACGAAGGCATGGGATCTATCAGACCACCAATCTTCAATGGGAACAACTTGGTATATTGGAAAATAAGAACCAGAGCCTATCTTCAATCGCTTGGAGCCGATGTTTGGGAAATTGTGGAAGGAGGATATCAATTTCCAGCAGCAATACCTACAGATACAGCAAGTAAGAAGTTATATGAAACCAATGCCAAAGCAGTCAATACTTTATTGGGAAGTCTGTCAGAATCAGAATTCGTCAAAGTCATGCAGTTCAAGACAGCCAAAGAGATATGGGACAAAATCATTCAGAGCTACGAAGGAGACTCCCAGGTAAAACGTGCTAAGCTTCAAACTCTCAGAATTCAGTATGAAACTCTTAAGATGCATAGTGATGAAAGTATTGCTAGTTACTTTTTACGTGTAGATGAGATTGTTAATTGTATGAAGAATCTGGGTGAAGAGATAAAGGAGGCTACTTTAGTAGAGAAAATTTTGAGATCTTTGTCTTCTAAATTTGAGTCAAAAGTATATGCCATAGAAGAAAAGCAGGATCTTCAATCTATTACTATGGTTCAACTTCATGGAATTCTAACTGCCTTTGAAATGAGGAAAGGAGGTCCATCAGATATGAGAGAAGTTGCTTTCAAAGCTTCAGCAAAGGGAAAAGAAAAGGAAGAACACAATGAATCAGGATATGTTTAAGAAGAAGAAGATGAGGTAAACTTTGTCAAGAAGCTTCAACAGGGTTCCAAAAGATTCAGAGGTAAGCTACCATTCAAATGCTTTGCTTGTGGTAGAGTCGGCCATTATGCTGCCAAATGTCCTCATAAAGATAAATATGAAAAAGGAAAGGAATATGCAAAAGGCAATAGCAAACAGGTTGTCAATAGAAGAAGTTTCTATACCCATGAAGATAGTGATGGATTATCTAATAGTGATGAAGATGAAACTGAACAAGATTATAAACTACTTATGGCTTATGACAATGATGATTTTTTGATTTTTTGGATGCCTTAGAGGAGAAAGACTTTCTTGAAGAAATCACAAAACTCAAAATATGTTTAGAAGAAAAGAATATGATCATAGACACGTTGACACATCAACTCACTGAAAGAGAAAAGCACAATGAAAAACTAGAATGTGAAGTTGTGGGTTTAAGAAAAGAACTTGAGAAGACAAAATCTCTTAATCTTAGATTTGCTAAAGGATCAGAAACTTTAAATGAAATCATCAAAGTTCAGCGTTCCCCTCTTGTAAAGATAGGTCTTGGATATACTGAAGAATCATCCCAATCACAAAAGTCGTCAGCCTCCACCAGAAGCTATCTTGATGCAACAAAGACCAGTGAACAGTATGTCAATCGTCAGCAAAAGCCTAAAAGTACTCATCAGGTAAATCATGCTCAATTTACTCCAAGGATGAACATCAATAGAAGCATCAACCAACAGGTAAACAATGCCAAAAGATTCTATGATCATAGAAACTTCTTTAATGGACAATGTTTTTCATGCCATAACTTTGGGCATAAAGTTTCTCAATGTGTTGCTTACAAAACTATCATGACTAGAGACACGAAATCAAAGAAGCATAACAGGAATCAAGAAAAGTTCCTATAATAACTTTTCTCCTCTTGAAGATGAAATTGAATGTTCATTTTGTAATAACTTTGGTCATGAAGAATCTGAATGTAGGAGCAAATTTCGGCCAACACTTCAAAAGGAGAAAACATCATCAAATTCCAAGGTATGGAGAAAGAAGGAATTTCAATCAGAAAGATGTGGCATAGCTCTATTTGTAGAAGGACAAGAGAATCAGTGGTACATTGACAACGGATGCTCCAAACACATGACAGGTGATAAAGAGAAACTTCATTCATATAATGCTTTAAAAAAGAAAAGAATGTCTCCTTTGGAAATGACACACCAGTCGTCATTAAAGGTAAAGGTTCTGTTTATTTGAAAGAAAAGGTTAAAGTTGGAAATGTCATGTATGTTGATGGTTTAAAACATAACTTGTTGAGTGTCAGTCAAATGTGTGATCAAGGAAATGAAGTTGTGTTTCGATCAAACGAATGTGTGGTTCATGAGCTTGATACAGGAAAGACCGTAATCAAAGGTACAAGAACTCCAAACAATTTATACATACTCAAAGGAGGACAAAATTAATGCTATCTAAGCAAAACAGATGAAAACTGGTTATGGCACAGAAGATTGGGACATCTAAGCTTTTCTCAAATAAGAAAAGCATGCAGGCTCAAGGCGGTCCGTGATCTTCCAGATATCAGCATCCCAGAAAATACCATATGCAAACCATGTCAAGTCGGTAAGCAAACCAGAGTTCATTTCAGTGAAAAGGAAGGATCAGCAAGTAAGCCTCTTGAACTCATCCATACTGATTTGTGTGGACCAACAAGGAAAAAGTCACCTCGTGGAGAAGAATACTTTATTTTATTCATTGATGATTTTTCTAGAATGTGTTGGATAGGTCTACTAAAGCATAAAGATGAAGCATTTGAAAAGTTTAAAGCCTTCAAAGCTTTAGTTGAAAATGAATCAGATCGAAAAATCAAATGTCTCAGATCTGATCGAGGGGGAGAATTCATATCAAATGAATTCTTTGATTTTTGTGAACAACATGGAATAAAAAGGCAGTTCTTTGTTGCCATAACTCCTCAACAAAATGGCGTAGTAGAAAGAATGAACAGAACAGTTCAACAAATGGCTCGAGCTATGCTTGATGAATCTGGAACTCCTGCCACCTTCTGGGGTGAAGCTGCATTTACTACTGTGACTATTCTCAACAAAGCTAATGTTCGGGTAAATAGTGATCAAACTCCATATGAACTTTGGTATGGTAAGCCTCCTACTGTAAAACACTTTAGAGTTTTTGGAAGCAAATGTTTCATTAAAAAGACTGATGACAAACTTGGTAAGTTTGAACCCAGAGCAGACGAAGGAATTCTTCTTGGTTATTCATCCAGAAGTAAAGGATACAAATGTTATAATAAAAGACTTCGGAAAATTGTTGAATGCATTGATGTAGTAATTGATGAAGCATGCAAAAATCCAGAACAGATGAAATCAACAAAGGAATATGATAATGAGGAAGACAGTGAATGCTTTCCCGTATCAAATCAAAATGATACATAGGAAGAAACCAATGAAGCATCAGAAGAAGATACAATAGACAGGGAAAAGATTCCATCCAGGTATGTTCAAAAGAATCATCCAGAATCTCAAATTCTAGGAGAAAAAGGGTCTGGAATACAGACAAGAAGAACTCTTACAAGAACCTCAAGTTATCTAGCATTACTATCCTCCATAGAACCACAAAATGTAAATGAAGCTAGCAAAGATGAATGTTGGGTTAAGGCCATGGATGAAGAACTTGACCAAATTGAAAAGAATGATACTTGGGAATTAGTTCCTAGACCTCATGATAAAAATGTTATAGGAACAAAATGGATATTTAAGAATAAGTTGAATGAAAATGGAGAGGTTATTAGAAACAAAGCAAGACTTGTTTGTAAAGGGTATGCTCAACAAGAAGGTATAGACTTTGAAGAAACTTTTGCACATGTTGCCAGACTTGAAGCCATAAGAATGTTTCTTGCTCTTTCAAGTTTTCGAAAATTCAAAGTATATCAAATGGATGTAAAATCAGCTTTTCTTAATGGGGATTTAGAAGAAGAAGTTTATATTGAGCA
This sequence comes from Pinus tabuliformis, assembly GCA_031772625.1. Classification (NCBI taxonomy): domain Eukaryota; kingdom Viridiplantae; phylum Streptophyta; class Pinopsida; order Pinales; family Pinaceae; genus Pinus; species Pinus tabuliformis. The sequence continues at coordinate 994,258,044 of CM062807.1, read as the reverse complement.
ACCAGAAGGATTCATTCTAGGAAATGATGCAAAACTTGTATACAAACTCAAAAAGGCTCTATATGGTCTAAAACAAACTCCAAGGGCCTGGTATTATCATCTTGACAAATATCTACAACAACAAGGTTTCACAAAAGGTTCTACAGACAACAACTTATACACAAAGATTGAAAATGATAAACTGCTAATTATTGTTGTTTATGTTGATGATATCATCTTTGGTAGCAATGAAGAATCTATGAATCAGAACTTTGCTTTGGTTATGCAGCAAGAATTTGAAATGTCTTTGCCTGGTGAACTTACTTATTTTCTTGGTCTACAAGTACAACAAACAAAAGATGGTATTTTTCTTTCACAAACCAAATATCTGAAGCAGATTCTGAAGAAATACGAAATGGAAGATTCTAAACCATTATGTACTCCAATGGTAACAGGATGTAGTCTCAGCTCTAACAATGAATCACCTACAGTGAATCAACCAGCATACAGATCTATGATTGGAAGTCTACTTTATCTAACAGGTACCAAACCTGATATAATGCATGCAGTAGGAATTGTTGGGAGGTTCCAAGCAAATCCAAAGGAATCACATCTTCAGGCTGTAAAAAGAATATTCAAATATATTCAAGGAACTCAAGACTTTGGTCTATGGTATCCTAAAGATATAGATCTCACTCTTCATGCATATACAAATGCAGATTGGGCAGGAAATGTTGATGATCGAAAAAGCACTAGTGGAGGTGCATTCTATATGGGATCATGGTTAGTGTCTTGGTTCAGCAAGAAACAAAGTTTGATTGCCTTATCTACAGCTGAAGCGGAATATGTGGCTGTTGCATCTTGCTGCACACAACTACTCTGGATGATGCAAACATTGCAAGACATTCAAATCACATGTTCTCCACCCATCTCCATTCTATGTGATAATACAAGTGCCATCAGTATTTCAAAAAATCCAGTCATGCACTCCAAGACCAAGCACATACCCATTAAGTACCATTTTCTACGAGAACAAGTGCTTGAACAAAAGGTTAAATTGGAGTATGTTCCCTCCAAAGAACAAGTTGTTGATTTATTTACCAAACCGCTTCCTAGAAAAAACTTTTGAATATCTCAGACAAAAGCTGGGAGTAGTTTCTACATCATCCTGTTGTTAAATCCAGATTTCAAAGGAAGATTCCTATACGCGGGTTTCATGAAGGATAGTCGCGTATATATGCGAGTTTCTGTGGCTACAGGAGCGTATATGTTTTTCTGATAGAAAAATAGTGCGTCTGATATGGGTGCTTAGTCTGATATTGATGATTACAATCTGTTGATATGTTTTGTTCATTGATTTTCATTTCACTGATGAAGATGCCTTGATGAATTATTTATTAACAATGCACAGGTAACACAAGTTCAGGGGGAGCATTAACCTTATCAAACATTCTGCATTGTTGGCATTATGGTTGTTGATTACAGCTATGGTTTCAGATATTCATATCAATTGTTGCATAGGTCATGTAGAGATCTAGGGAGTAATATGTCTCCTTCTATCATAGTCTATTTTTCAATGAGTCCTATTGGACATATGATGTAATTTGTATCCCCACTTTGCATGGGAAGGATGATGTAATAATTGCTATATTTCAGTCATGTATAAACAATTGGTATATCCCCATTTGGTTGGGTGGATGAGTCTAATTTGGTATATCCCCTCTTGGTTGGGTGACTGATGTATGAGTCATTGGTCTTAAGGAGGTCATACTCACTTAGTTGAGTTATAGAGTCATGTTATTCTTTTGAAAATTATCTCTGCAGATTTTGCATGTACTCAGGGGGAGCATGGACAGCATAGTGTATCTCAAAGGGGGAGAATTTCTTGATCCGCCCTTTTGCCCTTGATGTCAAAGGGGGAGAGTATTTTGGTGTTGCCTGGTATCTCTAACAATTTCTACAGCTTGTAGTAATCAACACCAAATGGTTGCCATCAAGTCCAAACCATCAAGTCCAAAGGGGGAGATTGTTGGCATTATGATACAGGTGTTGTCCTTGATGGCAAATCACTCATAGGACAGTTCAGATTTGATAAAGGGCAACTCACATTGTAACAGGTCAATTCAGAGGAATAGGATGTTGGAACAGAGGTCTATTGATCAGAATCAAGAAGTTGAAGCAAGAGGATGTTTTAAGATAGATTAAGCTGTAAACGCAGGTTCACCTTGACAAAGGAGCATATACACGCAAGTTCACAGAACAAAAGGAGCATATATGTATGCACGCACTTTCACAAGAGGAAAAGCGCGTATGGGTTGGAAAATCAAGGAAATACAAGACTAAAGAATACCAAGGGTCAATACCATGGTATTAGCCCACAATTTTGAGCGGAGTAACGACTATTTGATCCCGTCCAAGAATACCACAGGCTCTAAGTGTTGTTTTGGTCTGAGGTATTAAGGAAGGCCAAAACTATATAAGGAGGAGAAGATCAAAGGGCCAGGTGTGCAAGTGAAAGGGTTTCTTAGGAATACTTCTATCTAAAGTATATTTTATGTTGCAGGGGTTATGATTATGATATAATCTGAAATATTTTGTGCACCTTGGATACAATGTTGGATCAGGATCATGAGACCTGAAATGACTTATCATTGTATGATCTGATATTGGTTGGGCTAGATCTGATTGCTTACGCATGTTTTATTCTTTAAATGTCATGATTTGGGTATGTTTGAAGTCTGGAATAGCAGCGAAGTTGTAAGTTAATATTTGCAGATCTATACGCTGGTTTGCCTTGGTAAAGGCGCGTATACACGCAGGTTCGACTCTTCCAAGTAGTGTATGCAAAAGAAAAGCCTGTTGTTCAGAAATGACTGATCTATCTAATCAGTGCTGCTATTTTATGTTGGAATTTCTAAGTCTAACCCGTTAAGAACCCTTCATGTACTTTCTAATTTATTTTTGCCTACTTGTTTTGATTAATTAACAAGTTATTTACCATGTAAATACTGAAAATAAATACAAGTACATACTGAACACATTACAGATCATCAACTGAAGGAAACAAAACAAGCACACAAGTGACACCGTTGCTTTTGGACCAATGTCCCTGGAAAAACCCAATGTGGGAAAACTGGTGCAACTATCTGAGTGTTTTATTTTTATGCAGTTTCTGAATACAATCTGGGTGCCAAAACCAACTCACCCAACAGAGAATAATCTCGACAGTAGTACCTCTCAATTGGAGACAGATGTTCCAGCTGAAACCCTGGATACACACTCCGACAGCTCCCAGCTCCAATCTGCCCCACGGAAACCCCAGCGTCTGCCTCTAGGGACTGCGTCAGCCCTTACTGGCCCAGCATCAACCCAATAACCCCTGCGTCAACCTCTGGAGGCACTGCGTCAGCCTCTAGAGCCTTTGCGTCACCAATGCTGGCTCTCTAAGGTACTGCGCAGCTCTTGGCTACCTCTTCATGGGCCCTAACTGGCTCTGCATGGCCTCTGATTGGCTCTGCGTCCCTCTCTCCCGACTTCTACGTTGATTCTCCCGGTACCCTCTCTGCCTCTCTGCTTCTGTATTCACTGCCCCTCAGTTGCAACTCTGATCACTCTTTCAACTTCCTCAGCAAACCCTGCCCCAAAAAATCGGAATCTTGATCAACTTGGTGTGTTCTCCAAGTGACCCTCAAACCTCCTTATATACTTTTCTCATTGACAATTCAACGATCGAGATTAAGTCCCTAATCAACAACTAAGATTAATTCTGGCTTGATCCATGACTCTTGGACTATTCTAACACAGTTTTATATTAATACACATTAATATTTTATTTTCCATAAGTTTAGATTTAGGGACTCCATTAAAAATATTAATTATTTTAATATCTCCCAAACTGTTTAGAATCTGCCCAAACCATTTCTGGGTATTGGAGATCTCATATGCTTTAGCCTCTCCACCAATTTTCGTGGCTAGAGCACATCCAATGCTATTCCAAGTCAACACTCCCTCTTAGCGAGGACTGTGCTCTAGTAATACTCCTCACTGAGCATCACCCTGATCATCCGGCATCAGTCCCTGTGTTGATGCTAGGCCTGCTACCCAACATCCTCTACACTGCTGCATCATGTACTGCTACCCATGGCCCTGCCACTGCCACTGTTGCATCTGTACGACAGCTCCCTCTGCATCCGTGCTGTTGCCCATGGCCCTACCACTGCCACTGTTGCATCTGCACTGCAACCCCTCTCATCATGCTGCCCATAGCACTACCACTGCTAACTGTTGCACTGCAACTCAGTTACTGAGAAGTAAGTAACTGATCTCCCAACTTGAACATCTTTGTCAGGGTAAAGACACCCACGAAGTTGAAAACTCCCTCTGTCGCTAACAAGTGCTCCCTCTCTTACCTCTGTGTTACTGCAACAACTCCCTGCATCTCGCACCGTTGTACACCTCTTTGTGCCATCCTGCACTGGTGCAACACTCCTGTGCCTCTCGCACTGTTGCACCCTGCTAGCCTCGCGCTGTCTCGGGAATCTTGCACTGTAACTCCCTCTATCGCTCCATCCTCATCCGTCTCTACTAACATCCGTCGGGACTACTACTCCTCTTCGGGGCTCCCATAGCCAGGTTTAATCAAAGAGGTTAGGTACCTCAAGGATCCTACCCCTCATCGCCTATAGTCCATCTGACTACAGCTCAATGTCTCCCCACTTCCGCTCAAGTGGTGTGTGAGCACTCATGGCACAGTCATCATCTATCTCCAATTCCTTCTCCGCCCTCGCTGGCGCAGCCTTAGTCTTGGAAGCCTCTCCCTTGCTCTTCTTCCTCGGACACTGGCTCGCATAGTGACCCAGTTCCCCATAGTTGAAGCATTTGACCTTGGAGAGGTCCTTCTTCTTCCGTTTCTCCTGCTTTCCTTTAGATGCTAGGGCAGCATCCTCCTCTTCCTCCTTCTTGATTCTGATCCACTTGCCACTGCTTCCTGTCTTGCTTAGCCTTCTGATCTCTTCTTGGCAAAGAGCCGCCCACATTTCCTCCCAATCTGGAAGGGTCGCCCTGCCCAGTATGCTCTAGACAAACACCTCCCAGTCTTCTGAGACTGCGTTCAAGGCTGTTCTCACCATCAATTCTTGATCCGGCGTGGCTCCTATGGAAGTCAGCTGATCTTGGATCTCCTTCAATCGACCGAGGAAGGGGTCGATATGTTCTCCCTTCTGCATCTGGTATGACTACAACTGATTTTCTAGTAGCATCTTCCTCTACACGAAAGTATGCTGATACAACTTCTTTAGGGCCTCCCACGTCTCATTTGCCGTATTCTTCTTGGCAATGTGTGGTACTACATGGTCCTTGACCCCGTCAAGGATGATGCTCTTCGCCCTGACCATCGCCTCCACGAACTTTTCATTTTCAGCTGGGTCAACTAGGACTGCTATTGTCCTCAAGGCGAATTGCTTGAGACGGTTCCTGTCTAGAACGGATAAGATTTTGGCCTTCCAGACTACGAAGTTTGAGGCTCCGTCCAGTCTGTCCTGGTCTCTTACCCCGTTGACTGCCATCTCGGTGCTCCTCTACTTCCCTTTTGGAAATTCTCAGTGTGACTCCCTCTGAACCTCAATTTCCCTCCTGGAAACCCCTCTGCCAATGTCGAGATGCCCCCACTCTGATCCTTAGTGCAGCTCCACCACTGGTCCGGATTTCTTGGCTAGAAATCCGTGGTAGCAACTCCCTCCTCCTTGGTCTTGCCCTGTTAGGTACTATTCTGACTACAGTACCCCACCAGCTTCACTCTGCAACTTACCCATAGCCTCCTAAGCCCCAGAAAACTGAAGGTTAGAGCTTCTAGGCTCTGTGCAATCCCGGTACCAGCAAAATTCACACCTCCTAGCCATGTGCATCAATCCTTCCTGACTGAAAAAGATGACCGAGCACTACGTAGGTCGAGTCCGCTCCCCTCTGCCACTGCATTGATCCTCTTCCTGACTCAAACTTGATAACGCAGGCACTGCGTCACCCCTTCCTTACTGCTTCTCTGCTAGAAACAGCTTCTGTCACTCGGGATAGCTGTTTTCTGCTGCTGCTGATCTACTCGGCTAATGTCCTCAGTTCTCCTGTGATCTACAACCATGCTCTGATACCATGTTGGAATTTCTAAGTCTAACCCGTTAGAAACCCTTCATGTACTTTCTGATTTATTTATGCCTACTTGTTCTAATTAATTAACAAGTTATTTACCATGTAAATACTGAAAATAAATACAAGTACATGCTCAACACATTACAGATCATCAACTGAAGGAAACAAAACAAGCACACAAGTGACACCGTTGTTTATAGACCACTGTCCCTGGAAAAACCCAATGTGGGAAAACCGGTGCAGCTATCTGAGGGTTGTATTATTATGCAGTTTCTGAATACAATCTGGGTGCCAAAACTGGCTCACCCAACTGAGAATAATCTCGGCAATAGTACCTCTCAATCGGAGACAGATGTTCCGGCTGAAACCCCGGATAAACACTCCGACAACTCCAATTTGCCCCACGAAAACCCCAATGTCTGCCTCTAGGGACTGCGTCTGCGTCAACCGCTGGATGCACTGCGTCAGCCTCTAGAGCCTCTGCGTCACCCACGCTGGCTCTCTGAGGCACTACGCAACTCCTAGTTGCCTCTGTGTGGGCCCTAGCTGGCTCTGCGTGGCCTCTGGCTAGCTCTGCGTCCCTCTCTCCCAGCTTCTGCACTGATTCTCCTGGTACCCTCTCTACCTCTCTGCTTCTGTATTCACTACCCCTCAACTACAACCCTAATCACTCTTTCAACTTCCTCAGCAAACCCTACCCGAGAAAATCGAAATCTTGATCAACTCGGTGTATTCTCCAAGTGACCCTCAAGCCTCCTTATATCCTTTTCTCGTTGACAATTCAATGGCCGAGATTAAGTCCCTAATCAACAGCTAAGATTAATTTTGGCTTGATCCATGACTTTTGGACCATTCTAACACAATTTTATATTAATACACATTAATATTTTATTTTCCCTAAGTTTAGACTTAGGGACTCCATTAAAAATATTAATTATTTTAATATCTCCCAAACTGTTTAAAATCTGCCCAAACCATTTCTGGGTATTGGATATCTCATGTGCTTTAGCCTCTCCACCAATTTTCGTGGCTAGAGCACATCCGATGCTACCCCAAATCAACATTTTGTTGTTGCTTGTCAATGAAGTCTTCTTAGATCTGAAAGTAAAACTGATTGCATAAGGAGTTTGTGTCTGATTGATTGATTGATTAAGTGAGAAGGGTTATCTTTGCTGCTGACTGTCTAGATCTCTGCAAATTGACAGTTGATGTTCAGAATATCACTGGCCGGTACAGATTTGATTCAGAAGTTCTTATGATTTAGTAGTTTTGGAGGAATACGCAAGTTTTGTTACAGGAAGTAGCATATACACGCAAGTTGGGTTCATTAAAGTAGTGTATACATTCTGATGTATGATTTTTGAGGTTGCAGCTAATTCTGAATGATGATGCAGGTTTCTAGGTTCAACACAGTGTTCTGGTGACAGTGATCTAACTATTCAGATTGACTGGTTGTTAGTTGATGCAGTTATTATTATAGAGTTTGAGCTTCAAAGTTTCTGATGGGTCTAGTGTGAAAATTTGATGAAACGAGGCCTTCATATTGTGTTGTTGTGTACCAGGAGCATCCAGTCTGAAAATTAATGAAACGTGGTCCCTAGAGGAAGAGAAATGGTCATAGCCATCTGTAGGTTGGCGCTTACGTACTAGTAAACATATCGGCTAGTACAAGAGCTAGGGGGTTGTAGCTCCCTTCCAATAGAAGCTAGAGAACAAGAGAAGGTTGTAGCCTTCTGTAGGTGGGTGCCTGCGTACTGGTATGAGTCTACACCAGTACAAGATTGTAAACAGATTTTCTTTATATTAAAATAAGACAAAGACGACAACAGCTGGTGATTTTTCTCCCACATTGGGTTTCCACCTTAAATCTTGGTGTTCATGTGTGTTTCTTATGTGTGATAGTTTATTATGTTATTACTGCACATAGTTATTGTATAATAAGATATTGATGCACTGATTAATGATCAACACATGATAAATTGACTAATCATTAAGTTCTTTGGGTATAAGCTGGTTTCCTTAATCACAGTAGCATGCACACACAAGTTCACTTCACTGAAGTAGCGTATATAAATCTGATTGGGAAATGAATATTATTTAATTGTAAATACTAATTCACCCCCCCCCCCCCTCAATATTATTTCCAACAAAAACCACAAGATTGCTTCTCTTTGACCTAAAAGGCTAGCAAAGTAGTCTTGAGGCCTCCTTGATCAAGAACCAAAGGTCCTCACTCATATTCAACATAGACTCCATTCTCCCAAGACTAAGGCACTGATCTACCAAGAGGTGGTCGCTAAAATCATATCTTCTCACCTTTTTCCAGGTCTAGCCAAGTTGGGTCACCTAGGGCATTATTTTCCCGGCAAACTACCCATCCAAAAAGTTCGATCTCTTAGAGTATCTTGTGCTAGTGTTCCCTCAAGATCTCCTCCAAATTTGAGGTCATTCCGACAGTGGAGTTGTGAGAAAAGCCAAGCCCTAGCTTCGAGATCAAACTTTGACCTAACATCCCCAAAGGCTAGTACCTTATTGGATCAATTCAAACCTTTAAGTGGATATTCTTTCTTTGACCCATTTCCATACCTTGTCCAGGTTGGAGATAATCATTGGTTGCCATACTCTTCTCCCCTATCCTAGATTGGGTCCACTTGGTCCCATCTGGTCCCGTTCCTTTGAAAAGACAATTCTTCAAGAACCATTCAGATAGCTAGTGTTCCCTCAAGATCTCCTCCAAATTTGAGGTCATTCCGACAATGGAGTTGTGAGAAAAGCCAAGCCCTAGCTTCGAGATCAAACTTTGCCCTAACATCCCCAAAGGCTAGTACCTTATTGGATCAATTCAAACCTTTAAGTGGATATTCTTTCTTTGATCCATTTCCATACCTTGTCCAGGTTAGGGATAATCATTGGTTGCCATACTCTTCTCCCCTATCCTAGATTGGGTCCACTTGGTCCCATCTGGTCCCGTTCCTTTGAAAAGACAATTCTTCAAGAACCATTCAGATAGCAATTTCAATAAGGATTTTAGAGATTGGGAAATTCCTTCATAAGTCATATCCCATAAAACTAACCCTCAAATCCTCCCTTCCTTTCCCTAGAAGACATTGTACCTTGCTTAGAAAGCAAGCAAGCTCTATCTTTCTAACTCTTACGGGAAAGGAATTATTTGGGTCACTCCACATCCTTTCATTAACTCACCCTTCATCAGTGACTCCATAATATATTGGGTCTCCTCCCATCGGTGAAAATCCGTAAATAGAAGGGAGGCTTAGCTAAGGTGAAAGTGGGCTAAGTGTCCATTTGTTTCCCTTGCCCTAACATTTTCCCTTTAGGGATCCTCCTTAGGTCCCCTGCTAGTTTGAACAATAACAAGGCCTAAACACATCTAAATCAAGCCTAAATTCACTAAATAATTTTCCTAGGGCATCAAGAATTAATCTAAAGTCAATTGGACGCACATAAGTGAAATTTTTGTGGACTGTGGATTGATTTTCCAATAGTGATATATTTTCTATAGCCATATAATTTCCCCTGCAACAGTGGTAAAATGACATAATCTTGGCCTAATAATCAATTTACAAGCATATTCTATCATTGGCATTGTTTAGGCTTACATCTATTGACATATTTGATTGTCTATTTGAAGGTTGTCATAATAATTTAAGGGCTGATATACACTGCATAAAGGTTTGATATAAAATTTTATGGTGGTGGTAAAAAACGTTGAAAGTTATCTAATTTCGCTTAGCTCTTGTTCCTTGCATCTTGAGCATATTGTATAAGCATTTTTAGTGGAATTGGGTTTCTCTCTTACTGCTGCAATCATTTATTTATTTTCTGCCCCATCTTGCATTTCTGCATCATTGGCATCCATTTTGCACTCTTTCACAAGCATATTTCTAATTGCATTTATAAACACAAGTGCTCTAACTAGTTTGACAATCATTTGATGAGTTGGCTTAACAAGTAATATTGTGATTAATGCTCTTGTTTCTCATCGATATTATTGTTGTTGGATAAGTGGATAGATTGCTCTTTTTTAATAGCTTGTGGATTTGTAATCTAAGTCACTCTTGAAGCACTTAATCAAGTTTAATCATCATTGTCATAAGAAATCTAATTGTGTCCGTAAGTGTTGACACCTAATCATTGGGATTAGGTGAATCCATGTAAAATAGTGTAAATAGAAAATAAGGAGAATTGGAATATGAAGAGACACTGGGAGATGAAGCCCAATAGTCTCTCCCTCCATGTATATATCTATGATCAACCTTAATGCAAAAACACAATTCATTTGAGGAGTTACCTCCTAGCCTGACATGGTATCAAAGCATAGGTCCCAACCTCTATTTTTGGCTCCCTTCCTACCCTTGTAACTCCCTCTCTGCCTCTGTCCTGCCTATATTCTGCAAACTGACACCTTTGGTCTGTCATTCAAATCTCTTCGCTTACCCCTCTCTCTGCTTTCTGCACCACTGTGTTGTTCTTGTAGCATATGGAGAAGATTCTTCTTTGTCCTGGCGTGGTGTGGCTGGTACAGTGAAGACCAAGCAGTGAGATGGTGCGTTGAAGCTGGAGTGGTGAGTCGATGCGTCTGTCGGGAGAACTGTTGCTATGACCTTGGCACCGGTATGACTGTGGCACGAATGGTATGGTATGTACGCAGTTGACTGTGTTGCATTGTATTTCTCCTCCCGATTGGTCATATTACTTGCAACAATATATATTAACTAGTGTTACCACCAGTGTCACTTCTCCTCAGTCAAGCTCGTGGTATGCAGTGTTATATTGGTGTTGAGAGTCATATTACTTGAAGCTCCTTCCCATACCACCCACCCATTATGTAACACTATCTTGTTGTATTGGCGTGACTGTTATAATATATAACTGCTCTCACACCGCTCCACACGTCAGTTTCTGCTATAATATACTGCTCACACCGGTTTGTATTTCGTTGACTATATTACTGTGGTTCCCTCTGCATACCCCCTATATCATGCTCAACTTCGTACGGTTATTATACATACTGCCATTTCTACCTCTGAAGTTTTTGTCACTATCCAAGCGACAATGGTCTGGTCAATACATTGACCTCCCCTGGTGCATACCGCCATACCATCATATATAATACCTGCCATATGTGTATTACTCCTCTATACTCCGCCGCTCCATACCACCGGTCTTCCCACCAAACTATCAATCCTCCAAACTGCCATACGACCGACCAAACCATCGGTCCATACCACCACTTACCGTTGTTACATTGGCACCTCCACGCCACGCTCCCATCCCATTCATTCGATGTGTAATCCAACCGAGTCGCTGTCAGTGCAAATTAATCTCATCAGCAGAGTCCTCCAAACTTGGTTGAATTTGTAAATTATATTTGTAGACCCTGTTCTCGAACAAAAGGTCTCACTGGAAAGGTTTATGGCATGGGATTTTAAACATTAAAAAATGTTTTAATATTGTTGCTCGTGGTAACAACGTAGTAGGTTGTGGTATGAAAAGTTGTATGGAGAATTGATTTCATATGTGTTGGGTGGTGCATTCCATTAAGTTTATATATGGTATGCCTTTTTTTATATGTGCATTAACTCGAAGACCATGCTTGGTGCCTTTTTTATATGTTGAATCCATAATTTCTACGTTGACTTCTTCTTATGAAGTGTTGAGTTCTCCTTATGAAGTGCATATATATGGCATGGCATGGTATAGTATGTGGAATATAAAATTAGTTGGTTATGTTATAAGGCATACAATATATATTGCATGGTATATGAATATTGAGAGCCTGCATCCTTAGTTGATGCCATTTTGTAAAGACATAGCCAATTAGTATCAGTGTTTTTGCTACAAGTATTGTAATTATTTTTAGGCCCAGTTCAGATTTTATGATGGAGAAGTTTGTTGAAAAAGAGAAGGCTTCGGAAAAGAAGAAAATCCCCAATCTTCTGAAAAAGTTGTGTGCGTTGCGCAAAAAGAGAAGAATCATGCACAAGATTCTTCTAAAGGAAGAGGTGGTCGAAGAGCAAGAGGAAGGAAGAATTATAGAGGCAGGGGGGCAAACGTTTCCAAGGAGAAAAGTCTAATTTTCATTGCATACGTTGCAATAGAGATGGACAAGATGCATCCACATGTAAATTGCCTTGGGACAGAATTGAGCAGGAATGAAATGAAGGCAAAGGTTAAACCAATGACAAAGGGAAAGGTAAAGCACCCAAATCCACTCACTATGTTGTGGCACACTGTAATAATGGAGTAACTGGAGACTTGTTTAATGCTTCAGTTGCTTCTTGGAAATATGATTGGTTGCTTGATTCAAGAGCAACTTGCCACATGACTTTTAGGAGAGATTTTTTTTTAAGAAATTACTGACAATGTTGATGGAGTAGTATACCTTGCAGAAGAGTCAAAACTCAAGCCATTAGAGCTTGGCACCATCGGGTTCAAACTGCCTGGTCTTCTAGACTTTCTTCTACATGATGTTCTATATCTCCCAGAGGTGGGAAGAAACTTGTTGTCTTTGGTCCACATATGCCAGCGAGGACACTCCATTCATATGTTTGATGGCAATGTTGAGGTCAGAAAAGCATCAGATCGCTCACTTGCCATGACGAGGATAGAAGAAGAAAAACTTATGAAGTTGCAAGAAACCTCTAACTCATGCACAAAACTTCTCATACAGTTCTCATTATGATGAAGATACATTTCCATCAAGTCTTTTATGGCATGCTAGATTTGGACACTTTAATTATGATAGCCTTCGTATGTTGAAGAAAAGTGGTGTTACTAGTTTGCCTACAATTCCTAGGAAACTTAAGCAATGTGATGCTTGTATCTTAGGAAAGCACAACAAACAGTCTTTTCATGATTCACATTCCAGAGCACATAGAAAACTTGAACTTATTCATTCAGACTTATGTGGCCCAATGCATGTTCCTTCTGCAAATGGAAATAAATATATGATGACATTTATTGATGACTACACCAGAATGTGTTGGGTTTATTTATTGAAGAACAAACCTAATGCTTTTCAAACATTCAAGAACTTTCATGCATGGATTGAAAATTATGCACAATCTCATATTGGCTCTATTCGCACTAATAATGGAAAAGAATACACTTCAAATGAATTTGACAACTATCTTCACCAGCATGGGATCAAACATCAAACAACAGTCCCTTATAATCCCCAACAGAAAGGAGTAGCTCAAAGAATGAACAGGACAATCTTAAATATGGTATGTTCCATGATGTTTCTCAAGAATGTAAAATTGATGTTTTGGGTTGATGTAGTTCTATGTGTTGTGTATATAAAGAATAGGTGTCCATCTAATGCTATTAGAAACAAGACTCCTTATGAAATGTGGTATGGCCACATTCCTTCGGTAAAGCATCTCAGGGTCTTTGGTTCCACATGTTATGCCTTGATACCAAAGGTACATAGAAACAAACTTGGTGCAAGGAGTCATAAGTGTATCTTCCTAAGGCATTCAAACACCTCCAAAGCATACCATCTCTATGGTGAGGTTAATAAGAATTTTGTAGTGTCTATAAATGTTATCTTTCTTGAATCTTCCAAGGCTAACAATGTTGTTGAGCAGCAACTTGATCGCTTGGATAGATTCAGACATGCCAAATATTTTCAAGAATTTGATAATGAGATTCCACATCTTGAAGGGGGGATTCCTACACTGAATCAATCTATGGAATATTCCTCTGAAGCACTTTCTCCCTCGCATGAAGCTCCAACCACTGATCCAGATGACACTTTGAGTGATGTGATTGACAGAATTGGGAGACTAAATCTTGATTCAACCCAACTCAGTCAACTAAGCAGCCTGGGTCATCTCAAAAAGGTCCTCCAAAATGGCAAACAAAGACACTTGAAAGTGTTCATCCTGATGAGGTTGGAAAGATAGAAACAAGAAGTTCAACCAGACATAATGGAGGTGATGTAGACGATTTTGATTCACCTGTTGATATGGATGTTTCTTATGATTGTGAACTGAATTTGTCTTCAAATTTTGAACCAACTTCCTTTAAAGAAATCGCTTCTCATGATGAATGAAAAGAAGCAATGCAAAAAGAGTATGATGCCTTGATAAAGAATGGCACTTGGACGCTGGTTGATCCTCCATTGGGAACCAAACCAATAGGCTGCAAGTGGGTCTACAAGAACAAGTATAAAGTTGATGGTTCACTTGACAAGAACAAAGCCATGCTTGTGGCAAAAGATTTTGCACAGAAGGAAGGGGTCGACTATGAGGAGACATTTTCCCCCACGGCAAAATGGACTACCATTCGGACACTCTTTGCCTTGGCAGCTCCAAACGGTTGGAAAGTCCATCAAATGGATTTAAAAACTGCTTTCATGAATGGAGATGTTTTTATGTCCCAGCCAGAAGGATTTGTTGTGAAGGGTCAAGAACATAAAGTATGCAAGCTTGTAAACTCCTTGTATGGCCTTAAGAAAGCACCGCGAGCCTGGTATGAGAAGTTAACTGGGCATCCTCTGAAACTCAACTTCAAACATTATGATCTTGATGATGCAACTTTGTTTGTCAAGAAAGTTAGCAAAACAGTTGTATATCTTGTGGTGTATGTAGATGATCTTTTGATGACAAGGAACAATGAGAGCTATATTGCATCCATAAAGAATGAATTGAGGAAAGGTTTTGAAATGACAGACTTGGGGTATGTTCACTACCATCTTGGTATTGAAGTAACTCAACATCCGAAGTTTATATTCCTCTCTCAGAAGAAGTACATTGGAGATTTGTTGAACAAGTTTGGCATGACTGAGTGCAATCCTTTGACTACTCCAATGGAATAGAACTTACAGCTCACATCCACTGAAGTAAAAGAATTTGAGGATGCAACAAAGTAAGTATAGAAAGCTTGTAGGAAGTCTCAATTGCCTTACTACTACCAGACCAGATATTTCATTTGTTGTTGGAATCCTCTCCAAGTTTATGCAAAGGGCTTGTGAGGGACATTGGTCTGCTGCGAAAAGAGTTTTAAAGTACTTAAGGGAACTCAAGGCTTTGGACTTAAGTATACACATGTGGGCGACTTTAGCTTGATTGGATACTCTGATTCAAACTTCAATGGAGATAAAGAAACCAAGGTATTTACCTCAGGTTATGCTATGAGTCTTGGATCAAAAGTTGTCTCTTAGAGGTCACGCAAACAATCGGTTCTAGCAGATTCCACAACTAACGCAGAATATGTGGTAACAGCTGAAGCAACAAAGGAAATTGAGTGGCTCAAGAAAATTCTAGAAGATTTCCTGGAGAAACAAGTGCATTCAACTCCTCTCATGATTGACAACACTTCTGCAATAAAGTTGGCCAAGAACCCAAAGTTCCATGATCGAACAAAGCACATCAATACAAAATATCATCTAATTCGACATCATGTTGAGGCCAAGACAATCCATCTATGCCATTGTTCCACAAATGAGCGGATTCCAAACATCTTCACCAAAGTGCTTGGAAGAGAAAACTTCGAAAGATTCAGAACAATGCTTGGACTCACGAACATCCCTTCAGATTGGGTGGGGGGATGTTGACACCTAATCATTTGGATTAGGTGAATCCATGTAAAATAGTGTAAATAGAAAATAAGGAGAATTGGAATATGAAGAGACATTGGGAGATGAAGCCCAAGAGTCTCTCCCTCCATGTATATATCTATGATCAGCGTTAATGAAAAAACACAATTCATTTGAGGAGTTGCCTCCTGGCCTGACAATAAGAAATTATTTCTTGTATCTCATCGGCATATTAGTGATCCATTGTTATAATCTTTAAGCTTGCTAATTGTGTTAAGAAACATATCTCGTAAGCCATTGTCTATTACAATCTTGGCAAAAAAAAATTGGCACCGTTTAATTTGAGCACTTTCTCTTGTGATGAAAATTGTCATAAATTCATTGTTTAAGTATTTCATTTTCCTAAATTGAAAATCATTGTATCTTGTCTTTAAGTATTTAAGAACTCTAAAAATCTCACCTCAAGAGCATTCACTCATAGTTTGCACTAGCATCTTAGACCTAGTTCTACATTAATTAATTTACTTTCAAGCATAAGCTTGGTCGATAGAGAGATAAGACCATCTTTCTCTCCTAGCTTGCAAAGCTTAGACCCTCTTCAGTGGTTAACACAATGACCTTGTAGTCGTCAGAGCCACAGTCTTTGCAGCGTCAGAGTCATCAGATGGTTAGAACTCAAGGGGAGGGATCGTTAATCAAGTCATAGCTTGCTTCCCCTTGGTTTCTCTCTCACAACCTACTCTAGAGACTAACTTCAAAACAGTTGGAGGAAGGATTCACTTAGATAAGCATATAATTTAAAATAAACCAAGATTCTGCATCTCACTTAGATTGTAGGATTTGCATTTCATCTAGGATAGTGAAGCATCTTAAAGCAACAACTGTTCATCTAGTTACTTGGTAATAAATATAATTCATACAGAGCAAGTATCTGAATCCATTTAAGGCATTGGTATCTCACGATAATCTAATCTAATCTTTAAACTTGCTAATTCAACCAAGTTCCTAGGACATTCAGTTGTGTCTCTCAGACTTGTTGGTTGCCAACGAGTCTCTCATCTTCACATTTTATAGGGACTACACCCCATAGCCTGTTGCTGGGAGACAGCTAGACCGGAGAGGATGAGGATCAAAGTGACAGCCCCTGAGCGATGTCAAATCCAACCTGTAAAATTTGAGCGACAACATTTTTTGGCACCATTGTCGGGGATAGAGGTTTTTTGTCCCTGGTTTTCACGACATTCTCTCCATCTCTTCATCTTTTCATTCTATCATTCTTCATCCTCTCACCAATTTTCTCATCAGCTTGTTCACTAGACGTTTGAGTTAGTTTCCTGTTTGGGTGGCAACTCCACTTATTCATCCATTCACAAAAGATTACACTAGAAGAAATCATGGTAGCTTGGTAAACCCCGCTCTCAGAGCTTGGTTGAACAAATTACATTCTAGTAAGCATTCATTTTCTCTCAAATAGGAAGCCCTCCCTGATATCCATTTTCTCTTTCGTAACCCGGGAATAGAGTTTTTCTCTTCCTGGTTCTTCACTAACTTTTCAGTTTTTGCCTTTTAGATTTTAGAGTTAGATTCATGTTCAAATGGCAACTCCATTTTTTTCATTTTTTCCAAGAATTTCTACTAGAAGCTCAATTCTTGTAGACACCTTGTTTTTCTTGAACAATAATCTCTCTCTCTGCTTCCATTAGCTCCTTTTCCATTTAAGCGAGTCATCATGAATGACTTGTTCGCCCCTTATCACTTTACTAACATTCCTCATAATATTCTGGAAATTCACATTAATAAACTACCTTCTTTCACGGGTACTAATGCAATTACTGCTACAAATCATCTCATAAAGTTTACTCATTGTATGCTAAGGTTTTGTGCCTCTCCAAGTTATAATTATGAAGACGTCAAGATGCAGCTCTTTGTCCTTTCCTTGGAAGGTGATGCTAAGAATTGGTTTTGTGATTTTCCTAACAATTCTTTTCAATTTCTGTATTCAAGCTTCTGTGATCCATAATGAATTAAACAAAGTCTTTTGGTAGAAATCACATGAGAGAATTTTTTTTTGGCCGACGCGTTTTGAAACCACACTTGTTGGTTCGAAACATGTCAGCCAAAAAATTCTCTCATGTGATTTCTACCAAAAGACTTTGTTTAATTCTTTTCAATCTCTGCAAGCCATTGTCAATTCTTTTAAAAGTAGATATGAAAATCAAAGGGATTCACCTTGTACCTCTAGCACTATGAAAAAAGATGAAAGTGATCCTGTGAAAGACCCAACTATCGTATAAAGGTTACAAGAGAATGTGCCACATCGACCTTTACCATATTGCAGACCTTGTGAGCATTTTCATGATGAATCCACTTGTGCCATTGCAAGAAAAATCCTTGGTAGTGGAAAGGTGATCAAATTGGTATTGACAATGAAAAAGAAAATGATAAGCATCTTATCAAGGAATTAACTCAAATGCTTAGAGACATGCAGTTCAGTCAAGCATAGTTGATGAAAACCATGGAACTCAATCAAGAGAATCACTCTAGGAAAATGAGATCCATGCACACCAAGTGAATAGCTATAGAAGAAAAGCATGTTGAGGAGCTAAGCACCATGAAGGCAAATAATAAGAAAGAAATAAGCTCGATTCAAGATAATCATAATAGAATGATAAAAGACATGGAAGTCGATCTTCTGAACATGTTATTATCTATAGAAGAAAAACATGTTGAGGAACTAAAAATCATGGAAATTAACCATTCTAATCAGAAGACCACCATGCAAGACCATTTGATCACCATGGAGGAAAATCATGTCAAAGTAATAAAATATATGGAAGTTGGTCTCATATGTCTTCAAAATAGGTCGTTGACCATGGAGGAAAACCATGTCAAGGAAATCAGTGCTATGAAAGTTGAACATTCTAATCAAATGAATGCCATGAGAATTGAACAGATCACTCTTCAGAGTAAGCTACAAAAGATGGAAAGGTCACAAGTGCAGGAATTTCGGCATAGATCAGATGATGAAAGAAACAAAGTACTTTTGACAAATCACAAACCTCCCCAGCTCACTGAAGCAATTCCCATCTCATTGCGAAGAGGTCACTTGCCCCATTGGAAACAGGTTAACTAGAAATGCCATGGTTAGAAAGGAAGATTAGGTTTATGTGTCACCTTTGACGGAATATATTCAAAATAAGATCGATCATACCTCAGATTCTTCAAATTCTTCATCCAAGCATTTTCAAGATCAAGACTAGAAATCTACATCAGTCCCATTTTTAGCATCACGACCTCCTGGAAGCAAAAGTAAAAGGCAGAAAAGAAGAAGGAAGAAGTTTGAGGCATCTAATGGTCAGGAGCAGCTCGATATTTAGATAAGATAGAGTCCTAGGATTTTCAGAATTCAGCATGGCACATCCAAGAAACAACCCAAAAACCTACCTGAGAGTCGAGAAATACTCAATATGCACTACATTGAAGACATATGATGCCATAGGGCATCCTCTCTATTGTATCTATAACTTTACACTCTTAGATAGGACTTTATTTATGTCATTAGTTAGTTTTCTTTTCATGCATTTAAGTTTTATTCCTTTATTTGTTAGAGTAGTTTTTTCTATTCCAACAAATGTTTTATATATACATGATTTTGATTTTGAACAGATATCTATTTGATGGATTTTTGTTTTCTTGGATACAGGTTTCTGGATTCTCACATTCCTTCAACGAAGCAACGTGTCCCCATATGGAGCCAGATGTTGACCACACTTTGTCAACAATCCAAGGAAGCAAGGTACAAAGAAGTGAAGAAAATTTTTGGAAAATCAAATTCATCAGCCAACACAATTATGTTATTGTAAACCCAATTTCTGCAAGTTGTATTGTAAATGATGCTAGTATGATCATTTAGTTATGTAACAACACCTAAGTAAGCCTCTGATTTTGGCTAAGTTTTGTAACCTCACCGATTATGTGTGTTTCTAAACACGGATAATCGACAGAGTTTTGTTTCTAGCTTAAACCCCAAAGCTAGGGTGGAATTCGTTGACAAGGTCTTAGGTGAGTCCTAGTATTATACCGAGTCTATTGTAAACGTGTGTTTGGGAATAATTTTAGCACATTGGCTAAATTATTTTATTAGAAGCACACCTGGTTTCATACTAGATCATATTGTGTCGCAGAAATGGGTAAGTTATTGAGGGTCTAAGTCTAAATTTGTATTTCCCCTTTCAAGGATTGAATTTGTAATTATTTGATGTAAAAATATTTTAGTGCATGGTCCTTCGCAATCAGAAACCATGGCTAAAATTATTTGAGGGTGGAAAAATCATTAAATCCCCTCTAGTGTCAATTAATTAATTTTTCTGGCTAAATTAAATAAAATCCTAAGCCAAAAAATTAATTAATTTTGAGTCAAAAAATTCGTGGATCAAAGAGAAGTCAATTTTTGGAGGTCCTCCACCAAAGGAAAAATGGATACTTTAAAAAAAATTGAACCCTTGGACCTTGGTGGTTAAGTCAAAGTCAAAATTTTGAGGAAATTAAACCAAAATGTTAATTTTTGGATTAATTAAATGTGGGTTTTAAGAAAAAATCGAACTTTTCCTCAAAATTAAAAATTCGACGGAGATCAAAAGATGATCAAGTTGTTTTCAACGGTCGAGATTATTTTGACGAGGATCACGCCAACTAGCCATTACTTTCCACTTAGAGGGGTTTTTCTATATAAGGAAGCCATTTAGCTTCTATTTGACATCTTTGGATGACGTAATTTTGTAACGCTGGTATCGAGTAGCTGCTCTGCTAGGAACATTATTTTATCATAATAGAAAGACTTTGGGGTTCAGTTCATGGTGTCCTTCCTCTGTTGATCTGTGGTATGTGTTAGCTATGTGTGAATTTGTGCTAAATAAATTTTTCAATTGTTATTTTATTTGTCGGTGATAAAAACATTCTATTGATACATGTTATCTTAGGTGATATAATTCACTATATGATCTAACAATTTTATGTTGAGAAAAGCATAGAGATTTACAAGTACGCTAACCCTTGAGTTCCAAGTTCATAGACTGTTGGGAAGAGGCAACTATGTTTGGGCTCTAAGATTTCATTGTGGTAATTAATTTTGCAGAAGAGTTTTGGCAAATATCTATCTTTTGAAATTATTCAACCACTGGCATTTATTCAAAAACTTATTATTTGTTCTTGAGCTAAAAAGAATTTATATGCTAATAAGAGCTTGTAATTTAATTTTGTAAATATTCTGCATTTGCAAATTATTTTCCTAACCCATTTTATTTTGTAGCACTTAGGTCTTCGGGGTTTTATATTTTGTATATAAATTTGGGGTTTGGAATTCTTTTATTCATTTTGCAAGCGATAACTCAAGGGTTTTGAAGCAACAAAATTTTTTGTGCTATTCATCCAAGTAAGGAACACTGATCTAGGCCCTTGAGGGTAAGATCTGGCCTCCCCAGCTTCCAGCAACTCAACGTCTAGCTCAGAGTTGCGGGGGAGCACTCCCCCCCCTTCAAACCCGCTCCCAATCCGCGCTCCGGGCGGGAGCGCGCTCCCGATAAAAAAATTTGCGCTCCCTGCCAAATCGAGAGCGATATCGGGAGCGTCACTCCTGTCGCTCCCGGAGCGAAAATTACAGCTCGGGAGCGATCGCTCCCGAGCGTTAAATTTTCGCTCCGAGAGCGATCCGGGCGGAAAAAAAAATCGCGGATGTGAAAAAAAAAAAAAAAAAAATTTAAAAAAAAAAATTATGTTTTAAAAACACAATGGGGCAAAAAAAAATTCATTATCACTTGAATGAGTTGAGTAGAAGCTGGAGAGCAAGAGCAAAGGAGCGAGGAGAAGCGAGGAGCAAGCGCCGAGGAGCAAGGAGCAAGCCTGCAAAGAGGTTAGTAACTTAGTAATTTAGTTAGTTTAGTTAGTTTAATTTAGTTAGGTAGTAATTTAGTTAGTTTAATTTAGTTTAATTTAGTTTATTAACTTTATTTAGTTAAAAAATCATGAATCTAAATTAAATTAATTAATCTAAAATTCTAAATAAATTAAATTAATTTGCAGATTCAAAAGCCTACAAATATCAAACATCATGGACCTAGCTATATTTCTTGGCATTTTCCTCTTCTTGGTCCCTTTTATGGTTATTATGGTGCTGGAGAGTAGGAAACAGAGGGGCCAAAATGAAGAGGGGGATGAAGAAGCTGGAGAAAGTGGATTTGATGAAAACCCCGATGAGGAGGAGCTGGAGGAGGGTGAACATGACTCTCAAAAAACTAAACAAGACCAAACCCCATTGTGGAAATATGTTAACAGGCCTGAAGCAGGGAGAGGGGGTGGAACCACTAAATTTCATTGCCCCCATTGCAACAATGATTACACAAGTTCATACACCCGTGCTAGAAAACACCTCTGCGGGAAAAGGCCATGGGATGGAGACAAACAAATAGGAATCAAAACTTGTCCAGCGGTGTCAGCAGCGGATAGAGCCAAATACATAAGGGAAGAGGAGGAAGCCCAATACAAATCAAAAAAATCAAGGGGTTTCTTTGAACCAACCTCACAATCACAAGCACAAAGAACTCCTTCAGCATCCTCCCAAGGCAGTGGATATGGAGGCACAGGGTCATCAACTTTAAGGCGTAGAACCATATCAAATTTCCTTGATGAGGGGTGTAGGAATGATGTGGATTCAAAGGTTTACAGGTTTCTCTATGCATGTGGGATACCATTCAATGTTCTTCGCTCACCTTATTGGCACGAAATGGTTTCTGCCATAAATGATGCCCCTAAAGGATACAAAAGCCCTGGGTATGACAAGGCAAGAACCGTTGGACTTGATCATGAAAAAGCAAAAATATCACATTCTTTGAATAGAATGACAAGTTCTTGGACTGACCATGGGGTGTCCATTGTATCTTATGGATGGACAAATGTAAAAGGCAAGCCATTGATAAGTGTTCTTGCTGTGTCTGTTAGTGGTGCCATCTTTCTAACTGCACATGATTACTCAGACAAGTTCAGGATTGCCATCAACATTGCAGAAGCATTACTTAAAACAATTGACCGTATTGGGCTATACAATGTCATCCAAGTCATCACTGATAATGCTCCTAATTGTAAGGCAGCGGGAGCAATTATTGAGGATAAATACCCCAACATATTTTGGTCTGGATGTTTGGTTCACACATTGAACCTTCTGATGCATGATGTTGTCAAGAACAAAAATGCACAATACAAATGGATTGGTGATTTGTACAAGAAAGGCAAACAAATGATAAAATTTATTACAAATCATAGCAATACCCATGGCCTTTTCCGCAGTCACTCGAGATTGGAGTTGTTGAAGATTGCGAAGACCAGATTTGGTAGCTATTACCTCACCTTCAAGCGCCTTTTGAAGGTAAGAGAGTCATTGGCTAGCATGGTATCAAGTCCACATTGGCAGGTATTAAAGGAAAGCGCTACAAATGCAGCTGACAGGCGAGGTTTTGAACTGGTGGAGGAAGCCGCTCTTGATGGTCAGTTTTGGACAAGTGTGAGGCAAGTATTGGATTTCACCAAGCCCATTTATCACATGATTCGGTTTGCAGATACAGACAAACCAGTGATTGGCGAGGTGTATGAGTAGATGGATACCATGTTGGGGCAAATAAAAGATATTGTTCATAACAGAGATCTCGACTTGTACAAACTGATTCACGATTGTGTGTGTGAACGGTGGAATAGACTTAATCTTCCACTACATTGCTTGGCGTATATCCTTACGCCAAAATACTACTCTACATCTTGGTTGGGCCAACCTGCACCAGGGGGTGGGATTAGGACCAAACCCCATTTAGATGCAGAGGTAACTAGTGGATATTTGCAAGCATTAGAAAAGTTGATACCTGACAAGGAGGAATGTGCAGCTGTGCGCCTTGAAATAGGCAAATACTTCAGTGGCACTGGTTTGTTTGGTATCTTCCATGTAATGGAAGACAGAGACAGATTTGATGCTCTCACATGGTGGGAAACATATGGCAGCCATGGACTTTTGCCAAAATTGGCAAAAAAAGTTCTATCACAGGTTGTAAATACTTCTTCTGCAGAGAGGTGTTGGAGCACCTACAGCTTCATACATAATGTGAAAAGAAATAGACTCAATGAAAACCGAGCAGAAAGCTTGGTTTATGTGCACTACAACTTGAGGTTGTTGAGTCATTACTGTGATCGGGCTTATGAGGATCCCACATATAAAATTTGGGACAATCACCCAGAGGATGACAATTTGGAGGATGGTATAGTGCATCTTGAAGAACTGGAAGAGGAACTTATAAGGGATGAAGATGAAGCAGCTGCAGCTGCAGCAGCCATGCCACCTCCACCTCCACCATCCAGTAGTAGTGCTCAAGGTCCGAGTCTTGTTCCTTTGTTATCGCCACCTCCATCTACACCCTCACGTGGAGGGCATGTGCCTTCTAGTTCTAATCGTCGGTCTGTGCGGGAGACTCCTAGAAGACCACCACGACCTGCTTATACTCCTGGAGACTCTCGTGGCAAGGGCCACATGTAGATTTACAATTTACTTGTCTTTTCTAGTTTCTATTAGTTTTCATCACTGTTGAGTCTTGAGTCCTTGACTCTTGACTCTTGACTCTTTCATATCATAATGATATTTTTTTAAACAATATATGACTGTGACAATGAAAGTTTGAAGTTGGCAATTATAACTCATTGGTAATGATTGTGAATTATGAATATGATGATTCGTGAAAGACTAAAGTTGTTTCATTTCATTTCATTATTCATGTTTCATTTTATAACATTTCATTTCATGTTAACAATTAGAAGTTAGGACTTAGAAATATCTAAGATATTATTTCTTGTAATGGTTAAACTTAGCTAGAAATATCTAAGATATTATTTCTTGTAATGGTTAAACTTAGCTTACAAGTACAACTTTGGTGATCAATGATGATAAATGTTATATGTTGAAATTTCAATTTTGAAAGCTTGAAGTTGAAACTTTAAGATTGAATTTGATGAATCATGATTCACGAGACTCAACATGTTGCAGTTGTAATATGTATTTTACTAACTTGTGGACATGGTTGATGAAGATTATAACTTCTAGACTAAGTCCCCTGACACGGGGATTCGGGACACGTAGGATTCGGGATTCGTGGTGTCGGATTCGGGACACGCTGACCCCCAGAATAGGACACGTTAGGACACGTTATATATTATTTTATTAAAAAAATATATATATATAATATATATTTAAAAATATATATATATATATATATATATATATAAAAAATTAGATATTAGCATATTTCTTACACAAATTTTAATTAATGATACAAATTTATT
Organism: Pinus tabuliformis; assembly: GCA_031772625.1. Lineage (NCBI taxonomy): Eukaryota > Viridiplantae > Streptophyta > Pinopsida > Pinales > Pinaceae > Pinus > Pinus tabuliformis. Next base: position 994,232,993 of record CM062807.1, on the reverse strand, counting down.
GATTTCAAAGTTCAAACATAGATCTTGATTCTTCATCTATAGCTATTAGCATGCATAGTACATACAAAATTCAAATAAATGTCAGTGGTACTAGTCACATAAACATAAATGATAAACACACTGACAACTATAGTTTTCTCATTAAGTCATCAAATCAAAATCTGTTACATAGGTAGGGAAGGGAAAAGCATTAGTGCCAGGTTCAGTTCTGGCACTGAAAGCCACTGATTACACATTTCAATAGGGAAGGGACATTCTGTCGTATGGTAAACATATATCTTCCTCTTCAAGATTGAACTTGAAACCCATGGAAAGCATTTCCAAACAGATCTCTTTATCTTCAAGATTGGACTTGAAACGCATGGAATGCATTTCCAATTAGAATAGGTCCATCGGACACTGTATTAAACAGAGTCTGATGGTATGAATAAGACACAGGAATCTTAAATACAACAAATTTAGCGAAAACTAAATATATGATCCATTCAGATCATTGACGTGGCTTCCGTAATAAGTAATTGGATAGTTGTTCTCTTAGGGTTTGAGCATTTGCATCTGCAAATGGGCAGAATTGTTGCTTGTAACCCGAATCATGATGATGTGATAAGGGAACATCGGCGTGCAACTCGTCACCTTGATCAATGATGATGTTATGCAATATACAGCACACAAGGATTATTCAAGGCAATTTATGTTTGTCTGGTCGCCACATCACCCCATCGATAATTCTCCATGTTCCTTTGAACCGTGCTAACGCCCGCTCTACAACCAATCTTGTGCCATGGTGCTTCTTATTGAACTCAATCTTGGAAGCAGAAAGATCAACTGAGAGAGACACACCCCCTTTTAACCTAGCAGCAGTTCCGAGCCCTCGAAACGAATCCGCAAACCAGGACTCGTCATAAAATTCGAGACACGATTTGAAAATTCGAGACACGATTTGGAAATTCGCGGCACGTTACTGGACACGACGTGTCACAAGAGGACACGACGTGCCCTGAAATCTTGACACGAGAGATCGTGTCGGATTCGACCGATTCGCGATTCGTCAAGGGTTTTGGACGAATCCGGTTTCATAGCTTCTAGATGATTGATGTGATATGGTTCAATGATCAATTTATGTTTTTTTATGTTTTTTATATCTAATTCATCATTCTACATGTTTTTGTTGACATATATGTATCAAAAATTAAAAAATATAAAAAATATATATATTTTTAAAAAATCGCTCTGGGATTCGCTCCCAAACCAGGAGCTTCTGAAAATGTTGCTCCCGCTCCCCGCTTTCGATCCCGCTCCCAAGTAACATTGGTCTAGCTAAAGAAGGGAAGTCGTTCAACACTTTGGCAGTGACATTTGGCATTTTTGGCAATTGTAAGGGCTTCAAATATTTTTTTAGGCCCTAAGGCCTAGTCGTCCTCAACTTTTTCCCTAGTCGTGAGGCTTGGTGGCCTTTCTAATCCCTCGGCCCCCTCCTTGGCTTGGCCGCAACCCTTTTAGGGCTTGTCGTGGCCTCTTAAGGCCCTCAGCCCCCCCTTATTTGCCTAGTCGCAAGCCTTTGGAGGCCTTGACCTCCCTTTCTAGCCCTAGTCGTGGGCTTGGTGAGCCTTTTTTGGCCCTCAGCCCCCTCCTTACCCTAGTCGCAGCCCTAAAAGGGCTATCCCTTAGCCGCTAGTCCTTTTAGGGCCTTCTCTTGCCCAACGTCAACCTTTTTAGGCTCGATGTCAGCCCTAGACAGCTTCTCCTCCTTGGTTGTGGCCTTATTAGGCCTCCTCTCCCTCTTTGTTGCCCTTGCTTGACCTTTCCATCCTTTCATTGGCCCTTCTAGCCCTAGTGTTGGGGTTTCCTAATCCTAGCCTCTCACCCTAACCCTCATTCTAGCATTATTCAGTCATTGATTTAATATTTCATTTCTAACATTTGGTTTTGCAGCAATTCTAGAGCTAATTTGGTGGTTGCTGCTTTTCAAGGTCATCGGGAGCCTCTCTAATCATCTACAAGACAACTAGGCCTCTTGGTTTGCTTCCTAACCTTTTAATCATTTTCCTCGTTTTGAATTCTGAAGTATTTTATGACAGCAGTATATTTAAGGCCTAAACACATCTAAATCAAGCTTAAATTCACTAAATAATTTGCCTAGGGCATCAAGAATTAATCTAAAGTCAATTGGACGCACATAAGTGAAATTTTTGTGGACTATGGATTGATTTTCCAAATCTGATATATTTGCTACAGCCGTATAATTTCACCTACAGCAGTGGTAAAATGACATAATCTTGGCCTAATAATCAATTTACAAGCATATTCTATCATTGGCATTGTTTAGGCTTGCATCTATTGACATATTTGATTGTCTATTTGAAGGTTGTCATAATAATTTAAGGGCTGATATACACTGCATAAAGGTTTGATATAAAATTTACGGTGGTGGTAAAAAGCATTGAAAGTTATCTAATTTCACTTAGCTCTTGTTCCTTGCATCTTGAGCATACTGTATAAGCAATTTTTAGTGGAATTGGGTTTCTCTCTTGCTGCTGCAATCATTTATTTATTTCCTGCCCCATCTTGCGTTCCATTGCATTTCTGCATCATCCCCATCCATTTTGCACTCTTGCACAAGCATATTTCTAATTGCATTTATAAGCACAAGTGCTCTAATTGGATTGACAATCGTTTGATGAGATTGGCTTAACAAGTAATATTGTGATTAATGCTTTTGTTTCTCATTGATATTATTTTTGTTGGATATGTGATGCATTGCTCTTCATTAACAGCTCTTGTGGATTTGTAATCTAAGTCACTTTTGAAGCACTTAATCAAGTTTAATCATCATTATGATAAGAAATCTAATTGTGTCCATCAGAAATTCTTTCTTGTATCTAATTGGCATATTGGTGATCCATTGTTATAATCTTGAAGGTTGCTAATTGTGTTCAGAAGCATTGATCTTGTAAGCCATTGTCTATTACAATCTTGGCAACATTTTTTGGCATCGTTTAATTTGAGCACTTTCTCTTGTGATGAAAATTGTCATAAATTCATTGTTTAAGTATTTCATTTTCCTATATTGAAAATCATTGTATCTTGTCTTTAAGTATTTAAGAACTCTAACAATCTCACCTCGAGCATTCACTCATAGTTTGCACTATCATCTTAGACCTATTTTTGCACTAATTAATTTACTTCCAAGCATAAGCTTGGTCGATAGAGAGATAGGACCACCTTTCTCACCAAACTTGCAAATCTTAGACCCTCTTTAGTGGTTAACACGGTGACCTTGTAATCGTCAGATCCACAGTCTCTGCAGCACCGAAGGCATCAGGTGGTTAAAACTCAAGGGGAGGGATCGTTAATCAAGACATAGCTTGCTTCCCTATGGTTTCTCTCTCACAACCTACTCTGGAGACTAAATTCAAAACAATTGAGAGGAAGGATTCACTTAGATAGGCATATAATTTAAAATAAACCAAGATTCTGCATCTCACATAGATTGTAGGATTTGCATTTCATCCAGGATAGTGAAGCGTCTTAAAGCAACAATTGTTCATCCGATTACATGGTAATAATTCATATAGAGCAAGTATTTGACTCCATTTAAGGCATTGGTATCTCACGATAATCTAATCTAATATTTAAACTTGCTAATTCAACCAAGTTGCTAGGCCATTTAGTTGTATCTCCCGGATTTGTTGGTTGCCAACGAGTCTCTCATCTTCACATTTCATAGGGACTACACCCCATAGCCTGTTGTTGGGAGACAGCTAGAACGTAGAGGACAAGAATCAGAGTGACAGCCCCCGTCCTGAGCATTGTCTCATCCAACCTGTACAATTTGTGCGACAACATTTTCTGGCGCTGTTGTCGGGGATAGAGTTTTTTTGTCCCTGGTTTTCACAACATTCTCTCCATCTCTTCATCTTTTCATTCTATCATTCTTCATCCTCTCACCAATCTTGTCATCATCTTGTTCACATTTCAATTTGCACCTTTAGCACCTAGACATTTGGATTAGTTTCTTGTTTGGGTGAAGACTCCACTTATTCATCCATTCACAAAAGATTACACTAGAAGAAATCATGGTAGCTTGGTCAACCCCGCTCTCAGAGCTTGTTTGAACAAATTACATTCTAGTAAGCATTCATTTTCTCTCAAAAAGGAAGCCCTCCCTGATATCCATTTTCTCTTCTGTAACCCGAGAATACAGTTTTTCTCTTCCTGATTCTTGACTGACTTTTCAATTTTTGCCTTTTGGATTTTAGAGTTAGATTCATGTTCAAGTGGCAACTCCACTTTTTTCATTTTTTGCAAGAAATTCTGCTAGAAGCTTGCTTCTTGTAAACACCTTGTTTTTCTTGAACAAGAATCCCTCTCTCTGCAATCCATTAGCTCATTTTCCCCTTAAGCAAGTCATCATGAATGATTTGTTTGCCCCTTGTCGTTTTACTAACATTCCTCGGGATATTCCGGAAATTGCCATTAATAAACTACCTTCTTTCACGGGTAATAATGCAATCACTGCTACAAATCATCTCATAAAATTTACATCTTGTTCACATTTCAATTTGCACCTTTAGCACCTAGACATTTGGATTAGTTTCTTGTTTGGGTGAAGACTCCACTTATTCATCCATTCACAAAAGATTACACTAGAAGAAATCATGGTAGCTTGGTCAACCCCGCTCTCAGAGCTTGTTTGAACAAATTACATTCTAGTAAGCATTCATTTTCTCTCAAAAAGGAAGCCCTCCCTGATATCCATTTTCTCTTCTGTAACCCGGGAATACAGTTTTTCTCTTCCTGATTCTTGACTGACTTTTCAATTTTTGCCTTTTGGATTTTAGAGTTAGATTCATGTTCAAGTGGCAACTCCACTTTTTTCATTTTTTGCAAGAAATTCTGCTAGAAGCTTGCTTCTTGTAAACACCTTGTTTTTCTTGAACAAGAATCCCTCTCTCTGCAATCCATTAGCTCATTTTCCCCTTAAGCAAGTCATCATGAATGATTTGTTTGCCCCTTGTCGTTTTACTAACATTCCTCGGGATATTCCGGAAATTGCCATTAATAAACTACCTTCTTTCACGGGTAATAATGCAATCACTGCTACAAATCATCTCATAAAATTTACTCATTGTATGTTAAGGCTCTGTGACTCTCCACGTTGTAATCATGAAGACATCAAAATGCAGCGCTTTGTCCTTTCCTTGGAAGGTGATGTTAAGAATGAGTTTTGTGATTTTCCAGACAATTCTTGTGATTCTCTGCAAGCCATTGTCAATGCTTTTAAAAGTAGATATGAAGATCAAAGGGATTCACCTTGTACAACTAGCGCTATGAAGAAAGATGAAAGTGATCCTGTGAAAGACCCAACTATCGTAGAAAAGGTTACAAGAGAATGCACCACATCAACCTTTACCATAATTGCAGACCTTGTGAGCATTTTCATGATGAATCAACTTGTGCCATTACAAGAAGAATCCTCGATAATGGAAAGGCAAGGACAAGTGATCAAATTGGTATTGACAATGAAAAAGAAAATGATAAGCATCTTATCAAGGAATTAACTCAAATGCTTAGAGACATGCAGTTCAGTCAAGCATAGTTGATGAAAACCATGGAACTCAATCAAGAGAATCACTCTAGGGAAATGAGATCCATGCACACCAAGTGAATAGTTATAGAAGAAAAGCATGTTGAGGAGCTAAGCACCATAAAAACAAATCATAAGAAAGAAATAAGCTCAATTCAAGAGAATCATAATAGAGTGATAAAGGACATGGAAGTCGGTCTTCAGAACATGTTATTAGCTATTGAAGAAAAACATGTTGAGGAACTAAAAATCATGGAAATTAATCATTCTAATCAGATGACCACCATGCAAGACCATTTGATCACCATGGAGGAAAATCATGTCAAAGTAATAAAAGATATGGAAGTTGGTCAGATATGTCTTCAAAATAAGTTGTTGACCATGGAGGAAAACCATGCCAAGGAAATCAGTGCTATGAAGGTTGAACATTTTAATCAAATGAATGCCATGAGAATTGAACAGATCACTCTTCAGAGTAAGCTACAAAAGATGGAAAGGTCACAGGTGCAGGAATTTCAGCATAGATCAGATGATGAAAGAAACAAAGGACTTTCAACAGATCACAAGCCTCCCAGCTCACTGAAGCAATTCCCATCTCATTGCGAGGAGGTCACTTGCCCCATTGGAAACAGGTTAACTAGAAATGCCATGGTTGGAAAGGAAGATTAGGTTTATTAGTCACCATTGCAGAATATATTCAAAATAAGATCGGCATGAGAATTGAACAGATCACTCTTCAGAGTAAGCTACAAAAGATGGAAAGGTCACAGGTGTAGGAATTTCAACATAGATCAGATGATGAAAGAAACAAAGGACTTTCGATAGATCACAAGCCTCCCAGCTCACTGAAGTAATTCCCATCTCATTGCGAGGAGGTCACTTGCCCCATTGGAAACAGGTTAACTAGAAATGCCATGGTTGGAAAGGAAGATTAGGTTTATGTGTCACCTTTGCAGAATATATTCAAAATAAGATCGGCATACCTCAAATTCTTCAAATCCTTCATCCAAGCATTTTCAAGATCAAGACAGAAAATCTACATCGATACCATTTTTAGCATCACAGCGTCCCGAAAGCAAAACTAAAAGGTGGAAAAGAAGAAGGAAGAAATTTGATGCATCTGATGGTCGGGAGCAGCTCGATATTCGAATAAGAAAGAGTCTTAGGATTTTCATAATTCAGCATGGCACATCCAAAAGTCAACCCACAAACCTACCTGAGAGTTGGGAAATACTCAGTATGCGCTACTTTATGTCATTAGTTAGTTTTCTTTTCATTCATTTAAGTTTTATGTCTTTATTTGTTAGAGTAGTTTTTTCTATTCCAGCAGATGTTTTACATATACATGATGATTTTGATTTTGAACAGATATCTATTTGATGGATTTTTGTTTTCTTGGATACAGGGTTCTGGATTCTCACATTCCTTCAACGAAGCAACATGTCCCCATATGGAGCCAAATGTTGACCACACTTTGTCAACAATCCAAGGAAGCAGGGTACAAAGAAGTGAAGAAAATTTTTGGAAGATCAAAGTCATCATCCAACACAATTATGTTATTGTAAAGCCAATTTTTGCAGGTTGTAATGTTAATGATGCTAGTATGGGCATTTACTTATGTAACAACACCTAGGTAAGCCTCTAATTTTGGGAAAGGATTTCATCCTAGGAAGTTTTTTAACCTCACTGAATTATGTGTGTTCCTATAAACACGGATAATCGGCAGAGTTTTTTTTCTAGCTTAAACCCTAAAGCTAGGGTGGGATTCGTTGACAAGGTCTTAGGTGAGTCCTAGTGTTATATCGAGTCTATTATAAAAGTGTGTTTGAGAATTATTTTAGCACATTGGCTAAATTATTTTATTCCAAGCACACTTGGTTTCATACTAAATCATATTGTGTCGCAGAATTGGGTAAGTTATTGAGGGTCTAATTCTAAATGTGTATTTCCCCTTTCAAGGATTGAATTTGTAATTATTTGATATAAAAATATTTTAGTAAATGGCAAGGTTACTTGGGAGTGAGAGCGGGAGCAGGAGCGACATTTTTAGAAGCTCCTGGTTTGGGAGCGATTCGGGCAGCGATTTTTTATAATATATATTTTTATATTTTTTATATTTTGATGCATATAGGTCAACAAAAGCATGTAGAATGATGAATTATATATAAAAAGCATAATAAACATAGATTGAACCATATAACAACAATCATCTAGAAGTTATAATCTTCATCAACCACGTCCACAAGTTAGTAACATAGTAACATACAACATATTGAGTCTCATGATTCATCAATTTTAAAGTTTTAAGCTTTCAAAATTCAATATATAATATTTATCATCATTGATCACCAAAGTTGTACTTGTAAACAAAGTGTAACCATTACAACAAATAATATCTAACATGAAATGAAATGTTATAAAATGAAATGAAATGAAACAACTTTCAACTTTCACGAAGCATCATATTCATAATTCGTTACCAATGATTTATAATTGCCAACTTCAAACTTAAATTGTCATATATTGTTTACAAAAAATATCATAATAAATATGAAAGAGTCAACAGTTATAAAAACTACTAGAAACTAGAAAAGACAAGTAAATCTATTATCTATTGCTAATTCTTAGGCCTCTTGCTGCCACGAGAAATGTCTAATTTTTTACTCTTGTTGGAAAATCAAGGTCTTTGTCATTAATATCACCCTCTAAGCATTAATATCCAGAGGTATCTTTGTCATTACCTCTGGATCTATATAGGGATCTTTGTCATTAATATCACCCTCTAAGCATTAACATAAGATAGAAAAAACATAGCATGTCAAGTCAAGATTTTGTTTGAGTGATGGATACATTTTTAGTAGGGCCATGATAAAGGAGTTCGACAACCAATGTCACTAACATCAAGGTACATAGAGGGACTGGTGCTCTTGATTAAATACGAGTTCCATACCCTAATACATGACAAAATCCAATGGAAACATTGCAATCCCCCAACCCTAAAATCCTGAAAAACTGATAAGTCTGTTGGATTTTGAATGAGATCTAAAATTCTACTTTCTCCATATGAAATCCAATGAGGTCGGAACCACTCTCAAAAATCCTGATTCATTTCATGGTAATGTTAAAAATTTAAGTAAAAAGATGAAAATGAAGATTAAGGAGAATGTCACTTTTACTTTAAAAATTTAACATTGCCATGAATCGCATATCAATACTAGGGAAATAGGCTTGATCATTAGGCTGCCCCACTCAAAAATTATTTGTTTCTTTGAAAAAAAATTGCATTTGGAATGTTTCTACAAAAAAAAAAATTGCAAAAAAGACTAGGGAGCTCCCCTGATCACGCCCTAAAAACCAAGGAGCGTTTTTTTTTAAGGGAGCGCACTCTCGACTAGCTCCCGAGCGGAGCGCGAATTGAGAGCGGGTACGTGGGAGTGGGGGGGGAGGAGGGGGTGCTTCCCCACAACCCTGGTGCATGGGCCTTCACAATCTGAAACCATGGCTAAAATTATTTGAGGGTGGAAAAATCATTAAATCCCCTCTAGTGTCAATTAATTAATTTTTCTGGCTAAATTAAATAAAATCCTAAGCCAAAAGATTAATTAATTTTCAGTCAAAAAATAATTGTAGGCATTAATTTCGCTCCAAGTGGAAAATAATCAAACATTCGTGGATCAAAGAGAAGTCAATTTTTGGAGGTCCTACACTAAGGGAAAAATGGATATTTTACGAAAATTTGAGCCTTGGACCTTGGTGGTTAAGTCAAAGTCAAATTTTTGAAGAAATTAATCCAAAATATTAATTTTTGGATTAATTTAAAGTGGGTTTTAAGAAAAATTTGAATATTTCCTCAAAATTAAAAATTCGACGGTGGAGATTAAAAAATGATCAAATTATTTACAATGGTCGAGATTATTTTGATGGGGATCAAGCCAACTAGCCATTATGTTCCACTTGGTGGGGTTTCTCTATATAAGGAAGCCATTTAGCTTCTATTTGACATCTTTGGATGATGTAATTTTGTAACGTTGGTATTGAGCTACTGCTCTGGTGGGAACATTATTTTATCATAATAGAAAGACTTTGGGGTTCAATTAATGGTGTTCTTCTTCTGATGATTTGTGGTATGAGTTAGTTATGTGTGATCCTATATTGTGCTAAATAAATTTTTCAATTGTTATTTCATTTGTCGGTGATAAGAACATTCTACTGATACGTGCTATCTTAGGTGATCTGATTCACTATATGATCTAACAATTTTATGTTGAGAAAATTATAGAGATTTACAAGTACGCTAACCCTTGGGCTCCAAGTTTACAGACTATTAGGAAGAGACAAGTATGTTTGGGCTCTAAGATTTCATTGTAGCAATTAATTTTGAAGAAGGGTTTTGGCCAATATCTATCTTTTGAAATTATTCATCCACTAGCATTTATTCAAAAAATATTTTTCAAAAAGTTATTATTTGTTCTTCAGCTAAAAAGAATTTATATGTTAATGTGTAATGTTCCAAACTAGGAAAAATAGTGATATGCAAAGCAAACAACAAATTCAACAATATAAACTTTCAAACTTTAGAGCACACCCATAAATAGACTGAAAGTGAGAAGCATCTAAGCCATTTTATTATGAATCTGGAGAAATAATACAATAATGTGGGACGTGTGCACCTAGGCTTGCCCAAAAGGCAAGTGAAGCAAACCCAGGTGATCAAACTACAAGCCCCGATGACAAAATCAACTATCTCAATGATGTTATGCGCTGACCCAGCAAAACTACACCGTCTCCTGCAAAGACGCTGTTGAAAACCCCGTCTCCAGTGCTCAAAAAATTTTGCCAAATTATTACCAAGCTCAAGCAAAACCCACCAAAACCCAGAAAGGGTTTGGCCTAGTTTTGACCCCCGAAATTCGGCCCCAAAGCACCACGTCCTCCACAAACTGCTGGGAAGTACAGCTTGCCTGCACACCAGTGAAATCCTTCCCCAAGCACTCCAAAATTGCTGCAAAAACTCCCCCAAAGGCTTCCCTTATCTCCCTGGCGAGTACCAGCCTCACAACACAATCCTCCAAGTCCCACGTGTTGATTTGGGGTAGCATCGGATGTGCTCTAGCCACGAAATTTGGTGGAGAGGTTGGGGCACATGACATCTCCAATACCCAGAAAGAGTTTGGGCAGATTCTAAACAGATCAAGAGATATTAAAATAATTAATATTTTTAATGGAGTCCCTAAGTCTAAACTTAGGGAAAATAAAGTATTAATGTGTATTAATATGAATCTGTGTTAGAGTGGTCCAAAAGACATGGATCAAGCCAGATCTAATCTTAGCCGTTGATTAAGGACTTAATCTCGGCCGTTGAGATGTCAACAGGAAAAGTATAAGAGGAGGCTTGAGGGTCACTTGGAGAACACACCAGAGTGATCAGTCATTCTATTCTCTAGAGAAGGGTTTGCTAAGATAGATAGAATCAGTGATCGGGAAAGCAGCTGGGGGGCATTGAGTACAGAAAGACATAGAAGCAGAGATAGTGCCGGGAGAGCAGCAGAGCAGAGAGAGAGAGAGAGACGCAAGAGCAACCAGTGCTCACGTAGGGCCACGCAGAGGCATCTAAGTGTTGCGCAGAGCACCAGAGAGGTCAGCGTAGTTGACGCAGGGCCTCCTGGGGCTAACACAGGGCTAGTGTTGGGCTAGGAGAGGCTGACGCAGTCCAGATTGGGCAAACGTTGGGGTTTCTGGGGCAGATTGGTGCTGAGTAGCTGCCGGAAGGATTATCCGGCGTTTCAGCCAGTAGATTTGTCAGAAACTGGGAGGTATTACTGCCAAGGAAGTTCTCTGTTGGGTAGGCCAGTTTCGGCACCCAGATTGTACTCTAATATTGCTTAATAAGAAAACCCTCAGATAGTTGCACTGGTTTTCCCGCATTGGGTTTTTCCGGGGACATTAGTCCAAAAATAATGGTGTCATATGGTGTGTTTGTTCTTGTTTCTTTTAGTTACTGATCTGTAATATGTTGAGCATGCACTAGTGTTTATTTTCAATATTTACATTGTAAATAACTTGTTAAGGAAAATAACAAGTAGGCAGGAATAAATCAGATAAAGTGCATGGAGGGTTTCTAACTAAGTAAACTTAGAGACTTCAACACCACGTGTGCCCAGTGAGAGGCTTCTGCACTGGCCTAAGAGCTACAAATTTGTACTAAACTATAGCTTCCTCATCTTGCTCCAAAACTCCACCCAAAGTCTGCTATATCCCTGAACCTTCCTCACCAAAATTCTCCCAGCAATTGCTCCCCGGAAGACACCCGAAATGACCCCCACGTGTGCTCCTCCTGTGTCTTGCTAGAACATGCTATGGATGAGTGAATGTCTGAACGTCAGTGCTGAAATCTCCCCCATCTCTCATCCGGAATGATGTGACAAAACCTCTCTAGGGTGGCACTCGAAGTCCAGCAAAGAAAGGGTGAGTTCTCTACACGGAAAACTCGTTGTTAAACAGCAAGTGACCCGGCTAAGTAGCTCGATCAACAAAATGAGTTCAATTGGTAAAAGGATCCTTTGTGAGGATGACCTCCTCCTATTTATAATTTCGTGGGCCTTCCTTCCCACGTGGGCCCCTCCACCTTGCCATTCGACTTCCCTCCAAGGCTATTCGAACTCTTCACTTGGCCAAGTGCATTTTTCTCATGTGGGTGGCCCCCACACTCCACTAACAAAATAATACGGCCTCCTTTTCTTCCCTAAGTCCCTATGTCAAAATTGAGTGGGTTCCATGGCCTCTAAAACTATCCAAAATTGTGGGAAATTAAACCTATAACAAATAATTTAGGAAGGGACACTACAGTCCTTCCCTCCCAAATGTTCCTTGTCCTCAAGCAACTTTAGCGTTGGATGCCCCAATATGTGCTCACCCTCCCGGGTGGCATCTTCATCCAGCAAGTTCTTCCAATGCACCAAAAACTCTTTGATGGTCCTGTTCCTTAGATTCCTTTCTTGAGTCTCCAGAATGGCCTCCAGTTCCAAAAACCAGATGCCCCTCATCATCAAGCGAGGGCAACTCTACAGCTACCATCACCTGTTGGCCTAGCACCTTCTTGAGGCACGAAACATGGAAGATGTTGTGAATCTTTCTCCCCCAGGGAAGCTTCAGCTCGTAGACCACCTCTCCAATTCTCCTAACCACTCGATACGGCCCATAGAAATGTGGTTGCAGTTCCTCGGCCCCTTTCTGCTTCAAGGTAGACTATCTATATCGTTGTAGCCATAGGAACACCAAGTCTCTCTGCTCAAAATGCCTCTCAACCCGGTGCCTATCAGCATACATCTTTTGTTGATTTTGCGTTGTCAATAAGTTGTCCTTGAGAGCCTTGAGAATGTCTTGGCTCTCTAGGATCCAATCTTTGGCCTTTGGGGCCCTGCTATCTCCAAAAACAATATCAACAAAAGATAAGGCATCATAACCATATAAAGCACGGAAGGGTGACATACCGATGGACATGTGATGAGTGGTGTTGTAGCAATACTCGCCCAAGTGTAGCCATCGAATCCATGCCCTCTGTTGCCCGGTCACGTAGTTCCTGAGATAGCCCTCCAACCATTTATTAACTCGCTTTGTCTGACTGTTCGTCTGTGGGTGGTAACTCGTGCTCGGGGTGAGCTCAGTACCCACTAATCTGAAGAGCTCCTACCAGAATCCCCCCATGAACCGGTTGTCTTTGTCGCTGACTATGGTCTTAGGGAGTCCATGCAAACGAAAGACCTCCCTAAAGAACAACTTGGCCACCTGTGAGGCTGAATACTGGGTTGAAATGGCGAAGAAATGGGCATATTTGGTCAGCCGATCAACCACCACATAAATACAATCCTTGCCCTGCACCGTTGGAAGCCCCATGATGAAATCCATGGAGATACTCTCCCATTTCCCCTCAGGAATGGGAAGAGGCTGCAACAACCCAGCTGGATGGGTCAACTCCCCTTTGTTCCTCTAGCATGCCTCACACTCCTGCACATACCTCAACACATCCCCCTTGAGGCCCTTCTAGGTGAAGCGCTCTCTAACTGCCATGTATGTCTTCCTGAACCCCTGATGCCCTGATAATGGGGAATCATGTGCTACATGGAGTATCCTCTCCCTCAACTGTGAGCCCAGTACCAAAAATATGTGCCCCTTGTAATATATGATATCGGCCATCACTCAGTAGGGCTAATCTGCGTGTGTTCCCTCCAAGATCTCGCATGCCTGCAGATCTTTGGAGTACTCTACCAACAACTATGCCTTCCAGTCATCGCAAATGGTTATGATTGAGAGGCATTTAGGTCTCCTAGATAATGCATCGGCCACTAAATTGTGCTTTCCCCGCACGTACTCAATATCAAAATCGTAGGCCTACACCTTGCTAACCCATCTTTGTTGTCTATCGTTGAGGCCCTTCTACCCCATGAAGTGGCGAAGACTATTGTGATCTGTCTTCAACCGAAATCGGTTACCCCCTAAGTACCGCCGAAATTTGGCCAACACATGCATGATGGCCAACATCTCTTTATTGTATATAAAATACAACCTCTCATGTGGTAGGTGCTTCCGGCTCTCGAAAGCAATGGGACGTCCATCTTGGGACAATACTACCCCAATCCCCTCTTATGATGCATCACACTCCACTGTGAACAACTGAGTGAAATTCGGGAGTGCCAACACTGGGCAACTACTCATCACCTCCTTGAGGTGATCAAAAGCTAACTGGGCTCCATTTGTCCATGTAAAAGCCCCCTTCTTGGTCAAATCCGTGAGGGGTGTCACCAACTACGAGAATCCCTTGACACACTTCTAGTAATAGGTGCAAATGCCCAAAAACCCCCTCAACACTGTCACATCTCTAGGCACCGGCCAATCCCGAATAGCCTGTATCTTCTCCTCATGCACCTTCACCCTGTCTGCGCCAATGATGTGCCCCAAGTAGAGCATCTCCGTTAGCCCAAACTCACACTTGGACAATTTGGCATAAATTTGTTGCTCCTCCAAAATACACAATACCGCCTCCAGGTGCTCCTCCCAGGTTATGTTGTAGATCAAGATGTCGTCAAAAAACACCAATACAAACCTCCTCAACTGCCCCCGGAACACATGGTTCATACACGTCAACCCAGGGCATGACCAAAAACTCGAAATGTCACATAGTGGCATCTGAAGGTTGTCTTAGGGATGTCCTAATCCCACACCCTGATCTGATGGTACCCCGAGCGCAAATCTATCTTAGAGAAGTACTCAGCTCATCAATGCGTGGGATGGGGTATCGATTCTTCAACGTCTTCTTATTGAGCACCCTGTAATCAATGCACATGCGCAAGGTTCCATCCTTCTTTTTCACCAGCACCACTGAAGAAGCAAAGGGGCTGGAACTCAACCTAATGTGGCCCAACACCGACGACTCCCTGATGGCCCGCTCAATCTCGTTCTTATAGGCCTTGGGGTGCCTATAAGGGGTGGTGATAACTACCTGCACACTTGGCTCCAACTCAATGGTGTGCTCGAATCCCCTGTCTGGTGGCTGCCCCGATGGGATATCCCTAAATACCATTGAGTATCTGTTAAGATGGCCTGTATGTCCGAGTGTCGTGGTTGGGCCTTGTTGACCACTGGAGTGGCACCTAATGATTATATGAAGACTCCATGCCCAAGGATGATCCAGAGGACCCTTGTACCATCAAATATCATCAGTCAACAGAGTTTTTTAACTCTACTTCTATTTTCTCATCATCTTTTTTGTACCCAGATTCCACACCCTGTGGGGAATTGTAATAAGTGATATTAGTAATGATAAGTTTTGAGTATGTAACAAGCCTAGGAATGTTGGGACTTGATCGGCAAATGGGTACACCTTGGAGTGTTTTTTTCTCTGGTTAATTATCCTTTCTTTTTCAAAAGCGGATAATTTTCTGGGTTTTTTCACTCACTTTTTACCCAAGCCAAGGTGACAGTTTGAAGGTTAAGCCCCTAACACATCTTAGTGTCTAGAGTCGATGTATATTACCATACTAGATCACACAAAAAATTTCGTGGAATTTGGTTAGGTCTAGGTAGTCATTTTTTAATTTTTTAGATTTCCCGCAGGTCAAAAATTGCAAATAAAATTGTATTTGTAATGTAATAAGTGATGTCTAGAGAAGTTGTATGGGGTATGAGTAATAAAATTTACACCTCACCCTCAACTTTCTACAATGACACACTTTGATGGGTTAAAAATGTGTTTTGAACTAACAAAACCCACTTTTCCTAAGTTTAGTGGGAAATCTGGCAATTAATTAAAGCCAAAAATTAAATAAATGGCGAGAAATAAATATCCACACATGCTAAATGTTGTGGAAATGAGGTGGAAAATTATGGGGGAGTTAGAGTGAAGTCTCAAGGTGATGTGGACTCCTAAAATCAAGGAAATGACATATGCTCAAATAAAATCGAATTTATGGCATTAAAGGAAAAAGCTACTTACTTGGAAATTCGAATTTGTGAAGTTAATGCACATTTGAGAGGATTTGGGAGAATATTTGGTGGAAATTTTTGTGGGAAATTGTCCCCACATGGGTTACCACCCATATACACTTGTCATTTTATCATAAAATTCGAATTTGGCACATAAGGGAAGAAGAAAATGATGTCCACTTACTAGAATTCGATTTTTACACTTGGCATTGGAGCTCCATTCAACAAATTCGAATTTCTCTTTGGGATTGTCACCTCATGCCACTTGTTTAATCACTTCTACATTGGAATTGGCTCCAATGCCATTTGTCATTGTCATTCATCATTGGGATTTGCTCCCAACTCTCTATATAATAGAGCCTTGGGCTCTCACATTGTATCATGTAATACGAGCTATTGTACTTGACGAGACTCTGCGGGATTGTATTCACTACTTGGAATATAATACAACAGTCTTTGGCGTAAAGCGTGATGGTGTTCTTCTTCTTGCATGTGTGGTAAATTCTTGACTTCTTGTTATGCTTCTATTTATTTCCTCGTGTCATTATTTCTTTCATGCTTGTTTCAAGTTATGTTAGTATGCAGATATCTCATATTAGCATAAGAATTAATTATTTGCTTTAGGAAAATAAATCTTCTGGTGGATAATAGATGTATCTCTAAGAATTCTTTCCACTACACTTATTTAATTTCATGTAGAGTTAATGATTTGTGGTGAAGTTTTGTAGATGAATCATTATTTGGTCAAGCTTTTCAAGCATGAGGGGAAATTCTCGGAGGAATCAACCCATTCTTGAAAAATATTCAAGGAGAACCCGCATGTTTTGAATTCCAAAGTCTCATCTATATCTTATTTGTGTCTTGCAAAGATTCTTTCAAGTTTCTTAAAGCTTTTATTTCTTGTCCCAAAATATCAAACTTGGAAAAAATTATTTTTTACGTATTGTACTTCATTTATCAATACCCGGCTATTTCAAAGAGCTAAGTCATGGCTAGTCAAAGAGGAGAGCTTGCTCATACTCTTTGGCCTAGCCTCTTGTAGATTATTTTTGTAACATACTTTGTTGTCATCTTGGTCTAACATTTGAGTTATTTTTGTATCCTTTTGAGCAAGATAGTTTTCATGCTTTGATTTGTAGACTTATTCATCTTGAAAGCATTTATAATATCTCATGCTAACAATTTAGTGTTTCACTTTTCAGGTTTATTTTGGCTTTCCATTTAAAAGCATTTCACTTCATTTTAAGCAAAATACAATTTCATTTCTTAAAGAGCAAATACTTGGAAGGCACTGGTTGTTTACGTATTTCATGCTTACCTTATGATGGTTAATGCTCATATCAATTTTTTGCTTATAAATCTTAAAGAGATAATCTATTTAACTCTAACAATTCTCCTAGAAACTCACATCCTTTTTAAATTAACTTTTCATTAGGGACCACCCCCCTTAGCTAACCTAGGAGATAGCTCAAATGGAGAGAGTCGGGATTAGTGTGACAGCCCCTTCTCTTAGTTCCCTACCACCAACCACACCTTGTGGGGTTGAAGGCTTTTTCTCACTGACTTGTAGGTAGGTGTAGGCGGCAGGGTCAACAGGCATGTCACCCAGCCTCTGAAATCCTCAGCTCCATAGCCCACACTATGTCTCAATGCCTCAAATCTACCTCCATTTGATGTGCTAAAACTGTCTGTGGAGGATACGAGTGCATGCCCCTAAGGACTACCAGCTTGCCATCCGGCCTGGTGAACTCCATCTCCAGCTTCCTCCAATCAGTGGTGACTCAGCCAAGGGACTATAGCCATTGGACACCCATCACTACGTTGGTGTCCAGTACATCCAATACAAAAAAATGGTTTGCCATCAAGTAGTTCCCCATGGTCACTATCAAAGCGGGAACGTACCGAGTGCACTGCACTGTCCCATCCCCTGGCACGAGAATGGAAAACCCCTCAAACTCTGTTGTGGTGATGCCCCTCCTCTGGACCATCTGAGCATCAATGAAGTTGTGGGTGGCCCCATTGTCTACTAGAACTGACACACGTTGCCCTTGCGCTGTGTTTGATCCTCAGGGTTAAAAATTTGGGGACCCCGCACAAGGAAGCAAGGACTCCCCTAGATGGTGTAAAAGATGCTCCCCAATGTGGTGGTGGTGGTGGTGATCCCCTCTCTACTGGACCCTCACTATCTCCCCCACCATACTCCAGCTCCACATCATCCTCCTAATCACTATCCGAAAAGACCTCAATATAATGAGCCTTGCCCGTTGTGCACCGATGGCCTGGTGCCCATGGCTCCCGACAAGTAAAGCACAGTTTCCTCCTCCTGAGGTCTCTCCGAGTCTCCTCATCTAGTTGCCAACGCCTTGGGCTGCTCTCTGTGGTGGTGGTCTAGTATCACTTCCCTTCTGAGGGTAGGGAGTATGTGATGGAATAGGTGCCCAGGTCTTGGGGATGGCCCCCTGCAGGTCTCTAGCACATGTCACGGCCTCCTGTAGAGTAGAGGGCCTACGTGACTTCACCAGTCCACGCAGTGGCTCGAGCAACCCCTCTATGAACGTGTACACCCTCTTAACATCTAATAAATCTGGCACCATGACTAAGACCCTCAGAAACTTCGATATATATTGCTTTGGATGACCCGTTTGTCTGAGTTGGGTCAGCTCCTTGAAGTGAGCCTCCGGATCCCTCTGATCAAAACGCTCCACCACTCTCCTTGTGAAATCCTCATAGGAAGTCACGTTGGCATGCCCCAGAGTGGACAAGCCGTGAAACCACCAGTCGTGTGCCTCCCCCTCCAAGTGTAAGATAGCCATTTTAATGGCTTCCACCTCCGTTGTCCTTTTGAGCTCGAAATAAGTATCCAACTTCTCCACCTAAGCCCAAGTTGTGCACTTGGTAGCGCCATCATATGTGGGGAAGTACATACTCCCAATAGTATGTTGCAACTCGGAGCTCTGCGTGCCCTGGCCTCCATAATTCCTGCCCTTCTCATTTTGCTTGAGCTAACAATAGTCTCTAAAAGATAGGGTTGCCTTGAAATCTTCCCCCATGGATTGCCATTCCCTAAAATACTCCCCCATGGGCATCTGGTCATCTGGTCCACCCTGCTCACTAGGTGTTGATGGTAGGAAAGAAGGCAGCGTGGTCCTAGTTGGCCCACTTGAGGCTGGTGGGTGAGTAGTCGATGAAGGGTGGTCATACTGTTGGGAGGCCCCAAAAGTCTCCCCAAATAGGAAATCTCGGTGGATGCTTCGGTCTCGGTTCTGTTGTTTGATCTCATCCAACATCTCCTTCTGCCCCTTTGCTAAATCACTAAGGGCCTTCAAGAGGCTGTCAAAGGCCATATCCTCCTTACTCCTGGGTTCCACCATGTCCTCTACTACCACAACCTTCCCACGCTCCTCAGTGTCCAATGTAATCTCTAACTCCCTCTCCCGGCTCCGGTACCTCTGTCTCCTATAGGTGATATTCTGCCTGTCCTCCTCACTCATAGGAAAACTCTCCCACGGCTGAGCCAAGATCTAAGCTCTGATACCACTGTAATGTTCCAAACTAGGAAAAACAATGATATGTAAAGCAAATAACAACTTCAACAACAGAAAATTTCAAACTTTAGAGCACACCCATAAATAAACTGAAAGTGAGAAGCAGTTGGGTCGTTTTATTATGAATCTAGAGCAATAATACAATAATGTGGGAGGAATGCACCTGGGCTTGCCCGAAAGGCAAGCGAAGCAAAGCCCAAGTGATCAAACTACAAGTCTGGATGACAAAATCAGCTATCTCGATGATGTTATGCGTTGCCCCAGCGAAACTGCACTGTCTCCTGCAAAGACGCTGCTGAAAACCCTATCTTCAGTGCTTTCAAAATTCTGCCAAATTATTCCCAAGCTCCTCAAGCAAAAAACCCAGAAAGGGTTTGGCCTGGTTTGGACCCCCGAAATTCAGCCCCCAAAGCACCACGCCCTCCACAAATTTCTGGGAAGTATGACCCTCCTGCACACCAGTGAAATCCTTCCCCAAGCACTCCAAAATTGCTGCAAACACTCCCCCAAAGGCTTCCCTTATCTCCTCGAAAAGTAGCAGCCTCACAACACAATCCTCCAAGTCCCACGTGTGCCCAGTGAGAGGTTTCTGCGCTGGCCCAGGAGCTGCAAATTCATACTAAATTGTAACTGCCTCCTCCTGCTCCAAAACTCCACCCAAAGTCTATTATATCCCTGAACCTTCCTCACCAAAATTATCCTTGCAATTGCTCCCCAGAAGACACCCAAAATGATCCCCACGTGTGCTCCCACTGCATCCTCCTGGAACACGCTATGGCTAAGTGAATGTCTGAATGTAAGTGTTGAAATCTCCCCCATCTCTCCTCCGGAATGATGTGACAAACATCTTTAGGGTGGCACTCGAAGTCCCCAGAAGAAAGGGTAAGTTATTCTCACGGAAAACTCGTTGCTAAACAACAAGTGACCCAGCTACGCAGCTCGAGCAACAAAATGAGTTCAATTGGTAAAAAGATCCTTTGTGAGGATGAGCTCCTCTTATTTATAATTTCGTGGGCCTTCCTTCCCACATGGGCCCCTCCACCTTTCCATTCGACTTCCCTCCAAGGCTATTCGAACTCTTCACTTGGCCAAGTGTGTTTTTCTCATGTGGGTGGCCCCCACACTCCACTAACAAAATAATACGGCCTCCTTTTCTTCCCTAAGTCCCTATGTCAAAATTGAGTGGGTTCCATGGCCTCCAAAACTATCCAAAACTGTGGGAAATTAAACCTGTAACAAAATAATTTAGGAAGGGACATTACATAATGAGAGCTTGTTATTTAATTTTGTAAAAATTCTGCATTTGTAAATTATTTTCATAACCTATTTTATTTTGCATCACTTGGGTATTTGGGGTTTTATATTTTGTATATATATTTGGGGTTTGGAATTCTTTTATTCATTTTGCAAGTGATAGCTCAAGGGTTTTGAAGCAGCAAATTTTTCTAGGCTATTCATCCAAGCAAGGAAGGTTGATCTAGGTCGTTGAGGGTAAGATCTAGCCTCCTCAGCTTCCAACAACTCAACGTCTAGCTGAAGAATGGAATTTGTCTAGCTTTTTAGCAGTGATTTTTGGCAATTTTAGCAATTGAAGGGTTTCAAAAAAATTTTAAGGCCCCAAGGCCTAGCCGTCCTCCTCTTTTGCCCTAGTCGTGAGGTTTAGTGGCCTTTCTAGGCCCTTGGCACCCCCTTATTTTTCTAGTCGCAGACCTTTAAAGGCCTCGACCTCCCTTTTTTGCCCTTGGAGAGCCTCTTTGGGCCTATTGACCACTACGTGTCAACGACCCATAGCAGTACACCCCCTTTTTTGCAAAAGGGATAGCGCCTGATCGATGTGTTCATGCCATCCAACTATCATCATCAACCTGAGGATCATCTTATAATGTAAGCCCAGTCTGCATGTGTATAATGTAAATAATCTCAGCAGATCCGTGTCGTGTATGTAATCACCTAGGTAAACCTACTTTTCTAGTGACGATATACATTCCGGAAGGTTTTTTGTCTCATCGATCCATTCTCGGATGGTCGGCAGAGTTTTCCTTCAGCCTTATCCCAAAGCCCGAATGGATTTTGTCACTAGGATCTTAGGGAAGTCCTACTGTTCTAGATCGAGTCTATGTAAAAGTGATTTGGAAATAATCCTAACTATTTGGTTAGGTTATTTTATTAAAAATTGCTTGATCTGCTAGATTATATTTGTGTCGCAGAACTGGGTACTCTGTGAGGGTCTTTTGTAAATGGGTTTTTCCCCTTAAGATGTAAAAAAAATGTAAAAAAAGAATCATGATGTAGAGTATCTTGAGGGTTAGAAAAAATAATTTATCCCCTCATAGGTTAATTAATTAAATTTTATGGCCAAAATTAATTAAAATCTTAAGCCAGAAATTTGATTAATTCTAGGTCCTAAGTGAATTTAAATTTTCCAAAGGCAAAATTCGTGGGTCCTTTAAAAAATTAAATTTCAAGAGGTCCAGGGACTAAGGTTAATTGATTATTTTGCTAAATTTTATGCCTTTGGTCCCTGGGGTTAAGTCAAAGTCAAAATTTTGAGGAAATTAATTCAAAAATTTAATTTTTGAATTAATTAAAATGCATTTAATTGAAAAATTCGAAATTCCCTCAATATTTAAAATTTCCACAGATGAGATTCAAAGAAATTTTGATCCTCATCAACAGTCGAGATTGCTTTGACAAAGATCACTCGAACCAGCCGTTAAAGGATTTATCTTTAAATAGGAGGTCATTTGTCAGTCAGTATCATCCGATCTCTAGATCGTGTACTAAACTCTCAAGCTCTCTTGTATACCTTTTTGAATTAATGCAAAAGTCTTTGGGGTTTCAACGCACTATAGTGTTCCTCTTCATGAATTTATGGAACATTGTTTTAATTTCTGCTTAATATTATGTGAAAACTATCAATCAATAGCTCTCTTAAAATAATCTTAATATAGGTATCTTATTCAGTTTGTTGAATCTAGAGTAACATTTTTAATTTTGATTGAAGTAGCAGGTATCTCTATTTCTTTAGAATTTTATTGTTGTTCTATTTCTCTACTTGATTTGATGGTTGATCTAATGTTTGCAGAAGATCTCTCAGGTTCTCATTGAGCGTTTGGGGATAGTTCTCAGTTGGACCAGCCAACTCTCAACACATATTTTCTGAAGAGCTTACTTCATATAAGCCTCAGGATTTATCTAACGATAATCTTTTTTCTGCAGGGTGTTTTTGGGCTAGTACCTCTCTAAAATTTCAAAATCTTTTAAATATTTTGTAGAAATTTTGATAGATCTGGCTATTAAGAGCCTTAGATTATCAGATCTAGAAGCGGAGTTGGACTCATACTCCTCAGATTTGATATATTTGTAAATTATTTGTATAGATCTGTTATTTACTTGTGTAGATCTGAAATTTTGTAACATAATTTTGAATTTTGACACTTGGGTTTTTGAGATTTTCTCTATTTTTGTACATATTGGGTATTGGGTTTTTCTCTTTTCACTTGTGCAGAAATAGATCTGAGAAATCAACCAAGAAAATCTTCAAATCTGAGCTAGATCTAGACCCTGGAGGGCAAGATCTGGGCTCAAAGATTGTTTGCAGAAATAGATCTGAGAAATCAACCAAGTAAATCTTCAGATCTGAGATTTTTCAAGCAAATCTGGGGGTTTTGAGATAGATCTAGGCCCTCTCCTTACCCTAGCCGCAGCCCTAAAAGGGCTTATCCCTTAGCCGCTAGTCCTTTTAGGGCCTTCTCTTGCCCAACGTCATCCTTTAGAGGCTTGACGTCAGCCCTAGAGGGCTTCTCCTCCTTGTTCGTGGCCTTATTAGGCCTCTTCTCCCTCCACTGCCTTTGCTTGTCGTTTCCAACCTTTCATTGGCCCCTTCTAGAGTAAATTTGGCGGTTGCAGGTTGTCAAGGTCATTGGGGAGCTCTCTAGTCATTTACAGGGCCACTAGGCCTCTTGGTTTGCTCCCTAACCCTTTAATTCTGAAGTATTTTATGACAGTGGTATATTTAAGGCTTAAACACATCTAAACCAAGCCTAAATTCACTAAATAATTTTCCTACGGCATCAAGAATTAATCTAAAGTCAATTGGATGCACATAAGTGAAATTTTTGTGGACTGTGGGTTGATTTTGCAGATCTGATATATTTGCTACAACCATATAATTTCACCTACAGCAAAGATAAGATGACATAATCTTGGCCTAATAATCAATTTACAAGCATATTTTATCATTGGCAGTGTTTATGCTTACATATATTGACATATTTGATTGTCTATTTGAAGGTTGTCATAATAATTTAAGGGCTGATATACACTGCATAAAAGTCTGATATAAAATTTGCAGTGGTGGTAAAAAGCATTGAAAGTTATCTAATTTCGCTTAGCTCTTGTTCCTTGCATCTTGAGCATATTGTATAAGCATTTTTTAGTGGAATTGGGTTTCTCTCTTGCTGCTGCAATCATTTATTTATTTGTTACCCCATCTTGCATTCCATTGCATTTATGCACCATTCGCATCCATTTTGCAGTCTTGCACAAACATATTTCTAATTGCATTTATAAACACAAGTGTTCTAATTGGATTGATACTTGTTTGATGAGATTGGCTTAACAAGTAATATTGTGATTAATGCTCATTTCTCATTGATGTTATTGTTGTTTGGTAAGTGGATACATTGGTCTTCATTAATAGCTCTTGTGGATTTGTAATCTATGTCACCCTTGAAGCACTAAATCAAGTTTAATCATCATTGTGATAAGAGAGCTAATTGTGTCCATAAGAAATTATTTCTGGTATCTAATTGGCATATTGGTGATCCATTGTTATAATCTTGAAGGTTGTTAATTGTGTTAAGAAGCATTGATCTCGTAAGCCATTGTCTATTACAATCTTGGCAACATTTTATGGCACTGTTTAATTTGAGCACTTTCTCTTGTGGTGAAAATTGTCATAAATTCATTGTTTAAGTATTTCATTGTCCTAAATTGAAAATCATTGTATCTTATCTTTAATTGCTTAAGAACTCTAACAATCTCACCTCGAGCATTCACTCATAGTTTGCACTAGCATCTTAGACCTAGTTTTGCACTAATTAATTTACTACTAAGCATAAGCTTCATCAATAGAGAGATAAGACCACCTTTCTCACCCAGCTTGCGAAGCTTACACCCTCTTTAGTGGTTAACACGGTGACTTTGCAGTCGTCAGAGCCACAGTCTCTGCAACTCCAGAAGCATCGGGTGGTTAGTGTGAAAATTTCGTCTATCACAACAACTGGAAATTATTTTTTTAATTGTTAATTTATTTGCAGTTTGTTACGGCAAATACCAAATAATTCACATTGTGATTTTCACAAATAAATACTGCAGAAGAAAAAAAGCGCTGGAAACTGAGAAAATCTAGCACACACACAAATTTTACACAGTTATTTTTGGACAAATGTCCCCAGAAAAACCCAACTTGGGAAAACTAGTGCAGCAGTTGAGGGTTTTATTATTATGCAACAATGAAATATGAGTACAATATAAGGATGCCCAACTAGCAATCCAAATAGCAAGAAAATTTAGCCAAAATTATATAAGGGAATTACCTTCTTCCACAAGCAACCTCGACACAACTTTCCTTCAGAAACTCATCCTCCTCGAACCCTTACCCTGGTCTCTACCCAGTGCTTGCACAGGCCCTATGACATCTAGCCCGGAACTACCTCTGATGAAGTCGTTATGCCTGTCTTTGCTGAGAAAATCGCTTCTCCGACACTCAGGAACCTCTGCCCGGCCTCTGGAATTGAAAAGGATTTTTCCTCCAGCTAAATCAAGTTGCTCTTCTTAAACAACTGCACAGTCCTCTGCACTGCCCCACTAGGAATAACTCAGCTTATTGCTGTAGCCTCTCCGCATCTGGAAAACTTCCTCTGGATCATTGTCCCTGCCCCTCACTGTCTCTGCTTCGATCTCTGTCTCTCCGGCAACTATTGCTGCTCTCTAGAAATCGATCTACCAAGGAAATTGAAGTGTTGAAGTGTATTCTCCAAGTGCCCATCGACTTCTTCTTATAATCCTCTGTTGGGACTCCAACGGCCAAGATTAAATCGCAATCAAAGGGTAGGATCATCCTGAAGTCGATCTGTGTGAGTTTCTAGACTATTCTCACCTTGACATAATTAATTATGATTAATTAACGATATTCCCTAAGTTTAGACTTAGGAAATATTAAAAAATAGGTTAATAATCTAATTAAGTCATCTCCAGGTGGAATTTCCAGAAACAATTTATAAGTTTTGATGATCTCATGCATTCTAACCTCTCCACCAAATTTTGTGGCTAGAATACATCTGATGCTACAAAAACTAACACTCCCTCGTAGTGAGGACTTGTTAATTTAGGGTAGCATCGAATGTGCTCTAGCCATGAAAATTGGTGGAGAGACTAAAGCACATGAGATCTCCAATACCCAGAAATGGTTTGGGCAGATTCTACCCGATTTAGGAGATATTAAGATAATTAATATTTTTAATGGAGTTCCGAAGTCTAAACTTCGGAAAAATAAAATATTAATGGGTATTAATATAAAATTGGGTTAGAAGGTGATAAAAGACATGGATCAAGCCAAATCTAATCTTAGCCATTGATTAGAGATGTAATCTCGGCCGTTGAAGGACCAATAGGAAAAGTATAAGAGGAGGCTTGAGGATCAGTTGGAGAACACACCAGAGTGATCAGTCATTCGATTTTCTAGAGTGGGGTTTGCTAAGAGAAATTGAATCAGTGATCAGTTGCAGCGAGGGGCAGTGAGTATGAGACAGAGAGGCAGAGATAGTGTTGAGAGACCAGCGCAGAAGCAAAGAGAGGCAAATGTTGAGCCTAAGGGAGCCACACAGAGGCAGAAGGGATTGTACAGAGGCCAAAAGGCCCTGCGTCATCGACGCATTGGCTGCAGGAGTGACGCAGAGGGCCGTAGAGGCTACCCAGTGCCTCATCGGGCTGACGCAGAGTCCAGGTGGGCTGACGCTGGGATCCAGGTTGTGCTGGAGAGGGTTTCGTGGGGCAGACTTTCTGAATATCTGCTTCCGAATAGAGAGGTATTACTGCCGAATTATTTTCTCTGTTGGGTGAGCCAGTTTGGCACCCAGTTGTACTCAGAAAGACTACATAATAAAATAACCCTCAGAATTGTTGCACCGGTTTTCCCAAGTTGGGTTTTTCCAGGGACGAGTTGTCCTAAAATAACGGTGTCACTTGTGTGTTTGTTATTTCTTTCAACTGTTGATCTGTAGATGGTTGAGACTGTATTGTGTTTATTGTGTTTATTTCAGTATTTATATGTTTAAATAATTTGTTCGTAATTAACAAATAGGCGAAATAAACAAGAGAATACAGATAAAATTTCTAACAAGTAATACTAAGAATTTCAACATGGTATCAGAGCGTTGCAGATCACAAGAGAGCTGAAGGCACCAACTGAAGCAGAGCATTTGTAGCAGAAACAACTGTCCCAAGTGACAGAAGTTGCTCCATGCAGAAAGTGACAGACAGGGGTTGACGCAGAGGGACTGCATCATTAGTTCGGGCCAGAGAGAGGCCAGCGCAGAGGCTAAGGAGGGCAGAAAAGGCTCACGAAGAGCCACGCAGAGACCAGGAGGGTTGACGCAGTTGGCTAGGGGGGATTTCAACCAGTGTCAAGATTGCGCAAAGCCTAGAGGCTCAGTGCTTCAGTTGTTGGGGCATAGGAAGTTGTGGGCAGATTGCGGGGAGTGAAGCTGGACGGGTGTTGTTGCTGTTGAGACAAAACAGTACCTAACGGGGCAAAACCAAGGTAGAGGGAGTCGCTACCTAGGCGGATTTTTAGCCAAGAAATCTAGATCAGTGTTGTAGGTGCATAAGAGATCGGAGAGGTGTGACTCAACGGTTGGCAAGCGGGTTTCCAAGGGGGAAATCAAGACTCGAAGGGAGTCAAAGAGAGAACTTCCAGAGGGAAGTAGAGACTCGGAGGAGTCAAAAGGAAGAGCACAGAGATGGCCATGAATGGACTGAGGGATCAGCACAGGCTGGACGGGGCATCCAACTTTGTCATCTGGAAGGCCAGGATCCTGTCCATTCTAGATAGACATCGCATCAAGGCCTTCGCCTTGGGAACAGTGGTTATCCTAGTTGACCCAACTAACAATGAAAAGTACAAGGAAGCAATGGCCAAGGCGAAATGCATAATCCTTTATGGGGTCAAGGATCATGTGGTCCAACATATTACAAAGAAGGAGACGGCAAAGGAAATGTGGGATGCCTTGACGACGTTGTACCAGCATACTTCCGTGCAGAGGAAGATGGTACTAGAGAATTAGTTGCGATCATACCAGATGCAGAAGGAGGAGCAGATAGATCACTTCCTCGGCAGATTGAAGGAGATCTGGGACCAACTGACTTCCATAGGGGCCACGCCATATCAAGAATTGATGGTGAGGGCCGCCCTAAACGTAGTCTCCAAGGAGTGGGAGACATTTTTCCAGAGTATTCTAGGCAGGGCGAATCTTCCAGATTGGGAAGAATTGTGGGCAGCTCTTCGCCAAAAAGAGATCAGACGCCTGTCCAAGATGGGATGTAGCAGCAAAGGAGTCTCAATCAAGAAAGAAGAGGAAGAGGATGCAACTCTGGCATCTACGAGGAAGCAAGAGAAGAGGAATAAAAAGGACCTCTCCAAGATAAAGTGCTTCAACTGTGGGGAACTGGGGCATTATGCGAACCAGTGTCCGAGGAAGAAGAATAAGGGAGAGGTGTCTGACTCCAAGGCAGCGCCAACAAAGGCAGAAAAGGAGGTAGAGGAGGATGACGATTGTGCCATGAGTGCTCATGTACCTCTAGAGAAGAGGTGGGGAGACATCGAGCTGTAGTCAAGAAGACTACAGGCGATGAGGGGCAGGATCCTTGAGGTACCCAAACTCTTGGATTATACCTGGCTACGGGAGCCCCGAAGTGAGAAGTAGCAGGATGGCGGATGTTGGTAGAAACGGATGCGGATGAAGCGGCAGAGAGTGGTACAGTGCAGTAGTCGTGGGCAGCGCAAAGAGGGTTGCAGCAGTGTGAGAGGCACAGAGGAGGTTGCAGCAATGCAGGATGACACAAAGAGGTTTGCAGCGATGCGAGAGGCAAGGATTTGTTGCAGCAACAGAGAGGCAGTAGAGGGAGCACGAGATAGCGGCAGAGAGAGCTTCAACATCGAGAGTATTTCTAGCTTGACAGGGATGTCAATAATTGGGTGGATCAGTTACTTACTTCTCAGTAACTGAGTTGCATTGCAGTAGCAATTGGCAGTAGCACGATGCAGTATGATGAGAGGGGGTTGTAGTGCAAATGCAGTGTTGGGAGAAAGGACCAACAGCAGCACAGATGCAGAGGGAGTTGTCGTACGGATGCAGCAATGGCAAGGCCATGGGCAGCAATGCAGAGGATGTTGGGCGGGGAGGCCTAGCATCAGCACAGGTATCGGTGCCGTATAATCAGAGTAATGCTCAGTGTGGAGTATTACTACAGCACAGTCCTCGCTAAGAGGGAGTGTTGATTTGGGGTAGCATCGGATGTGCTCTAGCCATGAAAATTGGTGGAGAGGCTAAAGCACATGAGATCTCCAAGACCCAGAAATGGTTTGGGCAGATTCTACCCAATTTAGGAGATATTAAAATAATTAATATTTTTAATGGAGTTCCTAAGTCTAAACTTAGGAAAAATAAAATATTAATGGGTATTAATATAAAACTGGGTTAGAAGGTGATAAAAGACATGGATCAAGCCAAATATAATCTTAGTCGCTAACTAAAGATGTAATCTCGGTCGTTGAAGGACCAACTGGAAAAGTATAAGAGGAGGCTTGAGGGTTAGTTGGAGAACACACCAGAGTGATCAGTCATTCGATTTTCTAAAGCGGGGTTTGCTAAGAGAAATTAAATCAGTGATCAGTTGCAGCAAGGGGCAGTGAGTACGAGACAGAGAGGCAAAGATAGTGCTGAGAGACCAGCGCAAAAGCAGAGAGAGGCGGACGTTGAGCTTGAGGGAGCCACGCAGAGGCAGAAGGGACTGCGCAAAGGCCAGAAGGGCATGCGTCATCCACGTAGAGGCTGTAGGAGTGACACAGAGGGTTGTAGAGGCTGCGCAGTGCCTCAGAGGGTTGACACAGAGGGTTTCGGGTTGACGCAGAGGCCAAGTGGACTGACGTTGGGCTTCAGATTGTGTTGGAGAGGGTTTCGTGGGGCAGACTTTCCGAATATCTGCTTTCGAATAGAGAGGTATTACTGCCAGATTATTTTCTCTGTCGAATGAGCCAGTTTGGCACCCAGTTGTACTCAGAAAGACTGCATAATAAAATAAACCTCAGAATTGTTGCACTGGTTTTCCCAAGTTGGGTTTTTCCGGGGATGAGTTGTCCAAAAATAACAGTGTCACTTGTGTGTTTTCTATTTCTTCCAACTGTTGATCTGTAGATGATTGAGACTATATTGTGTTTATTTCATATTTATATGTTTAAATAACTTGTTCGTAATTAACAAGTAGGCGAAATAAACCAGAGAATATAGATAAAATTTCTAACGGGTAATACTTAGGAATTTCAACAAGACTATGTTCTAGTGCTGCATACCCTGTCACAACACTTCGTCTCTGTATCATCTCCTGTCACGTTGCTAATGTCTGGCTGCTGCTACCCACCAACCACTGCGCAACTCTAATGTTGCATCCGTGTTGTTACTGACACTGCTATACTGCTTCCAACTCTGCATCTACACTGCAACTCCCTCTCATCTGTTGTTGCTGCAAATGCAACTACTGGAACTGAGAAGCATCTGAAATACTGAATCATCTGTGTTCAGTACGATGCATCTGTCTCCTGAGCCCTGACTGCTACTAGCCTTTGCACTGTCACTAAAGAATTTGCATTGCTACTAACTTTAAATCTAAGTTGCACGAAACGGGAAACGAGTACGAGTTTCTGAAACAGGCACAGGTACGAAACGTGACCCCCCCATATTTTGGAAACGGGGAAAAGAAATATATATATATTAGGACGTTTAAGAAATATGTGCAATCATAAAGCATATATGATACATTCTAATTTATTACATTATGATTAAATTGTCAATTGTCAATGAATAAATTATAAGTCTCTAAATTTACATCGCATTTGCTCATGAATAATCACATAATGAAAATAGCAATATCCAAAATCAGCGAAGAGAAATTTCTAATTTCTTGTCTCGCGCTTGATTGGGAGTCTCCTCCTACATAGTCGAACGACCTTAGTGCTCTTGATTAAATACAAGTTCCATACCCTAGTACCCTACGTGCTCTTGATTATTGGGAGTCTCCCCTACATAGAGGGCTTGGTTCTCTTGATTAAATACAAGTTCCATACCCTAGTACATGACAAAATCCAATGGAAACATTGCAATCCCCCCAATCCTGAAATCCTGAAAAACAGATAAGTCTGCTAGATTTTGAGTGAGATCTAAAATTCTACTTTCTCCATATGAAATCCAATGAAGGCGAAACCACTCTCAAACATCCTGAGTCATTTCATGGTAATGTTAAAAATTTAAGTAAAATGATGAAAATGAAAAATAAAGGAGAATGTCACTTTTACTTTAAGAATTTAACATTACCATGAACTGCATATCAACACTAGGGCCATAGGCTTGAACATTAAGCTGCCCCACTCAAAAAAATCCTCTTTTTTATAACTTGAGAGGCATCTAGAAGCATCCAGAAGATATTTTAGTCGCCCAATAAAAAATTAGAAGCGAAAAAATAAAAAAAATAAAATACAAGAAAAAGTCAAGTTAGAAGAGGAAACTCCGCCATATGGCCCGGAAACTCGTTTCCGGCCATACTGGCCACGTTTCCTCCTCGAGAAACGGGCCAGTATGGCCGGAAACGCGTTTCCAAACCGTACGATACGAGTTTTCTCGTTTTTGTTTCGTTTCCAGCCGGAAACGAACTCTTCTCCAACGTTTCCTGCAACTTACCTTTAAATTGAGGCACCAGTTCTGTTGTCAACACTACACTGTGATCCTCATCATCTGACTGCCACTAGTCTGCAACTGTCACTCTGGTACTAACTGCATCAACTGCCATTGATCCATCCTGCTACTGAATATTGTGGGCTCTTGTAGCCAAGTAATGATCCATGAGGTGGACTCCTCAAGGACCATGCTTGATCTTTGTAGCTCTCTGGGGCTACACCACCAAATCACCCCACCTCACTCCTGGAGGTATATCTGCGAACATAGCAAACACTTCCTCTAGTCTAGAGGAAAGCTTGTCTATTTCCGTGAATGCTACCTGCTAGTCCTGCTTCTCCTGCTTTTCTTTCTTCATAAGAGGACACTGCGTGCTATAGTGATCGAACTCACCACACCTGAAGCACTTGACCTTTAACAGATCCTTCTTCTTCTTCTTCTTCTGCGCTCCCTGCCCCTGACTAGGACCCTTAGATGCAAGGGCCACATTCTCCTCCTCCTTCACACCCTTCGATCCGCTACTACTGTTGCCACTGATGGAGCTCTTTAGAAGAGCTCGCCTCAACTCCTCCTGCTACAAGTTAGACCACATCCTGTCCCATTCTGGTAGCTTGTCTCTACCCAATATACTTTGGACGAAGACTTGCCAATCCTCTGAGACACTGTTTAGTGCCAACCGCACTAGCTCGGATGGTTGAGGTGTTGCCCCAACACCCGCAAGTTGATCTCGGACCTCCTGAATCTTGGTGAGGAATGGATCTATGCCTTCCCCTTTCTGCCTCCTAATGCATCTTAGCTCCTCTTCCAGAAGCATCTTTCGCTGCTCGGAAGTACCCTGATATAGCATAGACAGATCATCCCACATCTTTTTGGCAGTATCCTTGCCAGATATATGCAAGACTATATGGTCCCAAACTCCATCCAGGATCAACCATTTCGCCTTCGCCATTTCCCTCTGTTATTCCTTCAACTGATCTGCATCTTGGGGAACTGCCACAACATTGTCTATGTAAAGCTTCAAGCCATATTCATCTAACATGGACATCCTGGCCTTCCAGATGACATAATTAGAGGAACCCTCCAACCTATCCTGATCTCTAAGCCCTGCTGCGACCATCTCTCAATCTGTCGAAAAATCCCTCTTTCCCTGCGCTTAGTTGTTGAATCTGCTATACACACTCCCTTCAGGAGTGAGAAAATCTACACTCGGGGACTCCCAATCTACTGCTGGAAAAATCGAATTTCTAAGACTCGAAGTTCCCTAAGAGAAATTCCCCCCCTGTGTGTGCTTTTCTCTTCCACTCGACATTGATTCTGCGGCTACAAAATCCTCTGCATCCAACCAAGGAATCTGCTCAGCGAAAATCTGAGTTGTTGTTGCTCCCTCTAACTGTTGGAATTACTATCTCGAGCAACTCGACTTTTCTGCCAACCTGCAACTGAAAATCCAATTGTTGCCCCAGCAATTCAGCCTACTTGTCAATGAACTACACATCCTCTAGGAATTTTAGCCTACTGCTCCCTCTAAGCAGTGAAATTCTCTTCTCCGCTTTTGAGCTTCTTGGTTGATTACTCATGCTATGATACCATGTGAAAATTTCATCTATCGCAGCAACTGGAAATTATTTTTCTAATTGTTAATTTATTTAACAATTTATTTGCGGTTTGCTACGACAAATACCAAATAATTCACACAATGACTTTCACAAATAAATACTGTGGAAGAAAAATAGCGCTAGAAACTGAGAAAATATAGCGCGCACACATTTTTCGCAGTTATTTTTAGACAAATGTCCCCGGAAAAAACCCAACTTGAGAAAACCGGTGCAACAGTTGACGGTTTTATTATTATTATGCAGCAGTGAAATCTAAGTACAATCTATGGATGCCCAACTGGCAATCCAAACAGCAAGAAAATCTGACCAAAATTATCTAAGGGAATTACCCTTCTTCCACAAGCAACTCTAGCACAACTTTCCTTCAAAAACTCGTCCTCCTGGAACCCTTACGCTAGCCTCCGTGCAGTACTTGCACAGGGCCTATGACATCTAGCCCAGAACTGCCTTTGATGAAGTCGCTATGCCTGACTCTGTTGAGGAAATCGCTTCTCCGACACTCAAGAACCTCTGCCTAACCTCTAGAACAGAAAACGATTTTTCCTCCACCTAAATCGAGTTGCTCTTCTGAAGCAACTGCGCAGTCCTCCGCGTTGCCCCATTGGGAATAACTCAGCCTCTTGCTGCAGCGTCTTCGGATCTGAAAAACTTCCTCTGGATCATTGTCCTTGCCCCTCACTGTCTCTGCTTCGATCTTCAGCTCTCCAGCAGTTGTTGCTGCTCTCTAGAAATCGATCTACCAAGGAAATCGCACTGCTAAAGTGTATTCTCCAAGTGCCCATTGACTTCTTATAATCCTTTGTTGGGACTCCAACAACCAAGATTAAATCTTAATCAAGGGCTAGGATCATCTTGAAGTCGATCCGTGTAAGTTTCTAGACTATTCTCACATTGACTTAATTAATTATGATTAATTAACCATATTCCCTTAGACTTGGGGAATATTAAAAAGTAGGTTAATAATTTAATTAAGTCATCTCTAGGTGGAATTTCCAGAAACGATTTCTGGGTTTTGGAGATCTCATGCATTCTAGCCTCTCCACCAAATTTCGTGGCTAGAACACCTCTGATGCTACAAAAGCTAACAATTAGAACTCAAGGGGAGGGATCGTTAATCAAGCCATAGCTTGCTTCCCCTTGGTTCTCTCTCACAACCTACTCTAGAGACTAACTTCAAAACAGTTGAAAGGAAGGATTCACTTAAATAGGCATATAATTTAAAATAAACTAAGATTCTGCAATCACTTAGATTGTAAGATTTGCATTTCATCTAGGATAGTAAAGCATCTTAAAGCAGCAACTTTTCATCCGGTTACTTGGTAATAATGCATATAAAGCAAGTATTTGACTCCATTTAAGGCACTGGTCTCTCATGATAATCTAAACTTTCTAATTCAACCAAGTTGCTAGGCCATTTAGTTGTGTCTTCTGTACTTGTTGGTTGCCAACGAGTCTCTCATCTTCACATTTCATAGGGACTACCCGCCATAGCCTGTTGTTGGGAGACGACTAGAACGAAGAGGACAGAGATCAGAGTGATAGCCCCCGTCCTAACGTTGTCGCATCCATCCTATACAATTTGAGCGACAACAAGGTCTAAGCATGTTCACTAGTATTAGTCACTCCAAACATATATGATCATCATTCAGTGTTTGTGGCAACATGTAACTCAAACATTGAAGTATATCTTTTAATGATGTCAACTACAACAAACTCAAAAACTTGCATTAACACCTTAGCAAGTGCATTACTTCTCTAAATTTTGGATGATAAAGAGCAACAAAATAATCTCAAACATCTCAACCTTGAATCAAGTAGGTTTCATCTCGTACTCTTGCAGTGAATAAATCGAAGCTTAACAACAATCATGAGGTATATCCAAATTCTAATCATTGTTACATTGTTAAGGCATATCACTTTGCATCTAATTGTCCTTGGCCTCTCTATTTATCAACATCATCAAACTGTATACTAACCCTATCTTTGCTCAATACATTAGTACTGCCAACAACAAATTTGTAAAACTTTCTCTCTTGGACATAGACCCTTACTCGGCCATTCACCGCAATAATTACATGTTTACTCAACCACCACTCAAGATATAACAGCTGCCAACAATAGGAGTTCTCTTATCTTCAGATCACTCAGATATCCAATGCAAATCGTGTCACATTCTCTATGCATAGTTTTGGACTTCTGCATCACACGTCTGTACATAAGTATTCATTAAACGCACTCCTTTAATTTACTCCATACGGAGGCTCAGACTCTCACACATCAATCATAATTGCATGATTGAATTTGCTCTATTGTATGCTACATTACACAATACTTTTAGATTTTGTAAGTTGTTATGTACTTCTCTACAACCAATATGCCACAAATGCAGAACACAGAGGATACAACCTTAGACTCACAATTCACAAATTATCCATAGGTTGTTGATCATTACAATTCATCCTTTGCTTCAACAAACTTTAGTGATCTCAAGATTAATGTGAAATTGCCTTAAATAGCATCCGAACTGAGCCTTAACTAAGGTATGTTCTGTCTTTAAAACTTGTATTTGCAATCTTCTGAAATAGCCCTTGAACTTCCCTTAAAACAATCTCAGGTGATGATGACTTTAGACAAACCTTCAATTTAGGTTTGTTCAGATTTTTAGAAAATAAGGGGTCAACACACCTAGAACCAAATCATAGCCCTCAACCAAAACTTTTCTTCTGCCATGGATATAGCCACAGAAGCAACCCTCAGAGAATCCACAATAGCCTCAGAAGGATGTTCGTCACAAGAATATGGCCTCAGGAGGGGGGGTGAAATTTAGCCTTTGAGATAGCCTCAGAAACCCTCAGAGCAATCTGAAAGTCCAAAGATCAGCTCCTCAAACAAGCCTTAGAGCAGGGTCACAGCAAGCACTAGAACAAAGTCGAATTAATGTTTTAGAATCAAGCAAATTAAGCCACAGATAAGTGCGAGATGAGCCTCAGAAAATTCGGATTTAGCTTAACAAGATGAGCGTGGATTAAGCCTCATAATTTGGGCGAAATGTCTCTGTCCAGCAAAGTGGAAGTTCAAATTCCACCATTTATAGTTGGCAGTGTGAGAATTCCTAAACCCGGAATCCCTACTGCAACAACTGATATTACTTCTCTTACCATACAAGTTATTTATTGTGTTCTATGGTAAATATCAAAGTAAATACAACTGCAGCATTCACTATTCAAAATTAATATGCTGAAACAAGAAACTGAACAAGAAAAAGATACAACACAATGACAGTTATTTTTGGACAAATGTCCCTCAAAAAACTCAATGCGGGAAAACCGGTGCAACAGATGAGGGTTTCTTTATTATTCTTTAGCAAAAATCTCATGTACAAGATACAACCAGTAGAATAGAAGAGGATTCTCTGTGAGAATTTTTACAAAAACTTCTCGACGAGTTTTTGATCAAAGAGAGGACTTGTTGCCCCTTCTACATCTCACTGCGTCAGTGCCTGCATGAGAACTACACTATCCCAACATCACACTTCTTTTGCGCTGTCCTCTGCGTTGTCCTCATTCTGCTCCTGACCTTCAGACTGATGTTGATACCCTCTCTCTATCCTTCTCACCTGCAACTCTCACTCTAATTCAATTTTCTCTTACCGAACTTCAACCAGTGAGAAAATCGAACTTAGTCCGGTAATTGAGTATCTACCTCTGGTGTATTTCCAAATGCCCCTCGATGTCCTTCGTACAATCTTCCACTTGAGAACCAACTACCCAGATTAGATTCTCATCAATGGCTCAGATCATTTGGACTCGATCTTCGTCTTCTTCTAGAAGTTACACCCACAGTTTAGATTAATACCCATTAATTATTTTAATTTCTTAAGTTTAGACTTAGGGTCCCATTAAAAATAATTAATTATTTTAATAAAACTGTCTCCAGGTGGAATTTCCCAATATGATTTCTGGGTATTGTGGAATACATGTCTAAGTCTCCCTGCAAAATTTGAGACTTAGAGCACATCCAATGCTACTAGAAATCAACAGGCAGGAGGAACCAAGAGGTCCAGCAAACACCTAGGGATGTTCAAGAGTTTGTGGGGACTCCTAGCACGGGCAGGAGAATGCGTAGACAACCAGACATGTACACTAGCTACATGGAATTGGTGAGTCAAATCGTGGATAAAGAGCCTTCCAACTATTAGGAGGTTGCATAGCAGTAGGTGTGGTGGGATGTGATGGTTGAGGAGTATACCTCAATCATGCAAAACGATGTTTGGGAGGTGGTGCCTAGACCAACAGACAAGGCAGTGGTTGGATCACGTTGGATCTATAAGGTCAAGCACGGTGCAGACGGTAGCATCGAAAAATACAAAGCGAAGTTTATGGTCAAGGGGTTCACTCAAAAGGAGGGAATAGATTACAAGGAGACATTCGCTCCTCTAGACATGTATACTTCTATCAGGGCCGTGATCTTACTTGCAGCATAGATAGGATGGCAGATCCATCAAATGGATGTCAAGATGGCGTTCCTTAATGATGAGTTGGAAGAGGGCTTTGTAGCACATAGTAGCAAGACCCACGTGTGCAGACTAAAGAGAGCTTTGTACGGGCTCAAGCAGGCTCCCAGGGCGTGGTATGAGTGCATCGACAAATACTTGCAGGGGATGGGCTTCATGAAGAGTGACGCAGATGCAAACCTCTACTATTTAATGGTTGGGTGTGAGATACTCATTCTTGTCACATATGTGGACGACTTGTTCTTGACAAGTTCATTGGAGCTCATAAAAGAATGAAAGAGGGACCTTGCAGCGGAGTTCAAGATGAAAGACTTCGGGTTAATGCACTACTTTCTAGTCATGGAGGTGTGGCAGATAGATGGCGAGATTTTTCTTGGGCAAGGGAAATATTGCATCGAGATCTTGAGGAGATTCGGGATGGAAGATTGTAGAACCATGTCTACACCCATGATAACCAATTGGAGGAAGGTAGATACATCTAAGGAGAAGGATGTGGACCCCACTTTATACAAGCAGTTGATTGGCTCTCTTATGTATTTGGTCAATACTAGGCCAAATATATCCTTTGTAGTAAACTCTTTGAGTCAGTTCATGGTTGAACCAAAGAAGGTGCACTGGACAACAGTGAAGCATGTGTTGCTGCATTATTTGTGAGGTATAATCAAGTACGGGGTCAAATATACTCAAGGTGACGGTATCAGGTTGAGGGTTATACTGATGAAGATTGGGCAGGCAGTACAATGGACAAGAAGAGCACTTCAAGGTGTTGCTTCAGCATGGGATCGAGAGTAGTCTCTTGGTACAACAAGAAGTAGAAGTTCGTGGAAATGAGCTCTGTGGAAGCGGAGTATATAGCAGCGAGCATGGCGACATGCGAGGCCATTTGGCTTCAGAAGCTGCTAGTAGCCTTATTTGGTCAAAAGGTTGGGACGACAGTGATATACTGCAACAATCTGAGTTGCATCAAGCTATCTGAGAATCTAGTGTTTCATGACAGTCCTAAGCATATAGACATCAAATATCATTTCATCAGGGATTGTGCACAGCACATGACAGTTCAGCTATAGTATATAGATACAAATCAGCAAGTAGCAGACATCCTGACAAAGGCCCTGGGCAAGGCAAGATTCAACTTCTATAGAGATAAGTTGGATGTTGTGCAGAATAAGAGGGAGTGTTAGTTTATGTAGCTCGAATAGGTGTTCTAGTCTCAGGTGATGTCTATGAGGATAAGAGCATAAGAGAATTAATTTTCTCCAAGCCCAGTTTATTTTTCTAAGTGAAAATGTCTTAATTAGATCATTAACCAATTTTTAATTACTTTCCTAACTTAGGAAAATTGGTTAATTAATCAATATTAACTGAGACAAGTCGATTTCTCTCTAGTGACTTCTAGAAAATGACTTGATGGAGTGAAGATGATCTTAGCCATCGATCGGGATTAGATATTGGTCGTTGATTTCTCACTAAGTTACACTGAAACGTATACAGGAAAGGATACGAATACAGGGTTTGAAA
Source organism: Pinus tabuliformis (assembly GCA_031772625.1). Lineage (NCBI taxonomy): Eukaryota > Viridiplantae > Streptophyta > Pinopsida > Pinales > Pinaceae > Pinus > Pinus tabuliformis. The sequence continues at coordinate 994,193,727 of CM062807.1, read as the reverse complement.
CGGATAGGCAAATTTTCAAAAAATTTGGACACGACACAAGAAGGAAATGACACATATATGTGTGTGTGTGTGTGTGTGTGTGTGTGTGTGAGAGAGAGAGAGAGAGAGAGAGATAAAATAAAAATCTTATATTGCCATTCATCTCATAGAATATGGATTCTATATTTAAAAATACATAATCATCATCATGAATTCAACATAAACAAATCATCATCATCAATTCAGCATAAACAATGTCATCATCATCAATGATTATTATAACATTTAATATCATCCAGTAGCATGTAGCAATGGTTATTGGGCAAATTTTACTTGATTATTTTTCCCAGGAACGCAAACTCTTTTTCAAGACTTATTTCATTTCCTACTATTCCCTCAGAAGTCTATCCCATATTTTCGATACATTATGAGTCTTTATCGTCCTTGTTTCCTACCATTTCTTATTTTCAATTTCTAATAATTGCAAAGCAAATAGCTAATAACAAACGAGTATTGTTAATGTTGGAATTGATGTTATAGTTGTAAATCTTGGTAGTATTCTACAGTACTTATCCATGGATATCATTGAAAGTGAGCTCATTGTTGCAGAGTTCACTACCCAGCATTAATGGTTCATGAGTAATTGTGAGGTAAAATGGTTAGTCATAATCACTAATGAAGCTTCAACAGTTCGACGAGAAACTAAAAATTAATTAATTTAAGTTCCTCGGCGTTTCTAGTAGATCGTTGGGTTCAACTGGCCATATCATGCTATGTAAATAGTTTTAGTAAAAACATGGCAAAGTCTTGGTCCTATAGCAATCTCTAAATGAATTGTTGGTTATGGTGGTTGTATGCACTTGCAGGGGTGGTGAAAGTTGAGAGTCGAGACGGCCTCCTCCAAGCAACGACGGTCTCCAAGCAACGACAGTCTCCAAGACTAGTAGTAGCAACTCCTCCAACAACGAAATGAAGAATAGAAGAGGGTGGCGAGCAATTCATGATTTACCAAAGCAAAAAAAAAAGTTTAAAACCAAAATTCGTTCCCAACGATGGCTTTCTTATGTGGATCCGTTTCCAGAAATCTGGATATGGATCACGATCCGTATCCAAATTTCCAAAAATGGATCCAAAAGCGTTTAAAATCCCTAAAACGACTCACAAGTCGGATTCGACATTTCTAGAAAACCCGGAACAAATTGGAAACGTTGCACTATCATTTCAGGTTTCTTTTATACCCGAATTCGTTTCTGAAATGCTGAATAACGTTTTTGGAATTTGGGAGGGCATTTTCAGTAACGTAGATTTCTCAATGAGAGATTATAAGAGGAAATCGATGGGCATCTTGGAGATCATAGTGAATAAGCAAGGGTGCAATGTTCACGTGGGATTGACACCGGCGAGGGTTTCATTAATGACTAAGAAGATTTTTCGAAGAGATTTCTTCACAGTGATCTCCAATTTCTTAGAGACAAAGGGAGGTCGAATTATTCTGTAGAGGACCAAATTTCTCTAGATGGTGCGAATTGCCAAAAGGAGGTCAATTTTCCAGTGAGAGGACGAATTTGCTAGAGATCGATTTGCAAGAGGAAAGCCAAGTTTTCCAGTGAAGATCAATTTCCCAATGGAGGCCGAAATATTTCTCCAGGAGGTGCAAGTTGCCAGTGTAGGTCAGGTTTTCTCCAGGAGGTGCAAGTTGCCAGTGTAGGTCAGGTTTTCTCCAGGATGCACATGTGGGCTGGGTTGAGGTCGTGCAGAAGGACCGAATTGATTCTAAGAGGCTGAATTGCTTCCAGGAAGTCGAATTAGCTTGCAGAAGTGAAGAAAATAATTTTTCGAAGCTTTGCCATTTTACGACAAGCAATTTATGTAAAATTCAATTATAGATTCGCCAAAGAGTAATAAAAACCTCCTCTACGGCACTGGTTTTCCCCACAATGGGGTTTTTCTAAGGACAATTTGTCCAAAAATCTCAGTGTCTATTTTATGTGTGTGTGAGTGTTTTCTCAGTTCTTGTGGTTTATTTAAGTGGTGAAATTGGTAGTTGTGTTTTTATTCAATATTTGTAGTAAATTAATTTGCTAACAAATAATCGTTAAAAGATAGGAGAATAATTACCATATTAACTGCAATATAATTTTCACACCATGGCCAAAGGGACCAGCCAAATGGGGGTCCTCATCCTAGGTGTATAGATGTGAGTGGGGAGACATTGTGGATGCATGAGTTACCAATTCGGCCTTTGTTTTTCCACCCCTCTTATACCTTTTACTTTTTCTTGATTTTTCTTTGTATCACTGCTCATATCTCAAAGGGTTAAAGCTTGCTTTGTATGATGTGTAGCAGTTATTACCACCTTTAGGGTGTGGCAGTTCATTTCCCATCAAGGGTTGGGACATGCAAGGATTCCTTGTCTTCTATGAGATAGGGCAACATTGGCCCAAGAACTGAGTGATGGCCACAGGAGTGAGGTAGAGATCATGCTTGGCTTTTGCCCACGTGCTAATTTTTATGTCCAGGCCATCTTTTGCATTTTTAATATTCTTTTTATCTTCCCTTGTTTGTGGCCATTATATGCACTTTGTATTTCTTTTAGCTGCATCAACCTCCCAAGGTATATTTCCAGGCCCTACCTAGGTATAAGGATGTGTGAGTGCCAAATCCCAATGAACCAGTGGTTAGTTGAACCCGTAGAATGGAGGTGGAATAGGGGCTTGTAATGTAAGATGGAAAGTGGTAAGTATGGAATAGGAAGAGATGGGGCTACACTATTTTAATCACGGCTTCCCAAATAGTGCCCCTCCTATATCCGTTGGTCCATTAGGGGAGGTCCCACTGAACCAAGATTGAAAATTGACCACCCCCCCCCCCCCCCCGCCATTTAAGGTGAGGGAACAAGATCACGGCAAAAACCCTAATTTCTTCCAAGTTACCCCATAATCCATGTCAAATGCCAAATACAAACAAGCATAAGCACTCGATTGCAAAATGAATAAAGTACCTTTTGATTAGAATCCCACCTTCCAACATGTGCTCTTGCTAAATGGGCAAGGAAACATATGGCTGATGTAAGTTTCTATAGCATCGGATGTGTTCTAGGTACGAAATTTGGCAGAGAGGTTAGAATGCATGAGATCTCCAAAACCTAGAAATCGTTTCTAGAAATTCCACCTAAAAATGACTCAATTAGATTATTAACCAGTTTTTTAAGGTTTTTGTTGCACTTATTTTGTCAAAAGTTCCGAGGAAGCAAATGTACCAAATTTTTTCAAAGGATCGGATCATCAAACATCATTTTATTGAGTCTTTGTAAACCCATTCTACAAATTTATAATGTGAATGATGCTAGTAAGACCGTGTATGTATGTAACAACCTAGGTAAACCTATTATTTTGGCGAAAGTTTCATCCTAAGAGGTTTTTCGTCTCACTGACTCGTGTGTTTCTAAACACGAATGGTCGACAGAGTTTTTCCCTCCAATCTCACCCCAAAGCTAGGGTGGAATTTATCGTCAAGTCTTAGGTGAGTCCTAGTGTTTTAGTCGAGTCTTATGTAAAAGTCATTTGAGAATAATTTAGGCTAATTGGCTAAATTATTTTATTACAAATCACTTGATCTACTAGATCATATTGTGTCGCAGAATTGGGTATGTAATTTGAGAGTCTATACCAAATGGGTGTTCCCCATTTGAGGGTTGAATTGTAATTATCTTATGTAAAAAATCTTTTGGTGCATGGTCCCTCATACTTAGACACCATGGCTAAAATATTAGACGGTGGAAAAAATATTTAATCTCCTCAAGTGTCAATTAATTAATTTTTCTATCAAAAATTAAATTAATCCTAACCCAGAAAATTAATTAATTAGAGTCAAAGTTAAAGTCCTAAAATTTGTGAGTATCAAAGAAACTAATTTTTGAAGGTCCCCCACTAAGGGAATAATGGAAATTTCAAGAAAAATTGGACCCTTGAGCCTTGGTGGTTAAGTCAAAGTCAATTTTTTAGGAAATTAGCTCAAAATTAATAAAAAAATGGGTGAAATGAGAAATTCGAAAATTTCTCAAAAACAAAATATTTTCAACGGTGAAGATTAAAAAAGAATCAAATATTTTTCAACGGCCAAGATTATTTTAACGGGCATCAAGCCAACTAGCCGTTATTTTTCCAATGGAAGGATTTATCTATAAATTAGGAGTCATTTGTGTCTAAAGCCATCTGAGGTTTGGCTAATGTAATTCTGCAGAAAAGTTGATGTAATGCTACTGTCCCGTTCGGAACATTTTTTGAATCATAATAAAGACTTTGGGGTGCAGTTCATGGTGTTTATGTCTACTGATTTGTGGTATGTGTTGGGTACGGGCATACCTATATTGTGTCTAAATTTTAATTAAATCATTATTTCATTGTAGATGATAGGTGTTGAATTTCCACGACCTTGGGTCTAGGTTAGAGTCTTAAAATCACTGACGCTACCAAACCAAGAATCTCAACCATAAACTACTTTGCACAGCGGAAATATACAACAATAAATCACATATGCACAATATACACAATGTTAAACAAAATTGTACAATATGTACAATCCCAATCTTCGTTATATTAAACAAACTGAGTAATACAACAGTTTATGGTTTACAAGATACAATGACAATCTTCGTTGCAGCTTCTATGTCATATCTCGTCTTGTGGTCCTTCACTTCCGTACTGCTCACTAGTAGTGCCTTAGTCCATCAAGGCATCTACACTTCGAGACTCCAACAGGGTTGCCTCCTATCACTGTTGCAAGTCACGTCTACTACAATGAACACGAGCTCATCAACTGCTCTCTGGGTAGGCCTAATTCTCGAGTTCCAATCTGCCATGCTAGCAACAACTTTAGTCCATCAAAGTGTTGCACTTCAGCACCATCCTTCACCCAACCTTCAGCTGCTCTTCGTCCTTCAAGATAGCTCGTCTAGGGCTACTTTGGGTAGCCAACTCGCTACCCTCCAACCAGCTCTATGACACCCAATACTTCACTATGAGATCTGTTCCGAGAAGAGGCTCTCAATCACCAAGATAAGACTCTCAATTTGCTCCCACAAGCTGCAACTATAATCGAGCCAAACACTGGTCAAAACCATGACCCAACATAAGGCACAAACTGCTGCTCTAAGTCTGTTTTGTTGTCGTTGTGACAGTGACTGGTTAGGGCATCATATGTACACTACAACATCCCTAAACAAGCACCCAAACAACCCTTAATTTATGAGGCCTGGGAAAGGAAGCCTTCTCTCCACTCGCGCTGTTGTTCTAGGCACTTTACAGCCCCAAACACTTCCACGTTGTCCCTATTTTGAAGTGGTTAGGCCTGCACCTACCACAGTCCTTTTTGTCACCTACAACCCTCCCCAAAACAGAGTTCCTTACCTCGTATGCTACCCAACAGACTTGCCTTTGACCTACGTTTAGCCCTGAACACACTCGGCCTTCTTGCAATAGCAACCAATCCTTAAAACAGATCCTACAAGGCTCCACGCTGCCTTCTTTTCCTCATTGTACTTGCCTCCTTCCTGCATCCAAAACAGAAGCTAATTTGCACCCTTATCCGAGTTCCTTAGCTCTCCAACATTGCCTTTATGTTGCACTTATTGGATGCCTTTATCACCCTCATATCACCTTCTATATATACCATAAAGAAGGGCTCAATGTCACATTTGAAGTGACACATCCATTGGCTCTCAAGTCGGCCTACTTGACAACCAATAATTACTAGTCAACTTCAAAAATTCATATCTCTCTAACAACAACTCGGATTCGGACAATTTTCATTGCGTTGGAATCATCTTTCCAAGCATTATCATCCTCATCCATCACATGTCGTAAATCCATCAATGTTTTGTCCCAAATCTCGATGGGTGCCAAAACCCCATACTTGGGTTCCAAGCCCACAAGCTGCCCTTGTGGCGCTTTGTCCTCCAAACCCTGAACCCTAGGGCTTGGAGTACCTCCCAAGCTACACAAATCAACACTCCCTCTTAGCGAGGGAGGTACTTCCAAGACTAGGAAGTATCTCGTCATCATCATCACTGCTCGCAACACTTTCCCAACTCTTGGCGCTCACAATCGCAGCAATCCCTATACGGTGAACTACGCCCTCCTCGGAAGTGTCATTGTCACTGTTGGAAGCAACCTACTTCTTCTTCTTATCCTGTAACGTCTTCCACTCTTTCCATGATTCCTTCTTGGCAGTTGTAGGAGCACCCTTGCTCACCACTGACCACGTGCTCTTCTTGGGTTGCAGAGTCTCCCTTTGAATCTACAAGCTCCCTCTCGAACTAGACTCCCTGTGAGTCTCTCGAATCTGGACCTTCTCGGGAAAGTGTACCTTCTTCTCGGGAACTTGTACCTTCTCCATCGAAGCCTGCACCTGCACCTGCTACTGCTTCTCTGGAACCTGTACCTGCTCCACCTGCTTCTCTCCATGATCCATAGGCTTGCCCATCAACCTGTAGAGACCATTCTCTCTAACTCTGAGTACAATCCCATCGGACTTAGAGCCTCTAAGCCTGAGTCTTTCCTTCCCATCTTGGAACAAGACCTCAAACCCCTTCTTCTCCATCATTTGTGATGCAAGTGCCATGTCATCATCTGAAGCTTTCTACTTCGGCTCAAGATCCTCGTCTCGCAACTCTTCTTGAATGAAGTCATCCCACAGCCTATCCCAATCTGGCAGCTTCTCCCTAGCAACGATCCCTTTGATGAAGGGTTTTCCATTCCTTGGTGAACCCTTTCAAGGCAATCCTTACCATATCTCCATCTAACACAGTCACACCGATGCCAGCAAGCTCATCTTTGACCTGAGACAATCTCGTCAGATACGAGGTCACGCTTTCACCCTTTAACATCTTGGTGGACTTCAACTTATCCTCCAATACCAATACCTGGTTCTCGTTCTTATTCTGGAACAAATTCTGAAGAGACACCCACATCTCATGTGTGGTGTTCTTCCCGGACAAATGAGGTATTAGGGCATCCCTCACACCATCAAGGATGATCAATCTCACCCTCACATCCAAATCTTCCCATATTTCCAACTCCTTAGGGTCGGTTGGCTTCTTGATCTCTTTCTCGGCAAAATCCTAGATCTTGTTGACTTACAAGATCAACTTGATCCTTCCTGCAACTTTGACATTGTAGTGAACCCTTCACTCACAATGTGACCAACACCCTCTCACACTGTACTTTTCTGTGTACAGCTTTGATTTACTCACTTCCAAAGTAGCTCGGACACGCTCTGATGCCATGTTGAATTTCCACGACCAGTTGATTTTGGGTAGCATCGGATGTGCTCTAACCATGAAATTTAGTGGAGAGGCTAAGGCACATAAGATCTCCAAGACCAGAAATCGTTTGGAGGAATTCCACCCGGATGAAGAGATATTAAAATAATTAAAATTTTGAATGGGTTCCTAAGTCTAAACTTAGGAAAATTAAAATATTAATGTGTATTAATATAATAGGGTGAGAAAGTTCTAAGTAACGAGGATCAAGCCAGTTCTAATCTTAGTCGTTGATTAGGGACTTAATCTCGACCATTGAATCGTCAACGGGAAAAGTATAAGAGGAGGCTTGAGAGTTAGTTGGAGACACACCAAGTGATCAAAGAATTCGATTTTTTAGGGCGAGGTTTGCTGAGGAAATCAAGTTAGTGATCAAAGTTGCAATGAGGGGCAATTCAGCAAGGGATTTTCATCCGAGGTTGAAGAATACATAGTAGTGAGGCAACGCAGTGCCGGAGACACAGCGCAGGCCCTAGAAGGGTTGACGCAGAGGTCGTAGGGACTAACGCAGAGAGACGTAGAGGCTGACACAGAAGTCGCAGAGGGCTTCAGAGGCAGCGCTGGAAGATTCTGTAGGGCAAACTGGGAGCAGATCAGCAGAACCTGAGCTGGGAGAGGAAGACACAAACCCTAAAGGAGTGACGCAGTTCCAGAGTAGTGCTTGGAGCAACTTTTGCTGTCCAGCACAAGGAACAGCCAAAGTCTCTGTGGGGTTTGATCATCTGGTTGTTGATTTGCTGGAATATCTGTCTCCGGATAGAGGTACTACAGCCAAGGACATTCTCTGTTGGGTGAGCCATTTCTGGTACCCTAGTTGTGTTCACGAAATCTGCTTAATAATACTAACCCTCTATATGCCGCACCGGTTTTCCCGGATTGGGTTTTTCCGAGGACAACTGTCCAAAAATAACGGTGTCCCTTGTGTTATTGTCTCAGTTTATTTCAGTGCATGATCTATATATTGGTGAAGGTTGCAAAAGTGTTTACTTCAATGTTTATGAAATTAAATAACTTGTTAATGTAAAGAACAAGTAGGAGATAGTAAACCAGTAATTGCAATAGAGGTTTCTAATGTGTTAGATTCAGGAATTTTCACACGGTATTTGCAGATCATAGGCGACTGAAGACACCAACCAAGAAATCTGAGAATTTGCAACAGAGAAGCAGCTGTCCCGAGAGACAGCGTTGTTCTAGAGCTGAAGAGGCGAGAGGAGTGACGCAGTGCAGAGAGTGTGACGCAGAGGCTCACGCAATGCCTATGTCAGCATTTTGAGCCAGGAGGGGAAGACGCAGTAGTTGCGTCAGCCATCAAGGCCAGCGCAAAGGCAGAGGAGGGCAGATCAGGCTCATGCAGAGCCACGTCATCTTTTTGAGCCAGGAAGGATTGACGCAGTTCACTGGGAGGAGCAAATTTAGCCCACGCAGAGATTGCGTAGAGCCTGAAGGGCTCAAATTCTTCGAGTTGTCGGGGCTAAGGGAGCTGTGCAGATTTTGATTTGAGGAGTTGGTGGGACGTTGTTTCTGTCAGTGTAGAATAGTGTCTAAGGAGACTAAACCAAGGTAGAGGGAAGCACTACCTCAGACAGATTTCTTGCCAAGAAATCTAGATGCGGGTTGCAGCGGCAAGGGAGGAATGGAAAGGAGTGATTCGACTGTTGGCCGGAGGATTTCCGAGAGGGAAATCAGGACTCAGAGGGAGTCTAGAGAAGAGGAGCAGAGATGGAAGTGAACGGATTGAGGGATCAGGACAGATTGGACGGGGCTTCCAATTTTGTCATCTAGAAGGCCAAGATCTTGGCAATCCTGGATAAACATCGCATCAAGGACTATGCCTTGAGAACAGTAGTTGTCCCAGTTGACCCTAATGCAAATGAGAAGTATGAGGAGGCCCAGGCGAAGGCGAAATGCATGATCCTAGACGGGGTCAAGGATCATGTCATACCACATATTGTTGAGAAGAACACAACAAGGGAGATGTGGCAGACGCTGACCACCTTATACCAGGGCTCTTCCGTGCAATGGAAGATGTTATTGGAAAATCAACTAAGGTCATATCAGATGCAAAAAGGAGAGGAGATAGATCCGTTCCTTCTTAGGTTGCAAGGAATTCGCGACCAACTTACTTCCGTGGGGTCTACACCGGATCCAAAGTTCATGGTCAGGGTTGCTCTGAATGCAACCTCCGAGGACTGGGAGATGTTTGTCCAAAGCATTTTGGGCAGAGCGACTCTCCCCGGTTGGGAGGAGATGTGGGCATCTCTTCGACAAGAAGAGCTCAAGAGATTGACCAAGGCAGGGAGTAGCAGTAAGGGAGTTCGAATCAAGAAAGAGGAGGAGGAGGATGCAGCTCTAGCATCAACAAGACAACATGGGGTTCAGACGAGGAAGAAGAAAGACATCTCCAAGGTCAAGTGCTTCCACTGTGAGGAGCTGGGACATTATGCCTCTCAGTGCCCCAAGAAGAAAGGCAAGGGAGAAGCTTCCGACTCAAAGGCTGCTCCAGCAAAGGCAAAGAAGGATGTCAGACTGATGACGATTGTGCCATGAGTGCTCATGCGCCTCTAAAGAAGAGGTGGGGAGACAGAGTTGTAGTCGAGAGGACTACACAAGGGGGCAAGATCCTTGAGGTGCCCAAACTCTTGGATCACATATGGTTATGGGAGCCCTTAACGACAGTAGCATGATGACAGGTGTTGGTGGAGCAAGTTGTGATGGAGCAACAATGGCAAAGCTAGAGTGTCAAAATATAAGGCAGCGCGATGGAGGTTACAGTGGTGCGAGAGGCACATAGGTGTTTGCAGCAGCGCAGTGGCAACAGAGGAAGCACAGGATAGCAGTTGAGATAGCTTCAACATCACGAGGCTTCCAGACTGACCAGGATGTCAGTGTTTGGGTAAAGTCAGTTACTTACTTCTCGGTAACTAAGTAGCAGTGCAGCAATTAGCAATGCCAGTGTTATGGGCAGCATGGGTAGCATTTTGAGAGGGAGCTGCAGTATAGATGTCGCAGTGGCAGTGGCAGTGGCAGTGTCATGGACAGCAGTATAGGAAGCAGCAGTGCAGTGGATGTGGGGCAGCAGGCCAAGCATTAGCACAGAGGACCAATGCAGAAGATCAATGTGATGCTTCTATCGTGAAGCATTGCTAGAGCACATTCCTCGCTAAGAGGGAGTGTTGATTTTGTGTAGCATCGGATGTGCTCTAGCCATGAAATTTGGTGGAGAGGCTTAAGGCACATAAGATCTCCAAGACCCAGAAATCGTTTGGAGGAATTCCACCCGGATGAAGAGATATTAAAATAATTAATATTTTTAATGAGTTCCTAAGTCTAAACTTAGGAAACTTAAAATATTAATGTGTATTAATATAATATGGGTGAGAAGGGTGAAAAAGTTCTAAGTAACGAGAATCAAGCCAGTTCTAATCTTAGCCGTTGATTAGGGACTTAATCTCGGTCGTTGAATCGTCAACAGGAAAAGTATAAGAGGAGGCTTGAGGGTCAGTTGGAGACACACCAAGTGATCAAAGAATTCAATTTTCTGGGGCGAGGTTTGATGAGGAAATTGAGTTAGTGATCAGAGTTGCAGTGAGGGGCAGTTCAGCAAGGGATTTTCATCCGAGGCTGAAGCATACATAGGAGAGACGCAGCGCAGTGCCAGGAGAGACAGCGCAGGCCCTAGAAGCGTTGACACAGAGGACGCTGAGGGTCGTAGAGGCTGGTGCAGAAGCCGTAGAGGCTGACGCGGAAGTCGCAGAGGGCTTTAGAGGCAATGCTGGGAGATTCTGTGGGGTAGACTGGGAGCAGATTAGTAGATCCTGAGCCAGGAGAGGAAGACGCAGATCCTAAAGGAGTGACGCAGTTCCAGAGCAGTGCTTGGAGCAGCTTTCGTTGTCCAGCACAAGGAACAGCCAGAGTCGTTTTGGGGTTTGATCATCCGGTTGCTGGTTTGTCGGAATATCTGTCTCCGGATAGAGGTACTACTGCCAAGGATATTCTCTGTTGGGTGAGCCATTTCTGGCACCCTAGTTGTATTCACAAAATCTGTTTAATAATACAAACCCTCTATATGCTGCATCGGTTTTCCCGAATTGGGTTTTTCCAGGGACGATTGTCCAAAAATAACGATGTCCCTTGTGTTATTGTCTCAGTTTATTTCAGTGCATGATCTGTATATTGCTGAACGCTGCAATAGTGTTTACTTCGATATTTATGAAATTAAATAACTTGTTAATGTAAAGAACAAGTAGGAGATAGTAAACCAGTAATTGCAGTAGGGGTTTCTGATGTGTTAGATTCAGGGATTTTCACAAGACCTTGGGTCTAGGTTAGAGCCTTAAAATCACTGAGGCTACCAAACCAAGAATCTCAACCATAAACTATTTTGCACAGCGGAAATATAAAGCAATAAATCACATATGCACAATATACACAGTTTTAAACAAAATTGTACAATATGTACAATCTCGATCTTCATTATATTAAACAAACTAAGTAATACAACAATCTATGGTTTAAAAGATACAATAACAATCTTCGCTGCAGCTTCTATGTCGTATCTCGTCCTGTCGATCCTTCGCTTCCGTACTGCTCACTAGTAGTGCCTTAGTCCATCAAGGCATCTACACTTCGAGACTCCAAGAGGGTTGCCTCCTATCACTACTGCAAGTCACGTCTGCTACAATGAACACGGGCTCATCAACTGCTCTCTGGGTAGGCCTAATTCCCGAGCTCCAATCTGCCAGGCTAGCAACAACTTTAGTCCATCAAAGTGTTGCACTTCGGCACCATCCTTCACCCAACCTTCAACTGCTCTTTGTCCTTCAAGATAGCTCGTCTAGGGCTACTTTGGGTAGCCAACTCGTTGCCCTCCAACCAGCGCTATGACACCCAATACTTCACTGTGAGATCTGTTCTGAGAAGAGGCTCTCAATTACCAAGATAAGCCTCTCAATTTGCTCACACAGGCTGCAATTATAATCGATCCAAACACTGGTCAAAACCATGACCCAGCACAAGGCACAAACTGTTGCTCCAAGTTTGTTTTGTTGTTGTTGTGATAGTGGCTGGTTAGGGCATCATAGGTACACTACAACAGCCCTAAACAAGCACCCAAACAACCCTTAATTTCTACGGCCTAGGAAAGGAAGGCTTCTCTCCACTCGTGCTGTTGTTTTGGGCACTTTACAGCCCCAAACACTTCCACGTTGTCCCTGTTTTGAAGTGGTTAGGCTTGCGGCCTACCACAGTCCTTGTTGTCACCTACAATCCTCCCCAAAACAGAGTTCCTTACCTCGTTTGCTGCCCAACAGACTTGCCTTTGACCTGCGTTTAGCCCTGAACACACTCGGCCTTCTTGCAATAGCAACCAGCCCTTAAAACAAATCCTAGAAGGCTCCACGCTACCTTCTTTTCCTCATCATAGTTGCCTCCTTCCTACATCCAAAACAGAAGCTAATCTGCACCCTTATCCAAGTTCCTTAGCTCTCCAATGCTATCGTTATGTTGCACGTATTGGATGCCTTTATCACCCTCATATCACCTTCTATATATCCCATAAATAAGGGCTCAATGTCACATTTGAAGTGACACATCCATTGGCTCTCGAGTCGGCCTACTTGACAACCAATAATTACTAGTAAACTTCACAAATTCATATCTCTCTAACAACAACTCGAATTCGGACGATTTCATTGCGTTGGAATCATCTTTCCAAGCACTATCATCCTCATCCATCACATGTCGTAAATCCATTAATGTTTTGTCCCAAATCTCGATGGGTGCCAAAACCCCATACTTGGGTTCCAAGCCCACAAGCTGCCTGTTAGCACTCAGTAATTTTCTAAGGTTGCAGAAGAAAATCACCAAGGTAACCACAAACCAACTTTGGAAGCTGGGATCTAGCCCTGCCAGCTTCAGAGAGGGCTCTCTCTGTAAGACTTAACTTTGTTTGATTGAATATTAGGCTAGTTATGAAGTTTGGGGGTTTGATTTGTATTTGAATGGTTGGTTGATAACTAGATTTTCATTGGGCTATGGAGTCTGCTACATAATGTTAAGTTTAGGTATGTTCTATGCTAGAGCAATTTATTTAAATTTTCACAGTTAGCAATCACATAAGCATTAAAGTAAATTGCAGATAGAACATAAATATAAATCGCAGAAGACAAGCCAAGACAAGAGGACACAGGATGTGGCGCTAGCCAGGGACAAACCCCACAATGTGGGGAAACCGTTGATCAATTCTTCTTTTATGTTCTTCAAAGTTTAGCAGAGAAAGTGAGAGAAATAGTACATTTACAATAGAAGTCAACACTTTGACTTTTGATATCTATAGAGATCAGTTGAAGACATATTGCTTCAACTGATTGTCTAAGGTGACTTCTTCACCTATCATAGTGTTGCATCTCGTCCATTTGCTGCACCTTACCGTGTAGCTGCATCATGCATCATCATGTTGCTCATGATCACTATGCTGCCCATACATCATGTCATCATTCATTATCATGCTGCGCCATTTATCATCATTCTGCCCTTGCTAATGTGCCCATCATGTAGCTATCCTTTTGTTGCTTCATCATGCTGCAACATAGTCCTATACTGCCATATGCATATCAGCGTTAGCTGCTTGCTATGGCTTGCAGCTTAGCAACGCAGCTAGGCTATAGTTTCAGAATCCTCCACGCAGTCCCATTATTTGTTGCGTATAGGGTTTGTTGTGTTAATGGTCTCAGGGCTGCGTATAAGGTGCCTCCATTGACAGCGTTTAGGGCTGCTTGGACAGTGTATTTATTGCCTCCATTTATGATGTGCCTCCCTTGACTGCGTTCAGGGCTGTTCCTATTGACTGCATATAAGAGTCCATGACTGTGTATGGATATGACCAGCGTATAAATGTTTCCATGAACAACGTATCTATGTTTCATTGACCAGTATATATGTCTTCATACACAGCATATCACTGTCTCATTGACCAGCGTATATATGAACTCATACACAGCGTATCACTGTCTCATTGACCAGCATATCTATGTCCCATTGACTTGCGTATGTATGTTTCATTGAACAACGTATCTATGTCTCCATGAACTGTGTATGGGCGCTTCATTGAACAGCGTATCTATGTCTCCATGAACTGCGTATGGATGCTTCATTGAATAGCATATCTATGTATTAGGGCTGCATAGGGTTGTAGTTCATCACTGCGCTTAGAGTATGGTAAGATATCCCTTAACTGCGGCTGGGGATAGACCCTTCTTCTTGCTGCGGTTGCTTCTGCATTTTAGATCTAGGGCATCATTTGTACATAGGCCAGCGTGTCCTCTATGTGTTTTTCCTTCTCCAAAAACCCAAGACGTGGAGAGGAGATCACACATGAAGAGGATGAGTATATCGAATGATTTCAAGTCCTCTATATTTAAACTAAAACGTGGATGGTGAATAGACACGTCTATTGGGCTTCGGAGCCTACTCAAGTCGTTGGTCGGCTTGATAATAATTCCATAATCAAAATAAATTCATATCTCCATAAATACTTATCGGAATCGGATGATCTTTAGATCAATCCTACACCTCTCAACGAGAGGGATCCAATAAAAATAGTAGTTGCCATAAATAAGCTGACCCACATGGAGTTTGGCCCTAGTTGCCAATTTTAACACTCCCTCTCAACTAGGGAGAACTCCATCCGCTGATCCATATGTCCGACTGTACTGTCTCTGCCATCAGTACCCTACACTGCTCTGCTGGCTTTGCTCAGCTCTGTTGGCTTTGCTCTGCTCTGCTCAACTCTGCTAGCTCTGCTCTGCTCTGCTCAACTCTGTTGGCTCTGCTCTGCTCTGCTCAGCTCTGCTCTGCTCTGCGGTCTTTGCTCTGCTCTACTTAGCTCTGCTGAACCATGAAGAAGAAGAATTGATCGAGAATGTCTCATACCATTCTCCACTGACCCGAAGTCAGTCTCAGAGTGCGTACCACTGGTCCTAGACCAGTCTCAACCGACCCAAAGTCAGCGTCATAGGGGGTACCACTCCTACCACTAGTCCCAGACCAGTATCATCAGTCTCAGAGTGTGTACCACTGGTCCCAGACCAGTCTCAACCGACCCGAAGTCAGCATCATAGTATGTACCACTCTCACTGGTCCCAGACCAGTCCTACACTAACCTGAAGTCAGTCTCAAAGTATGTACCACTAGTCCCAAACCAGTCTCAACTGACCCGAAGTCAGCATCATAGTAGGTACAACTCCTACAACTGGTCCCAGACCAGTATCATTGATCCCAGATCAATGAAGGTCATCCTAGCATAGGGAGTACGGTAGATATAGCGATGCGTCCATCGGTACTACTATGGTCCCTATCCTCATTTCCCTGCTCATTGATCAAATGAGAGGTACTTCCTATGAGTCCCAGACTGCATGGGTAGGATGCCTTGACAGGGGAACTAATCAATCTTGTCCTCACAGGAGAACTAATCATCCTGTTATGCAATCGTCATGGAGAACACATCATCCAGACCTCACATGAGAACTAATCATCCTGCTACACAGGAGAGCGAATCATCCTGTCCCACAAGAGAGCGAATCATCTTGTCCACAGGAGAGCGAATCATCCTGTCCCACAAGAGAGCGAATCATCCTGTCCCACAAGAGAGCGAATCATCCTGTCCACAGTAGAGCGAATCATCCTGTCCCACAGTAGAGCGAATCATCTTGTTCACAGTGCGCACCACCAGGGGAGGGTGAGTCACCCTGTGGTCGTACGTTACTCTAGTAAGAACCGCAAGCCCCCAGAGCTCAATGTATGCAACATGCAGGACCCTTTTACAAGGGTCTCTCGACGACTCCAAGTCGTTCGGGAAAATCACAAATTTGATCTTTCCCGAGGCTCTGACAAAGTGTAGCGACCTGTACATCATCTCAGTGCGATGGAGTCTCCTTGCTCATCGACTTACCATATCCCAGATAAGGCAGTATCTGATGTCTGTCTGCTGGAGCAATCATTGAATACGGGATTCCTCAATAATCGAATCCCACCTCTAGTTGTCACAGAGAATCACAGTGGTATTCATCATGTGTACTCAATGAAGAGTTTCCACAACCAGGCAACTTCATACGAGGTCATACTCGTAGTTATGTATCCGGTCTCGGCTGTACTTATAACAACCAACTTCTGCTTCCTGCTCATCCATGATATCGAAGCAGAATCCAAAGAGAACCAACACTGAAAAGTGCTCTAATGATCCTCCACACTCCCTGCCCAGTCAGCGTTCGAATACTCAGGAAATTTTCATATTTTCGGCAGTGTATCTCAATCCATGAGAGATTGTGCCCCGAAGATATCTCAAAATATTCTTGGCACCAATCAAGTGAGGCTCAACCAAATATGAGCTCATCATGCTAAAACATATGTCTGGAATCCAACTCCCTCTTACTTCTGCAAATGAGAGGGTCTGCACCTGTCAGAAATAGTTCGTCCGTATAAGGTGCCGGTATGAGAGGTCTATCATCCACAACCTTCGGGTAATGGATTGGATCGGTTTCACTCCTAGTGAATCTCAGCTTCATCAAACAGCTATCAATCCTCTCATACCCCACCTCTGATACCATGTTAAGTTTAGGTATGTCCTATGCTAGAGCAATTTATTTAAATTTTCACAGTTAGCAATCACATCAGAATTAAAGTAAACTGCAAATAGAACATAAATATAAATCGCAGAAGACAAGCCAAGACAAGAGGACACAGGATGTGGTGCTAGCCAGGGACAAACCCCACAATGTGGGGAAACCCTTGATCAATTCTTCTTTTATGTTCTTCAAAGTTCAGCAGAGAAAGTGAGAGAGATAGTACATTTACAATAGAAGTCAACACTTTGACTTTTGATATCTATAGAGATCAGTTGAAGACATATTGCTTCAACTGATTCTCTAAGTTGACTTCTTCACCTATCATAGTGCTACATCTCGTCCATTTGCTACACCTTACCGTGTAGCACCATCATGCTGCATCATGCATCATCATGCTGCTCATGATCACTATGTTGCCCATACATCATGCTGCCCATGATCTCATACATCATGCTGCCCATACATCATGTCATCATTCACTATCATGCTACCCCACTTATCATCATTCTGCCCTTGCTAATGTGCCCATCATGCAGCGGTCCTTCTGTTGCTTCATCATGCTGCAACATAGTCCTATATTGCCATATGCATATCAGCCTTAGCTGCTTGCTATGGCTTGCAGCTTAGCAAAGCAGCTAGGCTATAGTTTCAGAATCCTCCACGCAGTCCCATTATTTGCTGCGTATAGGGTTTGCTGTGTTAATGGTCTCAGGGCTGCGTATAAGGTGCCTCCATTGACAGCGTTTAGGGCTGCTTGGACAGTGTATTTATTGCCTCCATTTATGACATGCCTCCCTTGACTGCGTTCAGGGCTGTTCCTATTGACTGCATATAAGAAGAGTCCATGACTATGTATGGATATGACCAGCGTATAAATGTTTCCATGAACAGCGTATCTATGTTTCATTGACCAGTATATATGTCTTCATACACAGCGTATCACTGTCTCATTAACCAGCATATATATGAACTCATACACAGCGTATCACTGTCTCATTGACCAGCATATATATGAACAGCGTATCTATGTCCCATTGACTTGCATATGTATGTTTCATTGAACAGCTTATCTATGTCTCCATGAACTGTGTATGGGTGCTTCATTGAACAGCGTATCTATGTCTCCATGAACTGCGTATGGGTGCTTCATTGAACAGTGTATCTATATATTAGGGCTACATAGGGTTGTAGTTCATCACTACGTTTAGAGCAATGTTGCACGAAGCGGGAGCGAAGCGGAAGCGCGGAGCGCGGAAGCGTCATTTTCCAAAAATCTAGGAAGCGAAGCGTCCGCGGAAGCGTCTGCTATATATATATATTTTTTTATATTTTTTTGCATTTATACTCAAAACAAACATCCCAAATACCAAATTAATTGTAGAAGACATGAAAACATGCATATTTTTGCATAAATCAAGATAGATATGGCATCCATGATTCCATTGTAGTTACTAGTATGTACAACAATCATCTATATTCTAGCTATTACAAACATACATCAAATTTTTAAGCATATTATAAAACATAAAACATTTAAACATATTATAAAACATAAAACATAGAGCATATTATGATTTATCTAGCAAGTGAGCAACTGTCAACATTTGTCATGTCCAAAATTCAAATAATAATGTTTACAAAATATGTCACTTGGTCACCGCCAAGCCAAAAAGGTTCAAAATTCAAATTCACAAGTCTACAAGTCTCAGTCTAACTCAATGATGTATATGTTCTGTTCAAAATGATGATGGTAACAATTAATACAGTGCGTCCCTCCAGCTCAGTCTTTGTAATCAAAACTTCAGATTTCAGATTATCCTTGAATAATTATGCAAGTGTTGTGTGTGTGGACTCCATTCTTGTTAGATGTTGTCAAAAGAAGCTATGTCAACAGGACTTCAAAGTCCAGTCCACAAAATACTGATTTCAACTAGGTTGTTGTTTCAAGGTTACTTTGGCATTCTGTCATCATCATGTTACTGCTTGCAAGAGTAAAGTAAGGTTGCAATACTATAGATGTCTTTGTATCATCATTTAATTTGCCAGCAAGATTATTACAGATGTATACTGAATTAGGTATCTCTATCACTGTTCTATGCTTTTCACTGTTCATGGATGTGGAAACCCCAGAACTGTATCCATATATATATATATATATATATTTCACGTGCTCTGCTCAATCTTTGCTACAGACTTTGTGCAAAGAAATAATGACAGTAATGAAGACTGAATACCATACAAACTGCTTGGATTCACTACTTTGCAACAATGATTGTGACTGGTAATACTGTCAAGAATAATTCACTGAAGGTGATGGAAGTCCTTACTCACAAAACCAAGACTTGATATACAGTAAGCTTTTGCAAATATTATGAACCTTCCTAACTTCTGTTGTTGTCCATAGAAGGTTTATTCTCAGGATTATACCATAGTCTAATTCAACCAAGTTTGATTCTGTCTTCAGTTCCAGCACTCAATGAAACATACTTCTTTAGGGCTTCTACAAAGGTCAACTCAAACACCTTATGAAGGCCCCACTCCCAGGCATATAAATTTACATTTTGTTCTGTACCAACCGGAATATAAATTTACATTTAGTAAGCTTTTGCAAATATTATGAACCTTCCTAACTTCTGTTGTTGTCCATAGAAGGTTTATTCTCAGGATTATACCATAGTCTAATTCAACCAAGTTTGATTTTGTCTTCAGTTCCAGCACTCAATGAACTGTTGCGCCCGGGTTGCGTGCGGGTTGCGCCCAGGTGGCGTGCGCTTCCGGGCAGGTTGCGTGGCGCCACCTCTTGCCCGAATCGCCTTCCGAAGCGCGATTCCGGGGGCAACGCAACCTATATGGCAGGAATCGTTTTTAAAACCAGGAATCGCGCCACCTCAAATTCGGAATCGCGCTTCTTTTGGAGATTCCGGAACGATTCCGCACGGGTCGCGGTTCCGGGTTAGGATCCGGGGGGGGGCGATTCCTGCAACCCTGGTTTAGAGTATGGTAAGATATCCCTTAACTGCGGCTGTGGATAGACCCTTCTTCTTGCTGCGTGTTGCTTCTGCATTTTAGATCTAGGGCATCATTTGTAGATAGGCCAGCGTGTCCTCTATGTGTTTTTCCTTCTCCAAAAACCCAAGACGTGGAGAGGAGATCACACATGAAGAGGATGAGTATATCAAATGATTTCAAGTCCTCTATATTTATACTAAAACGTGGATGATGAATAGGCACGTCTATTGGGCTTCTGAGCCTACTCAAGTTGCTGGTCGGCTTGATAATAATTCCATAATCAAAATAAATTCATATCTCCATAAATACTTATCGGAATCGGATGATCTTTAGATCAATCCTACACCTCTCGACGAGAGAGATCCAATAAAAATAGCAGCTGCCATAAATAAGCTGACCCACATGGAGTTTGGCCCTAGTTGCCAATTTTAACACATAAAATACAAATTAACTATAGTATCTACAGATAGATCTCACAGGGCAAGGTAGCCAGACTGAATGGATTATTTAAAGGATGTGAAGTGGAGAAGAACAGATTAAGGTTCACTTTAAAATATAGAGCATTGTTACCTAAATTCTATATTTAAAGATCAGAAGAAAACATAGATTTAAACAAATTCTATCGTTTACTTATCTATTAAATAATTCAGATTTGAAAACAAATATGTGCTATAAACAGAGAAGTATAAACACATAAAACAGATAAATGTACTTCACCACCAACTTGACAAATGAATCATGTGAAAGAGCTTTTGTATTACTTGGAAAATCTGTTGATGCTTCAGAGAAAAATACAATAGAGTTCTTCGTACAAAAACCAACCTCTATTACTTCAACAATTGAAGTATTTATAACTAATTTACAAAAATATCATGTCAAGATGACGAGGATGTATCTACAAAATAATAGGACTGAATTAAGCTAACTTATTACAATAAAATTAGGGAAATCGAACTGTCTGAAGTGGTGGCACTGAAATGAGGGAATAGCTGGTTTTCTGGCACTGAAATTCTGCATGTGCTGTAATGCTGAGTTGTGCCACTGAAATTACCTTTTACTCTAGTAACTCACAGAGTTTATCCCAGCGTTGTTCGCTTGGGATATTCATCTTCATCAACTTCTTGTACACTTCGTCGACTTCAGTATACTTGGAAAATGTCGGTCGGGTGATGAACAAGTTCGGAATTGCATACTGAATGTCAAGATCATATGACAATGCTTCCAGGAACGCCTTTCCTGTCATGCTAAGTCTTCCGGCTGTAACCTTTGAACTATCTCTTGCCTTGTTCATAATCTGCTCACTGTAATCTGACCACGTGTTGAGCTTGTTGTTAATCACTAACAGGTTTGGAGCCATTTCTTATAGAGAGGCTCCAGCTTGGCAAAGAATCTTTGTATACCTGTGTTCATATTTCGACCCTTCTCTTCAAGCTGTCTCATCAGATTCCTTTTAGTCAGCACTTTCCTGACTTCCAAAATTGTTTCAGTCCTGTCTTCAATTTCTAACTCTTCCAATTCTTGATTGTTCTTGGAGTTTAGAAATTTGATAAGCTCAGTGGCTTCATTTGGTTTATCTCCCAGTTGCTTTTTGACCTGCTCAATGGCTTCATTTGACCGTTCAATAAGCTCCTGTTGTTCAAAAATGATTTGGATTGAAGGCCAAATGTCCTCCATGTCTTCATTAATCCTTTTCCAGATATTTTCCTTTACCTGTGCCAATGTATTGCCCATGGCACAGTCTTTTTCCATTTTTTGCAATCTTTGGGACAATGTTGGGACTTCTGTGTTTCTGTCATGTAAGCATTTTCAAACCTTGTACTCTGCTCCTATAAAATATTTATCTCCAGCTTCAGCTTCTTTAGCTCCTCTTCCTGTATAGACATGTTTTCCATAGATTGAGCTAACTTAACTGAGTCATCTACAACTGATGTGGGAAGCACAGTAGAAGACGATGTTCCTGCTATCGTGGTTGCTGTAGGGACACCTGTTTGAAGTAGAGATGCAATAGGAACTGCATCAAGAGGAACCACTGCAAGTTGTGAATTTTGTTCCTTTTCCTTTATTAGCTTATCCATTTCTGCTTCCATTGCTTTGATCTGGGCACCTTGTTCCACTAGAAGCTTCAGCATCTCTTCCTTTTGTAGCTCTATCTCTCCAAGTTCCTTGGCCTGGGGATCTTCTATTGTTGGCAGCTTCAATTGCTTCTTTCATGCTACAATGTCAACGTTCTTCTTTCTAATTATCTCCTCCATAGATTTCGAATTGTCTGGATCAAAACTTGCTTTGACCACCATTTCCTCCAAGTATTTGATTCGGGTATCTTTGGCAAGTGAGGACACTTTTTCCAATTTGCGCTAAGACTCCACATTATTTAAAGTACGTTGTAGTTTAGAGGCAGTAATGGCAGCCTGTGTAAAAGTAGAATATACCATCTCTCCTGCCTGCTTGTGCATATCTATATGATCCAAAGGATGGACATCCTTTGCCTCAAATTCAAAAGTGGTTTGTTTGAAATACGCTGCTGACTTTTGGTTGAGGGACTTGGGCCTGCAAGAATGCCATATGCATCCTTCCCTTCTCTGTATCATATGCTAATATGAGCCTATGTTGAATGGAGGAGGATTGCTTTTTGAACTGAGCAGATATGTTATCATGAATGGCCTCATTTCTCTGCTTAATCTCCTTGTATCTCTGAAAAATGTCCAACTACCTCTGCTCTGTGGATGTTTCTAGTGTCTAAGGGACAGTAGCTAGAATCTCTTTAGTAACTGAGGAAGATGGGGACTCTGTGGTACCACTGTCCAACTTGAAAGTCTTCAAACCTAAGAGCACAATAGTGCCTTGTGTGTCCTCCAGTGATGGGAAGTCTATTTTAGAGCCTGAGCCTGCTTTAAGATTCTTAGTATATATTTTGAATTCTTTAGCTAAGACTTCGGTGACTGAGGGAGAATCATCCTCTCTTGGTCTCTTATCTGTTTTTTCCCTGGGTATGGGAGTCTCTGAAGCTGTCCTGGAAAGTACCTACTCCTTGGCCTCCTGCAATGTATTTTCTACCCAAGTGTGTTGGTTCATATATTTCTCTATTTCAGGCCTCTAAGTATGCACATAGGGTGTAGCTTTTTGTTCTACTCTCAACTTGGAAATTACCCAAAAGGGGTCATAAGTCCAAGTGAAACTGAGAGGAAAGTTCATTTGTTTCAACAAGAGGTCTGCTTCCTCTCCTACTGCTCTACTGTTGCAGATGAAGGGTCCTACTTGTGTCTTGATCCGGAACTGAGATTTCTTCTTCGCTGCCATGAAATGGATGTTATCAGAGTGAATTATTTCCCTGATGTATTCCAAGGCAAATATTCTCATTGGCAAGTACTTGGCCAGTTTGTATGGTGGCAGCGCTGAACCATACACTCTAATCTCTGTGAATGACTGGTAAAGATACCAGTTCCCTGTTTTGACCTGTTCACTGAGCTGCAAAACCTTCTGAATGTCTTCACTAATCCTTGGAACCTGCTGGCCACTCAGCAAACAAGTTGCTAGATACACAAACTGGTCTATGAATTCTGAGAAGTTGAATTCTTGTGATTGTTTTCTGGTTAAAGAAGTCCAGAAAACAACTGACTGTGGTTCTCCTTGTTGATCAAGCTTCCGTACTGAGAATGGAAACTTATCTGTTTGAAAAAACATATACATGAGAATTGATGAATATCTGAACATTCCTTCAGTTAAAAACTGAAGGAATTGTTCATGAATTACATTTGATAAGAAGTTACCATAGTCAAAGGCGACTGATGGTCCTTCTTCTGAAGAAAGGGTGGATAGGAAGCCTAGAATAGGATCATCTACCCACTCATTTGAATAGTAACCAAGAATGGATGACAAGACAGAGATGATTTGTCTTATCCTTTGAGGGAACATAGAAAAGGGATATGGGGGATTTTTCTTAGGGAGTTGAGAGTCTTTAGGGAGGAAGATTTCAAAAATGGCAACTCTAGGGGAAATTTAATTTCTAGTAAATTTCTCTGAGAACTTCAAGGGAGAAAGGGGAGAGGGAATCACAGTGGGGAACCTGCAGCATTTGATTAACGCTATCAATTGTGATGGTGAAGAGGATTTCACCATTTGGGGAAATAATTGCCCTATTGCCCTCTTGCTTGCAAGGTAAGAGGCTTGGCATCTTAAGAAAGAATTCTGGAAAATTATAGGATTGGGGGACAACAAACAGAGGAAGTCTGGATTGTTAGAGGTGTATCTCATCGGATTGATCAAGGAAATTATCCCGAAACCAGCAGCGTAATTCGAAGAGGTCGAATTCACACTAAGTTTCAGTAATTTTGTAGTCTCTGTCTACAAGTGGGGTATGGTCTAAGTCGATAGGGGGAGTGAGCATCGGATTGACTACCGAGGCGACTTTAGGTGCCATTGTAGTAGCAAAATGAACAGAGGAAGGGTGTACAGAAGGATTTGACAATGTGTTCGATAATTGGCGGGAACTGAATGGCAGACCTCTTTAATTTTATCAATAACAGGCAATGGAAATGGTGTTGCAAGATTAGAGCACAGAGGGGTGGGAGCACTATTGAATGAGCGAGGAAATAAAGGTGTAATCGCAAAGGTGAATTTCATATTTATTCGCTGCAAACTGGCCTTAACCATTGGATAAACGGTCTTTTAGGGCATTAATTCCTGTAATGGCATGGGCAAATGGATAGGGAATTTATGGAGGTTGCAACGGTCTCAGACGTGGCAACTGGGGATTGGTGGACGAGTGGAGCGAGACCGTTGGCGGGAGTGACGGGGGTAAGGGTAGGTGGTATGACGGGAGTGAGCGCTGTGACGGGACATGGAGGCGACGCATGGCGGGAAGGCGAGATGGTGAAACTGCGTTCGGAGGGGGGGGTCGGCAGTGTCCAATAAGTCGAGGGGGGTTGTTCCGAAATCACAAGGCGCTGACACGTAAGGGGGCGGCAAACCACTTTTCGAACCCCCCTGTCGTTAAACGTTATTGCTTCAGGGGGGTGCGAAACCTATCGTGGGCCGTCGGATCAAGGCTATGGGAGATTGGCTGGTTGTGAAATGGGGGGAGGTTAACACCGGAGGGCCCCGCCATATGTTTCAGGCGCATGAATAATAGCCCAAAGTCCAAACTTTGGATAACAAAGCACTTCAGACTTTTTTCTTTTTTTTAACTGAAACGGTTATATTTATTGATAGTAAGATCGGGCATTGCCTAATCGACCATTACAATTCCATTACTGATTACAACACTCTTTCACTCGGGGAATGTTTGCCTTAGTTGGGTTTCCTGCATTAATGCTGATCATTCCTTCCTGAAGAGTGCATCCTATATTTGCCAATCTGTCTGCATCCTTGTTTAGTCCTCTAAGAATATGGTATATTTGAACCGAGCAGAGATCTTTCAATATTCTGTTCACTCTTGAAAGTTGCTTGTTTAGTATCGGATCCTTGAGCTTTTCCTTTTTTGCCAATGTTTTTATCAACAGCTCTGAATCTCCTATTATTAAGATTTCCTTTGGGTTTTCTTTACTTGCAATTTGGCAAGCTTTCCAGAGGCTAAGAATTTCTGCTTGGTTATTTGTTTTCACTCCCAGGCCCCAGCTAAATTCTTCTTTTTTCCCATTCCGGTAGTAAATCAGTCCACCTGCTCCTGCTCTCCCTGGATTGCCTTTTGAGGCCCCGTCGAAGAGAATGGTGCATATTTCCTGGGATTTCCTCCATTTCTGAAAATTGTCTTCGGTTTCTCGAATCTACCACCTTTCTTTGTGGATTGGTCGAGGTGGTGCTTGCTGTCTGCCTTTTCCTGTGTAGTCTTCCAACCACACGCTTTCTTCTTTTCTTAGTGAGTTATCTTCCTTTGTTGTATGATGTTTTAGAGTTTCTAGGAGGAGCTTCTTTGCCTGTTCCACCACTTTCATTGCTGGTTGCTCAGTGTTGTTGAAAATGGCCTCATTCCGGGCTAACCAGATTTTCCAACAGACATATTTAGGCACAGCTGTCCATACCTTGTTCCAAATTGATTTGTTGACAATTCGGTGAGGGTAGTTTTCATTCCAGGTTGTGAACATGGAGGTTATTGTGCTTTGGTGAGGGGCACTCATGTTTAGTCCGGACAAGAAAGTAGACCATACCTCTTTCGCAAACTCACATGTTATGAAAAGATGGCTTGCTGTTTCTAGCTCTCTTTTGCATAGAATACATCTGTGAGGCCCTGCTATACCCCTTTTGCTCAAGTTTTCACCTGTGAGGATTTTATTATGGAATAAGGTCCAAAAGAAGAAGTTGATTTTTGGGATGCTGAAGCTGTCCCAAATCTGCTTCCAGACCGATCCCTGATGTGGTGTATCTTGCTGACTTTGTAGTTGATAGTATCCCTACTTTGCTGTATATATTCCTTTCTTACCCCATCCCCAAGTGTCCTCCTCATCAATATGAATTGGTGTAAAATCAGCAATTTCTTCATTGAGAGCAGCAAACTGGTTTTTTAGCTGTTCTGGAATTCTGGGCCATTTCCATCGCAGCCAGTTGCCTTTGCTATCCCATTCGGTTATATCCTCTATTTTTTTAATTCCTCTCGCTCGAAGCCAAGCTCTGATCTCGGCGGTCTCTGCTTTTTGATTTAGTGGCTGATGTCCCATTACTCGATCTTTCCATAGGTTTGTGTTCTTCCCGTTGCCTGGAATTCGGTATAATTCGCTTCTGAAGAATTCGATGCCTTTTACGCACAGCTTCCAAGCCTGCGTGCCTTTGGGGTGCTTCTCCGGTTTGTAGCTCATTATGGATCGGTTTTTAAAATATTTCTCTTTAAGGATCTTGCTTACCGGGTGGTTGGGCTCAGTGTTGCACGAAGCGCCCCCCCCCCCCCCCCCGGATCGAAGCTCCGAAGCGCGCCCCGTACGGAAGCGCCGTACGAAGCGCGCTTCGTGAAATTTTTAGCGCTTCCTGGAATTTCCGAAGCGTGGCGCTTCGGAGCAGGAAGCGTGCGCTTCACGCACGCTTCCGTACGCTTCGGCGGAAAGGGGCGCGCCCAAGGGAGAAAAACACATTTTTTTTTATTTTTTTTTTTAAGTTATGTTCACTCAACCTTAAGGGGGTGGGTTAGGGTGAGGTTAGAGTGAGGTTAAGGTGAGGAATGAAAAGAATAAAGCCCCCATTCATTCCTCATTTTCTCACTTTGAGTTTATGAGAGTTGGAGAAGAGAAGAGAGGAGAGGAGAAGAGAAGAGAGGAAAGGAGAGGAGAAGAGAGGAGAGCTTGGAGGAGTGAAGAAGGAGGAGCTAGGAGAAGGAGGAGGAGCTTGGAGGACTTCATCTACAAGAGCTAAAGAGGTAAGTTCAAACCCCAAACTCCCTTGTTTTTTTGAAAAAAAATTTGTATTTTTCTCCTCCCTCTCCTACTCTTTCCCATTGTTTCTACTTGCTCCTTTATTTACAGGTTGCCGTTGTCCACCACCTATATCCATATTCCAAGATGGTGTTCTTTTGGCTTCTATGTATCATTCCACTCTTGGTTTTAATGATGGCAAGGGTGAGGAATAGAAGGGAAGAAACAGAAGAGGACATTGGTGATGGTCCTAATAGTAGTGACCCAATGTATGATGAGGAGGAAGGGTTTGAAGAGGAAGGGGATGAACTTGAAGGGGACACTGAAACACAAGATGGGAAAGCTACATCAACACCCTTGTGGAACTATGTGACCAAACTTGATGTGGGAAAGGGTGGTGGATCTTACAAATTTGTGTGCCCTCATGGTTGTCATGGAGGAAAACCATATTGTGGTTCATATACCCGTCTGAGGAGGCATCTTTGTGGGGTGCTGGACAGTGATGAAAAAAAGGGTTCTATGGGGGTACAAATTTGCCCAAACATTTCAACTGAAGAAAGAAGAAAATACATCCAAATAGAGATGGCTGCACAACAAAAAAACAAGAAACAAAAAACTCATTCTCAATCAAGTGCAACCTCTAAATTTGGTAGTTGCTCATCTCCTCATGGTACTTCTGCAAGCTCTGGAGGTAGAAGAACAATAGGGGATTTCCTTAATGTTGCTGGGAGGGATGATGTGGATGGAAAGATAGTCCGTTTTCTTTGTGTTTGTGGTGTACCATTCAATGTGCTTCGCTCTCCCTATTGGCATGAAATGGTAAAGGCCATCAATGAAGCCCCAAAAGGATACAAGGCCCCCAACTATGAGAAAGCTAGAACAGTGTTATTAGAAAGAGAAAAAGCTAAGGTTCAAAGAGCTTTGACACGTTTTACAAATGAGTGGGTAGATTCTGGGGTATCCATTGTATCATATGGGTGGACAAATATTAGAAACCAACATTTGATAAATGTTCTTGGTGTTTCTTCTAGTGGTGCAGTATTTATTGCATGTCATGACTCCTCCTCCATCACTGCATCTGCACAAAACATTGCAGATCTCCTATTGAAATCAATCAAAGATGTTGGTCCGAATAATGTGGTTCAAGTGATCACAGATAATGCAGCAAATTGTAAGGCAGCAGGAAAAATTATTGAGCGTACTCATCCACACATCTTTTGGTCTGGGTGCCTGGTTCACACATTGAACCTTTTGATGCATGATATTGTGAAACACAAAGAATGTGGGTGGATTGCTGAGGTTTACAGGAGAGGGAAGCAGCTCATTAAATTCATCACAGGGCATACAAGGGTAAACTACTTCTATGGCACTTACTCCAAGTTGCAATTGCTTAAAATTGCAAAGACAAGATTTGCTAGTTATTACCTCACCTTTAGGCGGCTAGTGAAGGTGAGACAAGCTTTAACTAATCTGGTGTGTGCTGAAACATGGGATGAAATTAACACTGACATAGATGGTGCTAATGCAGTCAAGGACACTGTTCTTGACAGTTACTTTTGGGGACAGGTTAAATATGTTTTGCAATTCACCAAACCAATTTATTACATGATCAAGTTTGCAGATTCAGATCGACCAGTAATTGGGGAGGTGTATGAGCAAATGGATAGCATGTTGGGGCAGATTAAAGACATTGTTGAGCCTAGAGATATCAACTTGTACAATTATATTCGTGTAGAGGTGCAAAACCGATGGGAAATGCTAAATGTTCCATTTCATGCATTAGCATATGTTTTGACACCTAAATACTATCATCCATCATGGCTTTCAACACCAGCACTTGGGGGGGGAAGCAGGGGAAAACCACACCAAGATCAAGAGGTTCACCAAAAATATATGGCTGCATTGAGTAAATTAATCCCTGATGAGGAGGAGGTTGCATTGGTACGGAGACAGGTGAGCAACTATACGCTCAACACTGGTCCATTTGGGAGCATGCATGCAATTAAAGATCGAGAGACTTTTTATGCTCTTGAGTGGTGGAACATGCATGGAGGGGGTACTCCACTTCTACAGAGTTTGGCATTGCGGGTGCTATCACAGGTGGTAAACACTTCTTCTGCAGAGAGGTGTTGGAGCTCTTATTCTTTCATCCACAGTGTTAAAAGGAACAGGTTGAATTTAGACCGGGCAGAGAGCTTGGTTTATGTTCATTACAACTTGCGATTGTTGTCCCATTACTGTGAAGATGCAAAGTCTAATAAAGACTTGTTGATTTGGGACAAGAATCCAGAGGAGCCCAATTTGGAGGATGGAGTGTTGCGACTAGAGCAATTAGAGGATGCTCTTATCCAGGTATGTCCATTGTGGTATGAATTTTCCAATTTTCCCTTATAAAGCATTTCTCTAATTCATGTTTTTAATTTTTTTGTTAACTAGTGTTTTTTTTTTTGCATGAATTTTTTGAGCGATTCTAGGATGATGATGACCGTGTTGATATGCCACCACCCCCACCCCCATCTGGTCCCTTGGTTCCTAGGTTCCATGGTTCAACACCAACAGCAGGGGGTTCTTCTTCATCAGTGTCAGTGCCACGACTTCCACAGGCACCATCTTCTTCATTGCCACCACGTGGAGGCCCGCCACCACGTTCTATTCGTGGTGGAAGGAGGAGAGATTAGTAGATATATTCACAATCTACTACTTTTTGTCATAGATTACTCATTAGACTTGTAGACTTGTGAATTTGAATTTTGAACCTTTTTGGCTTGGCGGTGACCAAGTGACATATTTTGTAAACATTATTATTTGAATTTTGGACATGACAAATGTTGACAGTTGCTCACTTGCTAGATAAATCATAATATGCTCTATGTTTTATGTTTTATAATATGCTTAAATGTTTTATGTTTTATAATATGCTTAAAAATTTGATGTATGTTTGTAATAGCTAGAATATAGATGATTGTTGTACATACTAGTAACTACAATGGAATCATGGATGCCATATCTATCTTGATTTATGCAAAAATATGCATGTTTTCATGTCTTCTACAATTAATTTGGTATTTGGGATGTTTGTTTTGAGTATAAATGCAAAAATATATAAAAAATATATATATATATAGCAGACACTTCCGCGGACGCTTCGCTTCCTAGATTTTTGGAAAATGACGCTTCGGCGTCCCCGCTTCCAAAAAACGCTTCCGCTTCGCTCCCGCTTCGTGCAACATTGGTTGGGCTCCTCACAAACTTGCCACAGCAGTTTGCATCCCAAGGCCACGTTTGCTAGCCCAGGATCGCGCACCTGAAGGCCTCCTTCCACCATCGGTCTTTTAACTGTTTCCCACTTGATTAAATGAAACCGATCACTGTTCCCTCGCCCCCCATTCCACAAAAAATTGCGAATATATCTAGAAATTTGGTCTGAGATGTGTTTGGGTGCCATCATCAGGGCCGCTTGGAATGTTGGCAACGCTGA
The DNA here is from genome assembly GCA_031772625.1 of Pinus tabuliformis. Taxonomy (NCBI): domain Eukaryota; kingdom Viridiplantae; phylum Streptophyta; class Pinopsida; order Pinales; family Pinaceae; genus Pinus; species Pinus tabuliformis. The sequence continues at coordinate 994,162,986 of CM062807.1, read as the reverse complement.
GAGGACGGATTTGATCAATATGAGTTTGCCTCCTGTAGATAACCAGAAGCCTCCCCACGCTGTTATCCTTTTCTTGCATTTAGCTATTACTTCGTCCCACAGGTGATTCTTATTTGAGCCCAAAGTTATGGGAAGTCCCAGATATTTAATTCTTTCCCACTCTGCATACCCTATGTATCCCAGATCTTCTGCTATTTTCCTTATTGTTTGCTGGTCTGTGTTCCAGCCATATACTGCACTCTTCTTTTCACTTACTAGAGCGCCAGTTATGCTGCAGAACTTCTGAAGGATGGATTTGAAAGCTGATGCTATTCTTGGGGAGGCCCCCCCCAACAGGAGCGAGTCGTCCGCGAAAAATGCATGGTTCATTGGTTCTATGCCTTTCTCTATTCTGATCCCTGGAATACTGCCTTTTTGTTTTTCCATTGTTAGCTTCCTGCTTAAGGAATCAGCCATCAGGATGTAGAGGAAGGGCGAGAGGGGGCAGCCGTGTCTCAGGCCCCTTGTGGCTAGAAAGAAGTTTGCAGGTCTTCCGTTTATCATTGGCACTATCCATATCTTTTCCAGGCAGGCTTTAATTATATCAATGAAATTTTGGTTGAAGCCAAAAGCTGATAGAACCCTGTATAAAAAGGATCTATTTACCCTATCAAAAGCATTGCACATATCCAGTTTGATTAACATACCTTGTTCTCTGCGCAGTTGACTTGAATGCAGTGCTTCCTGCACTTGGATGACGTTGTCCAGGATGTGTCGACCTTTCACAAAACCTCCTTGAGTTGGGGTAATTAATTTTTGAAGTAGTGGCTTAATTCTATTTGCCATCAGCTTGGCCAAGATCTTATATGATGAATTGCATAATGATATGGGTCTATATCTGTCAAAGGTGCCTGGATTAGCTTCCTTTGGGATTAAAGCGAGAAAAGTTGAGTTTATGCCGCCTCCGACTTTTGCCTTCCTCATGAAGCCCTGGACCATTCTCATCAGATCAGTTTTGATTATCTCCCAGCATATTCTATAAAAGTGAATTGAGAATCCGTCGGGCCCAGGGGCTTTATCTGGCTCCATGGACCAGACTATGTTTATTATTTCTTCTTCTGAAGCTGGCCTTATTAGAGATTCGTTGTCTTCTGAGCTTACTAGCTGGGGTATATTGATAAGGAATTCTTCCATGTCCTCCTCGCTTCCATCTTTTCCAGCACTGAGGAGGCTCTGAAAATGGTTTACTGCTGCCTCCTTGATCTGTTCGAAGCCTCTGCATACCTGACCATTGGTGGTAGTAATTTCTGCGATGTGATTTCGTGAGATCCTCGCCCTGTACTGTCTATGGAAATATCCTGTATTCCTGTCTCCTGATTTGAGCCACAGGCTACGAGATTTTAATCGCCAAAATTCCTCCTCATTTCTAAAGGAACTGTATGCTTTCCTTTGGGCGCATTTTTCTTTGTCTAAATCTGTGGCTGAGATGGTTTTCTCTTCCAGTCCTAATTGAAATTCTTCCAGCTGTCTTGTTGCTTCTTTCCTCTGGCTGGTGGGGGAGTTGACTTCTTTCTTTATCCATTCTTTAAGTGACTTTTTGGTATTCTTAATTTTTTGCTCCCATACATAGCTTGGGGAACCTGAGATTTCTATTTCCCAAGCTGTTTGAACAGTATCAAGAAACCCCTCTCTTTTGGCCCAGAGAGGGCTGAATCTGAAAGGAAGGGGTCCGAGGTCTTCTTCCTCCTTTATGTGCAGAAGAATTGGTTTGTGGTCCGATGTTAATTTTGGCAGGATCTTGGAGAGGACTATTCTATTATCCATCATTATAGCACTGCTGGCGAGGAATCTATCTAGCCTTGCTGAGATGTGTTGTTCCCCTGTTCTATTGTTTGTCCAGGTATATGTTCCTTTCACCGGTTTGAAGTCTACCAAATCCCAGGACTGGATAAGATTTTCCACAGTGAGGAGGAAGGGATCTCTTGTGTAGGATCCTCCTCGTTTTTCTTTAGGGTCTAAGATTATATTCAGATCTCCTCCTATGATTATATTCGTGGGGCTGCATTGCTCTATGTACTCTGTTAGAGTTTTCCAGCATTCTTTTTTCTCCTCATAATGCACCGGGACATACATGTTGAACAAATCTAGTTTAACTTTGCCTGCTATGTGCCAAAGTTCTGTATATATCCAATGTTGAGTCTCATGTGTTTTGCCAAGTTTGAATAGGTTCTTTGACCAGAATGTGCCTATTCCTCCTGCTGATCCTCTTGCACTGATTACCTTCCCTGAATCAAATTTCCATTTGGAGGTGCTGGTATTTAGGAGGGTCTCCCCTTCTATTTTGGTCTCTTGGAGCATGAGTACGTCTATGGGTTCCATTTTCATTAGATCCTTGATGGCCTCTGCCTTGTTGGGATTACCCAGACCCCTGCAGTTCCAAGATACCAAGTTCACGTTCATCATTTACAACTTGTTGGTGTAGGGCCTCCTCCCTTGGATGCCCTTGGCCTGATATTTCTCCCCAGAGTCATTTCTAAGGTAGCTTGACTTCCTAGGGTTTTTTGCTTTTCTGATTCTTCTTCCCTTACCTCTTTGTTTGATCTCCTTCCCGCTCGCTTGGATGGTCTTTCTTCATCATCCGATGAGCCAGCGTTTTCTGTCTTTTTCTTTTTCTGCTTGATTATGTCTGCATATGAAGGGGAGGTGTTATTGCTTGGATTCGGGTTAGATGTGTTACCTGGATCTTGCATTTCGCTGTCTTTGTGCTGAGATGGAACTTCATGCTCCTTCTCCAGGGTCTCTGTGGGTGGTGTGAGAGATTCGAATGGGTTCTTGTCCTCCACTGCGCTAGTGCCTTCCTTGCTCCCGACGTTTTGCTGGCTATCCGTTTCTTGTCCTGTTTTGCTCCCTGTCTCCTTGCCTTTGTTTTTGTTGCTCTGCCTATTATTTGCTGCTTTTTTAACTTGCTTCCATTGCTCTCCTTTTTCTTTCTCAGTGGATTCCTCACTTTTCTTCTTACAATATCTTGCGAAGTGTCCGTATTCGTGGCAGTATCGACATTTGAATGGAAGTTGCTCGTAATCTAGTTCTTGAATGTGCGTCCAATCTGCCACCGAGAGCTTGATGGCTTCGGGAAGCCCGGTTTCTAGATCAACCTCCACGCAGATTCTCGCACAAGAGTATTGATCCTTCCTTGGGGCCTGATCTATGTATTTGCCAAGAGCGTTTCCAATGGACTGCAGCGATTTCTGGCTCCAACAGTGGAGAGGAAGATGTGGTAGGCGCACCCAGACTGGAACCGCCTTAGGCACATCTTGGGATGGGTCGAAGTCGGGAGACCATTTATTCAGGTACAGCCCTTGAGGGCCCATGAAATATGGCCCGTTTCTGAAGATCAGGCTCCTATCCTCTGCATTTTCGAACACGAACACGAAAAAACCCTTGCCCACGAAGTGGCTTTTTATTCCTTCTTTGACCAGGGGAATCCAGTTGCGCTTTACCCATTCTTCTACTCCTTTCGGGGAGGGCCATAGCCCTGTGAACTGTCCGATTAGCCCTCTTTCGGCAAGGTTCAGAGCTGATCTGCATGTGTCTTCCACCGGCAAGGACACCGTTGGAATGCTTTCCAGCTTTTTGACAAACTTAAGCTGAGGTCCAGAAGGTTGGCGTTTTCCTGAGGCCGCCACCAAGGCACTAAATGCCTGCAGTTCTGATGGGGTTTCTGCGCCATCTCCCCGTTCCATGGCTGAGTTCCTTGAGGGAGAAACCGGCCCTTGTTAAATCGAGGACAGGGCCCCCATACGAGAGCGATGCCAACTTCAGCCGATCCACGGATCCCTGTCGACTACGCTGCTCTGGTTCGATCTGTTGCGCGCCTGAGTTGCAGAGCTCCCGCCTGATGTCGTGTATAGTTTTGGATAATATCTTTTAATAGAAGTGGGTTCAACAAAGCACTTCAGACTTATTACATCAAAAATCTTCATTTTCCTATTCTAATGCTATCTTAAAGCAAATGTGGGTGCATTTGAGCATGCAAACCCTTTCAATTTTTCATTCTAAGAGATAAAAAAATATTTATTTCAAACACTAAACTAATCTAATCAACTAAATTAATCCAGATTAAACAGTTGGATTAACTTTATTCACCTATTTTACCTGTCTAATCTTAGCCAAGATTAAACAGTTTAGCTAAGTTATTCACTCTAACCTAATTAACATAAATTGAAATCAGCTTGAACATAATTAAACTGTATGTCTCAAGCAGAAAGGGATTGTGGCATTTTAAACAAGTTGCACACAATTTCATAAATTTATTCTTTACAAAGCCAGAAGGCTAGTAGTGGCACTTGAGCTAGCATCACTCTCATATTTATTCATTTTTTTGTGGGGTCCATTTATCATTTCTTTTCTTTTCCTCTTTTTTTTTCTGTTTTTTTGTATTTATACCCTCTTTTCATTTTTTATTTTCATTTTTTTATCTTTTTTTGGAAATCATTTGCAGAAAGCTATATTATTTACAATCTGAAACACTGAAAGCAAATACGCAATTATCAATTGATCCTATAAATTATAGGACTCTAACACTGCCCTTGTGGCACTTTGTCCCCCAAACCTTCAACCCTAGGGCTGGAGTACCTCCCAAGCTACACAAATCAATAATAGGAACACTCTATTGAGAAGTTTTGGGCTTATCTTAGATGATTTGATTCATTGTTGTTCTAACAGTTTATATGTGAAAAATTATATAGTGTTTGCAGGTTCCCCAGTCCTTGGGCTCCAAGTTCACAAATTGTGGACGTAAGCTGACCTTGTTTGGACTTCAAATATTTTTATGGTTTATCTAACTTCGCTAAGGTTGTAGCTTGCATTTATTCTTCAAAGTACACTTAGCCATTTATCAAAAAATCTTTTAAAAAAATATTTCTCAAAATTCCTTTTAAAAGCATTGTATATTTGTACATTTGTAAATAAATTTGTATAATATATTTTGTAAATTATTTTATAAATTATTTTTTCTAACTAGGGTTTTGGGTTTTGAGATTTTTGTATATATTGGGGTTTTGGGTATTTGTAAATTCATTTGTGCAAGTGAAATCAAGTGAGAAGAGTTGGATTAGAGCTAGATCTAGGCCCTTGAGAATAAAATCTAGCCTCCAAAACTTTTGCAAGGCCAACAATTGAAGAAAATTTGTAGTAAATTGCAGATTTGAAGCAAATTGATTTTTTGCAGCAAGGGTTTCATTTTTTAGGGCCCTCTTGGCCTAGCATCCTCCTCCAAGGCCAACGTCAGCCTTCCTTGGCCCAGCATCCATCCCTTTCAGGCTTTGCGACACCCTTCTAAGCCCTCCAAAGGCTGGTCGCAAGCCGTAAAGGGCCTTGGCCTTCCATCTTTGCCCCTATGTCATCTTTTTGAGCCATTGTAGGGTTGGCCGTAAGCCTTCAAGCTCTCGGCCTCCCATCTTAGCCCTTGTCGTGGCCCTAGAGGGTCCTCCCCTATCTTCAACCTCCCTTTTCCTCCTAACCGCAGGCCCTAAGGGCTTGCGGCAGGCCTACACAGCCTCTTTGCCCTAGGCCTTGGCCTTTGCGGGGCCCACAGCAGCCCATTAGGTCCTCCCTATCCAAGACATCAGGCGTTCTAGACCTTGACTTCCTTCCTTTAGCCCTTATTTTGCCTATTTTCCCTTCTTTCTCTCTATGTGTGATTTCTGAAGGAAAAAAAAATTGAGGCTAATTCTTGGCGAGTTTTGCAGAGAAATTGGCTCTAAGTTGGTGTTTTCAAGTGCCAAGTGCTTTGGAAAAATTTTGGCAACTTGGGCAATTGTGCTTCAAGGCCTTGGGCCTAGGGTTTACTCTCTAAGCCTTCACCTTGTCACTGTTTTTCTTCAGCTGTCATATTCATTTCATAACAGTGAATTAAATGCCCAAAAATCATATCTAAGTGGTCTAAACACCCTAATAATTTCATGGTAAAATTTGCTAGTGATTTGGCTACTTGGGCATTGAATATCTAGCTTAGATCTAGTCACTTGTTTGCTGGAATATCTCTGCATAATCACTAGATCACGGCTGATATAAATATGAAGGAACACTCTAAAAGGCATAAGATTGATTGGTGTGGCATCTAGCATATTATCATAGCTTCTAGACATCTTGTGCATTGATCTTTTGGGCTTAAATCTCTAATTTTTAGTAGCTGATATCTCTGCATTAAAAGTATAATCAGATCTGACATTTTCTGAATATAGCATCTTGAGAGGACAAAAGACTTGTAATTTTTTATTGGACAGTCATTAGGCAACTCATTGGTCAATTTCAATTTTATATGCTTCATAATTTCTTGGTTTGAAGTGACATACTTGTTGCTGTCTTATATATCATTATAAGTGAATTTTCATGATCAAGTTGGTTCATTGTGGTTTATGCTATTGAAGTCTCACATTTACTTTTCTTGTGTTAGATCAAAATCTTGTTAACTTGGCACTAAAATCACTCGAACATCTAAAGCTTTAAATCTTCTAATCTCATTGATGGTTTAAGTTATTTGAGTATTAAGATCTAATTGGCACCTTTGTGTTCAACATCTAATTGAAGCATTGTTGAGAATTCATTGGATAATTACTCTAAGAAGCTTTGGTAAATTTGTTGTCTATCTTAAGCATTGCGTAATGTCCCCAATTTTGATTTTTCATTTGAGGGAGTTAATGGAGTTTATTGGGGAGGTGCTAAACATAGCACAATTTTGTAACTTGAGTATTGGAGACATTTTTGTTGTGTGGGACTTAGGAGAAATAGAAAATTATTTTGCTAGTGGAATGCGGGGGCCACACCTACAAGAAATACGCACCACTTGGAGAGAAAATCGAATTGCTAAGGGAATGAGGTCGAAATATTGGATGGAGGGACCCACATGAGGAGGCAAGAAAAAAAAATTATAAATTGGAGGAGCATAGAAGCTATTGGGGTCTTTTGTTCACTCATCTATTTCCTCTGTTGCTCACACTGTTTAGTTGGGTCACAAGTGTTGTTGAGCACCAAAGTTTCCCAAGGAGGAAACTCACCCTTCTCTTCGGTGGACTATGAGTGCCACCCTAGGAAGGTATCACCATTGTCTTGTGGAGGCAGGGAGAGGCATAGAATAGGTGCCACAAATTTTCTGAGCTTACTTGGATGTAGAATCAGAGCTACGTTGTCCTTTGGGGAGTTGGTGCCAGGAATTTGAAGCCACACTATTTGCTAGACACTCTTTGTGCAAACTTTGTTGGAGGAGAGGAGAGAATTGCTGGAGCAGAAGGAGCCCATCTCATCTATACGTATTTCCTTTGTTGAGCCTACGTAGTACTGCCCTAGGCCTGCGCGGGTAGAGGGAGTATTTGTAGAGGGAGTTGTTGTGGGTTGTTTTGGTCAGAGGTATTTGGAGTTGGGTTGTCTTGTGGGAGTTAGAAGGGAGCCAAGGGGAGAATTTCCACTATTTTGGAGGGCTGTAAAGACAGAAATTCCTGCAGACTAAAATTCACTGGCAGTGGAGAAGAGTTGGGAATTTGGGGTCAATTTTGGAGCGTCAAAACTAGAGAAAATACTTTCTGGGTTTTTTTAGGTTTTTGACAAGGATCTCGAATCTAATTTGGCAGAATTTTCTGGGCAGATTTGAGGGGTCAAACAAGTGTCCCAACACAGCCACTAGTGCAGAATCACACGGGCCAGCGTAGTCATTTGTTGAGCGAGTTTCTATAGCATTTGGGTAGCTATTGTTCATTCACTCGGGGCTTGTAGCTTGCTCTAAGCAAGCCCAGGTGCACTCATTCCATACCATATTGTACTCCATCAATATAATATAATAATTAATTGGCACATTTCGGCGTGTCCTGGAGCATTTCTAGTTTTCTGATGTTGGTGTAAATTTTTGTGTTCAATGTGTTGCATGTATTTGTTATCATTGTAAAATTTTTCCATTAGGAATATTACAATGGTATCAGAGCATGATCTTGGCCCAGCGATGGGTAACCAGTAAGATCATGGAGGATTCGGGTATGTAGGCACAGTCACTGGTGAAACCGTAGACAAACCCATGACTCAAGGGAAATTCTAGGTGGAATTTGTTGGAAGGATGAGAGGTTGACCCAGTTGAGGAGGGTGACAAACCATACCCACCCTCATCCTCTCAGCGGAGACACTAGAGGTACACAGACAGTGGGGGTGTGGCGATCTACGTCATGTGGGGTAAGTCGATAGCCTTGGGACACCTGATCTCCTCGAAAGGAGCAGGCAGGACAGGGACAGTTAAAGGGTGAGTGCAGGGGGCGCCTTTGTTGGTGGAGACTTGGCTTTAGATATCAGGAGCCTAAGGCGCAGGTTGAGCATGATGTTGAGGGCCCACAAGATGGTGAGAAGCACATCGATATACCCGATGGGGCACGGGAGTCACCATTGTTAGAGACCTCTTTGATAGCCCCAGTTGACACCTTGGTGGAGAGGATAGAGCCTACACCCATAGAGCCATCTGTTGAGGAGGTGCCACCCATGGACGAGATGTCGACAGTTACTGAGGTATCCGAAGTTGTGACCGAGTTTACAAGTGATACATGCCCACGACAGTTTCATCAGTTCTAGGCCTCTTTCTATCATTGAAAGAGAAGGCCACGACAGTATGAGAGGCCCTTCTGCAGTAAAACGAGGAGTTGGAGGGCAGGGGAGCAGTTTGTGCCAAGTCAGTGGCCAAACTAACTCGCGTTGGGGAATGGTTGGATTCCCTAATGGTACAACTAGAGTGCACATTAGAGCATCATAGTAGCCCTCTTCAGACATACATAGATGGGGTTGGCAGCACTGTTAGGTTATCTTTTCCCATTGGAGAGAGAGACGCAGAGCTACCTAGTCAGATTTTATGTGCTGACCTGTATGGTGAGTTGAAGCGACATGAGCTGCACATGGAGCAGCACTCGCAGGAAGAAGGGCTTGTTCTATGTGTTGGAGTTCGTGTTAGTTTCTGTAGCATCGGATGTGTTCTAGTCATGAAATTTTGTGGAGAGGCTAGAATACATGAGATCTCCAAAACCCAAAAATTGTTTCTAGAAATTCCACCTAGAGACGACTTAATTAAAATAATTCATCGTTTTTTAATGTTTCCTAAGTCTAAACTTAGGAAATATGATTAATTAAAGGGAATTAATTAAGTCATGGTGTGAATGTTCTAGAAACTCACATGGATCAACAGGGAAATAACCTGGGCCATCGATTATATTTTAACGTTGGTCGTTGGTGCTCCAACAGAAGATTATAACAAGAAGTCGATGGGTAGATGGAGAATACACCAGTGCAGTTACTCAGTTGCCCAGGCAGATCGATTTTCTCAGTGGTTGAAGTTCAGCAGAGGAGATAGAGCCATAAGGTGAGTTGCAGGGGAGAGAGAGAGGGTATCAGCAATGGTCCGGGAAGTGCAAGACAAATTTAGGAAGAGGCAGCGTGAGGAGAGACACAGTCCACTAGAGCATTGCGCAGAGGGTGACGCAGAGACACTAGCATATGGGCAAAGGGTCCATCTCGAGGTCAGGGAGTCGCTGTGGAGAGTGAGAAATTTGTTAGTAAATTTCTCTCAGTATTTTTCTTCTGATTTGCTCTTCAAATTCTTGTACTTGAATTACTACTGAAGAATTAATAAAGAAACCCCTCATCTGTTGCACTGGTTTTCCCACATTGGGTTTTTTCGGGGACAATTGTCCAAAAATAACTATGCCAATATCTTTATGTCTGTGCTATAATTTCTCTACTTTTCCAGCATTTATTTTCGCAGTATTTGTTTTGTGAAGGTTGCAGTGTATATGTTTCAATATTTGTCATAGGAAACTGCAAATAGTTTGTTTAATTAATTTAACAAATAGAAGAAATATCATCAACTGTTGCAGTAGAATTCCAGGTTTCGGAATTTTCAAATGGTATCAGAGTTCAGACAGAAGTCAGAGAGCTCAGTTTGCAGAGAAGGCGAAGGAGCTTCGTAGCACTGCATAAGCAGTTGCTCGAAACCCCAGAGGCTACACAGTTGCCTTTGGCAACAGGGTCATTTTTTGAGGAAAAGTCTATTTCTCTGAGAGAGTCGACAGAGAAATTAGATTTTCCAAATCAAGGATTGCCAGAGGCAGAGGGAGCAACAATATTTTTTTGCAGAGTAGATCTCTAGTTAGGACGCAGTATTTTGCAGCAACAAAATCAGCGTTAGGAAGGAAAGGAGAAATAGCAAAGAAAATCATGGATAGAATCAACAGTCAGAAAGTCTCAAAATTATCTTCCAGGTTGGAGGATGAGTTTGCATGCTTGTCAGGTTCGGCATCATCTAGTGTCTAGTATATTGATAGTGGAGCTTCAGCTCATATGACAGGAGTTAGAGAATATTTCTCTAGCTATCAGGAGGAGCAGATGGACTTCCAGATCACTATGGGCAACAGAACTAAATGTACTCTAGTAGGGAGAGGCACCATAGAATTTCAGACAGAAACAGGAACCAACACCAATGCTACTAATGTACTGCATGTGCCAAGATTGGGTATGAACCTAATTTTAGTGTCCCAGTTACAAGACAAGGGGTACGATGTACACTTCGTAGGGAAGAAAGTGTATGTCAAACACTCTAGCTGGAAGAAGGTGAGACAGATTGGAGCTCGGAGCAACAGGTTATACAAGTTGTAGCTCAATTCTCCAATGGCACTGATAGGCAGTGATAATAGTAGTGGGAAGGAATTGAACGAACTATGGCACAGGAGGATGGGACATTTACACCATGGAGCACTTAGGATGCTTAGAGAAACTGTAACGAGAGTTCCAGTTCTCAGCACAGAGCACGATGATGTGTGTAGAGGATGCGTACTTGGGAAGTATGCAAAGGCAGCATTTCCTAGAAGTGACAGCAGAGCAAATGGTGTGTTGGGATTAATACACTCAGATATTTGCGGCCCTATGTCCACTAGAGCTCTTAGCGGTGGCAAATATTTCGTCACCTTTATTGATGATCATTCCAAGAAGACCTAGATCTATTTCTTAAAGACCAAAGATGAGGTCTTTGATCGGTTCAGAGAGTTCAAGGCTCTCGTAGAGAACGCGACAAGGAAAAAGATCAAGGTGCTACGTTCAGATAATGGTGGAGAATACACAGATAAAGACTTCACAGACTTCTGCGCAAAGGAAGGCATCAAAAGAGAATGGACAGCTCCATATAATCCTCAACAGAATGGAGTAGCAGAGCGAAAGAACAGAACAATAGTTGGGGCTGCAAAGGCTATGATGTATGACCAGGATTTGCCTAGATTTTTATGGGCAGAGGCATGCAACACAGCGGTGTACATTCAAAACAAAACACCTCATAGAGCATTGGGGAAGAAAACGCCAGAGGGGGTCTTCACAAGAAAGAAGCCTAAAGTAAGTCATTTGAGGATATTCGGGAGTGTGGCTTACTGCCACATACCAGATGAAAAGCGTAGTAAATTAGATCAGACTGTAGAGAAAGGGTTTCTTGCAGGGTATAGCGAGACCTCAAAGGCATACAGGATCTACACTCCCAGCAGCAGGGAACTTGTAGTGAGGCAAGATGTGAAGTTCATGGAAGACAGAGCTTTCAGAAGATCTCGAGAAATGCTTGCAGGTGATCAGTCAGCAGAAGTTCCATTAGTCCGGCAGCAGGGACAGCAAGTAGGACAAGCAGGAGGACAGTCACAGGGATTGAGTACGGTGACCAGTACCAATATCTCTTTAGGGGTAGGAGATCCAAGGAGTTATCAACAGACGGAGCAACAAGAACAGGTGGAGGAACTGATTGAATCCCCCACCAACAGTGGTAGAGCCAGTAGGGAAGTGCGTCAGACCCTAAGGGACACAGAGGAGTTTGTCGGAGCTCCTAGGACAGACAAGAGACAGCACAGGCAACCTGACAGATATCAAGCTTTGGTAGCTCAGGTTACAAAACCCTCCAGCTTTCAGGAAGCCACACAGCATCAGGTGTGGGTGGATGCCATGGTAGAAGAATACAGTTCTATCATGACAAATGATGTTTGGGAGGTAGTGCCTAGACCAAAAGACAGATCAGTTGTAGGTTCCAGATGGATCTACAAGATCAAGTACACTGCAGATGGCAGTGTAGAGAAGTACAAGGCTAGATTCGTGGCGAAGGGGTATGCACAAAAGGAAGGGATAGACTATGAGGAGACCTTCGCCCCAGTTGCCAGATATACCTCTATCAAATCCGTTATATCCCTAGCAACGCAGATGGGATGGGAGATTCACCAGATGGACATCAAGACAGCATTCTTGAACGGGGTGATAGAAGAAGAGGTGTATATAGAGCATCCTGAAGGCTTCGAAACTCATGAGAAGCACACTCATGTATGCAGGTTGAAGAAAGCCCTATACGGGCTCAAACAGGCACCCAGGGCGTGGTATGGTCGGATTGACAGTTATTTGCAGCAGTTGGGATTCATCAAGAGTGATGCAGATCCCAATCTCTACTATTTGATGGTGGAGAATGAGCCTCTCATTCTGGTTTTGTATGTAGATGACCTGTTTTTGACAAGATCATCAAGGCTCATAAAGGACTGCAAAAGGAACCTTGAAGCAGAATTCGACATGAAGGATATGGGGTTGATGCACTATTTTCTAGGATTGGAGGTATGGCAGAAGAATGAGATCTTTCGTGGGCAAGGGAGATATGCTACAGATATTTTGAAGAGATTCAAAATGTAAGATTGTCGACCCATGACAACGCCCATGATCACCAAATGGAAGAAGATAGATGCATCAGGGGACAAGGAAGTTAACCCCACCTTGTACAAACAACTCCTTGGGTCACTCATGTATTTGGTTAACACTAGGCCAAACATTTTTTTCGTTGTCGATACCCTTAGTCAATTCATGGTAGAACCGAAAAGGGTACATTGGGCAGTAGCTACGCACATTCTTAGATATGTGCGTGGAACAGTTGGATATGGATTGAAATATACTCGAGGGGATGACGTCAGATTATGCAGATTCACAGATGCAGATTGGGCAGGTAGTTCAGTGGACAGGAAAAGTACCTTCAAGTATTGCTTCAGTGTTGGATCAGGGATGGTCTCTTGGTGCAGCAAGAAGCAGAAGTCAATAGCACTAAGCTCAGCAGACGCTAGATATATGGCAACCAGCACAGCTACGTGCGAAGCTATATGGCTTAGAAAGCTTCGCGTGAGTCTGTTCAGGAAAAAGATGGGAGCGACGAGTGTTTACTGTGACAATCAGAGTTGCATAAAACTCTCTGAGAATCCAGTATTTCATGATAGGTCGAAGCACATTGATATCATATGTCATTTCATCAGAGACTGCGTTCAGCGTGGGGCAGTTCAGCTATAGTATGTTCCCACAAAAGATCAGGTAGCAGGCATACTCACGAAAGTTGTAGGGAGAACCAAGTTCATCCAATTCAGGGAACAAATGGGTATGATGGAGAACCCATTTCAGTAGTAGAAACAGATGGATTCTCAGTTGCAGCGGCAGCAAATGAGAGGGAGTTGCAGTACAGATGCAGTGTTGGCAGCAGTATGGCAGCGTCGGCAGCAGCACAGATGCAGCAATTATCAGAGTTGTGCAATAGGTGATGAGCAACAGCAGCTAGACATCAGCAGCGTGACAAAAGATGATGCAGAGACATGGTGTTGCTTCAGTGGGTTGCAACTCTAGAACACATTCCTCGCTAAGAGGGAGTGTTAGTTTTTGTATCATCGGATGTGTTCTAGAAACTAAATTTTGTGGAGAGGCTAGAATACATGAGATCTCCAAAACCCAGAAACTGTTTCTCGAAATTCCACCTAGAGACGACTTAATTAAAATAATTAATCGTTTTTTAATGTTTTCTAAGTCTAAACTTAGGAAATATGATTAATTAAAGGGAATTAAATAAGTCATGGTGTGAATGTTCTAGAAACTCGCACGAACTGACAGGGAAATAATCTGGGCCATCGATTATGTTTTAATCTTGATCGTTGGTGCTCCAACAGAAGATTATAAGAAATCGATAGGTAGATGAAGAATACACCAGTGCAGTTACTCAGTTGCCCAAGCAGATCGATTTTCTCAGTGGCTAAAGTTCAGCAGAGGAGATAAAACCAGAGGGTGAGTTGCAGGGGAGAGAGAGAGGGTATCAGCAATGGTCCAGGAAGTGCAGGATGAATTCAGGAAGAGATAGCGTGAGGAGAGACGCAGTCCACTAGAGCACTACGCAGATGGTGATGCATGGACACCAGCATATGGGCAGAGGGTCCATCTCGGGGTCAAGGAGTCGCTATGGAGAGTGAGAAATTTGTTACTAAATTTCTCTCAATATTTTTCTTTTGTTCTGTTGTCTAAATTCTTGTACTTGAATTACCGCTTAAGAATTAATAAAGAAACCCTCATTTGTTGCATCGGTTTTCCCGCGTTGGGTTTTTTTTGGGGACAATTGTCCAAAAATAACTGTGTCAATATCTTTATGTGTGTTATAATTTCTCTAATTTTCCAGCATTTATTTTCCGCAGTATTTGTTTTGTGAAGGTTGTAGTGTATACGTTTCAATATTTGTCGTAGGAAACTGCAAATAGTTTGTTTAATTAATTTAACAAATAGAAGAATTATTATCAATTGCTGCAGTAGAATTCCAGGTTTCGGAATTTTCCCAGTTCGTGCATTTGATCCCTCTCTTGGGGTTGGATGGCGAGAGATTTTGAGTTGGTACACGGTGGAGGGGGCTAGACTCATGGAGATGGTTGTAGTCCGAAGTAAAGCTCAGTGGGAGCTCCCATACATCGAGGATACTAGAGGCCCAGGTTGGCATTGGGATCCATGGGGGGCTTCATATCCGACATCAGACATGCAGGATGACTATGGCATTGATGAGGTAGTCAACCCAGTGCCTGAGCACATGCGTTCCTTAGGGGAGTTCCAATTGGCACTAGTGGCCAGATGGTTTGTGAGCAGACTCCATGGGTTGTTTTGGCATGTTGGTTGTGCATGGGATCGCAGGATGATTAGCATTCTCTAGCAAAAGCTAGTTGGAGGAGGTGGCATTGGTAGGCCACCAAACTGGGCATTATATGGAGACGATGTTCTCCCATTGAGGTTTAGGACTCAAGGGTCACCAAGGATCGGCACAGCAGAGATATCCCCTCTAGCAGGAGCAAAGTTAAGGTGCTCAGGTCTACCAGGATGGACGAGGAGATGTGGCCTGATGCATACAGCCCCGATTCTAGGCCATAACACCCAGTGGTGTGCAAGTCTATGCAGCAAGGAGCAGAGGCCTGTAGAGGAGCATGGAGATGCATGGTGGTATACCACAGCGTGTCGGTTTACATTGTGGGGTAGGAGGAGTGACTCGCATCGCATTGAGTACCCGTAGGGAGTGTCAGGTACAGTGACACAAGCAAGACACGAGACAGTACAAGATGGTACGGCAGTAGCAAGGGGTATCCAGCGATGCACAAGGGTAGGCCGCAATGTATAATGGCATGACGGGGAGTATAGGGATGGTCGGTGGTATGCAGGGGTGTATGGTGCTACACAGCGAGGTCATCGAGTGTCGCCTCTAGGGAGACTCGTGGACAAAGACACCGGGTATACCTTTGGGTGTAGTTCACCTAGGATCGATAGGGACATGGATGAGCGATACTTGATGGTATCCATGGGGACTCACACGCCTATCCCTCTTCTACATCACTTACGGGCACGGGTAATCAGGTTGTTGTCCTTTGACACTTTGGGCACAAGCAACGGGGGACGAGGAGCTCACCAGAGATATTTGGATGACATTCAGTGCACTAGGGGAGAGACTTCTCAGTGGAGGCATCAAGTCGATGCGTGAGTTGGCAACCATAGGTTGAGGGATGAGGTGATCATCTGCAGGGATGGCATATCGTTCGTCACAGATCCTACGCCTGGGGAGCTGGTCACAAGGGAGACATGTGTCACTCTTTCCACGAGTTATGTCTGGACCATGCATGAGCAAGGATACAGGGTACAACTGAGACAATTTTCCAGTATGTATCCGAATTCCCAACATTGTATCGCCACATTATCCAGAGGGCGGGTGGCTGACCCAATTGCGATGGTTGGCAAGAGCAGGATGGATCCGCATACACTGAGTCGATTGCGAGTATCAGATACCCATCTATTGGCTGCATTCAAGGGGTAGCTATTTGGCACATGTGGTTTCCAGCAGTCATTAGTACTACACAGTCGCAGGCACAGGGCAATTTAGCATGCCTCAGATTAGTTCATGATATATGGAGCCTATATATTGGCGGCATGCAGGGACTAGAGATGAGGCCCAGAGGGATTCTAGCAGTTGTCAGAGCTATGCCGCAACAGGTCTAGTTATGGGATGCAGGGATTCAGTTGATCGATAGATCACTTTGTCTCGTGATGAGCGGAGTCATGGCAGAGAGTGATATAGTCCGCTCTTGGGCTGACACATGGGGGTTCCCAGAGGGTTTCATCCTATGGGGAGGCAGACATTCTATGTTTCTGCAAAGGTACGAAGTTAGATTTGGATGGGTAGGCTTTGGCATCATGGAGATGTCTATCTAGGCGGGATGTATCTCACCTCTATCAGTGTTTCACCATCGGATCCCAGGAGAGGAAGATACAGTGCATGCACAATGGGCAGTCAGTTAGAGCCAGAGTGGCGCAACGACAACATGGTGGCACCTTTCTAAGGGTAGCATGGGACCCAGGCATCACAATACTTGACAGCTCAGCGACATTTAGGGATGAGCTCGCTGCTACGAGGGGAGGTCACTCAGATCTTCCATTGGGCTTTAGTGACTCATTGATGGTGTGGGGGGGCTTCATCAGCATGGCAGGTTGGCCAGCAAGAGGATTTCATGAGGAGCTCATACAGGGGAGACTTCATTCACATAGGGGGTGGGTTGTATCTTCAGGGACCCACAATCAGAGTGCATCAGATGGACTACTCAGTAGGATAGGTTCATGAGGATTTTGAGAGAGTTTTACATCGTCGAGATGCTCTCCTTATTGGCGGTAAACAAAGGGCTTCTAATGCCTATATTTCGCAGGATGGTGAGTGGTGCAAGGGGCGCTTCACATTGATCAAGTTGGCTTGGGGTCCTGGTACCATGAGACTCCTTCACTATAGGACAGTACAAAGTTCAGGGACGATGCAATGGCACATTTGGGACCCTAGTTAAGTTTGCAGTGACGGTGGGGATCCACCGTCAGAGAGGGCGCTTGTTCAAGCATTGCTTGAGGACAAGCAATTTTTGGTGGGGAGGACTGTAATGTCCCCCATTTTGATTTTTCATCTAAGGGAGTTAATGGATTTTATTGGGGAGGTGCTAAGCATAGAAAAATTTTGTAACTTGGGCATTGGAGACATTTTTGGCATATGGAACTTAGGAGAAATAGAAAATTATTATTCTAGTGGAATGCGGGGCCCACACCTATAAGAAATACGCACCACTTGGAGAGAAGATCAAATTGCTAAGGGAAGGAGGTCGAAATATTGGATGGAGGGACCCACATGAGGAGGCAAGAAAAAAAATTATAAATAGAAGGAGCATAGAAGCTATTGGGGTCTTTTGTTCACTCATCTATTTGCTTTGTTGCTCAAGTTGTTTAGCTGGGTCACAAGTGCTGCTGAGCACTATAGTTTCCTAAGGAGGAAACTCACCCTTCTCTTTAGTGGACTACGAGTGCATCCTAGGAAGGTATCACCATTGTCTTGTGCAGGCAGGGAGAGGCAGAGGACATGTGCCATGAATTTTTTGAGCTTAGCTGGGACACAGAATCAAAGCTACATTGTCCTTTAGGGAGTTGGTGCCGGGAATTTGAAGCCACACTATTTGTTGGACACTCTTTGCAAGATTTGTTGGAGGAGAGGAGGGAATTGTTGGAGCAGAAGGATCCCATCTCATCCGTATGTATTTCCCTTGTTGAGCCTACGCAGTACTGCCCCAGGCTTGCACAGGTAGAGGGAGTTGTTGTGGGTGGTTTTGGTCAGAGGTATTTGGAGTTGGGTTGTCTTGTGGGAGTTAGAAGGGAGTTAAGGGGAGAGTTTACACTATTTTGGAGAGTTGTAAAGATAGAAATTCCTGCAAACGGAAATTCACTGGTAATGGAGAAGTGTTGGGAATTTGGGGCCAATTTTCGAGCGTCAAAACTAGAGAAAATCCTTTATGGGTTTTTTTGGGTTTTTGACAAGGATCTCAGATCTAAATTGGCAGATTTTTCTGGGCAGATTTGAGGGGTCAAACAGGTGTCCCAACACAGCCAACAGTGTAGAACCACAAGGATCAGCACAGTCGTTTGTCGAGAGATTTTTTGTAGCATTTGTGTAGTTGTTGTTCATCCACCAGAGGCTTGTAGCTTGCTCTAAGCAAGCCCGGGTGCACTCATTCCATACCATATTGTACTCCTTCATCAATATAATATAATTGGCACATTTTGGTGTGTTTTGGAGCATTTCTGGTTTTCTAATGTTGGTGTAAAATTTTGTGTGTTAAGTGTGTTGCACGTATTTGTTATCACTTTAAAATTTTTCCATTAGGAATAATATACATTGGCATCTCAAGTTTCATTAGTTATCATTCTAAGTGAGCATCTCTTAACATTGGTCATTGGCATATCTTAAATGGTCTCAAGTAATCATTGTTAAATTAGATAATTGTTCTAAATTGCTAAGCATCTTGTGGATTAATCTATTGTTTAACATTGACACTTATATCTTTAAGCACTTGTCTTGTTTTAAGATTGTCTTTCAATTCATTATTAAGTACTCTTGCTATAAGGTGATTAACATCAAGTACTTAAAGAACATAAACAATCTTAACTCAAGACCCACTCACATTCCTTGCATAAGCATTCTAGGCCTAAGTGCATTAATAATTTACCTCCAAGCATAAGCTTGGTTGATAGACTCATAGGGCCACCCTTTCTCACCTAGCTTGAGGGATTCAACACCTTTTTAGTGGTTAACACGATGACCTTGCAGTCGTCAGAGTCACAGTCTTTGCAGCATCAAAGGCACTAAGTGGTTGGAACACAAGGGGAGGTATCGTTAACCAAGCCTCTGCTTGCTTCCCGTTGGCTTCCATTCCACAACCTACTCTAAAGACTAATCTCAAAACAGTTAAGAGGGAGGTTCCATTTAGAATAGGCATCTAATTTAAAATTAACCAATAGCCTTGCGTCACACCTAGGTCTTAGGATTTGCATAGCATATAGGTTAGTTAACCATATAAGCAGAGGTTGTCCATCTGGTTACTTGGTCTTAATTTGTAATAAGCAAGAGTTAAGACTCCATAAGGCACTGGTCTCATATTTGAATCTAATTTTATCACTGAATCTTGTTAAATTTAACTAAGTAGCTAGGCCACTCAATCGTGTCTCCCGGACAAGTTGGTTCCCAACTTGTCTTTCATCATCTTGTTTCCATAGGGACTACCCCCCATAACCTGTTGTTGGGAGACAGCTAGAACGGAGTGGGCGGGGATCAAAGTGACAACCCCTGCCCTGAGTCGTTGTCACTGTGCTTGTACAATCAGAGCGACAATAGTTCCCTAAGTCTAAACTTAGGAAAATTGATTAATTGATCAAAATTAATTAAGTCAAGGTGAGAATTCTCTAGAAACTCACACGGATCGATCCAAAAATGATCTAAGCCATCGATTAAGATTTAATCTTGGCCGTTGGAGTCCCAACAAGAAGATATAAGAAGGGATCGATGTGGTGATGGAGAATACACCAGAGTCACTTGGAGAATTCAATTTTCCAGAGTAGCAGCAATCAGTTGCCAAAGAGTAGAGCTTCAGTGAAGAAGTAGAGACAGTGAGGGGCAGGGGCAGTGAAGCTGGAGGAAGATTTCCAGATCCAGTGAGTGCATTTGCAGAGAGGCAGAAGAGCCACAGTGAGGTTGACGCAGGGACTGCATAGTAGCCTCTAAAGGCAGTTCGATTTGCAGATTCGGGAAGTCATTTCAGTGTTCTAGTGGCAGAAGAATTTTGCAGAGGTTGGGAGAAGCGTTTCCAGAGTCAGTGGCAAACAGAAGAGGCAGCGTAGATTGAGATCCAGGCTATACAAATTAGAGCCCAAGTAGAGGGTGACGCAGGGCAATTTGTAGAGGGTTTCAGAGGCTAGTGTTCAGTGCCAGATTTGTCTGTTGGGTGAGGAAAAATCCTCACTAGATTTTTGCCAATATTTTTCTCTATGGATTGCCAATTTCAGGCATCCAAATTGTACTCAAAATTTCACTACTGCTTAATAATAAAAGCCCTCAGTTGTTGCACCGTGTTGATTTGGGGTAGCATCGGATGTGCTCTAGCCACGAAAATTGATGGAGAGGCTAAAGCACATGAGATCTCCAATACCCAAAAATGGTCTGGGCAAATTCTAAACAATTTGGGAGATATTAAAATAATTAATATTTTTAATGGAGTCCCTAAGTCTAACTTAGGGAAAATAAAATATTAATGTGGATTAATATAAAACTGTGTTAGAAGGGTCCAAAAGTCATGGATCAAGCCAAAGTTAATCTTAGTCGTTGATTAGGGACTTAATCTTAGTCGTTGATTTGTCAACGAGAAAAGTATAAGAGGGGGCTTGAGGGTCACTTCGAGAACACACTGAGGGAAACCAGTGAGTTCAATTTCTGGAGCGGGGTTAGCTGAGAAATTCGAACTAGTGGTCTGGTGAGCAGTCAGGAGGCAGCAAGTACGGAACAGAGAGATGGAATAAGCCACTGGAGACCAGCGCTGAAGCAAGAGAGGCAGACGCAGGGCATTTCAGGCAGGTGCAGAGGCAGCAAGAGACTGTGCAGTCACTAAAGGGCCTACGTGGGTGATGCAGAGAGGCCCAGGGCTGACGCAATCAAGCAGGGGCTGACAAAAAGTGTCTGGGAGCCACGCAGAGGTCAACCAAGCTGATGTTGGGACTGGGAGAAGTGCTGGAGAATTTTTCTCTCTGTAGGTAAGCCAGTTTGGCACCTTATTATACTGAAGAATTGCTGAATAATAAAATCCTCCCTTGTTGCACCGGTTTTCCCACATTGGGTTTTTTCAGGGACTGTTGTCCAAAATATTTGTGTCAAAGTGTTGATTCTTGTACATGTGTTTGTTTTTGTATTACGGTGTGATATTCACAGCAGAATTTATTTTAATGTTTATTGAAGGAATTTCATAAATAACTTATTGAAGAATAAGTAGGAAAAGTAAATCAAATGTTGCAATGATAGAATTTTCACATGGTATCGGAGCGAGTAATCAGAGACAGGAAAGGAAAATCAGTTATGGGTCGAGACCACAATGCAGAGGCATCCACGTCAGGGGACTCGCACAGATTTTCAGAAGATTGCACAAGAGAAAGAGACTTCGATTTCTCTATGTTGGCTTCCAGGCTGGAAGAAGAAGTGGCTTGTATGACTAGTTTTGCATCATCAAAAGTGTGGTATATAGACAGTGGAGCCTCATGGCATATGACAGGAATCAGGGAATGTTTCTCAGAATATCGAGAAGAGAAAATGAACTTTCAGATCACCATGGGGAACAAGGCAAAGTGTACTCCAGTAGGGAAGGGTACCATAGTTTTTCAAACAGAATCGGGAGAACGGTTCCGTGCTACAAATGTGCTGCATGTACTAGGATTGGGGATGAACTTACTTTCCATGTCGCAACTTCAAGGCAAGGGCTATGACGTCTACTTCATCAAGGAGAAGGTATACGTCAAAGAAAGTGCAAATCGAGATCAAAAGTAACAGGTTGTATAGATTACAACTAGAATCACCAATGGCACTAATAGACATTCATGAAGACAAGGACTTGAATGAACTATGGCACAAAAGAATGGGTCATTTGCACCATGGAGCTCTGAGAATTCTCAAGAGCATTGTAACAGGAGTTCCGAATCTGAGTACGAAACGAGATGATGTATGCAGAGGACACGCTCTAGGAAAGTATGCCAAGGCAGCATTTCCTAGGAGCAAACACAGGGCCAAGAGTATACTAGGATTGATACACTCAGATATCTGCAGACCTATGTCCGTCAAAGCTCTCACTGGTGCCGAGTATTTCCTTACCTTCATTGATGACCACTCAAGGAAAACTTGGATTTATTTTCTAAAAACCAAGGACAAGGTTTTCTGTCGATTCAAAGAGTTCAAGGCTCTGGTGGAGAATTTGACTGGGAAGAAAATAAAAGTTCTGCGCTCAGATAATGGTGGAGAGTATGTCGATAATTACTTCACTGATTTTTGCACTAAGGAGGGCATCAGAAAAGAGTGGACAGCTCCCTACAAACCGGAGCAAAATGGAGTAGCAAAAAGAAAGAACAGGACTATTGTAGAAGCAGTTAGGGCCATGATGTATGATTAGGATATGCCAAAATTCTTGTGGGCGGAAGCATGCAACACAGCAGTCTATGTTCAGAATAGGACTCCTCATCGGGCGTTGGGCGAGATTACTCCAGAGAAAGTTTTCACAGGGAAGACACTTGAAGTCGGTCATTTCAGGATATTTGGGAGTTTAGCATATTGCCGCATACCAGAGGAAAAAAGGAAGAAGCTAGATCAAACTACAGAAAAGCGATATCTAGTGGGATATAACGAGAATGCTAAGGCATACAGAATCTACCTTCCCGGGAGCAGGAAGGTAGTAGTTTAACGAGATGTAAAGTTCATCGAGGACAGGGATTTCAGAAAATCTTGTGAGATGCCTTCCAAGGAGCAGTGAAAAGAGGAGCCGTTGGTTAAGCCTCTACAACCAACGGAAGTAAAAAATTCTTCCTTAGGTCAGGAAGATTCTCAAGATGAGGAGGAGGAGCTAACAAAAGCACCTACTGGCAGAGAAAGAACTAGCAGGGAACTTCGTCAGATTCTGCGAGATGTAGAGGACTTCATCGGTGCGCCAAGAAACAATAATTAGTAGCTCAGGATGGGGAGCCTACCAGTTTCAAAGAGGCAGCTCAACATCAGGTTTGGCTAGATGCGATGGTAGAGGAGTACAACTCCATAAGGGTGAACGATGTCTGGGAGGTAGTGCCAACGCCTCAAGACAGATCAGTGGTAGGTTCGAGATGGATCTACAAGATCAAATACGTTGCAGACAGCAGTGTTGAGAAATACAAGGCCAGGTTTGTGGCTAAGGGGTATGCTCAAAAGGAAGGAATTGACTACGAGGAGACCTTCGCCCCAGTAGCCAGGTATATGTCTATTAGAACCGTGATATCTCTTGCAGCTCAGATGGGATGGGAGATTCATCGGATGGATGTCAAAACGGCTTTTCTAAACGGGGTAATAGAAGAAGAGGTATACATTGAACAACCAGAGGGCTTTGAGACACATGAGAAGAAGTCTCATGTATGCTGACTGAAGAAAGCCTTGTATGGGCTGAAATAGGCACCTAGAGCATGGTATGGTCAAATAGACGGCTACTTGAAGAACATGGGATTTGTTAAAAGTGACACAGATCTGAATCTCTACTATCTGGTTGTAGAGAACGAGACGCTAATCTTAGTATTGTATGTGGATGATCTCTTTCCAACAGGATCATCCAGGCTCATTGGGGACTGCAAGAAGAATCTAGCCACAGAATTCGATATGAAGGATTTGGGACAAATGCATTACTTCCTAGGGTTGGAAGTTTGGCAGCAGAAGGGTGAAATCTTCCTTAGGCAAGGGAGGTATGCTACAGAAATCCTGAAAAGATTCGGGATGGAGGACTGTAGACCCATGGCTACTCCAATGATCACCAACTGGAAGAAGATTGATGCATCAAAAGACAAGGATGTTGATCCCACCCTATACAGGCAGCTCATAGGGTCCCTAATGTATCTGGTCAATACAAGGCCAGACATTTGCTACGCTGTCAACACCCTCAGTCAATTCATGGTGGAACCGAAGAGGGCACACTGGGCAGCAGCCAAACATGTTCTCAGGTATTTACAGGGAACAGTCGATTATGGACTCTTGTACACCAAAGGTAAGGATATCAGTTTGAGTGGATTTACTGATGCAAATTGGGCATGAAGTTCAATGGATCGGAAAAGTACCTCTGGGTACTGTTTCAACATTGGATCAGGAATGACCTCCTAGTGCAGTAGGAAACAGAAGTCCGTGGCTCTGAGCTCATTTGAGGCAGAATATATGGCGGCAAGCACAACTTTGTGTGAGGCCATATGGCTTAGAAAACTACTTGTGAACCTATTCAGAAGGAATATGGAGGCGACTAGGATCATGTGCGATAATCAGAGTTGCATCAAGCTCTCTGAGAATCCAGTGTTTCATGATAGGTTGAAGCATATTGATATCCGGTGTCACTTTATCAGAGACTGTGTCCAATGAGGAGCTGTACAATTGAGCTACACTCCTACAAGAGAACAAGTGGCGGACATCCTCACCAAGGCCCTTGGAAGGACAAAGGTTGACTACTTCAGGGAAAAGTTGGGGATGGTAAAGAACTCCTTTCAGTAGCAGAAATGGGAGTGATAACAGCACAGATGCAGAAGGAGTTGCAATGCAGATGCAGTGTTGGGAGAAAGGACCAACAACAACACGAATGCAGAGGGAGTTGTCATACAGATGCAGTAGTGGCAGTAGCAGAGCCATGGGCAGCAGTACAGGATGCAGCAGTGCAGAGGATGTTGGGTAGGGAGGCTTAGCATCAGCACAAGGACTGATGCTGGATGATCAAGGTAATACTCAGCGAGGAGTATTACTAGAGTACAGTCCTCGCTAAGAGGGAGTGTTGATTTGGGGTAGCATTGGATGTGCTCTAGCCACGAAAATTGGTGGAGAGGCTAAAGCGCATGAGATCTCCAATACCCAGAAATGGTTTGGGCAGATTCTAAACAGTTTGGGAGATATTAAAATAATTAATATTTTTAATGGAGTCCCTAAATCTAAACTTAGGGAAAATAAAATATTAATGTGAATTAATATAAAATTGTGTTAGAAGGGTCCAAAAGTCATGGATCAAGCCAGAGTTAATCTTAGCCGTTGATTAGGGACTTAATCTCAGTCGTTGATTTGTCAACGAGAAAAGTATAAGAGGAGGCTTGAGGGTCACTTGGAGAACATACTAAGGGAGACCAATCAATTCAATTTCTAGAGCGGGATTAGCTGAGAAATTTGAACTAGTGGTCTGGTGAGCAGTCAGGAGGCAGCAAGTACAAAACAGAGAGACGGGATCAGCCACTGGAGACCAGCACTGAGGCAGGAGAGGCAAACGCAAGGCATTTCAGACAGACATAGAGGTAGCAGGAAACTGCGCAGACACTAGAGGGCCTATGGGGGTGATGCAGAGAGGCCCAGGGCTGACGCAGTCAAGTAGGGGCTGACACGAAGTGTCTGGGAGCCACACAGAGGTCAGCCAAGCTAACGTTGGGACTGGGAGAAGTGCTGGAGAATTTTTCTCTCTATGGGTAAGCCAGTTTGGCACCCTGTTGTACTAAAGAATTGCTGAATAATTAAATCTTCCCTTGCTGCACTGGTTTTCCCACATTGGGTTTTTCCGGGGACTGTTGTCCAAAATATCTGTGTCAATGTGTTGATTCTTGTACATGTGTTTGTTTCTGTATTACGGTGTGATATCTGCAACAGAATTTATTTTAAGTAGTAGGAAAAGTAAATCAGATTTGCTGCAGTAGGGGTTCCTTGAGGATTAGGAATTTTCACATTGCTCCCCCTATCACACTTTCATCGGAGATAGGTCATATAATAACAAGATCGGTCATGATCCATCAATCCAAGTATACAAAGTCTAACATGTCTGTACAAGGCCTGCTTCTGTTGCAAACATGAGACTCCTCATATACCTCAAAATCTTGAGGTAGCTCTATGTACACTTCTTCCACAATTACTTCATTGAGGAAAACAGTGCTTCAACAAAAATAACAGGGATAATAATTTTAAACAAGAGTGTACCTGACAGTTTGGAGCAAATGTCTTAACATAGTCTTCTCTCTTACTAGGAGATTTTTTTGAATCTTGCTTTATACTACTCTATGTTGCCATCTATTGCATGCTAGGTCTTGTAGATCCCCTTAGAAGTCACCATTGACTTCCCTTCAAGTCTCGGTACAATTTTAATATACATATTTCTTCTAGACTTGTTGGCCTAACAATCTGCTCCCTCTGAATTAGAAGCTCTTTTGATCATTTGGCATGGTACTATTGCTCCCTCTCGAACACAAATTACTTTTGAGAGAATCCTCTTGCCATAAACTTTGCTTTGTTCTTCCAATACTTTCATATGCTACCATAGCCTTGGCAACCTTCAAAATATACCTACAAATCTCACTAGGATGCAATGGAAGAAGAATTATAATCAAGCAAAAGATGCAATGGAAGAAGAATTATAATCAAGCAAAAGATGCAAAGAGGCTAACTAATAGTAAAAACAACAACAATAATCAAGAGAGATATAAGTTACTTATCTTTTGATCGATTGAAGGGATTTGTCAACTCCCTCTTGATCCTTGCCAACTTGAATAAATCACCCAAGGCAAATTTGTCATCCTTGTCTTCATTATCAGTTACTTTGCATGAGTTAGGGTTTCTTCTTTCAGCAGAAACGTTGATCTAGGTCCAGCTCTAGGGTTTTAACCACAAACCCTAGGGCTTTCACATCCAAGGCAAATAGTCTTCTAGGATTTACAAACCCTAGTTCTTATAATACTCATCTTTTGCAAGTCCAACAGACTTTGTTATCAACAAATTTTGAGTAGTGCATGCCAGATGATTACCCTTGGTCCTACCAAGTAACTTGACCATCTTATTGTAGCAGCATCAATAATTAGATCATGTCATCAAAACTAAACTCAACCCTTGAGCATGATTTAAATTCAAATCACCAAAATGTCCTATCAGTTCATGACACTTGAAACAAGTGTATCCAAGATGCATTTTGCCTTAACCAAACACTTCAAGGGATTTGCTTCAGATTTGATAACCAAGCTTCTCAAAGGTTGAATAACTTCTTCTTGGCTCAAGCAATCCTACGACAATATTGCTTGCAAATGACCTTCTTAACTTCCTCTGGCTCAAAGAGGAACTCCAGAGATGTGTCCTCATATTTCTGAAGTTTTGCCATATAAGTAATGGCACAACCATAATCACAATGGTGCAATGCAATACTAAAACCCTTATTCAGTCATATAAGATATTTTCATTGTAGTGTAAGGTATATGGCTTCAAAGATTTAGATCTTAGCACCATTTATGTTCTTGAATACATATCTTACACAGGTCCAAACCTGAACTTCAATCAGTACATCATGTTTCAGGATGCCAAACATTTTGGTCACAAGATCATATATTTTCCTTAATAGCTTTATCTTACTTTGAATCATAATTCAATATTCAAAATTGTGATGATATTGGGTTATATGCTATCAGATCTTCTAGGGTATACAAACCCTAAGCCCAAAAATTTATGTGCAGATTATCCTGTTGTATATAAGTATCAAAACCAGAAGAGAATGTGTCGTAGGATCTTTGTCCCTCTGTATAGCAAGGGAATCACCCTTCCAGTTATCATGTCAACAAAGTGAAGGTAAGATATCTTTAGAGGATGAGATCATGGCATTCCAATGCCCTCCATAAAGAAATAACAACCTTCAGGCATTTGAAACTTGAAAGGACTTTAAATTTATATCTATTACAGCCTTAACCATGAGATTTGCCATAACCAGTATGCAAAGGTGCTTTAAGTAGTATTTATTCCATAGAATAAGCCACTCAATGCTTTGCTCTGTGATTCCTTTGCAGCTTTCCAAAGAGGAATGGATGGAGCTCTCATAACATCAAGGTGTCCACTGTAGGTATCCAAGCTAACTCAGCATTTGGCAGACATGAATTTGAAATCTTTCATGTTTAAGAATTGTAACGAACTAGACGTGACCTATGTTTTAGCTAGATAGATCACGATGCCTTACACACTGTCTAGTCTCGACTTAGTCCTTAGCCTGTTAAAACAAAAATTCTCCCAACCACCTTTTGAGGCTTCTTTGATCTATTTCAGAAGATTTGGGTTTCTCATGCCTTTCTTTGAACCACAATAGTAATAGGTACAAGGATATTTCTAGTTCTGAAGTAGCTCAATCTTTCAAAAAGAATTTCATCCATCTCAAAATATCATCATGATCTCAAACAAATCTTAAAATGGATCAAGTTCTTTTCTTCTAGCAATGTTAATCTTATCTCCATAAGAAAGGGGTATTATTTTCAATAGAAAAATGAACCTTCAGCCTTCCTGAGGACAATCTTGAGACGCTCGACCTCTTGCACCCAACTTCTGACGCCTTTTTGACATTCCTAAGATTCGAACTGAGGCCTTTCGGCCTTCTGATAATTTTGACCTTGTTTTGAGGCCTCCTATCTAGGGTTTTTCAAGGAGATAAAAATTCAGATTTAAGGTGGCTTGGATTACTTCTAGGGCAGACTTATTTTCTTAGCACAGAGATTAGTTGACTATGGATTCATTTTCAAAGATCTGGGTTTTCTTCAAGACTTGGCAAGCCTTCTCTTTCACCCAGGCTCTGGTACCATGTTAATTTTTTGTAGGTCTTCTAAAGTGATAATTACTTATAATGATTTAATTGTTTTCATATTTTCATTCATCATTAAGCAATTACAGAGAAGATATCAATAGTAATATTTATGAAAAAAAGATCATAAAGAGAACCAAACAAGAGACATAAGTATTTAGAGAAATTATTCAGTTCAACAGAGATACATCAAATTCTTCAAGTCAAACTGACGAGTAACATAGCCCTGGTCACACCTGGTCAAGCTGCCCTCTAGACAAGTCAATCTGCTGCCCAAACAATTTGACCTGGTCTGATCTACTAGGGCCGAATTTCAGCCTTCTCTTGCGCCCAAAAAAACTCAGACTTGTTGCCCAATAGTACACTGAAATTCCACACGTGCAAAACTGTAGAAAGAGAAGGATGCCCCGTGTGCTTGGTCAAACAAGAGAGAGAAAAACTTGGTCAACTGTTAGAGAACTTCAGCCTTCTTCTTCTTTGTCTTCTTCATCTAAATGAGCAAAAAATATCTTCTTATGAGAAATCTGAATTGTCCTTGAGGAGGAGGTCGAATGGCACATATACAGTGATCCTCGGAGGCCAAAATGGTGTGTCTCTTCACTAGATCCAACTTAAAGCCGACCTTACATTTTGGAAGCAAAAATTTAATATTTGAAAATTCATAATTCCTTTTATTTGAAGCCGACATGAAGAACATGTTATGTCTTTATTATTATATATATTTGGAGGGCTAAAATATCAATTATGAAGACCGACCATAGTTACAAAATTCAACACTATCAAGCACCAAGAGGGATCAGATCTCTCAAGATGCAATCCTCTTTTTGAGTTCAAAATTTGAGGAAAGATTTGCATCTTGAGAGATTTGATCCTTCTAAAAACTTATAGATTCGAAGTTAAAATGGACATATGTTGGTTCTTTTTACACACACATATATTTCACATCTCTAGATATAGAAATATTCTAATTTTTAATTCTATTAAAATCCTCATAATACATCAAACTACATACATATGCACATGACAAAACAAAGCATGTTTTATAATTTTTATAATTTTACTTTTTTTAATGTGATACACACAAAGCTTAGAAAAGGAATTTATTGTAAACATTAAGTTTTTATATATTTATTAACTAAATTTAAACATGAAGTTTTGAAATATCATGGTTATGAAGATGAATCATCATTACTTTAATTTATATGGTAAAACGGTTTTATAATTTATAACTACTATTGGAATTTTTTATATATTTCACATTACTATATATAGAATATTCTTATTTCTAATTCTATTAAAATCCTCAGAATATTTCTATATATAATATATATATGGCATTTTTCTTTGATATGTTTTATTATTTTTAATTTTTTAATAAGATAAGCATAGCATATATATGTATGGTTATTAACTAAATTTAAACATTATGAGATATTATTTAAATTTAACAAATATGTATTTTCATTATTTAAATTTATTATATAACAAATTTATTATTTATTAATTTAAACATTATGAGATATTAACAAATATATTATTTCATTATTTAAATTTATTATATCGTGATATCCGATTTTTTTGGAAAAAAAAATTGTTTTTAATTTTATTATTAAAACAAAATTGCAATATAAGAAATTAAATTTAGCAACCTATTATTTTTACTATTTTTATTTTTTATTACTTTTTTAATTGAGTAGACATTATGTTTTTTCTTTATTATTTGTTGATCTAACATCTAATTGAACTATCTGCCACAACATTTCCCCATACTGGGCTGTCAAGCAACTTTAGGGGCAATCATTGATGTCTTGAGTC
Organism: Pinus tabuliformis; assembly: GCA_031772625.1. Classification (NCBI taxonomy): domain Eukaryota; kingdom Viridiplantae; phylum Streptophyta; class Pinopsida; order Pinales; family Pinaceae; genus Pinus; species Pinus tabuliformis. The sequence goes on along the minus strand of CM062807.1, from coordinate 994,132,660 downwards.
TGATTGGTGGCATTCTATAAATAGTAACCTGTGGAGAGTTTCGTGAGCAACTCCACTAAGTACAGATAAGGGGTGCCCCTCGATTAGTCTACATCAACAACACACAGGTGTAGATAAACAACGGCATTTGAGAAATAAGTTGATCACATTCTGTTACACTTTTCTGAGCTAAATATTGACTAGAAACAGCACTTTAACAAGCATATGGTGACACATCTCATTGTGGGCATTCACATAAGTTAAAGTTAATCATCATTGTATTTCCAGCAATTAAGTTTGATTCTGGATTAAAATATTGGCATCGCTAGGAGAATAAATTGAACTTCGTATGTTTGATGAGCAAGATTTTCTTCTAATTCATGTTGGCAAAACCTTTGAAGCGCTTTCTCAGTGGTTGGGTGAAGTTTATTTGCTTTATTCATTCTTAAACAGCCACAAGCATCTTGTCAATGAAAAGCTTGCAACACTTTATCTACAATGATCTAGCTTAATTTGAAGTCCCTTTCTTAGCTTTAAAGCCAGAGGCAAGGGCACCAAGGTGAGAATGGGTGGCTTGCCTAGTAGTTGCTTCTAGGCTCTCCAACCAAAGTCAGGACCAGTGTTGCGAGGGAGCCCCCCCCCTCTCGATCCCGCTCTCAATCCACGCTCCAGGCAGGAGCGGGTAGGGAGCGCGCTCCTGATAAAATAATTTGCACTCCCTCCCAAATCCGGGAGCGAAATTTAAAGCCCAGGAGCGGTCAGGGAGCGATCGCTCTCGGGCTTTAAATTTCGCACCCAGAGCGACACGTGCGAAGGCCAGGAGTGAATTCGGCGAGAAAAAAAAAATCGCACGGCTAAAAAATCGATTTTTTTTTATATAATGAGGGAGGGAGGGCTTTTATGATTCATTGTGACTTGAGTGAGACTGAGAGCAAGGAGTGAGACTGAGAGCAAGGTGCCAAGGAGCAAGGAGTCTTGGGCGCATTTGAGGTAGGTTAGCAATTTTTTTTTTAATGTTTATTAATTTACTCCTAATTTCTAAATAAATAAATAAATTTTTCTCTATTTCGGTTTCCCATTGGGCCATTCCCATTCCCATTCCATTTTATTAAATTTTGCAGATTCAAAACTACAAATTTCAAACATCATGGTTATATTTCTTGGCATTTTCTTCTTCTTGGTTCCTTTTCTGGTTATTATGGTGCTGGAGAGTAGGAAAAGGAGGGTTCAAAATGAAGAAGGGGATGAAGAAGGGGGACAAAGTGGATTTGATGAAAACCCCGGTGAGGAGGAGCTGGAGGAGGGTGAACATGATTCAGCAGCTGAAAAACTAAACAAGACCAAACCCCATTGTGGAAATATGTTAACAGGCCTGAAGCAGGGAAAGGGGGTGGAACCACTAAATTTCATTGCCCCCATTGCAACAATAATTACACAGGTTCATACACCCGTGCCAGAAAACACCTCTGTGGGAAAATGCCATGGGATGGAGATAAACAAATAGGAATCAAAACTTGTGCAGGTGTGTCAGCAGCAGATAGAGCCAAATACATAAGGGAAGAGGAGGAAGCCCAATACAAATCTAAAAAATCAAGGGGTTTCTTTGAACCAAGCTCGCAATCACAAGCACAAAGAACTCCTTCAGCATCCTCCCAAGGCAGTGGATATGGAGGCACAGGGTCACCAACTTTAAGGCGTAGAACCATATCAGATTTCCTAGATGAAGGGTGTGGGAATGATGTGAATTCAAAAGTTTACAGGTTTCTCTATGCATGTGGGATACCATTCAATGTTCTTCGCTCACCTTATTGGCACGAAATGGTTTCTGCCATAAATGATGCCCCTAAAGGATACAAGAGCCCTGGGTATGACAAGGCAAGAACCGTTGGACTTGATCATGAAAAAGCAAAAATATCACATTCTTTGAATAGAATGACAAGTTCTTGGACTGACCATGGGGTGTCCATTGTATCTGATGGATGGACAAATGTAAAAGTCAAGCCATTGATAAGTGTTCTTGCTGTGTCTATTAATGGTGCCATCTTTCTAAATGCATATGATTACCAGAGAAGTTAAAGACCGGCATCAACATTGCAGAAGCATTACTTGAAACAATTGACCGTATTGGGCCATACAATGTCATCCAAGTCATCACTGATAATGCTCCTAATTGTAAGTTAGCAGGAGCAATTATTGAGGATAAATACCCCAACATATTTTGGTCTGGGTGTTTGGTTCACACATTGAACCTTTTTATGCATGATGTTGTTAAGAACAAAAATGAACAATACAAATGGATTGGTGATTTGTACAAGAAAGGCAAACAAATGATAAAATTTATTACAAATCATAGCAATACCCATGGCCTTTTCCGCAGTCACTCAAGATTGGAGTTGTTGAAGATTGCGAGGACTAGATTTGGTAGCTATTACCTCACCTTCAGGCGCCTTTTGAAGGTAAGAGAGTCATTGGCTAGCATGGTATCAAGTCCACACTGGCAGGTATTAAAGGAAAGGGCTACAAATGCAGCTGACAGGCGAGGTTTTGAACTAGTGGAGGAGGCCGCTCTTGATGGTATGTTTTGGGCACGTGTGAGGCAAGTATTGGATTTCACCAAGCCCATTTATCACATGATTCGGTTTGCAGATATAGATAAACCAGTGATTGGCGAGGTGTATGAGCAGATGGATACCATGTTGGGGCAAATAAAAGATATTGTTCATAACAATGATCCCGACTTGTACAAACTGATTCACGATTGTGTGTGTGTACGGTGGAATAAACTTAATCTTCCACTACATTGCTTGGCGTATATCCTTACACCAAAATACTACTCTACATCTTGGTTGGGCCAACCTGCACCAGGGGGTGGGGTTAGGACCAAACCCCATATAGATGAAGAGGTATCTAAAGGATATTTGGAAGCATTAGAAAAGTTGATACCTGACAAGGAGGAATGTGCTAGTGTGCGCCTTGAAATAGGCAGATACTTCAGTGGCACTGATTTGTTTGGTACCTTCCATGCAATGGAAGACAGAAGACAAATTTGATGCTCTCACATGGTGGGAAACATATGGCAGCCATGGACTTTTGCCAAAATTGGCAAAAAAAGTTCTATCACAGGTTGTAAATACTTCTTCTGCAGAGAGGTGTTGGAGCACCTACAGCGTCATACATAATGTGAAAAGAAACAGACTCAATGAAAATCGGGCAAAAAGCTTGGTTTATGTGCACTACAACTTGAGGTTGTTGAGTCATTATTGTGATCGGGCTTATGAGGATCCAACATATAAAATCTGGGACAACCACCCAGAGGATGACAATTTGGAGGATGGCACTATACATCTTGAAGAAATGGAAGAGGAACTTATAAGGGAGGAAGATGAAGCAGCAGTCATGCCACCTCCACCATCCAGTAGCAGTGCTCGAGTTCCAAGTCTTGTTCCTTTGCTGTCGCCACCTCCATCTACACCCTCACGTGGAGGGCATGTGCCTTCTAGTTCTGGTCGTTGGTCTGTGCAGGAGACTCCTAGAAGACCACCACGACCTGCTCATACAGTAGACTGTCGTGGCAAGGGCCACATGCAGTAGTAGATAATAGATTTATAGTTTACTTGTCTTTTCTAGTTTCTATTAGATTTCATAACTGTTGAGTCTTGACTCTTGACTCTTGACTCTTTCATATCATAATGATATTTTTTGTAAACAATATATGACTGTGACAATGAAAATTTAAAGTTTGAAGTTGGCAATTATAACTCCTTGGTAATGATTCTGAATTATGAATATGATGCTTCGTGAAAGTTGTTTCATTTCATTTCATAATTCATTTTATAACATTTCATTTCATGTTAATAGTTAGATATTATTTCTTGTAATGGTTAAACTTAGCTTACAAGTACAACTTTGGTGATCAATGATGATAAATGTTATATATTGAATTTTCAATTTTGAAAGCTTGAAGTTGAAACTTTAAAATTGATGAATCATGATTCATGAGACTCAATATGTTGTAATATGTATGTTACTAACTTGTGGACGTGGTTGATGAAGATTACAACTTCTAGATGATTGATGTGATATGGTTCAATGATCAATCTATGTTTTTTTATGTTCAATCTATGTTTTTTTGTGGTTGATGAAGATTACAACTTCTAGATGATTGATGTGATATGGTTCAATGATCAATCTATGTTTTTTTATGTTTTTTATATCTAATTCATCATTCTACATGTTTTTGTTGACATATATGTATCAAAATATAAAAAATATATATATTTTTAAAAAATCGCTCCGGGATTCGCTCCCAAACCGGGAGCTTTTGAAAATGTCGCTCCCGCTCCCTGCTTTCACTCCCGCTCCCAAGTAATACTGGTCAAGGCTTTTGCTTTAGTGAGAGTTTGATTTGTAACACTTCCAAATACTACTCTTTTTGTGCATATGTGACTCAAATTACAAAAGAATCCTCAGAAAAATATTAGTACGTATGCAATGAATATGCAATGAAGAGCATGTTTTTTCTCAAATTTCATGGCAAATCTAAGGCAAGTCATACTTTGGGTTCCCACAGTTCGTCCTAGGATATTGTGCATGGCTACCAAATATGGTGTAAACCTAGTTGGGGCAACAAATGACCAACTGATCAATGCTTCCCCCCTCAAGTTTGACTCTTTCATATCATAATGATATTTTTTGTAAAAACCTTTCTTACATTAGCACCAACACTCCAAACTCACTTTATGTACTAGTTTTTTTACTCTTAACTTTTTAAAGAAAGCAAATAAGTTAATAACTGCTAAAATTATGGCACTGTGACAACAATTCATCATTTGCAAAAACCAAGAGGGATGATAGAGAGAAAATTAATCATGGGCAATGATGAAAAATGAAAACAAAGAGCTAACATATAGATGCGATGTAATGTAGAATGAAGCATGTCACTCTTCCATCAATCTCAGAGTACTGGCTCAACAAGCCCGTAACCCTTCTTTATAAAATTAATGCAAAATTGATGTTTTTGCTTCTATAGGAACCATATACAAGGTTTAAAGTGAGAAAAAAGTGCTGGATGAAGGACGCAAATTAAATAGCTAAGATATTATAAAGACTTAAAAGAAGCTTGGGAAGAATGGGTGTGTACATTTTGCAAGTCTGGAGCAGTGGAATTGGAAAAACAATTCATTTTGGAATGTGATGCTTTCAGAGACATCAGCTACATATAGGAATATGTTAGCAACGAGGGGACTGTTAAAATATAGGAATATGTTAGAGAGGACTGTTAAAATATAGGAATATGCTAGCAACGAGGGGACTGTTAAAAGGTTGGGTCAGCTCATCATCAATTTGAATAAGAAAAAGATTGAATTGCAAGAGGCGAAAAGCAAGGAAACTGGTGGTCCCATAGACTATTTTTAGTCTCTTAGACATTAAAATATCATTTCATTCATTTCATTATTAGTATTTAGATTAAATCCTTCAATTATAAACCAATGAATAACACTAATGCCCTTAGAGGAAAAGATGTTAGCATACTAAAGGTAAGGAACTTTTGTAATACTTGGTTGACATCATAAGAGCCTTTGGCACAATCCTAAGAACCAATTTTATGCAATGGATATGGGTAAAAGGAGTTCCCCATGGAATAAACGCATTAGGCACCCATGTTCCCACCAATCCTCTAAGCACACATTAAGGGAATATACCTTAATAAATGCCTAGCCCACCTCTCAAAAGAGGAAGGCAAGAAAACGAAGAGCTTCTTAGCATAAACTTTGAACACAGAATGAAAAGAGGCAGAAGCATGGATGATACTCGGACATTTCCTCAGAAAAACTCTCTTTGCCATTTCCAGAAAAAAAGATCAAGTAAGCTCAGACCTCTGTACCGGCAGAACCAGATTTATGAAGCAACCCATGGGTCTCCGAGTATCAGAAATGGGAAATAAGAAACGGCAGGAAATGGGTGTACAGAAGCAAATACAGCAAGCGTCCAAAATCATTAAAAACATTGGGTTAGTCTACCAAGGAAACCACATGAAACAAGGAAACACTAGAAAATGGTTTCCAAAAACGGAGGAAAAAAATCAAACAAAATCTGCCTAAATATCCTGCTATAATGCTTTTTTGTTCCCTGGTGAGCTATTCTCTTTTGAAAAATCAGATCTTACAAGAGGTCTTTTTCCACTGCGAATGACTTTTATTTTAAATGTTAGGCTTAGTAAGCGCTTTTAGGGTTAGTGTAGGATCACCTTCTTGTCTTTTTCTTCTTTGCCTAAAAAAAAGTGAAAATTTACTGGAAATTGTCAGCAGTTTCTGGAAACAGCCCAGATGTTTCCAGAAACTACTGGAAACACTGAGTAGCTTCCAAAACAGTTTCCCGCAACTAGAAACGTTTCACAAACCAAAAATGGATTTCTAGCCTGAATGTTTTGTGTGTTGAGCCTGGTGCTGACCTCCCAAGGCACAGTGATCTTGTGTGGCCAGTGTGGAACTCCCAAACCAAGTTTCAGGCAGCTGGAAAAGTTTCGTACATCAAAAAAGGGTTCCTAGCCTGCTATGTGGGATCCATTCTTGTGAACCCATTTCATGTGAAAGGGAACACATCACCCTCATATAAGACTGGTGCGGACCTCACAAGCAATTATGATCTTATGCGGCCAGTGCAGACCTGCCAAGCCAGAGCAGACCTCCCAAGCCACAGTGATCTTGTGTGGCCAGAACTGACCTCCCAAACCACAAGTGAGAATGTGCGTGTCTACTAAGCATGGAATTGCGTTTGAGCCCTGAGCTTCGCCAGCGTAAAATTTAAAAAATACGCCCCTGATGCCATGACTATCTAGAATCATCTACACCAAACGCGTTTGGTCAGACTGCAACGGCTGGAAGATGAATCTGCACAGATGACTCTTTCCATTCTCAACACTGACGTGTATACCAGTTTAATGTCTTCACTTAATACCAGTTTAATAAGACCGAACATTATATTTGAAGATCCTGCCATATATTCCCTTACCCGCAAAGTAAGTTATAAATAATTATTCATATTCCTAGCAGGCTTGTCTTCTTCTGTCTTCAACCTACCAGACTCCGAACGCCCTCACCTGCTACTGTTGTTATAGAGCATTTTATAACCATTATCTACCCAAACAAGCAGCGCATTATTCAAATAATGCATTGATACATAAATTATTAAGGATGGTACAGGGATCATGTTACACACCAATTCCAGTAGCGCATTATTGAAATAAGCATTGATACATAAATTATTGAGGATGGTACGGAGATCATGTTACAGACGATGGTCATTTGGCATTAAAAATTGCAGAACAAAGCGTGCCGGGCCTACAATATATTAATGCTGGAGAAAGATACAGAGCAGATCTTACCTTGCGTGTGACTGTAACGGATAATAGCAGCTGCCCTGAGGTGTTCTGCACTAGCATTTATGGCTCCTCACAGTCTGATATTTATATGATTGATTCTGTCTGGATTGTTCTGGCATTTAGCAGTTAGCAGACGACTTCAGCAATTACGTTGGAATTTTGGGTTTTGTTCGTTTTTAAATATACAAAACTACATCGAAAATCGGGTTGTGTCCTTACATTTATCCAGAGTGCCCCACTGCACTGAACAATGTGCATAGTGCTGTGCCTTTGCATGCATGTTCATGGAATTTCATTTGAAAAGAACAAAATATCGAATGACATTTTATTTAAGATATATATATATATTATTTTTTTATGTTATCTTTTATTGCGTGCTTTCCTGTAATGCTGTTTCTTTTCCCACCAAAGGGCTGTTTTATCTAGAAAGTAACAAAATGAGAAAACGTAAAGCGAACGCAAGTCTTGAGATAGCGAGAACTCAGAGTCGGTTTGGAGAAATTTCTGAGAAAGCGAAAATTCAGAGTCGGTGGACACGGCTCATTTGGAGGAAATTCTCCTGAGTACTTTGTTTTCATTTCTTCTTCTTCTTTCGAATAAGTTGGTCAAAGTATTTTAATGGAAAATTGAATCACATTTATAGTGAAAGCTTGGCCAAAATTGACCCTTTGAAAGCTTGGCCAAAATTGACCCTGTGAAAGCTTGGCTAAAATTGATCTTATGAAAGGTTTGGCCAATTTACATTAAGATATTAAAGTATATTATTTTTAATTTAGATTTTTTTAATATCGGTGGGTCCATCGTAAATTGATTCCAAATATCAAAATTCTAGAGGCTGGAGTTAGTGATGGGACTTGCACGGTTATGTTACAGTTATAGTGAAAGCTTGGCCAAAATTGACCTTCTAAAAGCTTGGCCAATTTACATTAAAATATTGAAGTACATTATTTTCAATTTAGATTTTTTTAATACGGGTGGGACCACTGCAAATTGATTCTACATATCAAAATTCCATAAGCCGGAGTTAGTGATAGGACTTGCCGAATTATATTTATATAAATATTAAATATAAATTTGATGTGTGATAAAAAGAAAAAAAAAAAAAATATATATATATATATATATATAATTTCCTTTATGAAACATAAATCTGATGTGTCATAAAAGACATATTTTATATATATATATATATATGAATGAAATATAATTGAGAAAATATATTTATTAGGATAATTTAAAAGAGGGGAATTTAGTTTTTATATTATGAGTTGGATTAATTATTTAATTTGTTATAAAATTTGGTTATAATTTTTTTCAAATTTTATAAAGAAATATTAATTTTTTGTTATATATTATTGTATATTTTAAAAAATGAAAAACTTAAAGAGTTTGTGGTTTGTAGATTATCAAAATAGAAAATCATTAAATTTTTGGAGATTGTTTCTATCATTAGTGTTTATCAAGAAATGTATATATCCTCAAACTAAAAAGTGCAGATATCCTTCTTTAAGAAATAAGAGTAAATAAATTTTTTTCCTTTACAATTATGTTATCTCCACTTTTCTTTAGTGCCTAACTGTATGGTTTAATGATTATTTATTACATGCATAAATATCTAGTAGCATTAAATACCCTCTTTCATTTTGATTATTGGGTAATAGGATGAATTAAAGGGATATGGTGAGTTGTCATAAATTTTGGGGAAGTTGCATTATAAGCTAACATGAGAAGAATGTGAAGACTCGACCCAGGGTCCTCAACCATAAACAAACTTTTTCACGTAATTTCACAGCAAAGAAAGTAACATATTTGCAACACAATAATTTGTTTGACAATAACATATAAAAAAAATAACATCAATAGATTTGATTTACAACATATTAAAAAATGTAAATAATTTGATTTATGGAAATTTACATAACTTTAAACAACAACAACAACAATACATGATATGGTGGCTCGATTGCGGTGTTGCTATTGGGACAACATGAATGAATATGTCACCCTACCAACTAGGAAAGTCTATCTGACTTCCTAGCCCATGGAACCTCCATAGGTGCCCTTGCCATCTAAGCCCAATTCCAACCACAATCGTAGTGTGTTTGAAATAAATCCAACACCCTCCAACCACAAACCAATCTGGATACTCCCTCCTCACTATCCTCACCTGGTTATCCTCCTCCTCTTCTTTACCCGCTTCAAACTCCAAAAAAAAAAACAAAACAAAACAAAATGACCCCCTCATTCGTTCTCCTCCTCTCACCTTATGCCTCCCTGACTCATCCATACCAACCCCCTGTCATCAATGGCATGAATTCCCCTTCCATACCAACCCCCTGTCCTCAATGGCATGAATTCCCCTTGATTCCTTCGAATTCAATGCCTTTGACTCCCCCCTGACACCCTCCTTGAGCCACAACCCTCCTTATCACTCCACCTACCCCTTTGCCCATTAATTAACATTCAGGTGGTTCATACCCTAAATACACCTCATAAATTTAATAAAATAACAAAATTCAATAAAATAATATTATCCTTCAGAGGTTAGTCAAACCTAAAGAATCCTATTAATTTAATTATTAAATGAATCATGTTTAAAATATAATCATTAATTATAAATCAAGTTTTAAGGTTAATTAATCACTAATCAAGATTATCCATTGACCAAGATTAAGCCTAACATTAAGCTTAACCATTCTTTAATCATCTAACATATTAAGCTTTAGAATACTAGCGTATTCATTCGAGGTGTGGGTATGTACCTAACATACGCATACCTCATACATATATTAATATACTTATTTGAATCAAGCACAAAAGTCAATCACTCGACACATAGACTAATAAAATAATGTAAGATAATAGGATGAGGTAGGGGCATTACAAAGAAAGACTATGCATTTTATTTATTGTTCTTTTATGTATGTCATTTAATGTATATTTTTTCAGCTTTCTTCCAAAAATAAATCTAAAAGAGAGAGGTTGATTGCTATTATTGAGTGTGGTTGAGGAGACTCAAGGAGGGGATATGGAAACTTCACAAATAAAGAGGAGGAAGTGGTGTTTAGGGAGGACAAAGGAGTTTAAGAGGTTGAAGCTTGTTGGAAGATTGACTATTCTGGGAAGAAATATGTCCTTGTGATGATTTTCTTGGATCATGTTGTGCTTCATTGTTCTTGGAGTTATGGGAACAAAGACCCAAGAAGCAAAAACATTTATTAGATCTAGGAAGCCAACTAAGCTCTTAGTTGGTTAGGAGGACAATGTTGTTCTATTTGGACAAGTAGTGAAAGAAGGCTTTGCAGACATCTTCCTATTGCTCACTAGACTAACCTACCATTAATCAAATTCAATTGAAATAAAAATGTTTTCCCAATCTTTTAAAATGATACTTAAAATAAAAACAAAATGTTACTAGTTTCGTACTTAAATTCTTCTTAAAACAAAATAAACTAAAATTATTTATTGTTGATTTAAATTCAATAAGTCTATTGTTTAAAAAACTAAATTAATTATTAAAACTATATTATTTTATTTAAAGGCACCAAATTTATATTTCTATCAAATTATATATATATAATCTCAAAAAAATGTTACACATACGTAAAACGATAGATCCCTTACCAAGGATCCTCAATGCATATCACACTCTCCATTTCAAGTCATCTTGCAAATGTATCAATGAGATATAAGTAAATAATTCGTTAACTCCTTATTGCATTTATGAGGCTATGTCAACTCATTTTCTACAATATTCTTTTGTAAATCATACAACTCACTTTTTATAATATTGGACTAAAAATCTTATTTCTTAAAAGTATTTTATTTTTAATAGTTACACCGAAGGTGTTCCCTCTATGGAGTTGGTTGGGCATACACTGTTCATCCTAACCAATCTTAGTGCCCCATTTTTGTCCTCCTTCCTCCAATGAAAAGATGACACATGGAAAGGGTCTGTGAGCCATTTGTCCTTTTTGTTGACCCCTTCTCCTTGTCGCTAACCCATTTTCCCCTTCCTGAGTCTAGTTTACTTTGCACAAGGAATTTCATTAAGCTTTGTGATTGAAGATAAGGTAATAGGCGAAATGGACAACATTGTCATTTTTTTCTGCCTCTCAAATGAAAATGTGATAGCACTGGCATATTCGTAGGCATGGTTGTCGCGATGCACCATTTTTAGCTGCACCCAAGAATGGAAGGAGAATGGAAGGAAAGGAGCGTGGATCGATTTTTCCCATTGAAACTTCTAAGATCCCCATTCATGGACTTGACGATTATCTTAAGCCTACGACAATTGTCGCCTTCTGTTTCCACTAAGAGAAGTGGCAGGGAGATGGGATGGGATCTTTGAAGATTTTTGCTCACTTCAAATGTTGCTTTCACCAAACCCAACAATAAACAGTGCACCATGCCCTTCTGTTGAGTGAATTATACCACCATGACCTTTTCTCATACTCGCCAATTCTTCAGCCTTTGCAACAATTAATTTTACTAACAAATTGTGGTCATTACCAAAGGATAAATCAAACCCTTATTCAACCCATGTTATTAAACAATCTTGTATTAGCATAATAAGAAAGTACCAAGAATAAGCTTACCGGGCAAAAAATTATGTGTAGCTAGTATCAGTGATGCTTTGTCGCCCTTAGCAACTTTTTCTAGCAACAATGAAGCATAGGCATTGTATCAGTTGTGTGTGTCTGCAATCCAAGTACATGCGCCCAATGACCTTGCATTAACATTTTCTCTTATGATATAGGCCCCTCGCACACAAGTTTCAGAAACATTGAAATGCCTTACGGTGAGACTCGTGAAAAGCAACAAAATTGCCCCAGAAACGAACAAGGTAATGAAACCCAAGATCTGTGTTGAAATGGGTGTATGATCATGTATTTTCTGCATCACTCCTGACACTAATCAACCATCTCAAATGCTTAAAAATCCTTAAAAAAAAGAATCGTGTGAAATGTTCAATGTATAAGCTAATAATTTTAGTGTTGCATAGGCTAACTTGACCTATTGACTAAATAGGATTGCATGAGTTGTAGGCACTGCTTGGTATTGGATTTTTCTTTGACAAAAAATGGACAAGTGGGAAGGATTATGAACTGGACAAAATTGTGGTGAAGGAACTCATATGAGCTTGAGATGGTCTTCATCATCGGTCTATTCATTCATAATCGATCCTCTCAAGCATACTAAGATGTTGGGAAGGATTATGAACTCAGAGTACGTGTTGTATTCAGGTGTTGGCGAGGGAGGAATTCAGTTGCAAGTGGTGAGTTGGCGTGAAAGAGAGAATGATTCTCATGCAACATAACATAATCGCTCCTAACTTTTTCTTATGGGTTGCTTGTTCAAACATAGTTTTCACATATATCGTTTCATTTCACACCATTTGACGATTCATTTGAACCCCGAAGGCAATTTAGATGGAGGTTCTACCTTCCTTAAACTAGAGCTATTACCCTACTAGCATATGGTATCCATGCTAGCGCTAACAAAAAAAACTCTATTGGAACCACCCTGATTTCACCAAGTATGAAGCTTTGGGGGAAAACACTTTGAAACACATGGATAGTCTTGTCGGTACGACAGTTACAATTTTTGGCTAGGATGGATGCATGGGGTTTTGGATTCATGAGATGACATCGAGGGACTAAAGGATATTAGATAGGGCCTCCAATAAGTGTATTATATCCTCTATCCATATATATTAGATAGATCCTCCAACAAGCTAAGGTCTATTACCCGAGCTAATTACAAAATAAACAATGTTATCATTGACCTGGTTATATAATTGAATTGAAAATAAATATTAGATTAATACAATCATTGTTTCACATAGATACGACCATTACATATTTATACAAAGTGTTTTCCACTAGTATTACAAAGGATTGATTCTAATGGGGTGTTTTCATTTGAGGTCTTTGAATTTTAATAACCATTACAAGTGGATTATTGTCCTAAGAGATTGGTCGTTTGGTTTGGTTAGTTATCCAACTCTAACCATTGCACATACATGGTAAGCAAAATAAATTACCAAATAAAAGTAAACTTATAGTTAAGGGGTCGAATGGTAATGAGATTTCATAAAGATATTTTTGGTTAAATTCAAAAATATAAGAATCCCTGGATTCATCTTCCCTGATACCATTTGGCCACTTGTAAGACTCACTTGATTCTTGTTTGCGCCAACTAATGATTTATCTAATGTTGTATCACAAAATTGTTGCAAAAAGCAATTGGACCGCGCTTATTTCACTCCATAGACTTCTAACTTGCATGGTTTAGGGCTCCATGACCTTGCAAATTGAGGCTTGCATATGTAACACTTGCACTCGACCTCCAGTTTTGGAAATTAGGATGTGTTTTTTCTTTTGTATACAAAGTTTCAAGTTGTTTGGTGGTAATACACACAATTATTCAATGTTGATTCGAATGGAAAATGGTCTCCCCCCAAGATCCGAATGGAAAATGGCATCAACCCATGGTATTCATCCACCCATGGAATTTACCCATGGTATTGTAAGTGGCATCCACCCATAGTATTGTAAGTGACATCTACCCATGGTATTCATTCACCCATGGTATTTTTCCTTGCTATTGTGACATCCACCCATGTTATTAATTCACCCATGGAATTTACCCGTGGTATTGTAACCGAAAAATACTATAAGTAACAAGTCACATTTTGTAAAAGAACAATTTGTCCACCACAACGTAGCTTTTACAGTTATTCTCCATTTTAATAAAAAAATTCTTTGTGGTTTTGTTTATTGGGCATTCTCCTCTTTTTCTTTCAGAATTTCAATTTTTCAGATCTTGGGGGCCTCTCCCCCAAAATCCATTTCAATCTTTTAGATCTTGGGGGGGAGGAAAAGAGGAGAATTCCCAATAAACAAAACCACAAAGAATTTTTTAATTAAAACGAAGAATAACTGTAAAAGCTACATTGTGGCGAACAAACTATCATTTTACAAAATGCGACTTGTTACATATAGTCTTTTTCGGTTACAGTACCACGGGTAAATTCCATGGGTGAATGAATACCATGGGTGGATGTCATAATACCATGGGAAAATACCATGGGTGAATGAATACCATGCGTGGATGCCACTTACAATACCATGGGTGGATGAATACCATGGGTTGATGCCATTTTCCATTCGGATCATTCCTCCCTCCTTAAGAAGCAATGGTCCCCATTGCGTGAAGTTCCCTCCTGCGAAGCCTTTATTGAATATGAAGAGCCACTAAAGAGAAGGGTATTATGTGGTTAACCCATAACTATGATGAACGAAGATCCGAGGATAGAGATACCTCATAATGCTTGTGACCAACTGTGATACTGATAGTGTGCGGCCTAGCAAATGGACTTCGATGAAGTGTGGGTTTGTGGATGACCCATAACCAAGATGAACGAAGATCCGAGGATAGAGATACCCTGTAATGTTTGTGACCAACTGTGATACTGACAGTGTGTCCTGGCAAATGGACTTCGATGAAGTGTAGGTTTGTGGATGACCCATAACCATGACAAATGAAGATCCGAGGATAGAGATACCATGTAATGCTTGTGACCAACTGTGATACTAACAATGTGCGACCTAGCAAATGGACTTCGATGACAAGGATTTTGTGTGGTTGACCCATAACCGTGATGTTGGTTGTTGATGAAGTAGCAGATGCCTACATAGCCTGGGGTGGGAGGGCACGTCTCCAAAGAACCCAAGTCGAATGATGCTATGCTAAAACTGATGAATGTGAAGCAGGTGCCTACTAAAGTGGGGTGGGAGGGCACGTCTCCAAAGGGAACTTGCTCTGAATGCTACTCCAGAATTAAAATGGACATAACTCGGTCAATATAACTCATAATATTTATTATAACTTGTTTTTGGAAATAGAAGGACCATTTTGCATCTTCCCATGTGGTGGAAATCCTTATCTGGACACTCTAGAATCTCAGATTCGCGCTGCAACTTTTTTGCCGTCACACAAGTTCTGAAAAAAAGAACTGATTTTAAATCAGCGATATCTCCCTCATTCGGACTCTGATTCGACCGATTTTTTTTTTTGAATTTGGGTATTTTTTCGCAAGAAATCCAGATATGTTAGTTTTCTTTTTGTAAATTTTGCACCAAAAACTTCGAATCTGATCTGCAAACTCTCCGCACACAAAAAAATTGTGCAAAAAAATGAAAAAAGAAAAATTCTTCCTGCTTGGCCCAAGAAAATGCTCTTTGGAGGACATAGCACATGCCTGAAGTTTGTTGAATATTGCTGCAAAATTTGAAAGTGAAATATGCATCAAACCCTCATTCCCATGGAATCATAACCTGCTCTGATACCACTAATATAGATCTTGGGGGAGGCCCCCAAGATCTAAAAGATTGAAATGGATTTTGGGGCAGAGGCCCCCAAGATTTGAACAATTGAAATGTAAGAAGAAAAAGAGGAGAATGCCCAATAAACAAAACCATAAAGAACTTTTTTATTAAACAGAGAATAATTGTAAAAACTAGATTGTGGCGGACAAACTGTCATTTTACAAAATGCGACTTGTTACTTATAGTATTTTTTGGTTATAGTACCACGGGTAAATTCCATGGGTGAATGAATACCATGGGTGGATGTCACAATACCATGGGAAAATACCATGGGTGAATGAATACCATGGGTGGATGTCACTTACAATACTATGGGTGTAGTATACCTAGGGGGGATAGTATGGGGTACAGAGGGAGGTACCCAAAGGAATAATGTAATAATGGGATGGGTCATAGTAATAATTAAAGTGGTTAACCTGTATCATGTAAGGGACCATAAGTAGTTAGCGATAATGTAATAAGTCCATTGTATTAGATAGATGGTATTAAGAGAACCATGGTAATGACCCATGGTATTGTATGTATGAGGCCTATATAGAGGCTAGAGACTCCCCATTTAGAGATGTCAAGGAATATTGTATGGACAAGCATATGGCTTGTGGAGTGTTCTCCTTCTTTAAGGAGTGAATGTATGGTGTCGCCCTACCTTAAGGGTTTTGATCAATAAAGAAGCATTTCTATATATTTCTATCTTGTTATTTCTTAGGTATATTTGCATTATCATATATTTGCAGGTCAGATCTATAACAAGTGGTATCATAACACTTTCTTAGGCAAAGCAGAGATTTTTATATTTTATTTTTGTAGGAATTTTTTGGGCGGCGAGTTTGCAGATCTGATCTGTATTTTCTGGTGCAAAATTTGTAGAATCTAATGGTAGATCTGGGTTGTTTGCGAAAAAGTACCCATTTTGAAGAAAAAAAATCGGTCGAATCGGAGTCCGGATGAAGGAGATATTGCTGATTTAAAAATCAGTGGCGTTGCAGACATTTTTTGGGGCGGCGAGTTAGCAGATCAGATCTATACATTCTGGTGAAAAAAAATTTAGAATCTAATTGAATATCTGGGTTCTTTGAGAAAAAATACCCAATTTAAAAAAAAACGGTCGAATCGGAGTCTGGATGAGGGAGATATCGCTGATTTAAAATCAGCTCTTTTTTTCAGAAATTTTTGTGATGGCGGGACAGTTGCAACGCGAATCTGAAATTTCAGTGCCTAGATCGGGATTTCTATCACATGGAAAGATGCAGAATGGTTGTTCCATTTCCGAAAACAGGTCATAATAGGGATTCTGAGCAAGATTGACTGAATTGTGACCATTTCAAGTTTTCACCAAGTAAGTGATTTTTTTCAAAACCCTCTTCATGGCTTCTAGCAAGGTTCTTATTTTTACAGGAAAAGATAATGGTCCGACTATTGAAGAATTCATAGAAAAACAAAAGTCATTATGGGAAAAATAGTGGAAAGGTTTAGTCTGGCTTAGTATGAAAGATGAGGCTGCCAAATGGTTTAGATCAATTGAGAGAAAAAAGTTGTACAACCTTTTAGATGAAGAATTTGAAAAAGTCTTTTTAGACAAATGGTCTCATGCTAGAAAACAGGAGAATGAGACATGTAAAGGGTTACTTTTTACTGGTATCTCCTTATTGCAGGTTCATGGATGAATTCAGAAGGAGAAGATCATTGAGTCTATAATTCCTAGCTACAAGCATAATTTTATCAATGTTAATTTGGCAAAAAAATGCAAGTTCCAACAAAATACATTGAAAACACACAGGTTGATAATGAGGATGTTCAAATTTATAAAGATTTGAAGTTGTCTATGGGTAAGTATGTGTTGCATTGTGATTTTTATACTTCAGATATGGATAACATGGATGTTGTTTTGAGATATCCTTGGATGGAATATGTGGGTACTTTCAATATTAATGTGCAGAAGAAATTCCTGAAGCTCTGGTATAAAAAGAAGAAAATTACATTGCAGGATATTTCCATCAATAAACAGGTAGAGTCCAAGGAGGCTGAAGCAGAAGATGTTCCAGGGACTGACACATCATATGATGAGCCCTTGATGGTCGACAATCAAACACAAACATCAAACCAGGTACCAGAAAAACAGGTAGAGTCCAAGGAGGCTGAAGCAGAAAATGTTACAGGTACAGATACATCATATGAGGAATCCGTGGTTGAAGTAATATTGGAAGATAAGCAACAACAACAGATGACACAACATGTACCAGATACCAATCAGGCTCCATTAGGTGGTGAATTAAAGAAAGATACACCGTTGTTTAAAACTTCAACATATCACCACCCGCATCACCCCGCAAGAAAACAACCAACATGATGGCAACAAATTAGCCACAAGGACAACAACCCCCGAGAGGGGCGATGATCCACCTACTACACATCAACATAGAAGAGCTGCCATGATCAACTTCCATCTCAAGCGAGCGAGGCACCAGCTAGATCGAGGTTTCACCTTTCTCTTGGATGGCTAGATGCACGTGCATGGTGCCAGTGCACTACTCTTTTAAGTAAATCTTATTATTTGTGTTCTTCTTATGTTTCGGGGACGAAACCTGTTTAAGGGGGGTGGAATGTAGTATACCTAGGGGAGATAGTATGGGATACAGAGGGAGGTACCCAAAGGAATAATGTAATAATGGGATGGGCCATAGTAATAAATAAAGTGGTTAACCCGTATCATGTAAGGGACCACAAGTAGTTAGCAATAATGTAATAAGCCCATTGTATTAGATAGATGGTATTGAGGGAACCATGGTAATGACCCATGGTATTGTATGTATGAGGCTTATATAGAGGCTAGAGACTCCCCATTGAGAGATGTCAAGGAATATTGTATGGACAAGCATATGGCTTGTGGAGTGTTCTCCTTCCTTAAGGAGTGAATGTATAGTGTTTCCCTACCTTAAGGGTTTTGATCAATAAAGAAGCATTTATATCTATTTCTATCTTGTTATTTCTTGGGTATATTTGCATTTTCATATATTTGCAGGTGAGATCTATAACAATGGGTGGATAAATACCATGGGTAAATTCCATGGATAGATGAATACCATGGTTTGATGCCATTTTCCATTCGGATCAAATATTCATTTCATAATTCATTTTTGGCACATGTAAATACTCAAAAGGTTTAAAGACTTAAAAACATTTATTTCATCTTAAAAGGTCACATGTTGAAATCTAAAAGGGGTCAAGTCATGTGCATCATTGTAAATTCTAAGGTTTTTATATACCAATTTAGTGGCTAGCATATGAAAATACTCAAGGGTTTTATATTGTAACTTGAGTGGGCCTAATGTTTAAGAACATGTCTTTCCTCTTAAAAATTTCCAGCGTATAACCCCACAGGGTAGGGTGTGTACATCTCTGTAAAGTTTAGCAGGGTTTAGTAGACTCAAGTGTGGCTCCAACATCCCCTGGGCAATCTCTACCTTTTTGTCTAGCTCTTTGAAGTTGTCCTTAGTTGTATTAACCAAACTAGTGAAAGCTACAATGTGCAAATTAATCCATTTAATCTTTATATAATATTTATTCTATTAGGAATAAGAATTTTTATATTCATTGATTTATTTTTCCAAGATGATCTTCTCAAATCTTCTATTTCTTTGGTGTAACTTTGCACCTTTAGGGGCAATTGCTAGTATATAACTTACAAATGCACATGCATGCTTTTCTCTTTTTCCGCTTTTACTATCTTAAAATACCATGTTACTTTGTCGTAATAACACCTTAGTCAAATAACTTTATTTAAAGTGAAAAAAGTGGTGCTCTATACCGTATTACATTGTCACGTCACTATTTTATTTGCATAATTTAAAGTAAATATTTAAAAAACTAGTAATTAAATAATTACCTTATTGTAAAATAAATATTTTTTATTATAATAAAAAAGTTGAATATTTTTTTAAGATAATAAAATTTATTATAATTTAATTGTTAATGGGTAATAAGGGCAGTGAATAATAATTATTATTTTTACATGCATGTGAATTTATTGCTATTATTCAAAAAAAACTATGTCATCTAAAATAATTTGTTTGTCGTATTATTATAAAAAATCATGTCACTAAAATAATTTGTTGGTGGTCTATATGAGCGTTGACGTCATGATGCTAGAGCAGTCGTACAAGCTTGAGTGTGCTGACATCATCTAAGCATGTAGCACCAATGTCTTTCCAATCGACAACAAGACCAACTCAGTCACAATCAACTTGGACTACACCTCACTTACTTCTTTATTTCTTGTTTTAGTTAAACTTCAGTTACAATTGTTGACACTTAATTGAAGATCATATCACATTATACAAAGTGTGCAACCATCATACACATGTATATAATAGAATGTGGACGAGTGGCCCAACTCAGCCTGACGCTTGAATTATATAAGTATTTATGCACAAGAGATTACAAAGAGCTTGTCCCAACAACCTCTACAACAAAATATAGGCACTCGATTGTTTTTCAAGTCACACAATAACTGTTGAGATTGCAACAAGATGATGGAGCTTAGTGAAAAGAGTCGTCTTCACTAAGTGGGCCCGCAGGCTATTTTTGGCGCAAGTCTATTTTTAGACATATGGATCATGTCTATGGATTGCAGGTTGTTGTTTATGGATGATTGGTCAAGTTGGGAAAAAATAGATGGACTTCTATTTTTGATCACAGTGTGAGTGATCAAAGTCTATTTTTAGACTGGCTGTCAAAAATAGAAAAGTCAAATATTATTGTCTCATAATAATATTTGGACTATAAACTTGATCTTATTCTCTTGGAGCACTTCAGTTTGAGCTACAGAGGTGGCACATGCAGCTGTCAGAAGGAAGTACGCTTTTCTTATGAGTCAGTTGAGTTGTTGCATGCATGACTTCAGTTAGAACTCAATCAGTTGAGTTTGGTGGAGTTGATTGTGGAGTTGATGGAGTTGTGTTCAGTTTGACTTGGTTAAACTAGTTGTAATTAGTCTAACTGCAAATAGACTAATGATGAGTTGTTAAACTAATTATTAACTCATGATGCAACTAATGAATACATCAGTTAACTCAGTTGCATGTCAGTGCATGTTCAGTTCAACAGGGACAGGTGGTAGAGAATCAGATTGCTATCAGTTGTGACTATAGTTGTGCATCAGATCTTGCACAATCAAGGGATTGAGTATGCCAATGAGTTTGCTCACGTATTTGCCCAGTATTGTAGCCTCTGCTCACGTCTAACAAAGTGTGAGTGATTATTTTGAGGTGAAATACGAGTTTGGTAAGCCATTCTCATCAGTTCTTGAGCAGGTATTGAGCAGTGGAGGCAGGCAAGCAGTGGAATAGATTTGGAGATCAGATCTGAGCTGTATTGTGTGTAACAGGTGGAGCTGGTACTGGATTGCTTGTGATAAGCATTGTACTTTGTAATGTTACATGTTCTCAATCATTAATATACAGATAGTTGGGGTTTTTAGCGAGATGCTTTCCCCGGGGTACATACTATGTTAATGTGTGAATGCTCTTGATGTTTTATTGTTATTGATGCTGCTATATTGATGATCAACGTAGAGGAGCTTATGTATTGTGTATGTATTCCGCAATAGTACATGATCAGGATAATCTCTGTTGAATATGTGTTAAATTATTCAAAATTTCTACATGGTATCGGAGCTGTTGATCATCAGATCTACTATTCAGGAAGTGTTTACATTCTATTTCTCTAGGCAGAGCCTGTAATCAGGCTAGGTAGCCTCTGGATTCATCCTTCCTTTGGAAGGTGAAATATCCGGTAAAAGCCCATACAGTCAATCTCTGTACGAGAAATATTTTGTTCTCACGAATCTTAGATCCGAGGCAGTTGAGTTGGTTGCTGGTGGAATTCGAATTTGCAGCAGTGTTTTCTTGGTGACAACGCAGCAATGTCTTTCAACGGATTGCGATTGGAGTATGCTCTTGAGGGCAGCTCAAATTATATTGCATGGAAGGACAGGATGGAGGCAGTATTGGATGATAACGGGCTGAAGGAGTTCATAGATACGAATATCCCAAAGCCTACTGATGCTACTCAAGCTGATGCTTGGCAAAAGAAGACCGCAAAATGTCGAAGGATTCTGTTGGAGGGCGTGAAGGATCACATTGTGTCCAGCCTCCATGGAAAGGCTACTCCATATTTGATGTGGAAATCATTAACAGAATTATTCCAAAGCAAGAGCGATCAGAGGAAGCTGGCGCTCAAAGATAAACTCAGAAACATCAAATGCGAGAAGGGTGACAGTATTCCCAAGTATCTCACGAAGTTCACTCAGTGTCGAGATGAGCTGGGAAGTGTGGGGGTTACTGTCGATGATGAGGACTTGGTGAGCTTGGCTCTCCTTGGTCTTCCGAAGAGTTGGCATTCCTATCAGGACTCTGTCAATGGTCGGGAGAAATTGCCAGGATGGGAAAGACTATGGTCAGATCTTGTGCAGGAGGAGATCAGGCGGAGTACCAGGGACGGATCTTCGTCAAAGGGAGCTGATGAAGAGAATTGTGCTTTGGCTGCCAAAGCAAAGAAAGGGAAGAGCAAGAAAGCTTCTCAGTCTGGTGCGAAAGGCAAGAAGCAGGATATGTCCAAGGTGAAGTGTTTTCACTGTCACCAGCACGGACACTATGCCACAAATTGTCCGCAGAAGAAGAAGAACAAGTAAGCTGCTGGATCTGCAGGGGGAGAGGCCTTAGCTTCTCAGTTTGAGCTTGATTTTTCATTGATCGCATGCTTGGTTTCAAGTGTGATGGGATCGGTGTGGTTCTTGGACAGTGGTGCGTCTTTTCACATGACGGGAGATAGAGATTTGTTCTCTGATCTGGAGGACAAAGATCTTGGAGTGCACATCGAGATGGGCGATGATGGTAGATACAGTGCGACTGGTATCGGTACCATTTCCTTTGAGAGGGAGTCTGGTAAACCCTTTGTATTGAAGGAAGTCATGCATGTTCCAGGATTGAAGAAGAATCTCATCTCAGTGGCGATGTTAGAAGACAAGGGGTATGATGTTGTTTTCAGCGAGGGAAAGGCCTTCCTACGCAGCAAGACAACTGGTGAGACCCGGAAGATAGGGGTTCGAGTGAGGAACCTTTATCAGTTGCATGTAGATGGATGCGCAGCAATGGCAGGCAAGGCAGAAGGATTGGTGAGCCGGGATGATGGCGAGTTGTGGCACAGGAGATTGGGTCACCTTCACCATGGAGCCTTGAAGATACTACAGCAGATCACTACAGGGCTTCCTAAAGGCACACTTGCGCAGTCAGATCAGTGCAAGGGGTGTACTTTGGGGAAGTTTGTGAGAGCCACCTTTCACGAGAAGGATAGTCGCGCCACGACGATCCTTGAGAGAATTCACACAGACGTGTGTGGACCTTTCTCAGTTGCTTCGACAGCAAAACATAGGTATTATGTGATTTTTGTTGATGATTTCTCTCGTAAGTGCTGGATCTTCTTCATGCAGAAGAAGAGCGAGACATATTCAAAGTTCTGTGAATTCAAAGCACTGGTTGAGAAGGAGTCGGGGAAGAAGGTGAAGGCTCTTAGGAGCGATAATGGTGGTGAATACATCTCGGACGAGTTCAAGGATTTCTGCAAGGCAGAAGGGATTGGTAGAGAGCTCATAGCTCCCCATAACCCACAGCAGAACGGGGTAGCTGAGCGGAAGAACAGAACGATCGTGGGTGCTGCACGGGCAATGTTGCATGATCAGGGCCTACCCCTTCACTTGTGGGCGGAAGCATGCAATACAACAGTTTATGTGCAGAACCGTTGTCCTCATAGGATACTTGGCATGAGTACACCCGAGGAGGCTTATTCTGGTAAGAAGCCTGATCTTTCTCATTTGAGGATTTTTGGTGCTAACGTTTACATGCATGTGACGAAGGATGCCAGGAAGAAGTTGGAGCCGACCGCAGAGGTTGGGATATTTGTGGGGTACACTGATACGCCCCACAACTATCGTGTGTATTTGCCAGATAGTGGTAAAACTGTCGTGCGACGGGATATAAAATTTCAGGAGGAGAAAGCCATGAAGTGTTCGCTTGAGAGGGAGCTACACTTGCATGCAGATGAGGAGCTATTAGTTCCTAAGGATGAGCTTCAGGACGTGGATCAGCCACAGGACGAGGTCATGGAGTGGAAGAGACCACTCATGCAGCGCCAACCATCAGAGGGCGAAAGCGCTTGACAGAAGCTGAGCGACTGGCTCAAGATGCAGAGAAAGTTGTAGGACCACCTACAGCCCAACGCAGGCAGAGACAGTCACCTGATCGGTACACTGGATACATGGCTCTTATGAGCAAGTGTGTTGTGACTGAGCCATCCTCTTTCGAGGAAGCTGTGGAGGATCCCGCATGGGTAGACGCCATGGTGGAAGAGTATGATTCTATTGTCAGAAACAGTGCATGGGAGATTGTTCCTAGACCGGAAGGGAAATCAGTGGTGGGTTCGAGATGGATCTACAAAGTTAAGCAGGCAGCTGACGGGAGTGTGAAGAAGTACAAGGCAAGATTTGTTGCCCGAGGCTTTTCACAGATAGAGGGGATCGATTATGAGGAGACCTTTGCACCTGTCGCAAGGTATTCGATTCTTGCTCTCTCAGCGCAGATGGGATGGCACATTCATCAGATGGATGTGAAGACTGCGTTCCTCAACGGAGTCATTGAGGAGGAGGTGTACATTGAGCAACCCGAAGGCTTTGAGGTCTTCAGCAGCGAGTCGCATGTGTGTAGGCTCAAGAGAGCGCTGTATGGGTTGAAGCAAGCACCACGTGCTTGGTACACACGGATAGACAGCTATTTCACAGGACTTGGATTCTCCAAGAGCGAGGCGGATCCTAACCTATACCAGATTGTGGTGGAGGGTAAGTTGCTTATCATTGTACTGTATGTTGATGATTTGATTCTAACGGGTGATGAGCTGTTGATACTGTCATGCAAGAAGGATCTTGCTACAGAGTTTGAGATGAAGGACTTGGGCCTCCTTCACTATTTCCTACGATTGGAAATATGGCAGCGCAGTGGTGGACTGTTTGTTTCTCAGGGCAAGTATGCTCGGGAGATACTGGAGAAGTTCAACATGCATGGCTGCAAGCCTGTTGATACTCCTCTTCCTGGAGGTTGGAGGAAGGAGGATGCCACTTCGGGAGAAGAAGTGGATGCCACTGTTTATCGATAGTTGGTGGGGTCACTGATGTATTTGGTCAATACACGACCCGATATATGCTATGCAGTTAACCAGCTTTCACAAGCTATGGTTAAGCCTACCAAGCTCTTCTGGAAGGCGGGCAAGCATGTATTGAGCCACTTGAGAGGCACATCGGGATATGGATCTTGGTACAGACAGGAGGATGAAAATTGGGCAGGGAGCTCAATGGATGACATCAGGTACCATCATATCAGAGATTGTGTGCAGCGGAGGATCATGTTACTTTCGTACATTCCAACGGAGGATTAGGATGCTGATATTCTGACGAAGGCTCTCACCAGGAGCGAATTCGAGTACCACCGAGGCAGGATAGGGGTTGCTGATAATCCATATCTTGTCGAGAGGGAGTGTTGATATTGAAACAAGATGATGGAGCTTAGTGAAAAGAGTCGCCTTCACTAAGTGGGCCCGCAGGTTATTTTTGGCGCAAGTCTATTTTTAGACTGTCTATTTTTAGACATATGGATCATGTCTATGGATTGCAGGTTGCTGTTTATGGATGATTGGTCAAGTTGGGAAAAAATAGATGGACTTCTATTTTTTATCACAGTGTGAGTGATCAAAATCTATTTTTAGACTGGCTGTCAAAAATAGAAAAATCAAATATTATTGTCTCATAATAATATTTGGACTATAAACTTGATCTTATTCTCTTGGAGCACTTCAGTTTGAGCTACAGAGGTGGCACATGCAGCTGTCAGAAGGAAGTACGCTTTTCTTATGAGTCAGTTGAGTTGTTGCATGCATGAATTCAGTTAGAACTCAATCAGTTGAGTTTGGTGGAGTTGATTGTGGAGTTGATGGAGTTGTGTTCAGTTTGACTTGGTTAAACTAGTTGTAATTAGTCTAACTGCAAATAGACTAATGATGAGTTGTTAAACTAATTATTAACTCATGATGCAACTAATGAATACATCAGTTAACTCAGTTGCATGTCAGTGCATGTTCAGTTCAACAGGGACAGGTGGTAGAGAATCAGATTGCTATCAGTTGTGACTATAGTTGTGCATCAGATCTTGCACAATCAAGGGATTGAGTATGCCAATGAGTTTGCTCACGTATTTGCCCAGTATTGTAGCCTCTGCTCACGTCTAACAAAGTGTGAGTGATTATTTTGAGGTGAAATACAAGTTTGGTAAGCCATTCTCATCAGTTCTTGAGCAGGTATTGAGCAGTGGAGGCAGGCAAGCAGTGGAATAGATTTGGAGATCAGATCTGAGCTATATTGTGTGTAACAGGTGGAGCTGGTACTGGATTGCTTGTGATAAGCATTGTACTTTGTAATGTTACATGTTCTCAATCATTAATATACAGATAGTTGGGGTTTTTAGCGAGATGCTTTCCCCGGGGTACATACTGTGTTAATGTGTGAATGCTCTTGATGTTTTATTGTTATTGATGCTGCTATATTGATGATCAACGTAGAGGAGCTTATGTATTGTGTATGTATTCCGCAATAGTACATGATCAGGATAATCTTTGTTGAATATGTGTTAAATTATTCAAAATTTCTACAATAACCCCATCTGGTACAACCATATAGAATTCACCAAGCCCAACGTATTGCTCACACGGTTCCCCAACTTGTGTAGTGCATGCCCTAACTAGTCACTAGATAACTCCTTATTCCACCCAACCATGCACATCTCCCTTGCTACACCCATAACCCAATCTTGCAACATGCAGTGCCTTTACCTTAGACTTGTGTGCTCATCGAATAGCTCATCGTGTTGTGTGGTGAATATTTTATTATGTGCTCCTCCAATCAGTTGACATGTATATAGCTGCACACCCCATTCCAACTAAATGGTCATAACTCTTTGTATTCTCCTTGGGCAAATGTACTTTACACCATGCACTCAATAGGAAACTCCAATTTTGGTAACCAAGATGACGTGCATGTGCTTGATATCGTCTATTAGCCAAATTTCTCACGTGCACTTGCCCATTGAGCTGACTCATTCCAATTGACAATGTGTGCTCACATTGTGTGACCTCCCCAACTCATTTGCGATGGTCATGACATCATTGGGTGCATCATCACCAAAATTGGTTAATGAGGTGATCGAGCACCCCCACGCACTCGATCCATTTGGTGACTTGTCTTGGGGTGTTGTGGATTTTGCAGGCATATACCATCCATTAAAAATAACGATCTTACATCCTCCCCTACCCCAAGTCATTATTTCCCTCACCAATCTCAATGCAGGAACTTTATGGTGCTTCTCCTTGAACTCGTGGATTTTATGCCCCATTTCCACAATGACTCCTTGGTATCCCAACCATTGTCCTTGTCTAGTATGTCCTTATAATAGAAAAAATGCTCGTGTTGTCAGTGATCTTATATGCCAATATATTCCCAACCTCGATCTCCAATTAATTAGTAATCAAAGGGATGCACATAATGGCTTGACTCTACTCAAGTCATTTGTGCCTACTTAACATGGTCTAAGTTGACTGATTTGGAATACAAGATGATACTCCTTCAAGTGAAATGACAACTCCAACCTATATATGATATCTTTGATCCTCTCAAATACCATTAATGAGCCCTCAAACTTCGCATTAACAATGAATCCATCACGGTCAATGGCATGAGATATTCCCTACTTAGCCTAAAAAAGACCAATTCTCCCACTTTGAACTATGCATAACATATCTCATGATATACCCACCACTTCATCCTATCAGTTCCACCAATAAAATGCAATTGAGGCAACTCTATCTTATCTTGCCATCTCATCATGAATCCCAAGGCCAAAGGACTCCTTCCATAATAGACCTACATCACCAAGTGTGGCATCATAGGTTGTTTCCCGTTTGTGAATTCGAATGGAATATAACATGTCATTGAACTCTTTTGCAAGTTATACCTAAATTGTGTCACATCCAACAAATCTTGCCAATTTGTCTGATTATTTCCCACATTATGTCTGAAGTAATCTTCCAATAGTCCAATGATGTTTTCCATTTTCCCATTCATCTAAGGATGAAAGTTGGAACTTTGCAGCAACTTCATACTATGAAGCTTGAACAAGGGTGTCCAAAACTTACTAGTTAACCTTGTATCCATATTTGAGAAGATGCTCAATGGAAGACCCCAATATTTCACTACATTCCTAAAAAGATCCATGCCACCTCCTCTACTCCACAAGGCATCTTCATGAGAATGAAAGCTACATACTTGGAAAAATGATCAACCAAAACCATAATCTTATTGTACCTCCATGCCACTAGAAGTTGTGTGATGAATTCCATCAATACATTTTTCCATGGTCTATCTGAAATCAGTAAAGGTTGCAATAGACCTACTTGAAATCTAGTGTCAAACTTATCTTGTTGACAAACAAAACAATTATGGACATATTCCTCAACATCTAGCCTCATATTATCCCAAAGATATCCCCTCTCCAACAATGAAAGTGGTTTATGTTTTCATGGGTGGCCAGCCTAAATGTGAGTTATGACATTCCTTCAAGAGCTCCTTGCAAAGACTACTTTAGTTGTGCACATAGATGTGCTCACCAAAATATAAAAATCCATTGCAAATCCACTACTTCCTCATCTTGTAGTCCTTCACTTTCTTCATAATGTTTTTTCCAGTTATGTCAATCTGTAACCTATCTCTAATCCTGCTTTGCAACTCCTTCAATATTTAAATTTGAATCTTGTTTGATGTAGTCAATTCATCCTCCTCAAGTGCAACAAGATGTGCCTTTCTATTGATCAAGGCATCAATTACAACATTAAGACGACCTTGGCGATACTAGACAGGCATGTCAAACTTTGCCAACAAGTCCTACCAACATGCTTACTTGGGGGACAATTCAGGTTGGTTCATGAAGTATCTCATTAGAATATTATCTATCTTGACCACAAGAAAGACAACTAGCCTACCCAACAATTAATTCCTCCATACTTGTAGACAATGCACTATTACAATCATCTCATTTTTCATGAATTGGGAGTCTCATCTCTTGATCTCATTACTTTATGCTCTCAAAAGCATTCAAGTGCCAATCTTATGTCAAAACTCCTCCAATGGAAAATTATGATGCATCTGCCTAAACCTTGAACAGATGCTCAAAATCCAACAGTTTTAATACTAAGGAAGAGACAATCTTGCATTTGAGTTCCTCAAATGCAAGCTTGCTCTTATCTGTCAATCTCCATGGTCTCTCCTTTTTCAACAAGTCATTGAGTGGTGTGTTAATCTTAAATATATTTCCACAAATTTCTTGTAGTAGTTGGTCATCCCTAGGAAGACCCTCATATCGTGCATGTTGTGTAGTTCCTCCTAATCCTCAACCACCCTAACCTTCATAGGGTCCATATTAATACAACATTAGCCAATCTCATGACCCAAAAATGGTATCTTGGTTTGCTTAAAAACACACTTGGACTTCTTCAAGTACAATTGATGCCTCCTCAATGCCTCAAAGACCACTGCCAAATGTTTATTTTTCTCCTCCATACTCTCGATGAACACAATCATGTCATTGAAGTGCACCATGACAAACTTGTCCAAGAAGGGATTGAGAATGTCATTCATCAAAGTCCAAAATTTGGCTGAGCGCTACATAGGACAAAAGGAATAATTAAAAACTCAAAGCTCTCGTAGTGCATTACCATGGTCATATTCACCTCTTCTCCTTCCACAATATGCACTTTATAATACCCATGTCTCAAATCCAAGTTTGAGAACACATTGGCCTTAGCTAATTTTTCAAAACAATATACTACAAGTGGTTGTTGATACTAGTTCTTCATTGTATACTTGTTCAATGATCTATAGTCAAGGTGCATCCTTAGTTCCATTTTGTCCTTCTTCTTTTGGAATAGGATTGGGGCACCATACACGAGCCATGAAGGATGTATGAAACCTATGTCAATCAACTCTATCAAATTTCAACTCATCTAACTTTGGTATGGATAATCAATAAGGAGCTTGCTAGTGGCCACATCATTGGTTCTAACTCTATATGATGGTTAACCATGCACCTAGGTGGGAGCACTGTTGGTGAACGAGATTTTGATAGACCCGAAATTTATTGAGAAATCAATAGGTCAACGATTGAAGTGATTATTCTTAAACTTGATAATTTCTTGTGATATTCTTTTACTTTTCTTTATTATTAGCTTCTTCTTCTATTATTATTATGTTGTTCTTATCATCAAACAACTACCAAAAACATGAAGATCATTAGTACACAAGGACACGAGATGTAGGCTGTTAGCGAGGGCCAAAAAAATCTCCTAGAGAGGAAACCCCATAAAAGTTTCTCCTCTTCTTATAGATTCTTCAAATGAAGAATTCCAAGACCTCTACATCAAGACCAACACCCTTCCAAGACCAAGTCAAACCTTATGGAGGATGTGCTTTTTCTTACCAAGCCAAACCAAGTCAAATCTCTTTCAATTATAGAACTTCAACCCCCAGCTTTAGATTTCGACTTTCACTACAGGTCTAAATTTTCAGTCCCCTATAGCAAGCTACAACATCGCATGTGTGGGTGAACTAGGGCTCCTTAGGCTTCCTCCTTCCTTTGCTTTGGATGCTTCCTCTTTAAAGGCTTGTAGGTGACCAGATAAACTTCTTCTCTTCCAATTTTGGTTCTTATTTGATTACTTCAAAACTTCGACCTTGTAGCTACAGAAACCCTAGCCTTCTTCGCATGTGAGAGAGAGAGAGTGTGTAAAAATAAGAAATTTTGTCTTCCTTCTTCCTCCTAGACCTTCGCTTGCCTTTTTCCTTCTTGTTCTTGCTTCCTTGATGAGTGAGTGATGGATTCTCCAAATAAGGTCGAATTCTCTCTTATATATAGCCCTTCTAGGAGTACGAATTGCCCTAATTAGGCCGACTTCTCCACTACCAAGTTGACTTGGTCTTGGAGGGGTAATTTGACACTTTTGACTTAAAAATAATTCTTTGGACATGTTACAAAATGCCCAATGGGGTCTTTTACATATGACAATGACTCTATTGACTTCTTGACTCTATGACAAACCTTAGAAGCACATAATGGGTGCTTGACCTAAAATAAATTGATCTTGAACATGAAATTCATGCTATATATATATATATATATATATATATATATGCAAAAATCAAGAGTACATTACATATAAAGAAGACCGAACCTAGTTAAATATTTCAACAGGATTTACTATGCACAGGCCAAAAAAAAACTGCTCAACATCGACCTGTTCGGTGACACCCACGGAGTGTTAGGTGTGGAGCCTGATTATCTTCTGTATTCAAAGGTTTCAGCCGGATGTATACCCCAGGAAGACTGTACACCCCTCCACACGGGGGGGTGCAAGTCCCCCCCGCGGGGGTTCGGGGGGGCTAATCCCCCCCGGCTGGGGGGTCCGGGGGCCAGTGGTCCCCCGGCGAGGGTTCGGGGGCAGCGCCCCTGAAGCTAAAAATAGATGTAAAATTGCCTTGTAAAAGTCTAGTAATTTCTAGTCAATCTGGGCCGTTCATTAGGCGGATGATCTGACGGTAGAAGTTATGTTTAATTTAGGGTTTTTTGCCCTAGAAGGCAACCCCTCACTATATATGAGGGAATTGTATTACGTCTATATATATCTGTATTCTGAGTGAGGAAGAAAGAGGAGATTGAGAGCGAAGAGGGTGTTACAGCGGATCTGTTGTAGGTTGTATCTCTTTAGTTTGCTGGATAATATAATAAAAGAAGGACTGGCTATTTCTTCGTGGACGTAGCCCAAACTGGGTGAACCACGTATATCTGTGTCTCTCTTGTTTTATGCGTTTTTTGTGTTTATATTTCTGCAATATTTTATGTGTTCCATTGCTCCGTAATATATAATTTTCTAACACGGAGTAGGTGAAGTCTCGCCCTAGATGCTAATGGGTGACTATCAGAACAAATGTTTCTGCATGTCTAATAGGACTGTCTATGAAATATGACACTAGACTCCCAACCAATAGACATTTTATCATTCTCCTAGTACTATGCACTCTGCAATGCTTTAGCCCCTTGGCTCACTAGAGAGCGTACAAGTCCAAAAAGACAATGTGCGTGGGGTCAAAGTAACTTACACCTTCAGCCATGAATGGTGATATCCACAATATCAAAGACTTGTTCTTTTACAAAAATGCAATACTATCTAAAAACATTAACAACCTTATAAACAACCAAACCGTTGAAAACATTCACAATTATTCGGGGTTATCATAAAACATTAGATACACAGAGTTCCAATGTGTTGTAAACATCATACATTCGGTTATCAACAAAAAACATAAGAGGCAACCCAACCCTCCATCATCTTATATTATCATAAAGGAAAAGGCGTTATGCGCTTCAATACAAACATCATACCACCAACCTCACCAACCTTTCAAATCTACACCATGTACAGAATAGGAGAAACACTCATAATGAAAACCCAATCATATATGTATATCCATAAACTTTACAATAGAGTTACCTAGCAGCTATAGACTCCAACATACATTCCTACAACAACAGACACAAACATCCTAGAAACAAAATACTAGGAGTCGACGACTCGATACTTGATTTGGACTTATACAGAAACGCAACAGAGTACAATTATACACATAAACACAAAGATGCAACAGAAATAAAACTTCATTTCATTAATATCAAAGATCTGAAATATGCTTACATATAAAATGGAAATAAATTAGCTCGGGCAATGGTAGCTTATCTCTCAAAAGAGATGTGGTGGCTACATGCCTCTGAACTATGTTATAATGAAGCTCAAGGGCCTTTTCTTTATTGAACAACAAGGGGAAACCTTAAACAACCAAAACCCTAACCCTAGGAGATGGAACACCAAGAGTTTGTGGGCCCCATTAGGGTTAGTTAGGAATCCAACTTCTCGGGGTCGTAACTTGGTCATATGATCTTCATTTGGCGTGTACGATAGCTCATTGGAAAGACCTATCTAATTACTATAGGATTTACTGCAAGCCCATGCTTATTGCAAACCGCAATAAAAACACCGTTTAGGGGTTCAAAACAACTCTGGAAGTTTAGGACCCTAAAAACTACTAAAAATAATAAATGTTGCTATAATTAAGGAAACTAATGAAACTAACCAAAGGTCTAGGTGGAATAGGCAGGTGGCTACCAATATCCACCTGGATCAATACTTCCTTTACTAAACAAGATCCTCGATTCCATCCCCTCTTTTGTCCAACCCCAAATCTATCTTCGACATTCCTTTTTATCCCTGTCTAGAAGCCCTTCGAATCTTTTTAGTCCTCGTCCTGATCACTCTAACTGTCATCCAAGCCATTGGGATATTTCCTAATCCTATCTATGAGCTGGCTAATGCATACTAATTTCCCTTTGAAATATCTTCCCGCCGAGTTCAAATCCGGCATTCTTCCTTGACCTACAAAATATTTGTAACCTCCTCCCTACCATGACATCCCTTATCAGATTCATCCCTGCTGTAAAATCCTAACCACTGATATTTCCTTGTATGTGCTTCCTTTCCTCGGGTGTTGCTACCTCCTTCTTGTGCAACATCCACCTGCGCTGCACCAACCCTATGTTGCGCACCACCCATACCTTATGCGCTCCTCAATCCTCCTATGCAGTCCCATACATAAAACAATTAAACAAAAAAAATTATGGGCTCCAACAAACCCACAATAAAAAAATGTGGCTTGTCCCAAGCCACAGTCCCATACTTAACAAAATTAAACAAGAATATTTGTGGGCTCCAACAGACCCACAACAAAAAAATGTGGCTTGTCCCAAGCCACTCAATCGTCTTTCTTTGAAGTGATTTTTTTCATCTACGACCCTCTACAATGTCCTCCATGCTTCTTCGTGCACCTTGATCTTACCTTTTAATTCACCCTTCAGACTTTTGTCCTTGTGCTTTATTTCGACGGTCAGATCTTGGTTGAGAACACTCACATCCTCGTTGTTTTTAGTTTAGACATTGTTCAATAACTCACTACATTCTGTTAGTGTGAAATTTCTTGGAAGGTGTACCAAAAACACTTCACTTAAGTCACTAGGTGACACGTGACCCTAGTAACAATTTGTGACTGCTTATGCTTCAGATCTGTAATAAAACATGGAAAACCCTGCAACAAAAATAACATATACGATCCAAAGAAGAAAACAACAATTAGATATCCAATGTAATAACCCAATGGAAAGACTTTAAAATGAATAAATCTTTTATTGATAACACTTGGTAAAAGAGATCTACAAAAGGGTCTACAAATCCCCCTCCATGGGATGGGTCCTTTGATGTCCTTGATGCTTCAATAGTTTATATTCTCTCTCAATATGTGAAAAACCCAGAACAATGTGGATAACTCAAATGGGAGCTCAAAAGAAAAGAGACGATAATGGTGACGATGATAATAATCATGGTGAAGAATGAATGGAAAAACCTCCTATTTATAACAAAGTATTGAGTTAATCTAAAAAATGGAGAATAATAAAATAATATTGACCAAATCAAGATCTAACCGTTAGGAATACTTTATTATATTTTTTGGAGAGGGAAAAGATATTCAAAATGATTAGATATCTTTATTTAAAAAGAATTAACAAATAAAATGATTTATTAATTATTTCGTGAGGATTAAGAATGGTGTGAAATTGAAATAATTATTAAATAGTGATTTATTTAACTATTCCTAGGGGACTTAGTCAACTGTGACAATGAATAATTATTTAAAAAATGATTTAAAAATTATTCTTAGAGAAAATTAAATAAATAATGATTTATTCAATTATTCTCATGGGGTTTTGTAATTTTAATTAGATTTTTTTTTAATAAAAATGGTTTACTAAATTATTTCCCATGGTGAAAGTGATTTTACTTTGGTAAAATTAATCATACATGGTGTATTTCGATCCGCCTACTTAGAAATGGCTAGGTGATCATTTCTTGGTGATAACAGATTGCCCCCCAACGTATGAGTGTTAGGAGCAAATAAAATGACCGAAATATGTAGTAGGTTACACTTCCACGAGACACCAAGGGGAGTCAAAGACAAAGAGAGATAACTGAAGCAATGCAAGGACGAACAAAAATGGAGGGGGCGAGACCTACTAAACTGATAGAGGTCTCTTTTTATGTTGGATTACATTATCTCAAATGAGGTGGGGGAAGCATACCCATAACCGCCGAGATAACCATGTACACAGAATAATGATGAGCCCAACAATGTGGGACTGAGATACAAAGTACATGATACATGACATTTTGGCATCAATGGGCTAGAAAATAATACAATGGGTCCCATATACATAATGCACCTGTAAAAACATAGGTCAGGACTAAATACAATAACATTTGAGTACATCAG
The DNA here is from genome assembly GCA_031772625.1 of Pinus tabuliformis. Taxonomy (NCBI): domain Eukaryota; kingdom Viridiplantae; phylum Streptophyta; class Pinopsida; order Pinales; family Pinaceae; genus Pinus; species Pinus tabuliformis. The sequence continues at coordinate 994,097,337 of CM062807.1, read as the reverse complement.
ACATAACTCCCCTCAAGCTGACATGGTGAGGGAGGGGGGCGAGGGCGGGGGATCACAACCCAATAAGCTCTGTTGAACAGGGAAGGGATCTGAAGATCTTAATGGGATCATCTGAAGGAGACATTCTTGTTGTGGGTGTTGCAAGTGGCTGAAATCGAACCCATCACATCTGCGAAACTACATTTGAGGATGGATCAACATCGGCAGGCATCTGGGCATGTGGGGAGATACCTTAAGGGCCACCCCCTCATGAGGTAAGAAACATCTCAGACACACTCGGATATCACTAGGACAATCGTCTGGATCACCGAACCATCAAGTGTATGATTCTTAATTGTGCGATAAGGAGCTGGCGTCGAGCACGTGAGAAACAACCAAGTCAAAGGGAAATGATGATTCCCTTTGCTTGATCTAAGGCATCGAACAAAGATGGAAGATGGAACCAAGGTACACCACCCTATAGACTGCTCTTCTGGAATAAATGTGTTGAGGTTGACAGAAGAGGGCCTGCCAAAGTTAAGGCAATAAGGAATCCTTAACAAAGGCACAAGGTATCATAGTAGAGTGACTGATGGACTGACACCAGGGATGATGATGGAAGGAAACAAGATGAGTGGCAGACTGACGATTTCCCTTCTCAAAGCATGGCATGTATGGTTGACCTAGTAGTGATTGAATCGATCCCAGAGGGGATGATCAATGACTCAAACGGGGGTATGGAAAAGATGGAGCAATAGAGCTGGAGGTCAAATATGAATATAACAGAGTGCATATGACCCAAAGATGTATGGAACACTGTAACTAGACTTAAGGGGACTCAGAATAGACTCCATAGATATAATGGTGACTCGATGATGTTACCACATAGGGGAGGCCTAGAGGGGGCCGTGAAAACATGAGTTAATGATGGTCACTCATGAAAAAAATCGACACATGAGTCAACTAGTACAAAGATAAAGTGGTACCAGAATACGGTTGGCTCAAATGAAGAAATTTGATTTTAGTAGGCAGTAAAGTGAGACCTCATGGGACAAATGGCTTCCTGGTGAAGTGTCAAATTATCAAAAACAAATAGAGACCCATTATAAAACCCGGTGAGATATTTCCAACGGTGTTAACAGTTCGTCAAACGGAGCTACGGTTGGATCACAATGGGCGATGAAAAAACTAAGGTTTTTCCTATAAAAGGGATATTGTCCCCCAAATCCAATTCATTTGCATAGTGAGATATGGAGAATTTAGAGAGGAGGGTAAGGCCCTAAACCTTGTGGAGATCATAACAGACAAACCAACCGTCGGAATTAGGGTCTGCAAGTTGGAGGTAGGTGGCCTAACCTTACTCATCATTTTTGGTAGATTAGACTTTCATATTAGGGCTTCAATTCACTGTGGGGGACCCATGCTCATCCTCACGGTCACAACGCAGTTTTGGGGGCTTGTTCAGCATTCTGGAATGCGAAAACTAGGCTCATAAGTGCGTCTAACACAGTTTTGAGGGGAAAAAACTGCGTTCTGGGCTGAGAAGAGAAGCATGACTTGTGGTCTGTGGTGAGTTGAAGCTAAGAACCAAACATGCATGCCTTTGACTTTGAAATGAAAAAACATAATGTATTTTGCAGGTATGGTAGAGCTAAAGGTGTCATGGCGAGAAAGAGATTTGGAGCCCCTCCATATTGAGATTCAGGGGAATCAAGCAGTGAGAGGGATTTTGGCACGATATGTTGTGCTAAAGTTCTTAGAGAACCCTTTGATGAGGGTTAGTGAGCCCTTGCTATTGAGGATTGTGAGTTACTGGGACCCAGATCATGAGACCTTCGTAGTACAAGGGCACAAGATCAAGATCATGATCCAAGACATATATTTTCTGATAGGATTGCCCCCCTTGGGGGTAGTGTGGGAGATACATCCAATGCTACTCATGGGAGGCATATATGTGAGTTTGTTGATCGTCATTGTGTACCATGGGTTTGTGAAAAGGGCACGACCATTCAGATCAGTGACCTAGAGAGGCTTGAGACACAAGCTACAGCCGCAACAGTGTTGCGAATTTTGGGTAGTCATGCCTTCCACTATATCATTGGGAGGCAGATGATGTTGGTGGAGAGTGTGTTGGTAGGGACATACTACGAGTCGGCCCAGATGATGTTATCGTTGCTGAAACGATAGTTGACACTATGCATACGGAGGACCAATGTTAAATATTTGTTTGGGATAGTGTTATTCTCACTCTTTTTTGAAAAGATGACCACGATCCATCCTCAGGTACAGATCTGTGATGGGGGCCCACAGGAGCCTAGGATGTGCCGTTGGGGTCAGTTATTACGACGAGGTGGAGGAGGGGGAGTCAGGCGAGTGTTCCGTCTTGAATTTTTTTCTCATTGGGACCAGATGCCACTGTACATAGATGACTATCGGTATAGTGGCATGAACTATCAAGGGGATCTTGACTTACCACTTTCGGCGGAACGAGCATGGGGTCTAAATGGTGAGTGAAAGTTGTTATATATTTGATGCATTGATAGTTTAATAAATATGTGTATATGGTACTGATTTCTAAACTTTGTGTTATGCAGATATAGCATCGGTGAGGCCGATAAGATACATGGGATGAGTTGTAGCACCTGGAGTTGCGAATCAGGGTGGGGCCACATCATAATAGAGATCGAGGAGTGATGCTCTATTGGAGGATCTCCAATGCATATTTGACGTGCTATTGACTGGGGTGATAAAGCGCGGGTGGCATGAGCTAGAAGATCAGTATACAGATGAGTGCACTGGTCTTCCCTCAGAGTGGCAAGGAATCACGGGGCACTTTGCTATGGCCGGTCAGGCATTATGAGACCTACGGGATGGTGGGATGGATTCATTGGCATGGGAGCCTCCACATGATAGTGATTAGGCAGAGGGACATGTGGGTCTGAATTTTTGTTTTGTGATAACATGTGAATGAGCATGTCGGACGTATTTAGAGTAGTGGACTCAAAACGTTGTATTATGATACATATTGTTGATGGATGTCTTCTTGTATATGCATGTGATAAATTCCAATCTAAAATGTTATTTGCAATGGTATCTACATAGTGATTTTGGGCTCTAGGAACATGATTAAATGTAATGGATTCAAATTCACGTGCCAAAAGCTTAACTCGTAGATATTTTCTAAATAGGACATGATTATGCACATGATAAACGTCGTTTAATTGCATGACAAGTAGCAAGGAATCAAGACAAACATGAAGGTGAAGGATGCGACAATCAAGGGCATCGGCTAACAAACCTATCACAACATCATATTCGACCTAGTTATTGGTGGTAGATCTAATGCAAACGCCATTTGAGTGGAGTAACGAATGCAAGGTGGTGAAAATGGCTCAAGCTGTCGAGGCTATATTCCTGGTGAAGTGAATCGCACCATCGACAAAACCGATATAAGGTGTGGATGATGGATCCATCTGAAAGACACAAGAAGACAATGCATAAGATGGTGGGGAATGAAAAATACCTAAATGCAAGAAGAAAGAAATAGATACACACATTTCAATGGGAAATGCTATGCGTAAAATTTCTTGAGGTAGAGTGCATTTCGAGGATTGGGAAATATTTCTCCTTCTGGACCCTCTAAAAGGTATTCCCCTTTGCCCAAAGACTTAAGAATGATGTAAGGTTCTAGCCATAATGGCTCAAACTTCCCATGCCCCAGGATATCATAGGCATGGTCATAAACAAGAACAAGGTCGCCTTCGTGGAAGGTACGAGGGTGGACTTTTCGGTCATACTAAGCTTTCGTGCACTTTTTGGCCGCTTCGATGGTTTGCAATGCAACACGACGGTCTTCACTAGCGCGCTAAAGCATGATAAGTCGTTGTTCCAAAGGTTGGGTGGCCGGGAGGAGTTCGACGACAAGGTGGAGGGAGGGGATTTCACACTCAATTGATAAGACTGCCTTCTCTCAAAAAACAAGGTGGAAATGAGTGAACTCGATGGCGGGCTTAATAAAAGTTCTATAGGCCCAAAAAGCAGGGAAGAGCATTAAATTCTAGTTGGTCTTGTGTTTATTCATTGTTCGCTGAAGCATAGTCTTAAGGATTTTGTTTAAAGATTCAACTTTGCCATTACCTTGCGGATAATAAGACGACAAATATTGGTTTTCAAAGCCCAACAGAGAGGAGAGATCATGCCATATCTCATCTTCAAAGTGTTTTCCATGGTCGGAGACCAATTGTTTAAGAACCCAAAATCGAGCGACGACATGGTTAAAAAAAAGACAGTTGCAGTATTCGTAGTCTTATTGAACGTTGGCATGGCTTAAGCCCATTTGGTAAAATAGTTGATGACCATGATAATATACTTGTGGTTATTAGCATATGGGGGTTGACACTCCATAAAGTCAATAGCCCATTTACAGAAAGGCCCGGCTGCGATGACTAGATGGAGGGGAACAGGTGGAGCTCGCGCCTTAGGGCCGTATAACTAGCAATTGGGACAGTGTTTAACTGCCTCAATACAATTGCTAAAGAGAGAAGGCTAAAAGTATCTGACACACATGATTTTATGGGTAGTGGCCATTCCAGAGAGGTGACCACCACAAGTGCCACCATGGTAGGCATTAAGCACTTGCTCAGCTTCAGCATGGGTGAGACAACGACGAAGGACAGTGTCAACACCGCGATGATAAAGATCATCACCGATGAGGAGGTAGCGAGGGGCTTGATGTCAAATACGTCGTTGATCATCACGAGTGAGGTGGGGGGTGAATTTATGGGTTCGCAAATAGGTAAGAATGTCACCATACCAATGATATTCCGAGGTAATGGCGAACAAGTGTTCATCTGGAAGATCATCATTTACCAACGGATCAAGAATACTAGTGGGAAATTCGGAAATGAGTTTAGCAAGGGATAAACCTATTTTACTCTTAGGTGTGACAAATTCAAGATCGAATTCTTAAAGGATAATGATCCAAAGGGCGTACCTAACGTTAATGATTCGTCAACTTAATAGGAAAGCCATGGGGTTGGAATTAGTCACAACTTTGGTGGTACACATAAGGATATAATGACGAAGATTTTGAACAGAGAACAGAACAACCAGTGCCAAATTTTCTTCGTGTGAATAGGACACAGGGGGACCATTAAATGACATAGTAAATGACATGCTCATTTCTGACATAATCTTCTTATATGAGGACCCCAGTGACCGAATAAGTGGACAGAGAGATCTACAAGATGAAATCCCTCTCAAAGTTAGGTGGACTAATCAAGGGAGCAGAAGTGAAAGCACGTTTGAGGGCATCAAAATACTTTTGATCATGGTCATCCCAAACAATTGGAATCTTAGATTAAAGGAGTCTAAGAAACCCATGTGTCATGGTGCCATAGTCAGGAACAAACATACAAAGAAAGTTAGCTTTGCCTTGGAGGCTTTGTAATTGGTGAAGGGTATAAGGAGGAGGAAGTTCGAGAATGGCTTGAACTTTTAGAGGGTCAAGAGTGATACCATATTTTGAAACTTTGAAGCCCAAATTCGGGCAAAAGGAACGCAAAAGACACACTTAAGGGGGTTGAGGCGAATGTTATACTTGCGACATCAAAGAAACACGGTACGCAAATCATGAAGGTGTTGCGACCGAAGTTTGGAACGAGTGGTGAGATCATCTAGATATGCAAGGATAATATGAGCCAGGTCATGAAAATAGTAGGACATGGCACGCTGAAAAGTGGCCCCAACATTCTTTAAACCGAAAGGCATGACCTTATAAGTGAAATTTCCACACATACTAGTGAAGGAATTTTTAAGCTGATTGGCATAACGGATACGTATTTGGTTATATCTGGAGAATCCATCCATAAAGGAGAGAAACTCATACCCCACACACTCATCAATGACCTGGTCTATGAAGGGTGTGGGAAAGTTGTCTTTGGGACAAGCTTTGTTCAAATCGCCGAAGTCTGTGCAGACACGAATGACGCTTTGTTTCTTAAGAACGAGAATAGGATTGGAAACCCATGTGGTGTATTCAATGGGATAGATGAAACCAACCTTCTTGATCTTATCAATTTCAGCTTTGATAGCTTCACGTTTGGAAGGATGGATAGGCCTTTGATTTTCGTGGACAAGGATGGCATCGGGCCAAGTGTCAATGTGATGTTCAACAATGTCGGGATCAAGTCCAAGGATTTCAGAATAAGACTAGGTGAAAACATCAGATAATTATTTGAATAACTTAGTGTAAGCATCAATTTCCTTCGGGGTGCATTGTGCCCCCAAGATGATATTCTCTTCGATACCTGGTTTATTCAAAATGTTAATTTTTATGGTAGGGGAAATGTTAGCCATATTTCCTTCTTCAAAAGCATCTGGTGTGGGAATGGGATTTCTAAACCAATCGACTTCACCATGAATGAAGTCTTTGGACTCCATAACATATTGGTCATGGGTTTGCTATGGAAGGAAGTACGCATGATGGTGCATATCATCCAAAATATAATCGGGAGTGGTCATGGCTTCCATGATGTCTTCATTAGAATGGAAGACAGGAGGGTTGGAGGAAGAGAGACCACATGATGAAGAAGAGCTACGTGAGGCATCTCCATGAGAGATAAGGTTCACATACGCATCGTCAAGGTTGGGAGACATATGACTAGTAGATGGAAGATCTACCAATGTTGAGACCAAGGTGTTCGTTAGAGAAGGTTCAACATAATCATAATAGGAGACATCAAGGGAGTTCCAATGCATCGATCCCATGGATGATAACATGTAGAGAATGATAGGTACTATCCATCATATCACGTCAAGGGGAGGAATCACAATGGTTGGTTGAGATACCTCATATTCTGGTGTAGGAGTGGGACCAAAATCTGCAGGTAGAGGAGAGGTGGAATCACTACGAGCGACCTCTAATTCATGAAGCACTTGAAGTGTATCATGAAAATATTCGAGATGGGGACATCGATGAGAATAATGGCCATAATTATCACATAAAGCACAGGGGTGATTCGTGCGTAATGATCTATTCTTCTTAGTTTACTCAAGTAAGGTGACATGGACCTCAGAAGTGTTAGAATCAAGGAAGGTATCAAAGACCACATCCTTGGCATGAGGGAGTTCTAGACAATTATTGGTGGCATGAACAAAAACATCACACAAATCACATGGAGGAATAGGCTTTGGTGTCTTAGGAGGAGTTGGAGTTGTTGGGGTGCCTTGTTTTTGGTTCCCTTTTTATGGGATTTCCCCCCCTCGCCATATGCTTTCACAACAAGAGTAGGTTCCCACTAATGTTGATGTGGAACTGAAGCAAAGGCAGGGGTAGGAACAACAGGTTGGACCTGGGTCAAAGCAGTGTAAGGTTTTAGTTAATTGGGGGGAGTGTTTGCGAGAGGATCGATGTACCATATTGGGATCCCCAAAGTAATGTTAGGAAAACTCAATGTGGCCATGACAAGTGTAGAATAAACTTTAGGTGGGGGGGATAAGAACGATATTTGACTAGAAGGGTAATGGCATGGAGAAACTACTCCAAGATGGTTAAGGTCTAGGGGAATGGTTTCGGGCATAAAAGGATTAGGAGAGATACCAGCAGAAGGAAATGGTCCTTGAGGAGTAGTACCAGAAGGCCAGGTTGAGAAGATGTTGGCTGCTATGAAGGCATACCAGACCATTTGTGGACGGCCCATGATGTTTGGAGCATGTGAACACTGGATGAGCTAGGCTCAAAAGGAGTAGGTGGTGGACCATAATAAGCACCAAGCAAAGTGGAATATTTGTAGACTCTAGGACATACATTGGTGAGGGACAAGACAATCTTATTGTCAGTCATAAAGGATATGTTGGGCTGAGCTGAAGCTTGAGATTTGGGATCGTAGTACGTCAACTGATCGACGATGAAGATATTTCCATTGTGGGGAAAGCACATATTACAGTGAACCGCAAATGTGAAAACTGACATAGAATAGGTATAACTACTTACCAAAGGATGTTATAATCTAACGGGGCATTGATGACTTTGGTATCAATAGATAAAATCTTGCGAACAACAATGATTGGACAGTTGCAATATAAGCCAAGGGGTTGTGAAGGATGACCATCCCAAGCACAGAGAGTGATGGTGGATGGGGACTGGTTCGGGGAACCAAGTCGCTTCCAAACACTAGCAACCATCACACAGGTGGAGGCTCCTTCATCTATGATATACCGCTAAATAACGATGTTTCTAATTGAGACTGGTATCTGAAATGTGACGGATGAAGGAAGGGGAGGATTTTCCAACTTGTCAACATGAAAGACAATCGTATGATCATCTTGGGGATCCACAACACCCACAATAGAGATTAGACATTTCCGTTTGGATGGGCACGTTTGGAGGACTTCGAGTGTTGACATGGTCGTAGGAGACTTATGCTATATGTATAGACGGCTTTAACAGAAGCAACATTTTGACATAATGGACCTTTGGGGATCTTGGGAATAACCTCTACCTTAAGTGAAGGGATTTGTAAGATGCCATTAGATGTCGACAAAGGCTCAATGGAAACTTAGGGTTGGGACTCAGTCGCTGACTTAGCGGGTGGCTTGTTGTATTGGTGCGATCGAGTCTGGAGATTAACTTGTTCAATATTGACCTCATCATAATTCATCATAAGAATCTAATAATCATGGTGACCAGGTGGTGGAGCTGGTAGAGCTATCTGACCTTGTGTAGTTTGGGCAACAATATATTCCTTGTGAGGAAAAGGATTGGTAAGCATTGCCGGTTGAGATGAAGTAGGAGGGGGAGGAGGAGCGATGGGCTGCAGTCCTCGAGAAGTAGCTACTTGAGCTTCCCATACTTGATGCATCTGAGGTGTTATCACTCTAAAATTTCCCTAGGGTTGTCCAATGTTGTGTTTAAATAAATAATAGAGGTAACCACAAACCTACTTTCGAGATCAAGATCTAGCCTTCCTAATGCTGAGAGAGGGCTCTCTCTTAATGATTTAACTTTGTTGAGTTAATTGATTTTAGGCTAGTTATGTAAGCTTGATTTGGTTTTGATTTGATTTGTTGGTGGAATTACTGACTTAGATGGATAGAAGATTGTCTATTTTCCATTGGGCTATGGAGTCAATGTGTCAAGAAAACAAGACTGAATCAAGTTCTAAAGGAAGTGTCCACAAGGCAAGGTAGCTGAGCAATTTCAAATCTTTGAGGCTGGGGGGTAAAGTGGTTTCAATCGAGATCAAGGAGCAGTTAAGGATTCCTTAAACCAGATAATGAGGGAAATGAAAGAGGTCAATCGAAATTAGGGAGTAATGAAGAATTCCCTACTCTGGATATCAGAAGAAAACATCAAAATGAATAACAGTTCAGAACAGAGTGTAATTAAACATATTCTACAATAATATTCCTGTTATAACATTTAAATCTAGAAAACATACACGTTTTTGGAATACTTAAGAAAATAACAATTTGAACAATTGAAGGATACTTCACTGAAGTTTCCCAACACATGAATCCTGTAATGCAATGCCTTTATTACTTGTCTAGTCTGTTGACTTGAAAATGGTGAAATAAGCCCTCAGGTTGTAGATGAATTCCAATATAGAAATGTTAATAAATCCACAGTCCATTCTTCGACTTGTGAAGTATTTATACAAAACTATTAAAAAATATCTTAAAATTGATTTAGGAGTTATTCAAGGAAAATGAAATATCTTCATGCAAGAAGATAGAGACAGCTATCTAACTAATGCAAGTTGTCCCTATTTATTTTCTTTGTTGTTTGTTGCTTTCTCTCTTTTGTTATTGCTCTACGCTGGCTGTCCCTTTACTCTGCCTTTGAATTTTAAACTCTGTCTTTCATCTGATACTCTTTGACTTAGATGATCTATTACTCTCTGTTGTTTTACCTTGACTGCTCTGTTTTTACTGTTTTACCTTTCTTTTTCACAGTAAATCATTAAGCTTTTCCCAATATTTTGCATCTGGTAATTTTAATCTTTACCATTCTTCTGAATATTTCATTAGCCTCTATGTATTTTGCAAAAGTAGGTTTGTTGATAAAGAGATATTTTACCTCATGTTGGAGGTAAAAGAGATTCTCAAAAGTCTGATATAGCACTTTTCCTGTTGGAAATCCTTTCATGGCTGAATTGTTTTCTTGTTCCTTTGCCACTTCTATGATTTTCTTATCATAGCCTTTATGCCTCATCAACCTATCATTAATAACCAAAGGATTTGGCAGGCCTTTCTGCCTCAACACATCAAATTTTACCATAAATCTGGTTATTGCAAGCTCCATGTTTTGACACTTGTCTTCAAGTTGTACCATCAAGTTCCTCTTAGAGATTACCTTTTTCACTTATAGAATTATTTCAGTCCTGTCACTTATGCCAATCTCTTCCAATTCCTGTTTGTTCTTGGAATTAAGAAACTTAATGATTTCATTGGCCTCCTCTAGTTTTCTACCAAGTTCTTCCTTAACTTTTTGAATAGCTTCATTTGCTTCCTTGATTAAGTCCTTCTGCTCAAAGATGACTTGGATGGATGGCCAAATATCATTAATAGAGTTAATGATATTGGCCCACAGCTGCTGCTTTGCTTGGGCAAGTGGTTCTTTCACTATTAATTCTTTTTCTAACTTCTGTATTCTCTCAGTCAATATGTTTGACTTCTTTGTTTCATTTTTTCTTGATGATTTGTGCCGAATTCTTTTCATCTTCTAGACTTTTTATTTGATCTTTGAGTCTATTTATTTCATTCGTCTAGATGGACATATCCTGCATAACTTTGAATAATTTACCTGCTTCATCACTAGGATGAGTTGTTGCTGTAGATGATTTTGTAAGTGATGTAGTTGCTGATGTAGTGGGAAGTGTTGTAGCTACTAGAGTTGTTGTGGCCGTTGAAACTGTTAAAGTAGAGGGAACTGCTATAGTAACTGTAGGACTAGTAGTGACAATAATTGGTTCCATACTGGCCTTTTTCTCCTGCACTAACTTATCCATCTCATTTTCCATTTCTGTTAATTGAGTAGTTAACTGAAGAATGAGGTTCATCATATCATCTCTATGGTTTTGATTCTCTAAAACTTCCTTGGTCTATGGATGTTCAATAGGAGGCAATTTTAGCTGCTTCTTCAATGCAGCAATGTCTGCATTCTTTTTCTTAATGAGTTCTTCTACACCTTTGACATTCTTTGGATCATATCCCACTTCAATAACCAAATCTTCAAGGGATTTAATTTTGTTATCCTTTGCTTGTGAGGATGCCTTCTCTAGTTTCAACTGTGCTTTTACATTTTCCAAAGAATTGTGAAGCTTTCGGGCACTCATAGCTTTGTCGGTCATAGTTGAGTATAACATTTCTCCTGCTTGCTTATGAAATTCTATTTGGTCTATAGGATGAACATCTTTGATAGAAATCTCATAATCTGTCTTTTTGTAATCTGCTGTTGACTTAGGATGCTGTACTGTGGGCTGCAAAAAGGTCATCTACATTTTTCCTGTCTTATAATCAAATGCAGATATCAATCTGTTCTGGTCGCTAGGAGTCTGCTTCAAGTACTGTGAATATATTTCAGCTTTTATTTCTTCATTTTTGGCCTTAATATCTTTGTATCTTTCTTTGATGTCTATCTCTTTGTCCATTGGTTCACTTGAAGAAGAGACTTCAACACTATGCTGCTTCCTGATCATCTGAGTACTAGAAGTTGAACACTGATGAGTTTCCTTTGAAACTGATGGGGGTGCATTTTTTTTAATCACAGTGTCTGTATCAATGATCTCAATTGTATCAATTTCTTCTTGCTCATCTACTAGATTCAACTTTGTTCTTTTTCTATATGTAATTTTAAATTTGTTATCTGTTGTCTCTTTGTTTGAGCAAGAACCTTCTTCTCTAGTCCTTTTTACATTTCTGTCCTGTAGAGCTGGAGTATGTAGAATGGAACTAGTATCCACCTACTCCTCCATATCCAGTAAGGTGTTTTCCAACCACTGTTTGGTTGGCATATCTTTCAATCTCTCGCTTGGACTCATGGATAAAAGGGCTCAATTTAAACTTGAGTCTCAGTTTGTTTATGACACCCAAAGGATCATACTGCCATTTAAAACTATCATTGAATTTCATTTCTTGTAAACATATTTCTGCTTCCTCTTCAACCTCCCTATTATTGCAGATAAAAGGACCAAGCTAGTTTTTTATTTTAAACTGCATTTTCTTCCTGGCTGATAGAAAATTCACATCATCTGAATTTATGATCTATTTGATATATTCTAGTGCAAATATCCTCATGGGGAGATATTTGGGCAGCTTATATGGAGTGAGTTGACATCCATACACCCTAATTTCAGTGTAGTTCTGGTATAAATACCAGTCTCTTGTTCTACTGTGTTTGGACAACTGTAAAACTTTCTTTATTTCATCACTGATCCTGGGTTGATTGCTACTGCTTAGCATGTTAACCACTAGGTGAACAAATGAATCAATGAAATCCTTGTAGTTGAAAACAATGGAATATATTTGGATTAAGGGTGTCCAAAAGAAAATAGATCTAGGATTGCCCTTAGTGTCCAGTTTTTGGATGTTAACTATAAACCTTTTTGTCTGGAAGTATAGAAACATATGAAACAATACTAAAGAGTTTTTGAATACTGTTTCATATGGCAATCTGATCAATTGATCATGGATTCTGTCTGCTAAGAATTGGGCAAAATTGAAAACTGTAGCTGGAGGCTTGCCTAGGCAAAAAATAGAAAGGAAACCAAGTATAGGCTCATCTACATGTTCATTAGTGGTATATCCTAGAATACAAGACAACATGGTTACAATCTGTCTGGCTCTCTCAGAGAAAATGGTGGCAGAATATGGAGGGTTGTCTGTAGGAACTTGAACTTTTTCTAGGAGGAAAGTCTGAAAAATTTGGGATCTCTTGGGAAGGTCCAGCTTTAGGTACAGATCAATTAGGTTTTCAATAGAAAATGGGGTTTCATTAGGCTTTGGCTGGATCTGCAACATTTCATTTATTGATCCTGCAGTGATTGTGAACAAAATTTTCTGGTTAGGAGAGACTATGGCTCTTTGACTTGGGATATAGCAGAGTTGGCATAGGTGGATGATTTCAGGGAACTGGTATACCTGTGGGAACAAGTATTTGGGTAAATTTGACTCCCATAGTTGAATATCATCATTCTGGTTGAGGAATTTATCTTTGCTCCAGCAGTGGAGTTTTAACAGATTGCTAGGGGAGGTTGTGTCTTTGATTTGGAAATCTTTATCGGCCAATGGGAGGTGGCCAACATCTAGGTGAGGAGTTTGCAGGGGTTTTGCATCTAGAATGCTTTGGGAATCCATAGATTTGTTTATTTTATTAAATTTATCACTATCTGGCTTAAGAAGTAGGCTTAGGACCTCTGGGATAGTGTGAAAAGATGAATACAGTCTGCAAAAAAGTGTTTTGGATGCAACAATGGCTTTATTTAGGTCGACAAGGCTTTTAAATTGGTTCAATTGATTAACCTATTAGAAATGTTGTGCAAAGTTTAAGTACAGGCCTTCGGCACTTCAGGAATACCTGGAAAATGAAGCTTTGGTATGCAGAAGGGTTCTCTGGGGGCAGCAGAGGCTTTTTGAGGCTTCAATGGTCTTTATGCTGCTTCAAATTGGAGTTTGCAGCGTCTTCTAGTTGTAAATGGCTTAAAACAGTTCAACAGATTTTCTGGGCTTTATAATGGGTCGACAGAGGTTCTTTCTGCAACCTCTAACATAATAAGAGTGAAAAGGTTGGAAAGGGCGGCTTTTTCGTTTTTCACCAACAATGGTTAATTTTTGGGCGAGGGGTTAAGTTTAAACAACAGGGTGTTTTCATATAACGCGAGGAGGCAGTAAGGTGGTTTATTACGTGCCCAAAAGTGGTATGGTGGTATTATTTTGGAGGACGCGATATAACGTGGGGTTGCTACGTAGCGAAAAGGTGGGTTGGGAAAACAACTTATCTCGCGCACTTTTGATATGTTAACAGTCAAACGCCAGAGCGCACGATATGGAAAGCGGGTCGTTGGATCTAGAGGTGTGTTATTAGAGGGTTATCGGGTAACAGAGTTGTGAGGGATGAGTCGAGGATTTGATTGGCAGGGTCCGGGGATAAGTGATGCGGCGGGTATTAAATTTATTCAAAAGTTTTGTGAGGGTCGGGGAGTTATGAAGTGGGGGGCTTGAATTTAATTAAAACAAGTCTTCAATTAAAATTTATCATGCGGATTTAGTAAAGGGGAATGGGATTTTGAAAGGAATAAGGGTTTTTAGGAGGGGAAAAATATTAGGGAATGAAAAGTAATGAAGGGGTAATGAAGGGAAATTAATAAATCAGACATGTAAGGGGTTTAGTGAGATGAGGGGAAATTAGTGAATGAGCTTTAGTATTTAGGACTAAAATTATATAGAACTTTTTAGGGTAAATACCCAAAGTAATATACGACTTTTGTAAATGTCTTATTTCTTTGATAATTCCCCCTACACATGAAACATAGGATTAAGCATGATGAAGGTGCATTTGAGCTAGCAACCTTATGCATTCCAAAACCTCTTTTACCTACCCTTTATTTACCCTAGCATTTTTTCTTCATTTATTGGGTGCATTTGAGCTTGTTGACCCTTTATTTCTTTTTCTTTTGTAAGCAAACTATCTAATTCTAATCTTATAACTTCCAATGGCTCAGATTAAACTGATGAGATCATTATTATTCTCTACCTAACTATTGATTTGCCAAGATTAAACATTTTGGCTAGATCTTTATTCTCTATCTATGAGCATGAAATTTAAAGCATGAATGAATTAAGATTAAACTATTTGACCATCATGGATTGTGGCATTTTTGACAATCTGCACACAACCTTATTTTGCAAAGTAAAGTAAAAAGTAGTGGCATTTGAATTTGCATCACTTTTAGAATCTATTTTTTATCTCTTTTTGGTGGGGTTGATATTTTATTTTCTTTTTTGATCCTTTTCTTTTAGTCCTTTGATTTTTCTTTTAGGACTTCACCCTATTTACATTTTTTATTTTTAATATGGGAAAACATTTTGCAGAAAGCAAAATTATGTACAATATTACAACACTGATCATAGTCAATTCAAAATTATGAATCCTATTATTATAGGAACCTAACAATGGCTCCACATGGGGATGGAATTTCCTAGTGAAATGTCAAGATATTTAAGATCAGTAGCCTTTGAAACTTTGACTGTGCTTCCCTTGTAACTGATTTTCTGTGATCTGCTTTATTCATACATATGATGCTACACCTTTCAAAGCTTAGGGCCTTCTCTTCAGGCTTCAACCTAAAAGGTAACCATCCAATCCAATCTAAACTTTGCAATGTTATGTACAATGAGCAAAGTAAACAAGTGAACTATTGTTAATATGGGGAAAAGTAATGCTTCAACATTCTACCATTGACTAGTCCACCTGGTAGATCTGTTCCATGTAACTTCTTCAATAAAAATGCATTGTTACCTCTGTAACCATAATGATGTAAGGGCCTTACCATAGGAAATCAAATTTCCCATGTTTACCTTTTTCTTCTCTTCTGGAATCCCATTTGAGTACTTTGTCACCTATGTAAAAATCATCAGCTTTGGTTCTCTTATCAAAAATCTTTTTGATTTATCTTGGATCACTTGGGATTTGTCATAGACTTCTCCCCGAGTTTGTTGCAAATGTATTGTTTGATTTATCCTCCTTTGGATATCATTGGATTCTACCTGCAGTTCTTGGATCATCTTCATCACTGGTACTCCTAAAGAGGATGGAAAAAAAACATCCATTCCATATACTAGTTGATAAGGAGATGTACCAATGGACTTTTTTGTAGTTAGTCTGTTTGCCCATAAGGCATTAACCAACTTTTTGTTCCAGGTCTTCTTATTGTCTTTTAACAGTTTATTGATGATATTAACAAGGCTTTTGTTTGAGGATTCTACAAGTCCATTACCTTGAGGGTAATAGGCGGTGGAATGACCAAGGATAATGTGATATTGGTTACAAAAGTCTACCATTTTCTTAGATTTGAAGGTAGCAACATTATCAGTGATGAGCTTTTGTGGGCATACAAATCTAGAAAGGATGTTGTTCTCAAGGAATGAAATGATGACAAAATCTGTGGCTTGTCTAGAAGGGATGGCTTCTATCCACTTGGTGAAATAATCAGTGGCTGTCAAAATCCATTTATGTTGGGTAGAGGATGCTGGGTGAATTTCACCAATGAAGTCTAGAATCCATTTATGAAATGGCATTTATGTGAAGATAGGTTTGAGGGGTAAAGGTAATAGTTTTTTCTTGCCTTCAAAGATTTGGCATTTGTGACAGGAGGTCGCATATTTTCTGACATCTGCAAAAAGGGTGGGCCAGTAAAAACCTGCCCTTAGAGTCTTATCAGTAGTTGTTTTCCAGTATACATGTCCCCCACAATCCCCTGCATGAAATTCCTGCAGGACTTTGTCAGCTTCATCTTTTAATAAACAATTTAACAAAATGCCCCCATTATCTTTCCAAAATAAAAAATTGTCTAAGATACAATATTTCATTACTTTCATCTTTAGGAATCTACTTTTAGTACTAAATAAACCAAGAGGAGCTTGTAGGTTGAGTAAAACGAAAATAATGTTTGCATACCAGGGTGAATCTATGAAAGCTTCACTAATTTGTGGAGTCGCCATCTCTTCCTGATCATCTATAGCAGCAATGAAATTTATGTCTAAGGCTCGACAGTTCGATTCAGCCATGAGTTTGGCTAAACCTTGGCCTTTAATCAATTTTGTAGGCTTGATCTCAATGTCATATTCTAGTATGGTGGCAATCCATTTGCCTCTTTTTCCATCAGGCCCATTCTGAGTTAGAATGTCCTTTACAACTGAGTTTGGAACATATGCTATTATGTGAGAGTACAAAATATATACTCTGAAATCCTTTATGGTTTTCACTAAAGCAAGAGCTTGTTTTTCCATTATATTATACTTTAGTGTAGCATCTCTCAAAGCTTTACTGGAAAAGGCGATGGGTTGTTGATGACCCTCATCATTCTTTTGCAACAAGACTGCTGCAATAGTATGTTCTAAAGAAAATGAGAAAATAATGAAGTCTTTGTTGAAATTAGGACTTATGAAGACAAGTGTTTTAGTAAGGGCTTCTTTGATTGCTTCAAAAGGCTTCTTAGCCTCTATTGTCCACTTAAGTGTTGAATCCTTTTTCAACATGTTATTCAAATATCTAATTAGTTCTACTAAGTTAGAAATGAATCTTCTAAGAAAATTTATTTTACCTAAGAATGATTGCAATTCTTTAATGTTCCTAGGATGACTGATGTTTAGGATTGCTTCTATTCTAGCTGGATCAATTCTAATGCCCTCTTTTGAAATTATGTGTCCTAAGAGTTTACCTTCTTCTAGTCCAAAGAGTGTCTTTTTAGGATTTAAGGATATGCCAAATTTTCTACATTTTATGAATACTCTTCTTAGGTGATCTAGATGTTCATTATCTGATTTGGAAAATGCTGTGATATCATCTTGGTAAACGACTAACAAGTCATGGATTTCTTTCGCAAAAGCTATGTCCATTGCTCTTTGGAATGTTTCTCCAGCATTCATTGGTCCAAAAGGCATTTTCAAATACATGAAAGTACCACAGGGAGTGGTAAATGCAGTCTTTGATTGATCCTCTAGTTGAACTAAGATTTGGTTGTATCCAGAAAACCCATCAAGTAATGAGATTCTAGATGATCCTACCACCCTCTGTAAATATGGTCCATTTTGGGGAGAGGATAGTTATCTTTTAGTGACACTTTGTTTAAGTTTCAAAAATCAACACAGAGTCTGATTTCCCCTATCTTTTTCCTAGTGGGGACTAAATTAGAGACCCAATCAGAATATCTAATTGGTACTATGACTTTTGCCTCATACATCCTTTTTACTTCTTTTTCAATCAATGGCATAAGAACTGGATTAATCCTCCTAAGCTTTTGCTTAAAGGTTTTCTGATCTTCTTTGATGGGTATTTTATGTTGAATAATGCTGGTGTCATAAGACTTGAGGTCTTCATAACTCCAGGCAAAGACATCTTGAAATTATTTAAACAAACTTATGTATTTCAACTTTTCGGTTGGAGGTAATGCTTTGGATAATTTCATAAACTTAGGTTTTTCTTCTGTTCCTATATTGCATTCTTCTATGTCTGATCTTAAAGGCTCCATTTTTTGTTTTCTAGCTACATCATTTGAATCAAACAAATCTTCTAATGGGGCTAATCTCTTAGGCAAAAAGTCATTTTTAAGGTTTAAAATCTCATAATCATCATTGGCTATTTCTTCTATTTCTACTATTTCTAAGCTATCTATTTCTACTTTAATGAATTTAGTGGGTTTATTTACATCTACATCATTTATATCTATTTCACTATTTATGATGTCATGTACTGTACAATCAGTATCTATGTTACAGTTTGGAACTCTCCCTCGGCATTCATAAAATTATAGATTTGAGAATCTTGTGAAAAAAATTTGCCAATATTTTAGATTATTAGGTATAATAGGCATGTGTCTTACCTCTGCAGTGTACTGGTGATTGGGCTGAAAAGGTAATCTGCAAGTGCTAGCAAAAGTAGCCAAACTGTGAGCTTGCATGTTCTGTTTCCTAGGAATAACAACAAAATCAATTTCAAGAAGTTCTTTAATCAGATCTAGAACAATTTCTCTGTATTGGCTAAGTCTAGGATTATTCACAGAATACTCTCCTTTAATTTGTTTTATGATCAATTCCGAGTCTCCCATGATAGAAACTCTCTTGGCTCCAAGGTTTCTTACAATTTGCAATCCTAAGATTAAAGCTTCATACTCTGCAATGTTATGAGTGCATTTGAAGTTTAATTTGAAGGCATGTCCTTCTGACTGATCGTTTTGTAAGTTGTAGATCCATACTTCAGCTCTTGCTCCTAATATATTTACATAACCATCAAAATCTAAATTCCATAGAGACTCATGTGTTATGTTTTCGCTAGCAGGTTCTTTGTATTTTTCTTCTACAGCTGTGATTTCGTCTTTGCTATTTTTTGAATTATATAGGATAAATGAGTCCATATCATAATTCATGGAGTAAATCGGGTAATTCTGCGGTCTTTCTGAACTACTTACCATGTATTTCATCAAGGTTTCTTTGTAAAGCTTTCTTTGTTGACCAAATACAAAAATGGTAGCTTATGACATGTCTAATTGTAGTGACCCTTGTAATTCCACTCCCCATGAGCGAGATAACAACATACCATACTTGGGTGGGATATCAACAACTACTATGTCCATAACAATACTCTTTGCTGGGCACTGGACTAGAGTTACACACAAATCTTTTATCAAGCCAAGGCATTTGACTTGACTAGAATCAAAGGAAAACAGGTCCTTGTAGGGTCTGGTGATATCTAAGTTTAATCTTTCCATGATTGCTTTAGGCATTAGGTTATGGGATGCTCCTGAATCTAGCATAGCATTATGTAAGATTTTATCATGAACATTTAAGCTAATGTAGAATGGAGGGATACCCCCTTGTTGATGTTTTCCATTTACTTCTGGACCGAATAATAACTCAGGTTGATCATCATTAAGGTTTACAATATCTTCGCCTTCATCGATATTTAGTGCTTCAGTAATTTGTGCTTTTCATGATTCATTTTTCACTATTTGTGTCAAAGGAACTGATATTTTCAATTTAGCTATCTCAGTTTTGATATTGAATGGCAATTGAGTTTTGCCTAATTGAATGATTTCCTCTTTAGAAATTGCGGTTTGTGTACTTTTGTATTCTTTATTAGGATTGGGCAATTCAATTTGTATGTCAACTGTTTTATTTTCAATTTCCTTGTTTAGAACAATTTGTGTTGCAGTTGAAATGTGAGTTGCAGTTGATGTTATATCTACAATCTTTGGGCTGGAAGCCTCCTCAGTTCCTATAGGGCGAATTTGTAGAATTTTGGTCACAGGAGCTTCCAATGTTTTCTTAGTGTGGGTTTGGACTGATTTATTAGAAGGAACTTTTGTGTGCATTTTGCTTCTAAGGCTATATTGTTTATAAACTTTGTAGATAGCAGATTCATATCCTTGTTTGAAATCAAAGGACTCTCCAAGTTCTAATTGTAATTGTTGTAACAAGTATAATTCTCGTTCTTCCTGAGTAAGAAAAATGGCATCTTCATTGTTAATTCCCATTAAGTTTATCTGGGTGTCCTCATCTTCTTCATGGTGTTGTGAACCTTCAGCATAATTTTCCTAGAAAGGTGGTCTAATCTATTAATCTGGTACATCATCTCTTGGTTTTCTAGTACTAGGATTTTTCCTAAAGTTGGGGTTTCTAATTTGGGGTCCTTGTTGATTTTCCCACTGAGGCTTTCTTTCCATATTCTCTAATCTATAAATTATCCTTTCTACACTTTTAGCTAAACTATCTATCTTACCATCTAAAGTGGATGGTTCTTCTTTAATGGTAACTCTCCTCTCATTTCTCATCCTAGCTCTTTTAGCTAATAAGTTGGCTTCTACACTAACAACATTACTTTGCATCTGTTCTAATGTTTCAAGGTTTCTTTCTCTCAATTGGTAAGACATATCAGTGTCAAAACCATCAGGAAATTTGATTAGTGCCAAGTCTGGTGGAGGTTTTATATTTGTAGGGATTGCATTATAAATACTATTAAACCTAGTACAATAGTCTTGAACAGATTCATTAGGAGATCTTCTAATGTTTTCATATTCAGACAATATTTGTAAAGGATTTTTCTTTCTTTCCCATCTATTGATAAACAATCTATGGAAAGCAGCTAACTCAACAATATGATTAGCAGGTAAAGCTTTAAACCATTTCTTGAATCCTATTATTATAGGAACCTAACATGAGGTAAAAGTGGACACTCATGAGTATAATGGACATATACGTCACAACAAGCACAAGGTTTGTTTGTACAAAGACCCTTGTTTTTCTTGGGTTGTCCACCCTATTGCTGGGTTGTGAGATTAGGCTGAGGTCCCTGAGGTGCATTGGGTGGCGGACCCTGGCTACCTTGATTACCTTGAGATTGTTGGTTCTAGTTACCTTTACCCTTGTTCCTTTTCTTGGGGTTGGCGGATTGGTTGCACTCTGCTGAGCATAGACTTGACCTTATGGAGGAGGTTGCTGCTATGGAAGGGAGCATGCATGGGTGGTTGGGGCGTTGGTGCTGGAGGGGTTGGAGCGCGGCTACTTGGACCGCATCTTCCTCATACTAGGGGAAGTGTGACATGACATCTTTAGCAATGGGTGCCAAAAGCGATCTAAGAGACCAATCCATATAGATGCAGTCTTCGAATTTGGGAGCTTTATAAATGCTCCTCCTTCCACACCATTCTTGAACATGGTCAGATAGGCGAGTGGCAAAAGTTTGATGGAAAGAAGTCAATAGTTCGGTACCAGTGTCGTAACAGAGAGGTAACTGGAAATAGGTAAGAAAATCATTGCAAGAGTTGTGAAAGTGAAATGAGTGGCTCTGGGTTGATCGACATACCACTTAGCAACAACTTCAAGAAGAGTGCATTGGAACAGACAAAGACGGATGGAGTCTTCAGTGATAGAATTATATGAACAACACATATGGAATGAGTGAACATGATTAATTGGATCTTCTCTAGGATTATATTCAGACTTTGGGATGTCTGAAGGGAGTTGAGTAGGGATATCTAGCCAATTGGGATAATGGAGAAGAGGATCGTTGATGAGCTGGCTGAAATCAGGGAGATTTTAACCAGACATAAAAGGAAGCAATTGAGGAGGGGTGACCACATCAATGGGGGTTCTGCTGGTGGGGTTACCTTGATTAGTACCTAGGTTACCACTTTGGTTTCTCGCACCCACGTTGGTGCCTGACATGGTGGCAGTACGGGGTTGAGAAGACGCGAAATCAAAGGAAGAACTGGATGAATCGGTAGAATCAAAATCAGAATGACAAGTCGATGGAGGACTGGAAGGATGTACTCTAACTTGATGGGGAGGAGTAATATGTCTTAACGAGAACTGATGGTGAGGTCCTTGAAGTGTCCATGACAAACACCTAGGGGACGCAATGATGTCAAGACAATAATGAATCTAAGGACTAAAGGGCGATGATAGGAATAAAAGAGCAACAAACAACAAGAAAACACTTAATGCAGTGGTGCCAAGTGTAAACTAACTATATTAATGATGTAAATCTAATACAAGCAAACACTTCCTATTGAATAAAAATACCTCTAGCCTATAGGTGGTCAAAATCCTCAAACAATCCTAAATCTACTGTTTCAGATGGCCTTCCAAAGAACTTATTACTTGATGGAATCTCATCCTCGCAAGCAGAGTTGTCCAGAGAAAGGTAGGGTAGAGAACCAACTGCTTCCCATAACCAGTCCTATAAGGTGTTTTCCTAAGATTGGTCACTACGGTTACCTTCGTCCCACGATGGTGGTCGAATCTTGAGCTTCTTGGTAGTCATCCAACACACAGTTTCTCTGCCATGGGTTGGGTAGCCCTGAGGAGAACCACTCGCACAATGACCTAGCCTAACCCCGTCTGAATTGGGTTTTTGATGCACTCCGGCTTTGGACTGTGGGATGGTGAAGTATTTGGAGCTCCCTAATATGTCAACTTCTATGTCTCAATGAAAGCGATCGATGGGTGTTATTCCAAGCCTATCCCATCGATCCTACACCTAAGCTAAAAAGATTGTTTGGCCATGGTACCCAAGTGGGCTTAATCTATGTATGTTGAGTTATTAATGTGTAGTGTTTCAAGTCTTGGTTTGGTGGTGTTAACCAAGCTCACGTTCGCTTAGGGTGTGAGTGTGTGAAAATAATGTGTCAAGTGGATGAGTTAATTGAGCATGTTTTATGATTCCATGTGCTACTGAAAATAAAGTGTTGAAATACTGTAAATAATGTTGAAAATGATAGAAAAATAAATAGCCAATCAAACAGACAAAACCCCACCCAAAAAGGTTATGAAACAGCTAAGCAAGAGAGGGAAAACAAGCTACTCAAAAGACACATAAAAATGCCTAAAAGATCTAATGTCAAAGGGAATGAGATCTAGAGGCACTAATCTATTGTAAATGGTACAAACAAACAACAAAAATCAGAGGTGAAAAATGTTGCAAAGGATAAGTATGAAGCTCTAAACTGCGATACTCAAGGGGGTCCTAAAGGGGAAAGGAAAAACCCAAACTCTAAAGGGAGAAAAGGTAAAATAAGCCTATCCAAAAGTGTTGAAAAATAATGGATTAGACTATGAAAATCAGTGGCTGAAAATGCTGAAACCCTAGACTCCTTACTCAGCCAATCTCTTACTAACAATGTGGAGGTGTACTCTAAACCCTAGGGGGATTTTTTCTTCCTCAAGGAGAAAAAATAAGAGAATTTAAGTGTATGGGAGATTGAAAACAAAGGTGAAGTACCCTTCCCAGTCTACACATAACACTCTTGGACAATCTGAAAAGAAATTTGAAAATTTTCCGGAAAAATACCAAAATGCAGGTACTGACTTGAATAGTGGAAAACACAATTTTTAGTCCAAAAAGTGTGCTCTAGAACGCAGATCTGGGGCTGAAAAGTGTTTTTTTCTCCCGAGACTCTCAATTGATAGATCTCTATCGTCCACTGCTCGGCTAGTACCTGTGACCTATGTAAAGAACCATAAAACCACCATAATCCAAAAGTTTGACAAAAAAGGAAATAATACTATAAACAAAAATTGAGAGGCTAAAAATAACTGTAGAAAACCTTGAAATTTACTGAAACTTTAGTCACCCAAGAATTTTCTTAGTATACCAGTGGAGTCGCCATTTGTTAGTGTGAAATTTCTTGGAAGGTGTACCAAAAACAATTCACTTGAGTCACTAGGTGACACATGAACCTAACAACAATTTGTGGTTGCTTACGCTTCAGATCTGTAATAGAACATGGAAAAACCTGCAACAAAAATAATATATACGATCCAAAAAAGCAAACAAAAATATAGATATCCAATGCAATAACCCAAATGGAAAGACTTTAAAATGAATAAATCTTTTATTGATAACACTTGGTGAAGGAGATCTACAAAAGGGTCTGCAAATCCCCCTTCGTGGGATGGGTCCTTTGATGTCCTTGATGCTTCAGTAATTGATCTTCTCTCTCAATATGTGAAAAACCCAAAACAATGTGGAGAACTCAAATGGGAGCTCAAAAGAAAAGAGATGATAATGGTGACGATGATAATGATCATGGTGAAGAATGAATGGAAAACCCTCCTATTTATAACAAAATATTGAGTTAATCTCGAAAATGGAGAATAATAAAATAATATTGACCAAATCAAGATCTAATTGTTAGGAATACTTTATTATATTTTTTGGAGAGTCAAAATATATTCAAAATGGTCAAATATCTTTATTTAGAAATAATTAATAAATAAAATAATTTATTAATTATTTCGTCGGGATTAAGAATGGTGTGAAATTGAAATAATTATTAAATAATGATTTAACAATTATTCCAATATTAGAAATAAGGAATAATAAATAAATAGTGATTTATTTAATTATTCCTAGTGGATTTAGTCAACTATGACAAGGAATAATTATTTAAAATTTAGCAATTATTCCTAGAGAAAATTAAATAAATAATGATTTATTCAATTATTCTCATGAGGTTTTTAAATTTTAATAAGAAAATAATTTAATAAAAATGGTTTACTAAATTATTTCCCATGGTGAAAATGATTTTACTTTTGTAAAATTAATCCTACATGGTGTATTTCGATCCGCCTAATTAGAAATGGCTAGGTGATCATTTTTTGGTGATAACACATTCATTGATTACCATCAACACCTAGTCGTGGAGATTAGTCCATGGTTTCTACTCTTCGCAGAGTTTGTCAATTATCTCCTTGAGCCATTATTTTTCATGCATCGCGTCCTCCTATCAGCAAGACTCACAATACCCACCCATTGATCAATTTGACGAACTTGCTCATTAGTTTTCAATATTTGTTTAGCGACTCGTTTCACAAGTGGAACTTTTGACAAAGTATTCAACAATTGGTTGCCCAACTCCATGATATCGTGACATCTCTTTTCATACTCAACCAACCGTTCTCTCACCTATTGGGCCAATTCTTTGCGTTGTTGTTTTGCTGGTGGTGTCTGCAGCTGCTGCTTGGATTCAACCTATGTCACTTACTCTTACAATCCCTGTATCGCCTCCTTCACCTTTGCAGCTACTTCTTTGGCTGGAATGGCTTCATCAACTAATCATGCTATACACTCTTCATATACATGGGTCAAGGAAGTGTGCCATTATGTTTTTGCTTCTACTAACTTCTGTAGTTCATAGCGCAACCACTCTTCAGTTTTCTATTTTTTGCCCAAGTTTTCTTGGGTCGTTTTCAGTTTGTCATGTAGTTCATGCGCTGCTTTGCATTGTAGTTGTGTTAATTCTTAGACCCCCAATCCCGATAGTACTAAATTAACTTGAGACGGGGCAACAAGGTTTTGCCTCGTAGATCCTTCCCATACTTCCACCGTAGTGTTTGGTGTGAAAAATATCCTTCTAGGTTGCTGGGATGATGATGCATCAGTGGCCTGCGAGTGGGCCTGGAGCTGGAATCCATATGTTGCAGAGGGAAGGCCTCTGAACTCTATCATAACTTCTTGAAAGGTCAGTTTGGCACTTAACGCGTTCATGGTATGTTACAGCTCATCTAGTTTGGTCATTGCCACCTCCTCCATCTGGTCACCAATCCTTTCAAAGTCGTCTTCTATCAATATTGTTTGGACTAGAAACACGCGGGTAACATTTTTCTTCTTCTAGGCTCGTGTGGTCAATGTGCTCCCCGAACTTCTTCCCAAAACTCTCTTTTTTCCTAATGTTGCATGTTCCTTTGTTGATGGTCCTTCTTGTGGTTCCTACTTTGGAACCACCAGGGAATGCACCCCCTACTTCCCTTGACCCGAAGGGGTTTCTTCCGTTTC
Organism: Pinus tabuliformis; assembly: GCA_031772625.1. Classification (NCBI taxonomy): domain Eukaryota; kingdom Viridiplantae; phylum Streptophyta; class Pinopsida; order Pinales; family Pinaceae; genus Pinus; species Pinus tabuliformis. The sequence continues at coordinate 994,071,308 of CM062807.1, read as the reverse complement.
TTCTCTACTTGAGATGTGTTCAATGTCTATCGTGTATTCCATGGGTTTTCTCCAAGCAGGTTCCCATCAATCCATAACGTCCTATACTTCCTGTATTATCAAGCAGTAACTTCATTTCCGCCAACACAAATATCAGTTTATACGTGACAAAATTCAAATGAAGTGTGGATCAAATTTGAACCTCGCTACACCCTTGAACTTTGTTATGCTCTCTTCTGTCAGTCGAGGTGTCTCTCGAATGGCTTTATGCAACATGTCCCCATAAAGATAAAACATTGTGGTGTTGTACTTTTCCCACTAAGGTTCCTCTGTGTCCCATAAGTTCTGGAATTCTACTTCTAAAATAGGCTAAGAGGGGTTAGTTACTAGCTCAAAACTTTCCGATTTCTCCCAGGTGACCAACACAATCAAAATCAACAACCATGTGTAATGGAACGCTGCATTCTTCTCCTATTTGTCCAAGCAGTCCGGTTGGAACTCATTTAATAGAAAAGGCACCCAACCCATATTTTCTCCATTGGCACAATGGTTTTCCACTACGATAACCCCACTAGGACCTCCTTAACTAGACACTTATGTAGAATCTTATAGGTTATTGCATGTGCAACAAATCAGGTGGCTCGGTCATTCAACATTAAAATAAAATAACCTCGCATTCCCCTTTCTGTCTCATACTTTTTAGTCACATGGTCGCTAAGATTATTGTCCCTAATTATGGGTCCTGGATCTTCCCCTTCAACCGAGAGGCATGTAATTCTATGAATCAAGTCTATAGTTAACGACATAGGTTGGTATAACCATAGACACCTTCCATGCACACAAGCCAATAGACACTTTGTGACTATGCTCACCTCATCTCCACGTCCAAAATGTGAAATGTGAAACAAGTTCAAAATTCCACTTGTCTCCAAACCACGGGCCCACTTCTGTAGCTCTAACACAGACACCCTACCTGCATTTTGCACCTGCTGCAAATAGTCTTAGAGGTCAAGGAGCCAATAAGGGTCATAAACATCATGATATAAGTACTTAATGCACTCCAGAAAACTCCTCATCCTCCCCTCTTTGCTCACCCCAAGTGGGAGAGGTGACATTTCCACAGTATACTTAAATCCTTTGGGGACTTCCATTGACGCATGAGGTTCTATGAACGGTGGTACGTATCTCAGCTCTGCCCTACAACCAATGGTTTTCATTAGTTCAACCTTCTCTGAATTTGACTCTAAACTTATGTCTTCTCGTGTGATTTATGAGTCTTCTTTCTTTGAACATGCCCTACTTTTTGGAGTTCACTCAACCTTATCTTTCAGTGAAGATGTAGGGCACTTTGGGTGCGTTTTTTGTTCCTCGGATACTCGACTTTCTCTCCCCATAACTTGATTGTTGTCACTTTCTCACCACAATTCACACTCTTCTTTTCTCGGCTTGACTTGGTTCACGATCTTTCACTCTGTAGTTTTTATTTCATTCCCTCTTCCCCACTTATTAACTATCACCACATTTACTCAAAAAAATCGTACTCCCATATTCTCCTCTCATATTCTCGAGCCATCATTCCTTTATGGTGTTGTAATCTAAGATGATTTGCCACCATGACTGGTGTCCTTTCACCGTAGGGGGAGAGGACAACTTACTTTTCCCACCTTGATTACAATCCTATGACGACAACTTCCCTTATGAGTACCCATTTTTCTCATGATTACAATTTATTCACCTGAGGTATGTCAGCCAATTGTCTACCCAATTTTGTATGGGTTGAGTTCCCAGTGACATGTTTCTGTCAAACTTCAGAGTGTATAGTCGTATTGACATGACCCAAAATCTCTTCTACCTTAGTCACTGTGCCACTCACCTAGCCATGTTGTCACTGTTAATCACCAACTTTGGGTAAGGTGACCCCAAACACTTTGCGTTGTCCACTCCAATGCAATAGTTCCTTCAGTGTGTACTGTTCAAGTTCTTTATAAATAGAATTGAATAGATAACTCCTAACTTCAACTACTATTATTCTAACTTTCCTATCACCCAACATCTGCCTACTTTATTTATATACAACTAGTAGGCTTCCCCTCTATCTCATCTACATAGAGTGTGTAGGAGCTCGGTTGTCCCTATATAGTTTCAACCTACTCCCAGTAACAAACCCTTCGTGTGACGTGCCATCCAAGTTCCTTAAGTGCACCACACCTACATCTGTGATATGCTAAATGGCGTATGGTCCCATTTAGTTCATTTGGAATTTACCCAGATGCCTAAGTAACTTATTTTCATATAAAAATACTAAATCCCCCACTTGGAATTTCTTCTGCTTAATGATCCGGTCATGCCATGCTTTATCTTTGGCCTTTTGTACCTCTTGGTGGAAGTTGGCTAGCACCTGATTCTCTTCCAGCTATAGTAAGTCTTGCAATCAATGTTCCACTGCACCAACTTTGGTCATATACGTGGCTAGCGCAATTTGCAAGCTTGGTACCAGGAATTCCATCGGCATGACAACTTCCATTTTGTATACTAATCGAAAAGGGGTATGTACAGTCAGTTTCTTACATGTAGTCTTGTAAGCTGACAAGACTGTATGGGTCCTCATGTCCCAATCATTGCATTGCACATTACATATTTTGGTAAGTGCGGTCTCTAGTATCTTGCTGAATGCCTCCACTGTTCCATTAGCTTGTGGGTGATATGAAGTACTTTTTGGATGGTAGATTTAAAATTCCTGAGTTAGCGACGCATAAGTCTTCTTGAGGAAATGTGTCCCTTGATCGCTGATAAAGATCCTTGGACATTCAAACTTGGTCACCACGTTTTTTAGCAAGAACCGCGCAGCCATCTCTGCACTGCAATCTCTCAATTGTGTTGCCTTTTCCCATCTAGTTAGATAGTATGTGGTGGTAATGATATATTGGGCACTTGTTCTTTAAGATGGCGGGTCAATTGGTCCAATGAAGTTGATGGGCCACTTATTAAACGACTGCAACGTGAGAAGAGGATTTAGGGGCATTTCATCCCATCTGGATAACTTTACTATTTGACATATGTTGTAAGCCCTGCAAAACTCCTTAGCATCGACATGCACTGTGGACCACCATAATCTAGCGTGCATGATCTTCTGCACTATAAGTCGTCGCTATGACCCATGCACGAGCTTCGGTGAAGATCATGAGTCGCTCATGCTCCATAACACATTGACGAAGAATTATGTAACACCCATGTGTCTATATGACCTTTGTAAACATTTTTGGCACGACTAAGCATCTCAGCACAATGTTTAATTACTAACAAAGCTTCCACTATTTTTGGATAATAAAGGTCTTATTAGTGTCATCAACATGATTTCAACATTAAGTAAGCAATTAGTTAAACATAAATAATGGTGGTTAGATTAGCTTATGATTGATTATGATGCCTTATGAATATTGTAATTATATTTAACCACAATTTAATTTCTTTATAGTTAATTAAACTTAATTGTAAAATAGATATAATTTAATTACATAATGAAATAGTTGGTGCTAAAATTAAGACTATTGATTACAATAAAATCTATTATAATCCATTGTCAATTATGAAAAGTCTAAAATTATGTACTTTAATGGTTTATTTAAAATTATATATATATATATATATATATATATATATATAAACTACTAACATGGAAATCCACGTATCTTTTGTTTTATGTATAATCAGAAGAGAAAAGGTAGTTTAGGGTTTGAGCAACCCCATAAATTAGGGCTTTGGGATCTTTGAATTAGGCATGATTGTGAGTGTATTTTAGTCTCATAGACTATTTTTAGTCTCGTGGACGTTAAAATATCATTCACTCATTCATACCACTACCTTGAACATTTAAAAGTAATTATTAAAATTAAATTCACCTACACCCACTGCTTGGAAAATGTCTCCTTGGACTAGGAAAGGGTAACTTCCCAGAAAAGTCCTATGAAGAGCCAACCCAAATTGACTCTTTTCTTCTTAAGAAGGAGGATCTGGGAATGCAGAAGGGACAGAAAAGACAAAACTCTCCTTCAGACTATTTGATTCAATTGTTATTCCACAAGAAAGAATTGGTGCACAAAAGGAGATTGGATTAAGGAATCAGGTGTTTGTTGAGGGCTGAAAAACCTCGTGCCTACAACAATAGATAAGTCACCAAGCTTGCCCTGAACTGATAAACCACCTGCATGGGTGCTTACTGGGACAGATAAACCACGTATACACCATGTTCCTCATAAACCACCATGCTTTCCCTGGTTGATAAACCCCCTGCAAATTTTGCTCCTCATTTCACTTGGCAAATTTCCACTCGAAGAAATTGGATGCTCAGACCCTCAACCTAGCATGGGGGTGGTAGGGCATAGAGCATATTTGTCGCTGCCTAAGGCTAGGAGGTTAACGTGCTCTTCTCTAACAATTAACGGAGAATGGATTACTAGATAAGTCATCTCATCCTTGTATGTGAATTTTAGAATTTCAATAAACCTATGGGAAATTATGAATAAAATAACATCGATTGTAAAATGTATCTTTGTTAATTGTCCATGCCAAATTGTTATAACCAAGTCTTATTCCCATCCTCACCTGCCTATGTGATTCAATCATGAAATCTACCCATAAGGTGCAATACATGGTCTATTTGATGAACTATATATGTGTATATATCAATGGCTTGTCTTTATTTATATCCACATACCAGATTATCCATGTCCCAAATTGCATGAGTACAAATACATTAGCAACATTTATTGTAAACACATTTGTCGACTTGTTTTGATCGCCATACGTTTAGGCCATCTCCTGCATTTTAGTTTATTGCGTTACATAAATAGATATATGTACATGTTAAGTTGCACCTGGCCTGTGGAATTAGTTTGACCTGCATTACAAAACAATCTATGCCATAAGACTTACAACAACCTTGGTTGTTTGTGTTATAAGAATATGCCTCTTTGGTTAATTTGACCAGTGTTGCAAAGCAATCCAGTTATTAGTCCCTGCCGGGGACTATATGCGATCGATCGATCGCTGACCGTTGGTTGACCAACCTGATTTTTCATTATATTAACATTATAACCTAAGTCGAACCAAAGTTTTGGGGGTGGAAAGGTTTTGGGGTCTTATTGCGGGCTTCGCATCGTTCGAGGTGAATGGCACGCTTCGGCTCACTGTTTGACGTTACTGCGGTACAGATGCGAGTCCTTTTCAATGCAGACAGATGTACATTCCCGCGGCTACATAGGTACATGACTAAGCTGGAGTATGTATGTGCTGCATATTGCCTTTTTATTAATGGAATGTATTATGGTTTGGAGAAAGGAATAAAGACCTGCAAGTATTTTTCCAGGGCCTTCTGGAGACTTCGTTAAGCAATTTCGTCATTTGCACATTTCTTGTTTTTGTTTTTGGGTGGGAGTGTGAGGATTTTTACAGAAGCTGTCCTGTTTCTTCGAAGGCTGAGCGAAGTCTGGCCAGCTTTAGCTGAAGAAACCATTGGTACAACGTTGTAGGGTTTCTTTTTTCTTCTTTTCGGGTGAAACTGTGATTCTTGGTACAGATTGAGCGGCAATCTTTTGTAGTTTGAACTGTTTTTGCACATGAAGATCTAAATAAATTGGGGTTCATGGGTATTTAGATTCAAGCTGGGGAATGTATGTGCCGCATATTGCCTTTTTAATGGAATGTATTGTGGTTTGGAGAAAGGAATAAAGACCTGCAAGTATTTATGTATGTGCCGCATATTGCCTTTTTATTAATGGAATGTAATATGGTTTGGAGAAAGGAATAAAGACCTGCAAGTATTTTTCCAGGGCCTTTTGGAGACTTCGTTAACCAATTTCTTCATTTGCACATTTCTTGTTTTTGTTTTTGGGTGGGAGTGTGAGGATTTTTACAGAAGCTGTCCTGTTTCTTCGAAGGCTGAGCGAAGTCTGGCCAGCTTTAGCTGAAGAAACCATTGGTACAGCGTTGTAGGGTTTCTTTTTTCTTCTTTTCGGGTGAAATTGTGATTCTTGGTACAGATTGAGCGGCAATCTTTTGTAGTTTGAACTGTTTTTGCACATGAAGATCTAAATAAATTGGGGTTCATGGGTATTTAGATTCAAGTTGGAGTATGTATGTGCCGCATATTGCCTTTTTAATGGAATGTATTGTGGTTTGGAGAAAGGAATAAAGACCTGCAAGTATTTTTCCAGGGCCTTCTGGAGACTTCGTTAACCAATTTCGTCATTTGCACATTTCTTGTTTTTGTTTTTGGGTGGGAGTGCGAGGATTTTTACAGAAGCTGTCCTGTTTCTTCGAAGGCTGAGCGAAGTCTGGCCAGCTTTAGCTGAAGAAACCATTGGTACACCATTGTAGGGTTTCTTTTTTCTTCTTTTTTGGCTGAAGAAACCATTGGTACACTGTTGTAGGGTTTCTTTTTTCTTCTTTTCGGGTCAAACTGTGATTCTTGGTACAGATTGAGCGGCAATCTTTTGTAATCTGAACTGTTTTTGCACATGAAGATCTAAATAAATTGGGGTTCATGGGTATTTAGATTGAAGCTTGAATTTATTTTTTTCTCCGTAAAACTGCACTAATTTATATTACAAAAACCAAAAATACAGCAAAATTTACAAAAGGCTGAAGCCTCGCATCTCCGAAGAGAATTTCCCATGATTATCCATTCTAAGCAACAGGCAAAAAGGGACCTGTTTCTTTCCTCCAACATAACCAGTATATAATCGACACAACAGGCTTTTGAGCCAACACAGCGGACATATGACTTGACACAATGGACCCATAACTGGACATAGTTGACACGTAGTCTAACACAGTGGACACGCAAACCTTCGCGGCGGACATTGACTCTATGACAAACAAACATACCAAGAAAACAGAAGGGGATGGACTGAGAGTAGCATTTCTGGCCATGAAGACAGAGGCTTCTGAACTAATCCTCATCAGTGAGGTAAGGCTCATCCATTGCCAAGCCCTTGAGCTTCTTGTCATCCTCTGCATCTTGGTGCGACATTTTCGGAGCTGGCTCACTGGGTCCAGCTTCTTCTGCTTGCGTGGGTCGCCTCATGTTCACTTTGGGAACCTGCATATCCACCCTTGGCACTGTCAGGTTGTCCCCAGGCCTCCGGAGGTTGCTGCAGTGCTCCACAGTGACTGAAACAATGAGTGTGTTATTTTCCAGCGTGCAGGGGATACGATATCTGACTGCCGGATGCTCCCTGTGACCGCAGTCCAGGATTTCACCCCTATCTCGTTCAATGCTATGGCTAATGGTGCCTCTTAGGCCTCTGTTCTGCCCAGAAGGATTGTCCACAGAGGCGGAGGGTGAAGTAGCGGGCCTCTGAGTAGCAGGGCGACCCCTTGTTCCACCGCGTCGACTTCCCATCCTAAGTCTCTCAATTGGCATCCTGCAATGGCCTTCCTTAACCAAATTCCTCGAGGAAAGCTTACACCCTGCTAGAGTATGTTCCGTTGCTTCCAGAAGTTGCTGAAGCCGCTTGGAAGAATGTAGGAATACAACATGGGTTCCAAATTTATGGATCGCCATGTGCCTTGTCCGTGGCTGCACATTGAATGGCGCCTGAACCGGAATGGACATCCCAAGAAAAATCCCCTCTGCAATGAATGTCGCTTGAGCCGAACTGAGCCTCCCCATGGCTTCAACCTTTGGCGCCTGAACCGGAATGGACATCCCAAGAAAAATCCTCTCCGCAATGAATGTCGCTTGAGCCAAACTGAGCCTGCCTATGGCTTCACCCTCCTTCGCAGTTATTACCTCGGCGTGTTGATTTATGGTGGCTTGTCCGGGCTGCCAGCTGCCCATGTGACAAGCCACCTGCCGTTCATTCGTTAAATACACCCGCATCCGGGGGATTGAAGCTTGAAATTACTGTTAAATGATTTTGCAAATAAAATCCTTATGCTTTCAGTGTTCTAATTATCTCTGGTATTTCTTCTGATACGCAGAGAAGTCCTTTTTGCCTGGAAGAGATCTGGAATGGTATTTTTTCAGCCCAAGGGACAGTAAGTATCCAAACGGGTTGAGAACAAACCCAGCGACGGAAGCTGGTTACTGGAAGGCCACTGGAAGACGCTTTTGTTTCTCATGGTACTCGCACAGGCTGGGTTATGCATGAATATGGTCTAGACAAGAAGGAATTCGAACCCTCGGCTTCCTTGTAGGTACGGCGTTATTCTATTAATTGTTTTTTGTCAATTTTTCTATTAATTGCTTTTTGTCAATTTGTTAGGCTTTTAATTTTTGCATTGTGTAGGTTTATGGTCCAGTTACTCTAGGTTTATAGTCGAGTTACTCCGTGATTGTTTTAAAAAATATAGATATTTAAGCCGTATTGGGTTATATATATTTTTTCTCTCATTCAATTATATTGGAATTCAAATCTGGAATCGTCGTTGTTTAGATTTTAATAATGATACATTTGTATGTTACGGGTGTCTTTATTAGAAAATAATTACAAATGAAATTAATTACATAATTAATAACTATTAATGATGAAACTCTTTTTTCAAATTTGAAAGTAAAAACTGACAACGAAGGTATATCTTCAATTTTTCATTGAAATAACATTAAAATTCTTTTTATTATAATAAAATTTGAATATTTATTTGTATTAATGTAGGTAGGGTTTTATCTCTAATTTTGCGCGATATACATTGTTGTAAGTTTTTAGTCCTTGCCGGGGACTATATGCGATCGATCGATCGCTGACCGTTCGTTGACCGACTAACATTATAACCTAAGTCGAACCAAAGTTTTGGCGTGGAAAGGTTTTGGGGTCTTATTACGGGCTTCGCATCGTTTGAGGTGAATGCGTTTGTAAGGAATTAAGTGGCTGGTACCAGATGGCATGCTTCGGCTCAATGTTTGACGTTAGTGCGGTACACCTGGGGACTAGCATGGCGCTGTTGTGTCGGCATGTTAGGGTTTATCATTTTAGTGGAAGCTGGGAGAGCGTTCTGTTTAACCCCTGCAGAACGAGCTGCCAAAGCTGCGAGTTTGGCAAACTTCTCTCTGCGGAACGACCTGCGAGTTTCCTGTGCATTTGCTGCAAAAGCCTCTGCGGAACGACCTGCGAGTTTCCTGTGCATTTGCTGCAAAAGCGGATGTTAGGGTTTATCATTTTAGTGGAAGCTGGGAGAGCGTTCTGTTTAACCCTTCTCTCTGCGGAACGACCTGCGAGTTTCCTGTGCATTTGCTGCAAAAGCGCGTTATCTGCTTTCAAGTCGAGGTTAGAATCGACGACTCTGAATATCGAATAGTTTTGGTGGTTAAATGTTCAAATGTAAATTAGGGGAAGCATTGCGAATGGCTGTTGTGTTTATTATCGAGGTAACGAAAATTAGTTCTGTTATTGCAGGTTGGACCTGTTTAAGAGTTGTCGAATCAGCTAGGGTTTATCATTTTAGTGGAAGCTGAGACAGCGTTCTGTTTAGCCCTTACGCGGAATGAGCTGCGAGTTTCCTCTGCATTTGCTGCAAAAGCGCGTTATCTGCTTTCAAGTCCAGGTAAGAATCGCCATGGGTGCTGTCTTCAAAAGCCTGTAATGAGAAATAACTCTTCCTTTGATATGCATGTCGCCGACTGTGAATATCGAATAGTTTTGGTGGTTAAATCCACAAATGTAAATTAGTGGAACCATTGCGAATGGGTGTTGTGTTTATTTGGGTATTTGTTCGCTAAAAATGTTTATTTAGGGTTTTTGGCCAAAGCCATCCTAACTGAAAATGGCAGGCTCAGGGCGTTGAATTTAGTAGCTGGGAGTTTGCTGTTCAAAAGAGTTTTATTTAGGGTTTTTGGCCAAAGCCAAATGAAAAATCGCCGAGCATAAGAGTTTCATTTTCCTAAGTGAAAATCGCAGGCTCAGGGCGTTGAATTTTCAAGTGTTTTGTCCGACCATACCCAATTGGGTTTATTCGTAAAATATGTAGGCTTCTGTAGCTAAATATCGATTGGCTTAAACATGTTATGATTCCATAAATAATACCAGTATTTGGATTTAAAGGAACCAGGGTTTAGGGCAAACAACTGAGGTGAAACAACTGAAAAATAATAATAGATATGCGTGTATTCTGTCCTGATTTTATGCTTTTGGTTCGAATTGACTTCTGCTGCCAATGCTCTTTACAATGATATATTACTTATGTTTTAGAATGGAAGTAACAGTTGACAGATGACTTGTATAACGAAATAAGTTTCATCACCTGTTCTGGTTTGCACTTTGACCTTTAATAACTGTAGGAGATTTGCATAGTGTATATTATTGCTCACTCAAAGAGTAGCATCATTGTTTCCTTCCAAATCGAAGAGTAATTTTTATTTGGCGTCGTACCATATATGCAAGAATGAAATTGCTTTCCATAAGTGATTTTTACTGCGCTTTTCAGAAAGCAAAAATATCTGAAATTCCTTCTGTAATGCCGAGCCATACGACATGCGAGTCCTTTTCAACACAGACGGATGTACATTCCCACGCCTACATAGGTACATCAGTAAGCTGGAGTATGTATGTGCCGCATATTGCCTTTTTAATGGAATGTATTATGGTTTGGAGAAAGGAATAAATACCTGCAAGTATTTTTCCAGGGGCTTGTGCAGACTTCGTTAACCAATTTCGTCATTTCCACATTTCTTGTTTTTGGGTGGGAGTGTGAGGATTTTTACACAAGCTGTCCTGTTTCTTCGAAGGCGAAAAGTATCAAAGATCTAGAAGTTTCTACGGCGTTTCCGTGGCTGTTCGAAACTTTAGAACAATTCAGATCGGTGGAAATTTATACGAATTGAGCGAAGTCTGGCCAGCTTTAGCTGAAGAAACCATTGGTACAGGGTTGTAGGGTTTCTTTTTTCTTCTTTTCGGGTGAAACTGTGATTCTTGGTACAGATTGAGCGGCAATCTTTTGTAATTTGAACTGTTTTTGCACATGAAGATCTAAATAAATTAGGGTTCATGAGTATTTAGATTGAAGCTTGAAATTAGTGTTAAATGATTTTGCAAATAAAATCCTTATGCTTTCAGTGTTCTAATTATCTTTTTCTCTTAATAGTTCCTCCTGGTATTTCTTCTGCTATTTCAAAATACATATTTGTGCCATAGTCCGGGTAAACCCTGTAGTTGAGAAGGGGTCATTCCGCATAACCATTTTGTACTTTTATCATCCATGACAAAGTGGATGTATTGCGATCATGTTAATTGGCGTCAGTGCCGCAGACAACTTGAATTGGCATATGTTTCAACTTTCCAGTTTTAGAGCACTTCATATAATTAATTAAGAAATTATTCTCGATTCTAATGATTTGTACTATCTTATGTTGGTAAAGTATATCTTAACTTTAAGGTACAATGTTAGACAAACAGTTGACCATGTTAAAGTTAGATGTCAATTTACACTGGAAGTCTTGTTAATAGCAATATTATATTTTTTATTATTAATATTATAAAAAAGTGATTATTCTGTGTTTACATTAATATTAATATTAATATTATTAATTATTATAATCATAACAATAATATTATTTGAGATGATCCCAACAAGTAGAAGTTGGGTAATGCAGCCAACTAGCTCCGTATAATGATGTATCAAGACATTTTGTCTATTTAACCCTTAGATTAAAATCTCATGTTAGCTAGTTATAACCAGATTGGTTCTAATATGATGTTCAGCTACCTTATTCTCCTCAGAGAGAAAAAATAATTTTATTATGAAAACAAAATTACATTTACTATATATGTTTCTGCATTTCACAGATATCCTTAAGCATAGGAAGTGATAAAAGTATGGCTGAGAAGATATCTTACTTCATAAACAGTTTTCAAAAATGTCAATATGACAGCCCTATCATAGTCATTCTAACATATATCACAGCTTTGAAACCAGTTTTGTCTCATAAGAAATTAGCTCCTAGATATGTCCATAAACAGTCCCATAAAAAAATATACATATAGAGATATCCTTAAGCATAGGAAGTGATAAAAGTATGGCTGAGAAGATATCTTGCTTCATAAACAGTTTTCAAAAATGTCAATATGACAGCCCTATCATGGTCATTTTGACATATATCGCAGGTTTGAAACCAGTTTTGTCTCATAAAAAATTAGCTCCTAGATATGTTCATAAACAGTCCCATAAAAAAATATACATATAGATATTCACATTTAAACAGTCCCATGATTATATGAAAAGTGTGTCAAGACATTCCATGAGCTGCCCTTCCACTTTCTTTTGAATGATCCAAGCTCGTGCTTCCAAGTGTAATCTAGCTTTTGACAGTCCATCAGTTTCCATGTTCCTCTCTTTGTAGATATGTTGAAAGATAATGTGTTAAATACTCTGTTCAAGCAAGTTGAATCTCCTCAAATATAGGTTGAAATTTATAATTATCCAATGAATTTGTTCCATTCATCCAATTCACCACAATTTGTGAATCATCAAAGATCTGTAATTTTTGGGCATCTTTTTTCAGGTGCCACAATTGGCAACAGTCTTGGGACAATTTGCTCAGGCAGATTGTTGCTGTGTTTGCCAAAGCTGTCCTTTGAACATATTACATGTTGATCATTTATATGAATCATACCTCCAACATCACATAATGATGGATCTTCTTGACAAGCCTTATGGAAGTACGCTTATGCACTACTCGTATCTGCTTCTCAATGCCTTGTTTGGGTTCCTTGATCCTTGAATTCTGTTTAGATCCATATAGTATAACCATACTCTCATACCGAATAGCAGGAAACTTTTTACCTTGAAATATATTGGAGTTGCAACCTAGCACGAATTGGAGACAATACTTTTTATATTTTGGCATTTGAATTGCTGCACCACTTATGTAAAACTCATAAATAGCCTCAGAGTTATTTTATTTCACAAATGCAATTGACAATGATGTTAACTTTCAGAAATATTCTTAAAGTTATGCTGCATTTCTTCATTTTGTCTTTCCATTGCTTCCTTTTGTTAACTTGCACAAATATTCTTAAAGTTATGCTCCATTTTTTCATTATGTCTTTGCATTGTTTCCATTTCCAATTTCTTTGTTATTTATAAATATGGCTTCTTGCTAGAAATTTGATATTTGTTTAGCAACATAATGCAATAGCCTATTTTTTAAATATATATATATATATTTTGTTCAAAACAATCATCTTCACTTTTTGCTAACTTCATCAATATTTTTTGCAAAGCTGTACAAGACAATTGCAAAAGGCAACTCTGGTAAGCAATTGCAAATGATGGAAGAAATAATAGATGTTGACAATTAAAAATTTAGATTGCAATGCATTTTGCCTGAGAACATTGATATTGTATTAAAAAGAAATGGTCTTTTTAGACTAAATGCATTTTCATATACTGTAGGAGATTGTCTATTTGACTCATTCGAAATGCTTCTACATTTTCGTTATACTTCAAATGAATTGGGAAATGGGTTAATAGACCACTTTCTTTTTTGCTTAAAGAACAATGACGTTGAAGCAATACAGTCATATGAGTATGAACTAGCACCTGACTTCCTATACGAGTTACATGGTGTTTGTTAGAGTCGGTCTAGTAGCCCTCCATCAGCGATCAAAGCTCTTTGCATGTGCATAAGTAGGTGTCTCATCAGTGTCATCTTATTGCATTCCATTAGGCATGCCATAACCCTGATGGAGGAGCTGGTGTCTTTATTCCCCTCTTGGCACTGCTGGATCAAGTTGTTTCAGTCATTAAACTTTTTCAAGGTTACTTGTCTTGTCTTGAGGTCAAAATTCTAGGTCTAGGGTTTAGGTCCAATTTGTCTTCAAGGTCATGTCTCTAAAAGTCAATGAATGCCCAGTAGGCCAGAGGGATGATTGCCAAAGTGCTTCTTTTAAAGATTTCTTCTTGTAAAGCTAATTATTACCTTGGATTTAAAAACCCTGTTTTTAAAGCCAAGGTCATTTTCTCAAATTTTGTAAAAAAAAAAAAAATTGTAAAAATTTAAAATTCTTTGAAAGTCAGCATGCAGCCCTGGTCCCCTTTGCCAAGATTCCTCAGAAGCTATCTCTGCAATTTTTTTTCAAGAAATGCATCAGTTCAATCAATTTCAGGACAAAAGGAAACCATAAAGTCAGCAGCATTCAAAGTTTGAAAAAGTGTCATGATAAACATTAGAAAGAGGGTTTGAAATGAAATTAATTTAAAACAAGACTATAAAGCCCCTCTCTCCCTCCATTTAGTCTTCATTGTGCCTCAAAGCAATAGAGAGAATCGTTTTGAAGAAAATTTGGGCGAGTTTGTCTAAGTCTGCCTGCGCGCGACCCATTGAGACTGGCGTGCGACCCGTTGGGCGAGCGCGACCCGTCAGGCTGCCCATTCCAGTTCAGAAATTACACAGGCACGACTCGTTGAGGGTGCACGACCCGTTAGGCAGTGCGCGCGACCTGTTGGGAATTCCTCCGCCAAATTTCGCCAGTAAGCTGCTAAATAATCCCGGATTTCTTCAAGGTTGCAGGTAGGCCTCTCCTCATGAAAATACATTGTTTATCAAAGCCTGAAAAGCATGTGAATGTTGTTTAAGCCAATCATTTTGAAATAATGAATCCAATGCATATTTTCTCAAGAAGGTCAAAGTGTTGGTTGAGCTAGGGTTTGTCTTGTTGTTTTCAAGGTTATCCTTTTCACCCCCACTTTTTCCCTACATCCTATTTCCACCTCCCTCATCATTTTACTCATTCTCCCTATCAAAAAATACCAAAAGCCCTAAACCCTACCCCTATCCCTAAAAACCAAGAATCTCAAATTAAACCCTACCTCTCATAAAGCCTTTGCAAATCATAAATATGTGATGGGGTATATATCATGATTCCTTCACACGGGTACAGATGATGAACATCCCTGTTTTCCTGTGCCAGAATATTGAGAGGATGGTGCCCTTGATGCAGAGGAAAAGCCCAGCACAACAATATAGGAGCCTCTATCATTATGGTTTGATCCAGCTTGTAGTCATACATCAGTTGGCTCAGCAGGGTATCTCATGGGAGGATTTTATCTCTCGGGATTTTTTCACAGCATCAGCATCATGACCCCCTGAGGTTGTTCATGAGGAGGGAGGGCCTTCACAGCAGCATGATATTCCTGAGACCAGACATGTCAGTTCTCCTCCATGGGTCACATATTAGAAAGGCCATAGGGCCTTATTTGCATCAGCTAGGCGAGTATTTTCTCCACACCAGGTGGAAGGGGTCTCGCCTTCTTCATCAGCACCACGAGTGTTATCTCCACACCAGGTGGAAGGGGCCTCGTCTCCGATAGTAGCACAGGTACCAGAGAGAGGCAAGGAGCCCAAGATTGATGAGGGGCCATCAGGTGTTCCGGGCAAAGAGGTTGTTGATCTTGACATCAGTTCTCCTAGCCTAGAGTCAAAGGAGATCATTGAGCATCTAAGAGCTGAAAATGATTCATTGCAGCAAAGATTGGAAAGGGAAAATTGGACGATCACATATTTAGAGCAGCGCAACAAGCAATTGGAAGATGAGCACACTCTTGATGAGTTGCGGAGGATCCATGAAGACCGCAACTTGGCTCGAAAGAGACCCGGCGATTTGGTACCCGTTGAGCGAGAGGCTATGCTTCTCCGGGTCAATGCTCATTTGGAGAGGCTGTTGGCCAAGGCCAATAAAGATAAGGGCCTACTCCGGAACATGAAAAATCACTATTGGGCCCGAATGCACGTATGCAAGGCAAAAATGAAAGTGCTCCAAAGACGGCTGGCCAAAGCACAAAAACGAAGGAAAAGGTTCGATCCCCTCCATATCTTGGCTGAGGCTTCCTTGAAGGAGCATGATGCTAAATAACTCAACTCCAGCACAAATTTCAAAAAATTTTGAGCATTTTGGGTCATTTGTGATTTTTTTTTGGCAAAAAACAGGTTTTCTCCACCAATGGGTCGCGCACCGCGCGCAACCCTTTCGTTGGGCAACTCCATTTTGGGAAAACTCAGCATTTCTGGATTTTTCATGGAAAGTTACACTTGCTCAGCCATTGCCAAGAAATTTCACCAAGTTTTGGGCCTCCAGAAAGTCAAAAAACAAGCAAAAAATGACTTTCTGCCACCTTTTTGACATACAGGAAGCAGTCTTGGGAGATTGCAATTTTGGAGGGAAAATGACCACCAAATTCAGAAATTCTACTTGGGTTGGAAAGTAGACATCCAGACCTTTCCAACAAGCCCACTTTTGCCTCATTTGGACACCTCGAAGTGCCTCAAAAGTACCTCCAAAGGCGCGCGACCCGTTCAGGAATTGGGCGCGACCCATTGGGCAGTTTTCACAGGAATTCATCTACAGCTCAGGAATTCGCCCAGCTTTGACCAGTTTTGACTTGTGATGGGATTTTTCACCCTCTTTGATGTAATTTATGTATTTTCATGTTGACATGACACTTATTTACCTACTCTAGAAGATTCATTCATGAAATAGCATACATTTAATGAATGAATTGGTTTCCTAGCTTATAGAGGCAAGTTGTTTTGACTGCCTAGATTTTAGTGCTCAGTTTAGAATTGGTTGAAACAACTCCTAGGATAGTGAGCTCAACCCCTAGAGGCAAGGAAAGATGTTAGATTACCTATATTATGTACTTTCTTGGTCATTTTCATGGTTGGACTCTTGAGGGAGAAGCTCTATTGTATTACTCATTGTATCTCTGCAATTTTGGCAAAGGAAGAAAGACCAGGGTTTTGCAGTCCTTTTTGGGATTCCTGTGGTTACATGTATTGATGGTGTGTTTCTCTTTGTACTTGTAAGTTTGTTATGTGAATCATCTCCTTACTTTTCCTTCTGCAAATTAGGCAAATGAAGTGTTAAAGTAGAATTCATGATTGCCATGCTCTGCTTTTAAGTTTTCTTAATATTTATGTTTTCATCTGTTTAAAGAGAACTCTTGAAGGTTTCTTGCTCTCTTTAGCCCCTCACCGGTCATTCCTATCCATTCACTTAATTCAAAGGCATCAATACAGTCTCCTACCTTGCCCCAAAGAACCCCCTGCAAAAACTGTGTCCAATCCCCGCACCCAAAATTGCCTTTCCCCGATTTTCCACCAAAAATCCTAAAAATTCTCAAATCAAACCTTTTTACCAGTTTACTAGCCTAAAATCAGTGTTTCCGTATTGGTTATCTCGCCCGTTGAAGATCTTTATCGAGATAGACCGGAGAGAGCCCTCTCCTGCCCCGTAGGGCTAGCTACGAGGCTAAGTGGTTTGATGTTGCCTTGGAGTTTACCTTTTTCAGCCTGAGGTGAAATTTCAAGCGCTAACATATTGGCGACCATACTGGGGAGAACAAATTGTTTGCTCACTGATGTGTTTATTTCATAAGTCTTAGACGGAGTCTGAAGATACGCCAGGTAGCCTTCGAAAACGCTCTTGCTTTGCATCAGCGCAAGTAGATAAACGCTGCTTCAGTCGACCTCCGTGAGCTAGTGAATGTAACACTTCATTTGCATTTTCCCCCAGTACATTTGCAAACTCTGAACTTTTGGATGATTGGTTAAGAGTTTTCACAGGCTGATTGGCTATTTGTTCCTTGATATCCAAACTGGCTTCAGATTCTGGTCATATATTTAAATCTCATTCATATCCAGCTGTTTTTGAGTATCTTGAAGACATTGATTTTGACGAGAGTTTTGAGTTGTCCTTGTTCAAAACTAAATCTGAAAGTGCACTTGATTCTCTAGTTCCCAACCCTGATTTTGCAGCCGCCCTTGAAATTGAGAGACACAATAGATTGGTTGACAATTTCATCCTAAGATCTCTTCAGTCATATATTCACGCTACAAATCTTGCTGAGTTCGTTGAAACTATGTCTGTTCATATCGGATCCACTATCACGGCGCATGAGCAGTCTAATCCTCCTTTTATTTCTGTTTCTTCTATAATCACTTATCCGGAATCTACAGTTGGTTCGCCCTCTACATCCCATGCCACTTCTCCTCCTCATACTCCTCATACTACAGCTACACTTACTCCACCTGCTACCCCTAGACCCAATCCACCTAAAGCAATGGCTGCCCGATTTGCTCCTCTTGCTCTTCCCCAAAATCTGCATGATATGCCAGCCGATTATCAGAGTAAAATTCCTATGTTTGATGGCACTCCACAGAGTATTTCTGCTCAGCAACATATAGATAAAATGACGACTTTCTTTGATCTATATGAGATAGATGAAGAGGATGTAACTATGCGTTTGTTTGTACAAACGTTTGATGGCGAAGTAAGAAAGTGGTTCAGAGGTTTGACAGCCCGGAGCATTGCTACCTTAGAGGCACTTCAAAGGCAGTTTCTAGATCGATGGGAAATCAGAAAGGATCCGCTTCAGATTAATGCCGAATACAACAACCTCAAGCGTAATCATGGTGAGTCCGTTCAAGACTACATAATCAGATTTAATACAGTGTACAATGCTATTCCCGATGATTTGAGACCGTCAAGAAAATCAGCACTTCTCAAATTCCCGGATGGTTTTGATCCGGAGATGGCTTATTCATTGCGAGATAGAGATCCGCCTACCTTGGAGGATATGCAGAAAATTGCTGTTAGTGTTGAAGCGAATCTGAATGATAAAAGAGCAAGGATGAAGGCGGAAAAGCGAGTCACAATCAAAGAAGAAGCTTCTACATCAGATCAGCTCCTCTGTAAGGTTGAAAAGATTGAAAGGGCACTTGAACATACTCATCTCAGCAAGCCGAAACCGCAGATCCGTAATCCTAATTTCCGAGGTCCGCAGCAGCCGCAATACAGAATTAAACAGCGTGAAACAAGAGCACAAGAGGCAGAAGTTCAGCAGCAAATTAAAGCTCCTTTTCAGCAGAATTTTGTTAGTCAAGAATCAGAGGATGAAGGTGATACGGTGGGAGAGGAAAATCATTTTTTCACTCCTGATGATCTGCCTACCTATATTACAGAAGAAGAAGAATTTGTGAGAAATTCAGTCATACATCAGGATGAGCATTATATCTTATCAAATGAGGCAGTACTTGAGGAAGAATCGGAGGAATACCAAAGAGGATATCTCAATGCTTTGTCCGCTCAGCAGAGGCAATTAAGAAACCGAGCTGTTCCCATAAATCCCATTCAGAAAAAGAAAGATACTTCAACAAAGAATGATTCAGCTTTCCCACAGACAAAAGGAAAAGAGATAATTGATCCTTCAGCAAGTCAATCATCAGCAGCAAGCAAGTTAGATCAGCCATCAAGTACACCGAGAGATAAAGTTGAAAGAAGAGAAATTCCGGCTAAAGAAGGTGAGAAGGTTTCAGCTTTCAGTTTGGAGAATGAAATTTCAAAGTTAAAAGTGTCCATTCCTTTGACGGAAATCATGAAGAACAGCACTTACCGAGGCCAAATCTCCAAGATGCTGAATTTTGATCCAATGCTAGACACGGTGAATGTAGAAGACGATCAGCCGGAATTGATTTCTGGGCCTGCTTTAAATGGTGAGTCTCCCGAAAGTGATGTTCCTCCATTCTATATCAGTTTGCGATTGCATGAATATGTTTTACATAATGCTATGTTTGACTCGGGAGCTTCGCATAATTTGATGCCGAAAGCAATTATGGAAAAGCTGGGACTAGACATCACAAGGAAATATCATGATTTGTATTCATTTGATTCCAGCTGGGTAAAATGTATTGGTTTGATCAAGGACTTGGTGGTGAGCCTAGATCAAATCCCAGCAAAGAATGTTTTGATGGATGTGGTGGTGGCAGATATTCCTCCGCAGTTCGGCATGTTGCTTTCGAGATCTTGGGGAGCCAAGCTCAAAGGTACACTTCAGCTTGATTTTTCTTATGCTACAATCCCGGTCTTTGGTCAGATGAGGAAGTTATATAGGGAACAAAAGATGAAATACATGATCACTAGTAAGGAAAAGCCAGTGAATCATCCTGTAAATTATGTACATACAGATTTGGAATCGTTTGTTTTGTTTGCTGATAATTTTAATGAGATAGATAGTCAGTTAGTTCAAGCAGAAGATATACCAGACATTACAGAAAATTTTAGAGAAATTTTGAGAAAGGAAAGTGAAGAAAGGTCTGCTGTCATAAAGTCAACAGCTGAGATAAATGGGCAACAAACAGAAAATGCACACACATCACATTTTCAGCACTTAGAAGACGATGAGGATGGTCTTTGGACCATGGATTTTGATGGCGCGGTGGGCAGCGATGGTGCTGGTATAGGTGTGTGGATTCGAAGCCCATTTTCAGTCCAAAACCAAGTCCCCAGCAAGGTATGGGTATGTTCATACAAATTGGCATTTGATTGTTCAAATAATGAGGCGGAATATGAGGCTCTCGTTGCTGGTCTGAAAATCCTCCGGAAGTTGAAGGCAAAGAAGATAGCAGTATATGGCGACTCCGAGTTGGTTATAAAGCAAGTGAAAGGTGAATTTCAGGCCAAGCATCCTCGTATGCGAGCATATCGAAATGCTGTCCTAGATATCTTGAAGCTGTTTTCTGAACATACTTTGACATGTGTGCCCCGTATCCAAAATGGTGTTGCGGATGCATTGGCTAAGGCAGCAAGTAATCTAAAAATTCCCATGAATTCCAGCAATAAGTTTGAGATTTATGTCAAGCACCGTCCTACAGTCCCAGACAATCAAAGATGTTGGCAAGTTTTCCAAGATGATGAAGAAATCAAGGGTTTTCTGCAAGTTGAAGGTGAGTTCAAAGACATTTCCATAGATACCGAACCTGAGGAAGTAAATCAAATGGATGTATTGCAGCTTAAAGACAATTTCATTCCTAAAGGATTAATTCCTTTGGAAGAGTTGTTCGATCAAGATGATGTGGCTCGCAAACCAACCTTGAGGCCAACAAAAGAAGGTGTCGAAGAAGTGAATCTTGGAACAGCTGAAAATCCAAAGATGGTGAAACTATCCAAAGCATTGTCGCCAAAGGTAAAGAAAGAGTATATCAGATTGTTGTCTTCGTTTTCTAATGTTTTTGCATGGGATTATTCAGATTTGAAAACTTATGACACAAGTATTATTCAGCATACCATTCCCATAAAGCCAAATCAAAAGCCTTTCCGACAAAAGTTGAGAAGAATTAATCCTAAATTGCTACCATTGATTGAGAAGGAAGTCAACAGGTTGTACAAGTCTGGAATTATAGTGCCAATCAGATTTTCCGATTGGATTTCCAACTTGGTGCCCGTGAGAAAGAAAACTGGTGAGATCCGCTTGTGTATAGACTTTAGAAATCTGAACAAGGTGTCACTAAAGGACAATTATCCGCTGCCCAAGATGGACCATATATTGTAGCGAGTAGTTGGGGCATCAAGGATGTCGCTACTTGATGGTTATTCCGGGTACAATCAGATTTTGGTGCATGAAGATGACCGCGACAAGACTGCATTCACTACTCCATGGGGAACATTTCATTATGCCAAGATGCCATTTGGATTGAAAAATGCAGGTGCCACCTTTCAACGGGCGATGGACATGGCCTTTGCTAATGAGAAAGATGTCTTTTTGGTAGTTTATCTTGATGATTTAACTGTGTTTTCTAAATCTGATGAAGAACATTTGTATCATTTGACAATGGTGTTTCAAAAGTGCAGAAAATATGGTATCTCATTGAATCCAAAGAAGAGTCTTTTCGCCATGAGTGAAGGCAAGTTGTTGGGCCACATCATTTCCAAAGATGGCATTCGTATAGATCCTGCACGTGTGGAAGCTATTCAGCAATTAGAGCAGCCCCGAAACAAGAAAGAGATTCAGTCCTTCAATGGCAAGTTGAATTTTCTGCGCCGCTTTATTCCGAATCTTGCCGAGCACCTTAGAGAAATCACTAACATGCTTAAAAAGGATAGCCAGCTCAAGTGGACCGAAGAGGCGGTAAAGGCTTTCAATTTGGTAAAGTTAATTTTATCCTCAGCCCCAACTCTAATCAGCCCAGATTATACACAAGATTTTATTTTATTTTCATTTGCATCTGAGCATACATTGGCAGCTGTGCTGATGCAAAAGAGAGATGGAGTTGAGAAGCCTATTGCTTTTTTCAGTTGTATTATAAGGGACGGAGCGCTGAAGTATAATATCATTGAAAAACAAGCATTGGCGTTGGTAAAAGCCTTGAAAGATTTCCGTGTGTACATACTGAATTCTCACATTTTGGCATATGTTCCTAATGCGGCTGTTAAAGATGTTTTGGTACAAGCGGAACCGGAAGGAAAGCGGGGTAAGTGGATTGCTGCACTGTTGGAGTATGATGTGGAAATCAAGCCTACCAAACTGATCAAGGGCCAAGGTCTCGCTAAATTGATGGCTGAAACAAATCTCCATGTCCTAGACATTAATTTGATTGCTGCCTTGTCCAACGAAGATGAAGAAAATTCAGCACTACATGTATCTGATATCTTTATTTCTTCTCCTTGGTATGCTGATATTATATATGTGCTTCAAAATTTGTCTTCACCTCCCGGGATGCCTCGAAACAAAGCAAGGACATTGAAATTAAAGGCTGCCAAATTTTGCATCATCAAATCTGCACTATATTGGAAAGACCCCGGTGGCATATTGCTGAATTGTTTGGTCGAGGAGGAATCTAAGAGAGCTGTAGAGGATTTTCACAAAGGTGACTGCGGGGGTCACTTGTTTTGGAAGACCACGGCAAACAAGATCTTAAGGGCTGGTTTCTATTGGCCTTCGTTGTTTTCAGATGTATATAAAGCAGTCAAGAGTTGTCATGAATGTCAAATTTTTCAAGGAAAGCAGAAATTACAGCCCTTGCCTCTCAAGCCCATTGAAGTCAGTGCGTCGTTTCAGCAGTGGGGCTTAGATTTTATCGGCGAAATTCATCCAGCATCTTCTGGGCAGCATCGATGGATATTGACAGCCACTGATTACTTCACGAAATGGCTTGAAGCCATTCCCACCCGGCAGGCCACAGACTCGGTAATTATTTCTTTCCTTGAGAATAACATATTGTCACGTTTCGGCTGTCCACATAAGTTGATCACAGATAATGCAGCAGCGTTTAAATCAAAGAAGATGGTTGACTTTTGCTACAAATATAACATCAGCTTGGGGCATTCAACCGCCTATCATCCGCAAGGAAATGGGCTGGCTGAATCTTCGAATAAATCATTGGTAAACATCATAAAGAAGTTGTTGGAAAACAATAAGAAGAGCTGGCACAAACAATTAGTAAATGCATTATGGGCTGATCGCGTAAGTCAGAAAAAGTCAATTGGTATGTCACCCTTTGAACTAGTTTATGGGACAGATGCGGTGTTTCCTACTTCACTTAGTATTCCGGTAGCAAATTTGCTTCAAGAAACTAGTGCTGAGGAGGATCCAATGCAAAGGCGGATTAGTCAAATGATACATTTACAGCAGACTCGGGAGGAGGTTATTCAAAATACTCGTAAGTTGCAAGAGCGCATAAAGAAAATCTATGACAGAAAAGCAAAGCCGGATGATTTCCAGATAGATGATGTTGTTTTGAGGTGGGATGCCCGAAATGAAGACAAAGGGAAACATGGAAAGTTTGATAATTTATGGAAAGGTCCTTACAAAATTGCAGCATACCGTGGTCCAAATGCCTTTCTTCTCAAAGAAATGAATGGTGATGATTATCTTGGAGGGTCGGTCAATGGCCGGCTGCTCAAGAGGTATCATGTCTGAGCATTTTTTGTTCTAGTCATTATCATTGTAATTACCATTTTACTTTTATTCCGCTGCAAGTGTGAACTGATCTTTCATCTTTAGTCTGGGGCCCGCGGTGAAGGCTATAATTCTGAAGATTGAGATTAGTTGGTGTGAGTTTTTTATGTCGTTTTTATCAGTCAATTTTCTGTACAAAGTTGAGTTAGTTTGTGTCAAAGTTAGTCCAATTTTCAGTCAGTTGTCAAAGTCAATAAAGCTCTCCCAATTTGGGTCGCATGTGTAAATAATGACTCCATTGCCCAATGATTATAAGGCACTGGTCTGCTCTCCTAGAGGTCTAAGGTTCTTGGTACCTCCAAGGAGCTACCATCCCCATTGGAGCCAATGTTAAAGTCCGTCTAGTAGCCCTCCATCAGCGATCAAAGCTCTTTGCATGTGCATAAGTAGGTGTCTCATCAGTGTCATCTTATTGCATTCCATTAGGCATGCCATAACCCTGATGGAGGAGCTGGTGTCTTTCTTCCCCTCTTGGCACTGCTGGATCAAGTTGTTTCAGTCATTAAACTTTTTCAAGGTTACTTGTCTTGTCTTGAGGTCAAAATTCTAGGTCTAGGGTTTAGGTCCAATTTGTCTTCAAGGTCATGTCTCTAAAAGTCAATGAATGCCCAGCAGGCCAGAGGGATGATTGCCAAAGTGCTTCTTTTAAAGATTTCTTCTTGTACAGCTAATTATTACCTTGGATTTAAAAACCCTGTTTTTAAAGCCAAGGTCATTTTCTCAAATTTTGTAAAAAAAAAAAAAATTGTAAAAATTTAAAATTCTTTGAAAGTCAACATGCAGCCCTGGTCCCCTTTGCCAAGATTCCTCAGAAGCTATCTCTGCAAATTTTTTTCAAGAAATGCATCAGTTCAATCAATTTCAGGACAAAAGGAAACCATAAAGTCAGCAGCATTCAAAGTTTGAAAAAGTGTCATGATAAACATTAGAAAGAGGGTTTGAAATGAAATTAATTTAAAACAAGACTATAAAGCCCCTCTCTCCCTCCATTTAGTCTTCATTGTGCCTCAAAGCAATAGAGAGAATCGTTTTGAAGAAAATTTGGGCGAGTTTGTCTAAGTCTGCCTGCGCGCGACCCGTTGGGTGAGCGCGACCCGTCAGGCTGCCCATTCCAGTTTAGAAATTACACAGGCACGACTCGTTGAGGGTGCGCGACCCGTTGGGCAGTGCGCGCGACCTGTTGGGAATTCCTCCGCCAAATTTCACCAGTAAGCTGCTAAATAATCCCGGATTGCTTCAAGGTTGCAGGTAGGCCTCTCCTCATGAAAATACATTGTTTATCAAAGCCTGAAAAGCATGTGAATGTTGTTTAAGCCAATCATTTTGAAATAATGAATCCAATGCATATTTGCTCAAGAAGGTCAAAGTGTTGGTTGAGCTAGGGTTTGTCTTGTTGTTTTCAAGGTTATCCTTTTCACCCCCACTTTTTCCCTACATCCTATTTCCACCTCCCTCATCATTTTACTCATTCTCCCTATCAAAAAATACCAAAAGCCCTAAACCCTACCCCAATCCCTAAAAATCAAGAATCTCAAATTAAACCCTACCTCTCATAAAGCCTTTGCAAATCATAAATATGTGATGGGGTATATATCATGATTCCTTCCCTTAACTCCCTATTTCATATGTTTTTCCCAATTTCCCTTCAAAGTCTCCCTTCCCTAACATTTCCCTTGTGCTATTTGTCCCCTTGAAACAGCATCTCAAATAGTTGAAACAACAGATTTTTGAGCAGAAGCAGCAGTGCATTTCAGCCACTTTGCTCTCAAAACCATGTCAGAAACCGAGACCGAATATGAGCAAAGTGATGACCGTGAGTCAACTCCAGAGGTTGAGGTACAAAGGAGGCCTCACAGGGGTGGTAAGAGTGGTCACCATAAGAGAGAGGAGCCCACCTCTTTGACCGATTTGCAGGCTTGTCCAATTGCAGTCACATGTTTCCGCTATCTGTCATGTTATGAATTTTGTGAGAGGATCTCTCAAATCCAGCATCACAGGGAATTGGCCCGCTTGTTTGTTTTGAATTTGCATGATGGGCATGTGAACCTTGCAGGGGTGGATTTTACATTGACACCTGAGATGATTGCCCAAGCAACAGGGATACCTAATGTTGGAGAAGTGTGGAACAAGCGCAAACTGTTGGATAGATTTCAGTATGAGTCCTACATTAAACTTGCCTTTATGAGACACATGACTGGTGTAGTTCCTTTCAGATTTTTGAGGGATGAGTATGTTTCCTTGATGAGGCTTATCATGCGCTATTTCACCTGTGAGGGCAGATTTTCACGTGTGTATTCATACCATATTCGTTTATTGATGCATTTCACACAGGTACAGATGATGAACATCCCTGTTTTCCTGTGCCAGAATATTGAGAGGATGGTGCCCTTGATGCAGAGGAAAATCCCAGCACAACAATACAGGAGCCTCTATCATTATGGTTTGATCCAGCTTGTAGTCATACATCAGTTGGCTCAGCAGGGTATCTCATGGGAGGATTTTATCTCTCGGGATTTTTTCACAGCATCAGCATCATCACCCCCTGAGGTTGTTCATGAGGAGGGAGGGCCTTCACAGCAGCATGATATTCCTGAGACCAAACATGTCAGTTCTCCTCCATGGGTCACATATCAGAAAGGCCATAGGGCCTTATTTGCATCAGCTAGGCGAGTATTTTCTCCACACCAGGTGGAAGGGGTCTCGCCTTCTTCATCAGCACCACGAGTGTTATCTCCACACCAGGTGGAAGGGGCCTCGTCTCCGATAGTAGCACAGGTACCAGAGAGAGGCAAGGAGCCCAAGATTGATGAGGGGCCATCAGGTGTTCCGGGCATAGAGGTTGTTGATCTTGACATCAGTTCTCCTAGCCTAGAGTCAAAGGAGATATTCAGCATCTAAGAGCTGAAAATGATTCATTGTAGCAAAGATTGGAAAGGGAAAATTGGACGATCACATATTTAGAGCAGCGCAACAAGCAATTGGAAGATGAGCACACTCTTGATGAGTTGCGGAGGATCCATGAAGACCGCAACTTGGCTCGAAAGAGACCCGGCGATTTGGTACCCGTTGAGCGAGAGGCTATGCTTCTCCGGGTCAATGCTCATTTGGAGAGGCTGTTGGCCAAGGCCAATAAAGATAAGGGCCTACTCCGGAACATGAAAAATCACTATTGGGCCCAAATGCACGTATGCAAGGCAAAAATGAAAGTGCTCCAAAGACGGCTGGCCAAAGCACAAAAACGAAGGAAAAGGTTCGATCCCCTCCATATCTTGGCTGAGGCTTCCTTGAAGGAGCATGATGCTAAATAACTCAACTCCAGCACAAATTTCAAAAAATTTTGAGCATTTTGGGTCATTTGTGATTTTTTTTGGCAAAAAACAGGTTTTCTCCACCAATGGGTCGCGCACCGCGCGCGACCCTTTCGTTGGGCAACTCCATTTTGGGAAAACTCAGCATTTCTGGATTTTTCATGGAAAGTTACACTTGCTCAGCCATTGCCAAGAAATTTCACCAAGTTTTGGGCCTCCAGAAAGTCAAAAAACAAGCAAAAAATGACTTTCTGCCACCTTTTTGACATACAGGAAGCAGTCTTGGGAGATTGCAATTTTGGAGGGGCAAATGACCACCAAATTCAGAAATTCCACTTGGGTTGGAAAGTAGACATCCAGACCTTTCCAACAAGCCCACTTTTGCCTCATTTGGACACCTGGAAGTGCCTCAAAAGTACCTCCAAAGGCGCGCGACCCGTTCAGGAATTGGGCGCGACCCATTGGGCAGTTTTCACAGGAATTCATCTACAGCTCAGGAATTCGCCCAACTTTGACCAATTTTGACTTGTGATGGGATTTTTCACCCTCTTTGATGTAATTTATGTATTTTCATGTTGAAATGACACTTATTTACCTACTCTAGAAGATTCATTCATGAAATAACATACATTTAATGAATGAATTGGTTTCCTAGCTTATAGAGGCAAGTTGTTTTGACTGCCTAGATTTTAGTGCTCAGTTTAGAATTGGTTGAAACAGCTCCTAGGATAGTGAGCTCGACCCCTAGAGGCAAGGAAAGATGTTAGATTACCTATATTATGTACTTTCTTGGTCATTTTCATGGTTGGACTCTTGAGGGAGAAGCTCTATTGTATTACTCATTGTATCTCTGCAATTTTGGCAAAGGAAGAAAGACCAGGGTTTTGCAGTCCTTTTTGGGATTCCTGTGGTTACATGTATTGATGGTGTGTTTCTCTTTGTACTTGTAAGTTTTTTATGTGAATCATCTCCTTACTTTTCCTTCTGCAAATTAGGCAAATGAAGTGTTAAAGTAGAATTCATGATTGCCATGCTCTGCTTTTAAGTTTGCTTAATATTTATGTTTTCATCTGTCTAAAGAGAACTCTTGAAGGTTTCTTGCTCTCTTTAGCCCCTCACCGGTCATTCCTATCCATTCACTTAATTCAAAGGCATCAATACAGTCTCCTACCTTGCCCCAAAGAACCCCCTGCAAAAACTGTGTCCAATCCCCGCACCCAAAATTGCCTTTCCCCGATTTTCCACCAAAAATCCTAAAAATTCTCAAATCAAACCTTTTTATCAGTTTACTAGCCTAAAATCAGTGTTTCCGTATTGGTTATCTCGCCCGTTGAAGATATTTACTGAGATAGACCGGAGAGAGCCCTCTCCTGCCCCGTAGGGCTAGCTACGAGGCTAAGTGGTTTGATGTTGCCTTGGAGTTTACCTTTTTCAGCCTGAGGTGAAATTTCAAGCGCTAACAGTGTTAATGATATTGGTACATATCTTCATAAAATGCGTTGTTCTGCATCTACAAATATAAAGGAGTCTGACCGAGGTTTATGGGGTGACACCTTTTGCATACGTTGGTTAGCTAAATGGCTAGATATATCAATTGCAGTTTGGTCATTGACAAGAAAAACGAGATATTTGCTCTTTAATCAACATGAAAATGCAATTCCATATTGCATTCTCTTTCATGATGCAAATCCTGTTAGTAGTCATTATGAACCATTGGTTTACCAAAAGTTTCCAATTTGCATTTGCAACCAGTCTAATATCTACCTGTCACCTATTTGCAAAGATAGTGAAAGCCACTGGATGCATATTGCAAATAATATGCTTTTAAATGGACTAACAATTGCAAAGCAAGTGACATCTAATTGTGGTGACAGTCTCTTTAATGCAATTTTCTATTTAGTAGCAACAGAATTCGATGCAGAGTGTTTGCGACTTTACATTGTGCAATCTTTTTGCAATGCACTTATGCATAAGAATCAAGAGGCATTGCATTGTTTAGAGCAATACCTAGTAGTTGATGTGATACATTATACAATGAATAGCAACTGGCAACAATATCTGATAAATATGGCAATGCCATATGAAAAAGGACAGGTGGAAGGCGGACCATTCTGTCTCCAATGGATATCTGTGATATTCAAAGTCAATATCCAAGTATGGTCTTCTGTTGCTAATAACTTTGTCAATTACAGTTCCGCTTATTCGAGATGCAATGATATTGTTAACATGATGTCATTCAGGACAAATACATCACATATTCACTACCACGCAATGATACAAAAATATGTTCACAATTCTCAACAACTGCACATGGAAGCAAATGACGTTTGTAATCAATTGCATCATAAGCATATACTAGAAAAAGAGCAATGTATATCTCAAGTACATTTTAGCAATAATATTGCATTTGAGATAGCATGTCATTTAGATCAAATGCAACCAACTAAGGATTGTAGGCTGAATTATCACAAGCTAAAGCAATTCATACGTACAAAACGCAAATGCAATGACAAATGCAAAAAACCATTTTCTAATAAGAAGTCAAGAATTACAAGCAAGAAAAATGCAATACAAATTTATATGGAAAAAGTCGAAGACACGCCTAGGAATACATGTGCAGTTTGCAGCAAATTGCATTTTGCAAAAAATATTAGATTCTTCACTATAGATTTGCAAGAAAAGCATATGAATTTGACGTTGAACAATAGGACCTTTAGCAATGAAAACATATGTGTTTCTTGCAAAAAAGCGCTCGAGAATGGAAAGCTACCACAATTTGCAACACCTGAACAAATAAGACGTAACATTTCATTGCCAACTGTAAATATACTTTCAGACCTAGAAGAAAGACTTGTGTCATTGAGAATTGCATTTGTACAAATCAGACAATGGGGACATAGACGATCACAAATTGGCTTAACAGGATCAATTATCAATGTACCAGTTCATATGGACATTGTGCAAAAAGCATTGCCACAATATCTAAATGATACAATGACAATTGCAGTTGCATTGAAAAGACGATTGCAATACAAAAATGCATACCAAACAGGTAAAGTACGTCCAATTATTGTCATGAAAGCATTGAATGAACTATGTTCTAGAAGTCTTTATAAAGCTAGCAACATTTGTATAAATGAGAATTGGGCCCATGTTTTACAAGAGAATAATGAATACATTGTACAAAATTCAAATAGCGACAATGAAAGTGATACAGATAGTGATACAAATAATGAAACACCTACTGAAACATTGGTGCATGGATTAATAGAATCACAACGCATCTACGATTTGCAAGACAAGATTATTGAATTGGCATCTGCTGAAGGACAACGACCGTTAGGCATTTTCAAGGACAAATATGCAGAAGAAATGAACTTTCCAACATTATTTTATGGCAATGCATGTGATCATGACATCACAAATAGGTTTAGTTACCAAAAAATTGTACAATGGGAATTGTTACAAGCAAGTGGTGACTTCCAATATCATACAACAAATTTGTTTTTCAAGACAATGCGAATAATAATTGATAAAGTGCTTTCTTGCATATGGGTACGAATAAGAAAAGGACAACTAAAAGGCAGGAAAATATTAGCAAAAGATGTCAAGTATCGAGCAAATTTGGAAAAGTTATTGAAATCTGACATTGGATACATAGATTTCAAAAACATTCGCATATCTTCTGATCATTTGGAACAAATTAGGAAAAACATATTTGCAATGATACGACAATTGGGGCCTCCAACTTTCTTTGTGACATTCACAAGTGCAGAACATCGATGGAAACCATTAGTAGATACACTTGTCACATTGTTTAGAAATAAAGCAAATAAAAATGCTATTGATATATTAGAAGATGATGACATTGACTACCTTATAAGAAAATATCCAGTCACATGTAGCCAATACTATAGACATAGAATTAATGCTATAAAGCGATTGATATGTCAAGATACTACATTCTTCGGAAAAATATCTGATTACTATTTCGTAACAGAATTCCAAAATAGAGGAACTGAACATGAACATGGACTGTTATGGATAGAGAATGCTCCAATATATGGAAAAGAAAGCAATTCAGAAATTGAGAGGTTTCTTGACAATTACATCACTTGTAATACAGATCATTTGGAGCCAGATGTTGCTAAATTGCATAAACATCACCATACAAAAAGTTGTAAGAAGCGAAAAAATTCAAATTGCAGATACAACTTCCCCATGCCACCAATGAAATCAACAATGATCATTGAACCAACCAATGCAGAAAATAAAAAAATCGTAGAGAAATCAATATCGTTTTTTGCATTCTTGGAGCAAACAAACTACAATGATTCAATAACACATGACAATTTCCTCCTAGAAATAGGGCTACTAGAAAATGAGTACATAGAACTATTACAACATACAATAAAGCAACCAACAATTTTCCTGAAACGAAAACCTTCTCACATTTGGAATAACAGTTTTGCAAAGGCTATGCCTACTTTATGGAATGCAAATACAGATGCACAATTTGTGCTAAATGCATATGCTGCAGCGTCATATTGTAGTTCATATATGACCAAAATTGACAAGTCTATGACAAATGCATTTAGAAGAATACGCAAAGAGCATCAGAGAGATGAAATTGATGCTATGCAAATGATTCGTAAACTTGGAAATACATTACTCAATCTACAGCAAATGTCAGCTCAACAAGCAGTGCATATAACACTTTCATTGCCATTGAGTTGTAGTTTAAGGGAATGTATATTTGTAAACACGTCTCCAGTTGATGAATGCACATTTATGCTTAAACCGCCTATTCTTTTGAAACAAGAACCTGACGATTCAGAAGATGTTATGTGCCATTCCATTGTTGACTACTACATTGGACGGCCAAGTTCCATTAGCAAAATCTGCCTTGCAGAATTTGTATCAAATTACAAGAAAGATGGCACACCCATATCTAAAAGGAAAAAACCAAATGTTATACGATTTGTCAAATATAACAAACACAATGATATTGAAAACTTCTGTCGAGAGAAATTATTGTTATATATGCCAT
Source organism: Pinus tabuliformis (assembly GCA_031772625.1). Taxonomy (NCBI): domain Eukaryota; kingdom Viridiplantae; phylum Streptophyta; class Pinopsida; order Pinales; family Pinaceae; genus Pinus; species Pinus tabuliformis. Next base: position 994,039,244 of record CM062807.1, on the reverse strand, counting down.
TTGAAAATTGTGAAAATACATTGAAACAAGAATTGCCTACATGGCTCTCTGCATATACATTACATGAAAAAACAATTCAAGTCAATGAAGCCAAATTTACATATAACATCAATCCAACATGGGGTGATTTAGAGACTGCAACAAATGAGCAAATTAGTTCTTTGAATACTAACCAAATGAATATGCGAAACCAGGAGAACAATTCCCATTATGAGGAATATGATCTGCAATCGGACTTGCAATTTCCAAAACAATTTGAAATGAATAAAAAAATCAATCTTGGATTTCAAATTACTGCCCATCCATTTTTAATGGAGAACAATGAATATTACAAACTTAGAAGAATCTTGAACAAAGAGCAACAAGCAATTGTAAAAAACATTGCAATTAAAAAAAAAAAAAACCCCAAGGAACCAATTTACCTTTTTATTACAGGTGGAGCAGGTGTAGGTAAAACACTCACAGCAAAAGCGATTTTCCAAATGCTTATACAAATTTATGATTCAAAAAACACAGCTGATCCTATGAAACCAAAAGGTCTAATATTAGCATACACAGGAAAAGCTGCATATAATGCAGGTGGAACAACAATCCATTCTGCATTGCTAATGCCTTTTAACAAGTCTCAACTGTTCTCACTAAGCAAAGAAGTATTGGACAACTTATCAAAGCTATATCAAGAATTGCAACTAGCTTTCATAGATGAGATCTCGATGATTGGAAGTCGGTTCTTATATTCTATTGACAATAGATTCAGAAACATAAAACATGTCCAAACGAAATACTTTGGGAACATTGACATCATATTTTGTGGTGATTTCTATCAAGCACAACCTATTCAAGACTCTCTTATTTTTGAACAACCAAGAATCAACAATCAAACAATAACACATGATTTCTGGAAGGATAATGTCAAGTGCTTCCAATTGCATATGACTATGCGACAAACAAATAAGAGATTCATATCAGTGTTAAATAGAATGCGAACAAATTGTCAAACATCTGACGATATAACATATATGAATACAAGTTGCATGCGCCCTGTACCAAATGATCCAACATTTCCCTATTTATTTTACAAAAACAAAGATGTTGCAATGCATAACAAGAAAATGTTGTTGCTGATGCCTGGCAAAGAAATTTTAATTAATGCAATTGATGAAAATGAGGAGAATAACGACAATTTCCCAACCCATCAACATACGACTATTTTGCCTCCGCACCTTCTGATAAAGTTGAACATGTTAGTTGAAATGTATGCTTGCAATTATGATGCACCAGATGGGCTAGTGAATGGTGCAGATGGAATAGTTAAAGCATATACCCATACAGATAAGGTCGATGTTCTATGGATTAAGTTCCATGACCCTAATATTGGTCACCGACAATCTAGAAAACTAGCTCATTTGTATACTTCAGACATAGCACATGATTGGACACCAATATTGCGAATATCAAAAGCAATGCCTATGACATCAAAGATGGCCCCATTGAAAATACGAAAACAATTTCCAATTCAACTTGCATGTGCACGCACAATACATAGATCACAAGGCTTAACCTTGGATAGGCTTGCATTCGACCCTACTGGAGTACAAGTGCATGGCCTAGTATACACAGCACTATCACGTGTCAGAAACATAGAATCATTGTATTTGCTTAATCCTCTTAAACACAATAATTTCAAGGTCAAGCAAAAAGTAAATTGTGAAATGCAACGTTTGCAAACCACTGCAAAATGGCAATTAGAATATGACTCTTCATCAATACAATCATTGCGATCCATCTTTATTCTTTCATTGAACACTCGCAATCTTCATGCGCATCTTACTGACGTATGCAATGATTATGACACAATGCAATCTGATATCTTGTGCTTACAAGAAACACATATGTCGCTGTGTATGGAAAATGAATATTTCAAAAATCTCAATTGCATCTCAAGTTGCATTAAGCATGGAGTAATGATATTGATAAAGAAAAATATCATTATCCTTGAACATGCCCATTTTGAAGACTGCTTTGTAGAAGCATTGCTCGCAAAAATAAAAGTTCACACATTACAAATTGCAATACTCAATATATATGCATCGCCACATGCAAACCTAAACAATATCCTCAATGTCATTGCAAAAGCTTTATACCACTTAGATCTAAACAATATCATAGTTATATTAGGGGACTTCAATATTGATATGGTACATTGCAATCAAAAAACAAAGCAGCTAGAAACCTACATGCAAAACTACAATCTTCATTTCCTAGTTGACAAAACTAATAGCATGCATAAATCATTGATTGACCATGTTTGGGCAAATCTAGCTAATATAAAATATAGAATTTTCGTATTGGATACATATTGGTCTGACCATGATACAATATCTCTTGTCCTTCAGCTATGATATACACATGAAACAGTTTACAAAATTGCAAATTTTGACATTTTTGCAATACCTCATTGGTTTTACCATTTCTATTTTACTAAAGCATATTACAATATTCTTTTTGTACTAAACGAAATGATAACAGCATACATACTATGCATTCTATTGTACATTTACATATATGGCGTTCTGTATTCATCAATGCAACTTATGCCAACACAAGTATCCTATCATAAATTTGCAGATATGACCTCATCTATTTATGGATGCAGATTCTGCTAGTAAAACCCTTTTCAATTGAACAGAACGACCAAGAAAAAAGAACAACAACATGGAACATAAACAAACAGAGTATATTCTTCTTGCCTTTCCTTTCCTATGGATCTTCTGTTCTTGTTCAACTTTTACTTTTATATGTTCTTTTGGCTTGCACTAAATATGTCTTACTATTCTATAACATAGCATAAATCTTGAAAAAGGAAATGAAACAATTGAAGAAATAGAATGCATAAGCCAATTAGAAAGCGCAAGCCAACCACTTGTTTTGCAAAGGTATGTCTATGAGAACTACACAAATATGCTAATTTGTATTTAGAATATTAATGTTTACTATATATGCATTCTATTTTTACATATGTATGGTTCTATGGTTTTAATGTTCTTGTTCACTTTTTACTTCTAATTTGCACTAAATATATGTTACTATTCTATAACATAGCCTAAATCTTCAAAGAGGAAAAGAAACAATTGAAGAAATAGAATGCATAACCCAATTAGAAAGGGCAAGCCAACCACTTGTTTTGCAAAGGTATGTCTATGACAACTATACAAATATGCTAATTTGTATTTAGAATAATAATGTTCACTAAGGTATGTCTATGACAACTATACAAATATGCCAATTTGTATTTAGAATATTAATGTTTACTATATATGCATTCTATCTTTACATATGTATGGTTCTATGGTTTTAATGTTCCTTGTTAACTGTTTACTTCTATATGCTCTTTCAAATTGAACTAAATATATGTTGCTATTCTATAACATAGCATAAATCTTGAAAAAGGAAAACAAACAATTGAAGAAATAGAGCGCATAACTCAATTAGAAAAGGCAAACCAACCACTTGCTTTGAAAAGGTATGTATGACAACTATACAAATATGCTATTTTCTATTTAAAATATTAATGTTTACTATATATATCTTCTCTTTTTACATATCTATATTTAAATGTATATAAATTAGATTAATGTTTACTATATATATCTTCTCTTTTTACATATCTATATTTAAATGTATATAAATTAGAAAATCTTGGACGAGTGAAGAAAGCACTAGTAGTAAGTCCCCCCAAACAATGCAGCAAGAAGACATGTACAGGTTACATATCACAATTTCTTTATTGATTGCTTATCACAAAATACATATGATAATATCCACATCATATTGAACCGTGCGTTTGCTTGTGTTAGTCCAACTGAAACAATCGCAACCAAACTTCATTCAACAAATGTACAAAATGATACATCAAAAAGGTATGCATATGAAACACAACACTCTAATCTATTTCTACTTATTCAGTTTTTAGGAGAAACATACTATTCTACAAATGTTTATAGCAATTTCTAACTAAGCAATTTTAATAGGCAAAAACAGATACTGCCAATTAAAGTATCAATTGAAGATCTCAATAGTCGTAAAATTGGGCAGCTATTTGTTGGAGACATAATGGTTGTCTATACTGCATTCCTTGATAAAGCAAACAAATCACGTCAAGTATTACGAGCTGATTTGACAGATGCTCAAGGAATGATGACTATAACGTTGAGTGTACCTGCACATTTAGTGGAGCGACATGAATAGAAAATTTTGCAAGGCAACAACATCTTAATTACAAATTTCAGGATATTGCCTAAAACTGTTTATGATCGCGGTGACTGTGACAAAATAATTTTGCTTAATGAATCAAGTATCATAGAAACTGTACCTGAAGTTTGCAAAGAATATTGCTTCATTCCCAATACAACCATTAGGCAATTTGCAAACAAAAAAGAAATGTACCCAATTGGCACAATCGCTGCAGCCGTTACACTTGCCAAACGAGTTGGATTGCATTACATACTCCATATCAAAGATGGAGATTCTGAAAACGACAATGCAACTGTATGTATTCACATGTTACTTATTGCTAATTTTCAGTAGATAACATGCATCACTTCAATATATAGTTGTTGTAATTTGTCTATAGTTTTTGTAATTTGTCTGCTGCAATTGCAATTTTTCAATGCATACGAACAATGTATTTGCATATTACTTTTTGTATTTTTCAATAGATAACAATTTCTGTTTTGCAGTTGCAACTGTTTGACACATATGAACAATTTTTCCTTTCAATGGAAAAACAATTGCAAAAAGGACACTTTCCGCTCATCCTTTTCAAAAATTTAACAAAAAAGGTAAACACAAAAGAAACAATATTCAGAGCATCAAAGTCAACGTTCATGACTGAACTTAACACAGATGCACTGAACAATCTCAGAAAACTAACTACATCTACCTATGTTGTAAGTATAGCAATAATAATGTTTTTGCTGCCTTTGCATTTGCCATGTAATAATGTAAATTAACGTTTGAATGTTTTATAAACAGGTCGAAGGTATTCTGATCGCAACAAATCCATATTCAACTCCTTTCGAACCTGTTTGTGCAATTTGTAACTCCCCAGTGAATTCATCCATAGCAATAGCCAATGCAACAATTTTCTGTTCACAATGCAATGATAATTGCCCTTTCCTCTACAAGCATTGTATAAATGCTGTAATAGAATCCATTACAAATAACTTTGTCCAGTGCATTATCAGGGAGCCCTTATTACATGACTTACTTCCTGATTTAAAATCAATGTCATATGAAACATATTTGCAACAGAAAGCTACCACTGTTTACATGTTACGTGACTTCAAAATTCAGAGCAAGTTCACACTCAATGAAGATAGTGAGCTATTACATGTCAACTAACAAATGGAAGGTACATCAACATATGCCTTAACATGTTTTGTCTCAAATATGTCCTCTCTTCAATTTACAATGTTATCATTTTGTTCTAACTAACCATTTGTTATACAGATTACAAAATCCAGGAACATGGCAGCCTTCACGTCCACAACAAATGCAAAAGTAATATGAATATGTTTCTTCATATTATGCTCTTACTATAATACAAGTATTTGACTTGCAATTTTGACTCATTTACAAAGAATATGTAACGCAACGGTTGATGAAAAAAGGCTAGAAAGTCTTTATGCATCTGTGTTTGTATTGTTTCTGTTTCTGTTCTGTATCTCGAATGGAACGCATTCTGCATCATGCTTCAAGCTTGACAACCAGAGATTGTCTTGCCACCTTTTGTATTTATATTTTTGCTCCATCTTAAAAAGTACCATGTTTGGTTTAAATTATATCATTGAATACAACAAATGCAACATCAGATGAGCAATAATTTTGTATCTACAGCTGCTGAATGCAAACACCAAAGATTCCATAGATTGATTAAACATGGCACTTATTATCCAGTCAAGTTAAATGACAAATTGTATATTGAATCGGTTACTCATTTCTGTTTCTTCCTATGTTATGGCTGAATGCTATGTTAGTTTTTGTTTCTTGCATAGTGTAGGTAACGATTCAGGAAAGAGGGCTAGAAAGTCTTTATACATGTCTGTTTGTACTGTTTCTGTTTCTGTCCTGTATTTGAGATCGAACGCATTCTGCAACATGCTTGAAGCTAGACTTTATAAATAGCACCAAACTATATGGACTTTAAAATGAATATATGTTGTTTGAAAATGGAATTATGGCATAATGCATTTGGTATTATTAGTCCCTCCCTGGAACTATATGCAATCGATCAATTGCTGACCGTTGGTTGACCGACATGATTTTTCATTATAATAGCATTATAACCTAAGTCGAACGAAAGTTTTGGGCTGGAAAGGTTTTGTTTTATTTTACCTATGTTTCTGTTTACTGTTACCTGTACAATTTGCTTAAATTTTTTGCATGTTCCTAAACACATCTGATTCAAAGTCAAACGTAGAGTTATATTTTCGAAACGAATGCTACATGGTAACTGCTTTGCATAAAATCTGGTAACACTACCAGGAAAGAATTTATCCCACAGACCATCTGAATATGCCATATATCTGGAGAGTGCTGACATGGTTTGCAATTTACAATCTGAAGAATGGTCACATGGTTTCCAATCTACAAAGCACGAAGGACACAATGGCCGTGGTAGCTTCCACTCATTCCATTGGTATTCTTGCTCGGACTCAATGCTGAATTTCAAAGCAGTAAGTTTATCTCAACCCATTTCATTTTTTATATGATTTGAAGTCCACTTCACACAGAGTGTCGTGTATGGAGAAGCTACCTTTGGAGTTCTTCGGCAAGGGGACTTAAAGGTTTTTATGAAACCCGTGCCTAGAATTTCTAGTCGGTTGTTTGCATTTTCTTGCACCATTTTGCCCCTTTGTTGTATACTAAGACAATGGCAATCTCATAATTGCCTACATCCTCAGCACTATGGAATATTTTGAGCCAATGTTTGTATTAGATCTCGTTGAAAATCAGGCACTGCAAGCCTTATTTCAGAAGTTTATGACTTTGTACCCTCACGGTTTTGATCTCTCCTTCTGCATTGTCATGTTTAGCTAGTTAGCGTGAATGTGAAGTTTGATGACACATACAGTTCTGTAACCAGTAATAGGATTGCATGTGATAAAGTACCTTTGAGCAGCTTGATCTTATTTTGAAATTTTGTTGTCTAATTGGCAGGGGTGCTGCAGTGACTTCTGAAATGAGGCACACAACAGCTGCCAATATTAGAATATTACCAAGAGAAGACCTTCCTCGGTGTGCTTTCGAAACTGATCAGTTGGTTCAGGTATATACAATACTCACTTTCTAATAAATTGTTTTTGCAAATTAAAAGAGATCTCGTCAAGATTGGAAAGCTGGAACAAGCCATGTTAGGGATGTGTTTTACTCTTATACAGCTTTAGTCAATCAAATACTCTTTTTAATGTTAAACAAGCTTTTGGCACATTGTACGTGATATAAGGGTTGCACAAGAAGCTTTAGTTCAGATAACTCCTTAACATGTTTTGTCTCAAATATGTCCTCTCTTCAATTTACAATGTTATCATTTTATTCTAACTAACTATTTGTTATACAGATTACAAAATCCAGGAACATGGCGGCCTTCACGTCCACAACAAATGCAAAAGTAATATGAATATGTTTCTTCATATTATGCTCTTACTGTAATACAAGTATTTGACTTGCAATTTTGACTCATTTACAAAGAACATGTAACGCAATAGTTGACGAAAAAAGGCTAGAAAGTCTTTATGCATCTGTGTTTGTACTGTTTCTGTTTCTGTTCTGTATCTCGAATGGAACGCATTCTGCATCATGCTTCAAGCTTGACAACCAGAGATTGTCTTGCCACCTTTTTTATTTATATTTTTGCTCCATCTTAAAAAGTACCATGTTTGGTTTAAATTATATCATTGAATACAGCAAATGCAACATCAGATGAGCAATAATTTTGTATCTACAGCTGCTGAATGCAAACACCAAAAATTCCATAGATTGATTAAACATGGCACTTATTATCCACTCAAGTTAAATGACAAATTGTATATTGAATCGGTTACTCATTTCTGTTTCTTCCTATGTTATGGCTGAATGCTATGTTAGTTTTTGTTTCTTGCATAGTGTAGGTAACGATTCAGGAAAGAGGGCTAGAAAGTCTTTATACATGTCTGTTTGTACTGTTTCTGTTTCTGTCCTGTATTTGAGATCGAACGCATTCTGCAACATGCTTGAAGCTAGACTTTATAAATAGCACCAAACTATATGGACTTTAAAATGAATATATGTTGTTTGAAAATGGAATTATGGCATAATGCATTTGGTATTATTAGTCCCTCCCTGCGACTATATGCGATCGATCAATTGCTGATCGTTGGTTGACCGACATGATTTTTCATTATAATAGCATTATAACCTAAGTCGAACGAAAGTTTTGGGATGGAAAGGTTTTGTTTTATTTTACCTATGTTTCTGTTTACTGTTACCTGTACAATTTGCTTAAATTTTTTGCATGTTCCTAAATACATCTGATTCAAAGTCAAATGTAGAGTTATATTTTCGAAACGAATGCTACAGGGTAACTGCTTTGCATAAAATCTGGTAACACTACCAGGAAACAATTTATCCCAGAGACCATCTGAATATGCCATATATCTGAAGAGTGCTGACATGGTTTGCAATTTACAATCTGAAGAATGGTCACATGGTTTCCAATCTACAAAGCACGAAGGACACAATGGCCGATATACATTTATGGTAGCTTCCACTCATTCCATTGGTATTCTTGCTCGGACTCAATGCTGGATTTCAAAGCAGTAAGTTTATCTCAACCCATTTCATTTTTTATATGATTTGAAGTCCACTTCACACACCGTGTCGTGTATGGAGAAGCTACCTTTGGAGTACTTCGGCAAGGGGACTTAAAGGTTTTTATGAAACCCGTGCCTAAAATTTCTAGTCGGTTGTTTGCATTTTCTTGCACCATTTTTCCCCTTTGTTGTATACTAAGACAATGGCAATCTCATAATTGCCTACATCCTCAGCACTGTGGAATATTTTGAGCCAATGTTTGTATTAGATCTCATTGAAAAGCAGGCACTGCAAGCCTTATTTCAGAAGTTTATGACTTTGTAGCCTCACGGTTTTGATCTCTCCTTCTGCATTGTCATGTTTAGCTAGTTTGCGTGAATCTGAAGTTTGATGGCAGATACAGTTCTGTAACCAGTAATAGGATTGCATGTGATAAACTACCTTTGAGCAGCTTGATCTTATTTTGAAATTTTGTTGTCTAATTGGCAGGGGTGCTGCAGTGACTTCTGAAATGAGGCACACAACAGCTGCCAATATTAGAATATTACAAAGACAAGACCTTCCTCGGTGTGCTTTCGAAACTGATCAGTTGGTTCAGGTATATACAATACTCACTTTCTAATAAATTGTTTTTGCAAATTAAAAGAGATCTCGTCAAGATTGGAAAGCTGGAACAAGCCATGTTAGGGATGTGTTTTACTCTTATACAACTTTAGTCAATCAAATACTCTTTTTAATGTTAAACAAGCTTTTGGCACATTGTACGTGATATAAGGGTTGCACGAGAAGCTTTAGTTCAGATAACTTCAACACTGCCTGAAAATTTAAACCATGAAAAGTCCAGTTATTCCTTTCTCCAAACCACAATACATTCCATTAAAAAGGCAATATGCGGCACATACATACTCCAGCTTCAATCTAAATACCCATGAACCCCAATTTATTTAGATCTTCATGTGCAAAAACAGTTCAAATTACAAAAGATTGCCGCTCAATCTGTACCAAGAATCACAGTTTCACCCGAAAAGAAGAAAAAAGAAACCCTACAACGGTGTACCAATGGTTTCTTCAGCTAAAGCTGGCCAGACTTCGCTCAGGCTTCGAAGAAACAGGACAGCTTCTGTAAAAATCCTCACACTCCCACCCAAAAACAAAAACAAGAAATGTGCAAATGACGAAATTGGTTAACGAAGTCTCCAGAAGGCCCTGGAAAAATACTTGCAGGTCTTTATTCCTTTCTCCAAACCATAATACATTCCATTAAAAAGGCAATATGCGGCACATACATACTCCAGCTTAGTGATGTACCTATGTAGCCGTGGGAATGTACATCCGTCTCCGTTGAAAAGCACTCGCATGTGTACCGCAGTAACGTCAAACACTGAGCCGAAGCTTGCCATTCACCTCGAACAATGCGAAACCCGCAATAAGACCCCAAAACCTTTCCACCCTAAAACTTTGGTTCGACTTAGCTTATAATCCCTTGGTCATCAAAGGTCAGCTTTATTTAAACATTTTTATTTATTTTCATCCACTGTTGATTAAAACAAGGTTTTTTCCGTCTTTGACGACTGTTATCAACTATTCAACATTATTTCTGCTCTACTATGCTTCAATGCATCATGTTTCAATTTCAGAATTTTAGCAAATGGGAGTTTCTGTCATTTTCAGAATTTTGTAGTGGATCAATTTTTGACGGGACCTGTTCTGTATATTTAAAACTGTTGCCACATACTGGTTCCTGTATACCTTATGAGTTTTCTATTTTGAATATTCTTTTGCCCCAATGAAATAACATGGCAGCAGTATGAGATTAACGATAAATTTGGCTTCAATGCTAGAGCAAATAACAATGTGTTAAATGGCTAGTGATTGAAGCTCGATTGTTGATACCTTGCTATGAAGATCCTTTATTGATCATGTTTTCTTTGTATGTTCAGATTTCTCGTGCCAAAGTTAATCTCCTTGAAGTTAGACAAGTCATGTTAGGGATGTGTCTTACTCTTATACAACTTTAGTCAATCAAATACTCTTTTTAATGTCAAACAAGCTTTTGGCACATTGTACATGATATAAGGGTTGCACGAGAACCTTTAGTTCAGATAACTTCAAGACTGCAAGAAAATTTAAACCATGAAAAGTACAGTACTGCAGCTATGGTTTCTTCGTCTGTGGCACCATTAAGTAGTAGAACAAGGTTTGAACATCGCTCTCCTGGTACATCTTTCTCTTCTAGCATCCCGTTTCAAGATTCTGGCCATTCATCGTCAAGCTATCCGACTATGCAGTCTTCACCAGCCCCATGGTCATAAAAGGTCAGCTTTGTTTAAACATTTTTATTTATTTTCATCCACTGTTAATTAAAACAAGGTTTTTTGTCTTTGACGACTGTTATCAACTATTCGACATTATTTCTACTCTGGTATGCTTCAATGCATCATGTTTCAATTTCAGAATTTTAGCAAATGGGAGTTTCTGTCGTTTTCAGAATTTTGTACTGGATCAATTTTTGACGGGACCTGTTCTGTATATTTAAAACTGTTGCCACATTTTGCCGCAATGAGATAACATGGCAACAGTATGAGATTAACGATAAATTTAGCTTCAATGCTAGAGGAAATAACAATGTGTTAAATGGCTAGTGATTCAAGCTCGATTGTTGATACCTTGCTATGAAGACCCTTTATTTATTGATCATGTTTTCTTTGTATGGTCAGATTTCTCATGCCAAAGTTAATCTTCTTGAAGTTAGACCAGGAACATCTGAGGCAGTGGTTGAAATTTCAGGCACTCCACAGCAAACAAGTGCACCCATTTTGTATGCAGTTCTTGATTTGCCTCTGACATTTTCCAACATTTGCCAAGATTTTGAAAATCTCCTCAGCATTTCCCAAGTTGTGTATAGATTGGACGATCTATATTCTACTCTTGAACAATTAGTAATTTACGCACTCCATGAATTCCTCTACTGTCCCTCTGTTAGTACTTTTTGATTTTGATTTCTTAGAATAAAAGCAGATTGTTTGCTGCAATTAAATTTCTATTTAAGATAATTGAGCATAAATCTGTCTGCAAACAGCAACCCCTGTAGTACTAACTATATGCTTTGTTTCAAAATTCAGTCAAATCGGGATATAAGCAGTATTGGCAATTTCTCTGAGTTTGAGGAGCCAATTCTTCGTCAAGGGAGTTCTGCCGGATTTGGAAGGTACACAAGATTTGCAAAATTTTGTCGATTGCTACTATCATGGGGGTTTTGCTGATCACCATTTCTGTACTAATGTCCCTGACATTGTATATCATCTTTGGCAGTGTCACAGCAGCTGGTGAGCTTATCACAAAAACTACAGTTGAAGTTGTAATACCTGAACGCGTAGTTGCAGCCATTCTAGGAAAGTCTGGAAATGGTGTTGTTAAAATTCAGCAGCTAAGCTCGTATAAAGAAGCATAAATTTCTGCAAATTCCATGGGATCCCCTTCAACTGAAATTTTTGAAACGTGGAGACTTGGAATGAAGTGCTGTAATTGCTGACAGAATGACATTGTACTGACAGAATGACAAAATGTTACAGCACAAAATTTGACATTGTACTGACAGAATACTTCTTTATCCAGCTTATAAAGTGGCATTTCTTTGACTTGACATAAATGTATTTTGCAACAAAAATGACAGAACGATTTTGATAAACAGGAACTGGATTATATTTTGAATTTGGATTCTACTGCCACTGCTTATGCTCCAAAACCAATGTTCTCTGTTTTTAATGTTTAGGCTGTACATGTTTTGAGGGTCCAGTTAGACATTTATCCTGCACTTATATTTGGTCATTATCATTTTATGAATATTTCCATAATATTCAAATGTAAGAAAATAAGAAAATTTACCTATTACATTTTGATACATATTTATTTTAATATGTTTTGTGCACCATGGTTATTAAAATACATAACTTACTTTAACACCTTCCTATTATTTTATTTTAATATGTTTTGTGCACCATGGTTATTAAAATACATAACTTACTTTAACACCTTCCTATTAGTCATTCATTATGAATTTAAATATATTTTATACCCCGTGGTTATTAAAATACATAACTCACTTTAACACTTTCCAATTCTTCGTACATTATAATTCATTATTATGCATTTAAATATATTTTATACCCCGTAGTTATTAAAATACATAACTTACTTTAACACTCTCTAATTCTTCGTACATTATAATGCATTATTATTAGGTTTTATAGTTTTTTTCCCTCAAGTTTTCTATGATTCACTGTTAAATTTTATTATATTTTAATTATTAATCTAAGCATTTTTTAAATCATGAGACATTGGAAAATTATATCTAAAACTAATCTTATTTTAAGAAATACAAACTCAACATTACAAGGATTTATCACTTGAATGACATTTATGACAATTCTTACTTAACAAAGGCAAAGTTCATTATATTTCACTCTTCGCATAAAGTCAAAAGGTTCATACAACAATTGGCCATCCAATTCATTAGATCTTAATACAAGTAAGCATGCCTACAACACACTAGTAATGGAAACCAGCTCTCATGATAAGGCAATTTAAATCTCATGATAATAACTGACCAAACTGTTCTGTTAACCGGCAGGGACATAAATGTATTTTGCAACAAAAATGACAGAACGATTTTGATAAACAGGAACTGGATTATATTTTGAATTTGGATTCTACTGCCACTGCTTATGCTCCAAAACCAATGTTCTCTGTTTTTAATGTTTAGGCTGTACATGTTTTGAGGGTCCAGTTAGACATTTATCCTGCACTTATATTTGGTCATTATCATTTTATGAATATTTCCATAATATTCAAATGTAAGAAAATAAGAAAATTTACCTATTACATTTTGATACATATTTATTTTAATATGTTTTGTGCACCATGGTTATTAAAATACACAACTTACTTTAACACCTTCCTATTATTTTAATATGTTTTGTGCACCATGGTTATTAAAATACATAACTTACTTTAACACCTTCCTATTAGTCATTCATTATGAATTTAAATATATTTTATACCCCGTGGTTATTAAAATACATAACTCACTTTAACACTTTCCAATTCTTCGTACATTATAATTCATTATTATGCATTTAAATATATTTTATACCCCGTAGTTATTAAAATACATAACTTACTTTAACACTCTCTAATTCTTCGTACATTATAATGCATTATTATTAGGTTTTATAGTTTTTTTCCCTCAAGTTTTCTATGATTCACTGTTAAATTTTATTATATTTTAATTATTAATCTAAGCGTTTTTTAAATCATGAGACATTGGAAAATTATATCTAAAACTAATCTTATTTTAAGAAATACAAACTCAACATTACAAGGATTTATCACTTGAATGACATTTATGACAATTCTTACTTAACAAAGGCAAAGTTCATTATATTTCACTCTTTGCATAAAGTCAAAAAGTTCATACAACAATTGGCCATCCAATTCATTAGATCTTAATACAAGTAAGCATGCCTACAACACACTAGTAATGGAAACCAGCTCTCATGATAAGGCAATTTAAATCTCATGATAATAACTGACCAAACTGTTCTGTTAACCGGCAGGGACTACCGCCACAACAGTGGCTCCTTGTTTCAATTTTACTTACGCTATTAGCAATTGTTTGATTGACATTGCACCTAATTCGGGCCTCTCGTATTGATTTTAATCATATAACGGCCCAAGCCTCGTGGATTATGCCTTCGGTCGCGTGATAAAATATTTTATTGACCAACGTGTGATGAAAAACGGCCCATATATGTTGGCGCTCTCTGTGCCTCCAGTTATGAAATTAACATATTTTAAGACGGCTAAGTATTTGCCCACTCATTGTGAAAAATCATAGGTATTAAAGCAACATGGTGTCTTCTTTTAGCCTCCTTACACACGGTTATTTATATGTAGTTGCTTTTGCCGTAGTTTAACTAGCGGAAGGAATTACTCGAAAGTTATGGAAATTTCGATCATATTTAGATAAATTTTGGCAAAGATTTTTGTAAATCCAAGTTATTGTTAAACTTCAAAATTTTAGGTGTCTTAGATGTTTTTGATGATGTTGAATCCATTTCCACCATCAAAAACATGATTCAAACACTGCCTTTACAAGATATTTTGAAATTTTTTACCCAGATTCTAACCACTTTTGACCATCCATATAATTCCTCGGCCTCAATAGACGACTCCGTTTATTTTACACGTATATGCATATGAGGGAGTTTTTTATATGAAATGTTAATACACCTCTTGATTTGCGACGAGAACCTCTATTTTCTCGACCTACGGGTGTCGGGTCTTTGGATGAATTTGCCTAGGCTTTAGACACGGTATTGTACCCACCCTTCATATAAATCAATCCAATATGTATGTGTAATGAAGTGTATATTTTATTTTGTTTAGAATTAATGTCATGATAATAAGTGGAAGTATCATTTAACTTGGATTTCAAGATTTTATAACTAACTTTTTTTTTCAATACACCCATGTATATTTTATAATGCATTACCATGTGAACTCTCCATAGTAAATGGGTGTGTTTTTCCAGTGTATTATGTGTTTTATATTTCACCATTATAAAGAATAGGTATTTTATTTATATGATTCATCATTGCAATTAATTGTTGGCAATTTTGGATATGGTAATAATATTTTGACTTATATTCATAATGTGGATGGTTGTTAATATTTAAAAGAAAATATGGTTATCATTTGAACTACCTTTACAACATTTTCATAATAGGGTGATAGGTTGGAAGGGCACATAAAATATCTTATAAACATTTTTTCATTAAAAACGTCATAACCTTTCAAGTCAATGAGAGGTTTTCCACGTTGGAAAGCTTTCATTAAGCTGAATCTTATGGAATACTAATATCTATTGTCATGAGATTTTAGATAAATACATCTTTAGCACCTTCCATAACATGTGACATGTTAGGTGTTGTTACAAAGTGGTATCAGAGTGCCCAAGTTCAACTGATGGAATGAATGGGTCTTGAACAATAAAGATTCTCAAATGAAAATTAAGTGTATTTAACAAATGCACTCATATGATGAACAAATATTTGTTAGCATGTTGATATATTACATCAGATTTGACTCATAACCATATGTATGTAACAACACAAAGCAAGCAATATATGCAACTATAGAGTATGAAATACTCAGCAACATGGAGCACTAAGATGCGGACAAGGCTGCATATGATCAAGAAGAGGAATTTGTGGGGAAGAGGGTGGAGGAAAATTCTCCTGACTGGATGGACACTCTCAAAAGTCTGAAGGTCGAGCTAAGAAGTTGCAAGGAAGACAATGAAAGGCTCATTAGGGCTTAAGAGAAACAAGCAGAAGTAAATGCGATGATCTTGCAAAGCCTGTCAGACTTATAAAGACAGAATCAAGGTGAGTTGAATGTGAGCTACCTAGACAAAATAAATTCCAGGCAAAGCCCCACCGAGACAGAAAGGCGAGGATTTAGAGCTGATAAAGCATAAGGTAGTAAATCAAAATTGCAGAGGCAAGATAGTGAGGACACTGTGAGAGGAGAAACTCAATGGAACACCCCAGATAGAAAAGCATATGACCTTGATCAATTATCAAGAATGGCAATTCAAAGATATTACCAACATGAGAGAAGTAAAAAAAGTCAAATGCTAAAGGAATTCAAGAAAGCAAGGCCTTCCACTTATGATGGAGATAATAAGAAGGTCGAAGAGGCCGAAGCTTGGCTACTAGGATGAAGAAGTACTTCAGTGGATTACCTCAGTCATTTAGAGATCGGATCAAATTTTATGAGCCTAAAACATTGGACTATACTATTCAGAAAACTGGTTACTGCTACGAACAATCCAGACACAAGACTGAGAACTGGATGGATTGGAATAAGAAAGATTAGAGCGACTTCAAGGGGAAAGAGTCAAAACCATTTGGGCATAAGTAGATGGGAAAAGGGGGGAAATTCGCCACTTATTCCAAAGGTGAATCTCGTCGAACACCCATTGCTAACAACGAGCAGCCTTCTAAGTCAAATAGAAATGAAGTAGAAAGTTACCAGAAACTAGAATGTTGGAAATGTGGGGGAAAATCACCTACAAAGGGACTTCCCCCAACAACAGAAATTAGAGTGAAAAAATGTTATACAGCATGAAAGAAGTAGTGACAGTAAATGATGTAGCCCAAAGTACGCCTCAAATTTACGCTACATTGGACAATAAACAAGTTGATCACCAAGCCTCAATTATTGAGATGGAAGGTAAGATCACTAATCAACCTATTTCAATTTTAATCAACCCTGGATCTAACCTTAGTTATGTTAGCCCTAAATTAGTAAAAGAATGCAATTTGCAAAAGAAAGAGCACACTAAGCCATGGATGGTTCAATTAGCCACAGGAGCTAGAAATAAAGTAACAAAATTGGTAGGATCATGTCACCTAAAGCTGAATGGTATGGATACAACCACAAATCTCAATGTTCTTTCGTTGGGTTCATATGATGTCTTTATTGGAATGGACTATCTAGAAAACCATAGGACCAAGGTATATTGTTATAATAAATCACTAAAATTCTTAGATGATGAAGGCAAGGAAAGAACATTACAAGGGAAAAATAAACCCATTTCTATGAGACATATTGCAACAATTGAGGCAAAGAAGTGTAGTCGCAAAGAGTGTACTATATTCTTGATTCAGGTGAATAGGGTACTAGAAGATGACAAAGCCAAATTTGACAATCACCCCATCTTACTGCAATATAATGATGTATTTCCAGATGAAATACCAGGATTGCCACCTAAGAGGGACATTGATTTCTCTATCAAGTTAATCCTTGGATCGGTGCTAGTCTCCAAGACACCTTATCGCATGAGCACCCCCGAATTGATGGAACTAAAATTGCATCTCAAGGAGTTGTTGGATAAAGGGTACATTAGGCCCAATCTATCGCCTTGGGGAGCACCAGTTCTGTTTGTGAAGAAAAAGGACAGTACACTACGATTATGAATTGATTACCAACAACTAAATAAAGAAATAATAAATAATAAATACCCCTTGCCAAGGATCGATGATTTGTTTGATCAACTAAGAGGAACCATGGTGTTTTTGAAAATTGACTTAAGGTCAGGCTATCACCAAGTAAGGATCAAGGATAAAGACATCCATAAGACAACATTCAGAACAAGGAATGAGGTACTACAAGTTTGTGGTAGTACCATTCAGACTTACCAATGCACCAACTATGTTTATGTGCTTGATGAATAATGTGCTCAACTAATACCTAGACAAGTTTGTTTTGGTATTTGTGGATGATATTTTGGTCTACTAAAAAACCAGAGAGGAACATGAGGAACATTTAAAGATAGTACTATAACTACTGAGAGAACATAAGTTATATGCTAAGCTTAGTAAATGTGATTTCTTTAAGACCCAGGTCCAATATTTGGGGCATGTGATTTCAAAATAAGGTGTGTCTGTGGACCCCGAGAAAATCAAGGCCATCATGGAATGGCCCACCCCCAAAAATGTCACTGAAGTTAGATCGTTTATGGGGTTGGTTGGATATTATTGGAGGTTCATTCATGATTTCTCAAAATTTGGACATCCGGTAATAGCTCTATAGAGAAAATGGGTAAGGTTCCATTGGACATCAAAATGCGCTGCCAACTTTGAACAATTCAAATATCTCCTCACACACACAACCATTTTAAGGATTGCTGATACAGAGAAAGACTTCTTGGTCTACACACATGCTTGCAAATAAGGATTAGATGGGGTATTTTTTTTTTCCAAAGGAAAAATTGTAATCTTTCATTATATAGAAAAATTACATATAGTAGATGCCCAAGGCATATGCATAACTGTTGGCCCATGGCCAATTCTAGATACATATCAGTAGATAAGTTATGGCGGTTGCCATTTCCTGTAGGTAGTAATTCAAAATTGTACAAAAATTACCTCGTAGAGGTGTTCAGTCTGATGAGCCATATATATATGTACATAAATATTTTCAAAAATGACAGCTATTTATAAATAAGACCCAAAGTAAAAACTGAAATTTAGGGCCTGTCCACCCTATGATATGCATGATCTATATATGGGCGGTGATAGTATTGGTACTGTTCAACACCGTCCTGTTCTTAGATCATCCACAGACCTCAGGGTAGTATCGTGGCCTCCTTGGAAAGCCTGTCAACACTTTCGTTATATTCCCTGTAAATATGTTGACATGAAATTGAGTTAAAATTTGCTTTGAAGGTGACAACTTCGTCCAAAATATTTCTAAGTGAATGAGCATGACAATGATTTGTATTGTTGAACCAGTTTATAGTGATTTTAGAATCCCCGAAAAGGATTAGATGGGGTATTAATGCAAGATGGATCTGTAATTTTCTATGAATCTAGGAATTTAAATGAACATGAAAGAAACTGTCACTCATGACCTAGAACTTGAAACAATTATTCATGCATTAAAAATGTGGAGATATTATCTGATCAGACAAAAGTTTATACTAATTTCAGACCATGTGGGATTGAAATATTTATTTGATCAACCCAAATTGAATGTGGGACATGTCAAATGGTTGGCTCTCATCAATGGATCTGATTTTGAGATTAAGAACATCAAGGGAATGTTGAGAAATCTAGGGCATGAAGATTTATTGATTGATTTCTCTTGTAATGATAACTGTTAGTGAATGCTTTTTACTTCTTTAGATTAGGATATTCTCTTTAGTTGGATTATTATAGTTTTCTTCTTCATCAAACAAAACTACCAAAGCATAAACAATAAAGAAACAAGAGACACAGAATATAGGCTATCAGTCAGGGCCAAAACCTCTCCAACTTGAGAGGAAAACCCAACCAAATTCTTCTTCTTATAGAGACTTCAATTGAAAAATACCAAGATCGTGACCAAGGCCCTTGACACAAGAACCTCTCCAAGACCAAGTCACAAGCCTCTTTGATCCAACTTCTTCTTTCTTGGCTTCTCCTTCTTCCTCGGCTATACTTCAAACTTCGAATTTCTGAATCAGACCTGCAACTTTTTTGGCCTCCTCAGAAACCCTAGTTGTAGCATGTGTGAGAGATATATGGCGAAGTGACCCCTTAATCTCCTTCGCTTGGACTGAATGACTTTCTCCTTTAACTTAGCTTGATGAAATAACTTGATTTATTCTTGATTCAACTTCTAGTACAACAGTGAAGACTTCGGTCTTTTCTGCAGCAGGTAGCACTCCTTTTCCTTGCATGTGTGAAGGTATTTGTCCTAAATAGATCCAAAATACTTCAACTTTATTCTCTCCTTCCTTTGCTAGATGATAGGCTTCCTTCTTGTCCCTTCTTCACACTTCTTTTTTATTTTAGATTCTTGACCGAATTGTCTACAAAGTGAGGCTAAGCTTCCCTATATATAATGGTTTTCCCATCAAAAGTAAGCTGACTTGATCCATGGGGTAGGCTAACTTGTCATTATGGAAACACCTTTATCTCTTTCAAAGGCCGACATGAGGAAAGGCTTGTGCCAAGGTATTGGAGGGTAATTGACATAACCAAAATAAATTTTTACAAAGTGTAATATGTCTTCAATACATGACAATGACTTTCTAAACTCTATGACTTGATGACCAACCCCAAAGGCTCACAATGAAAGCCTTAACTAAATTAAAATTCCTTGATCATGAAACCCATGAGTCAAGTATTACAAAAATAATTGTATTTTCTTCTTTACATCAATTACATAAAATCACAATTACACATGTCATTATGAAGACTAAACCTTGTTACACTTTTCAACATTCCCTCTTAACTAGGGAGGTATTCATAATCCATGCAAGATACTTGGACATTCTCGATATGAATAATTCTCATAAGAAGAGTCGGATGGTAATACCATATGTATAACATCATATCAACCAACATTGTCACATAGAAAGGCCTTGACTAACAACTCTATCTCTCCACAAGATCATAGCACAATGTTGGCGAGACCAATGATGTATAAACACCCTCATCATTGTCTCACTCAGAACATACCCCCCCGGGTTCTGTCAGAGTATGTTCCACCAGGACTATTCTTACCTTAGATTCCCAGTCCTCAAAGAATATAGGTCCTCTATAACTACTCTTATCTTGGATGCCCTAATTCATCCTCAAAGAGTATCAGATGTTAGATGTTTACCCAATCCTCCATTGTCTCTTCCCAAGTGAAGACAAGAATGATGTGTCTATCTCTCCCACGCAACTTAGGGAGGACATACCCATTCCACTAAAGGAGTGTACCCATTCCTATAAAAGTAATGTACCCAAGCTCCCTCTTAAATAGGGACTTGACCAAGCTCCCTCTTGACCAGGGACTTGCTTCCAATGGGTCTCTAGGTGGAGATCATGGGATAACTAGCTACTTGTAGAATTCCTTTATTTGGTGTCATGGATTTCTTCTTTGTCATAGAGTCTACGTATTTTGGGACTTGTTCGTAGGGCATAGAACATCCATTACGTTCATCCATGAGTTAGTCATGTCATCATTCCTTTCATTGGAAAGTGATCCATTAGTCCATATCTGGTCTTCCTTCATGCCATGTTGCCTTCTTCTTACCATGTTTCCTTAAGGACCTTTCATCTTGCCACATGATTTTTAGTTGTTGGAAGATATCAATAGCTCTTCCCTTAGTAGCCTTGCATAAGCCCATCCAGATATTATTCAAAACAAGAAATGAATCATTAAATCAGGATTACCTTTGTAATGGTATTTCATCATGACATCTTTCAGTTTGCATCAGCGTCCTGCATACACATTGACACATCTCCAAAAGATATATATTGTCATTGGTCTCTTTCTTTTTCCAGACTTCATCAAAGTCTTCATATCTTTCATGGAGATGTCCTAGCCAAATATTTTAGTCCTTGGATATTGACTGCCTCTCCCATAGTTGCATATTTCATGATCTCTTCATTTCTTTCTTCACACATTTTTCTTCACAGGAAATTTTAATCAGAGTTCCTCTTATTATTGTCAACCACCTCATATTTCATATGAGGACATATTATGTTGATTTTATCTAGTTAATGTGTGACCCATGCCTTCCTGCATCCTTTCAAAGGAGGAGATCCTTTCTTTTGATCATGCTCTTGAGATAGAGCATTTATCTATGTTACCTACAACCATATGACATGACTCTAGTTTATCAAATACAAGCATACATACCTCATTTTCAGTTAGGTTATCTAGACTTCCTTCAACAACTTCCTTGATTGAAGGATCTTCAATTCCTTGATCCGCTTCGCCTCTTATGTCATCATACCATCATCCCATGAATTCCACAAGTTGGAGTTCTTGATGGAATACTTGCTTCCCTTTAGATTGGTGAATCTTTCGATGAATATTCGAATAAAGTATCTTAAGTATACTTATCCAACAAATGTTTTGTTTTGACTGATGTATGATGATCTTTGTACTAGATAACTTTTTTACTTTTCTCATAAGTACCACTTATGCTTACAATGAAGTTACCAAGAGCTTTATCCTTCATAGGTAACTTCCGTAGACTTCTATTTCAGCCATCTTTCATGCTTCTTATGATGATGTCACGAGATCTTGCTTTCAATGCTTCTATGATGCCATGATGCATCCTATCATTTTCCTTAGTGACTCATGATAGCCAGATTTTACAACAAACAACTTGAAACTTGAAAAAAACTAGGTGAGGAAGACTATATCAGTCATGGTAGAGATATTTTACTTCCTCTCTCTTGGATTTCTTCCTTTTAGCTTCCTCCACTTCTTCGGTGATATGAGCTTCTTCTCTACCCCTTTTGTTATCGCCCTTCTTAAGCTTAGGACAATCTCTCTTGCAATTCCCATATTCTTGACATCCATAGCATCAAACCTTTGTCATGTTCTTCTTACTTTTCTGAGGACCAAATTTCCAAGACTTTCCTTTTCTCTTTGCCATAGCATCATATGCTTAAGTTTTCTCATTTGATCCTACGTCAATTTTTTCCTTTAGTCTGGTTTCTTCAATCTTTCATAGTGACCATAGATCCTGGAATGGAGTAGCTTCCTTCTTCCCATAAATGCTAGAAGTAAATTTATCCCATTCCTCTCGTAGTGAATTTAGTACTACAATGGTCATCTCCTTGTTAGGCATTATTTCTCCCAGATCTGGAAGTTGATCCCTTATTTCAGATATCCTCATGAAGTATGAGGTTATCCCTTCTTATTTTGATATCTTTATCTTGTAGTGTTCTTGCCTTAGAGAGATAGCTTCTCCTACCATGCTTACCAAAATCAACTCTACCAATTTGTCATATATTTCTTTTGAAGTGTTGAGTTTAGATACATAAGGGATGAGGGGATCTTTGGTGGATTCTATGAGAATCCTTTGATCCCTTACTTCCCGTTTCATAAATTTTGAAAGTGCTTGAGCATTGTCTTTTGGAGGTTTGGTGATTGAGCCCTTAACATGTTACATGACCTCATTCTCAATGAGATTAAGATATGTCCTTTTCTTCCATGCAAGATAGTCTGAAGCCCCAACTTGTTGCTTTCCTTGCAAAAATAAATTTTGACAGATCTAGATGTAGACATAAATATACTTACTTGTGAAGATGCTTCTTCCACTTGTTGCCTCCTTGAATTTGATGATGATATAGATAATAGAGAGCTTCTTCTTGATGAAGATATTTCTCTTCAAGAATGATCCTTGACTTCACAAAGAGGGAGATCACTTTACATCCTTTGATGGTGTTTTCCTTATTGATGATGATCAATGAATTCCTAATGATGTCTTAATGCTTCTTGGATTATATTTTTCAATGGTAAGGACCTTGCTTCAACGAGAGGGAGATTGCCTTAGAACTTTTGAAGATGATGACAACATCCTTGATCTTGCTTCTCTTGGATGAATAGCATTCAAGATGATTTGATTTGTATGTCTCTTTAATTTGAGTAGGGCCTTTGTGGTCTTTTGAGGATCCCAAGACTTCTTCTTCGATTTAGGGTTTTGACACTTCTTTGTAGATCTTGAATTTGCTTTGATATCCTTCGAGATTTGATCCTTGTGTGTCCCTTGATGAGATCCCCTTTCATTAGAGGAAATTTCAGCCTAAAAGTGGCCTCCTAAGGAAAAATATTAAAATAATAGTTAAAATAATAAAATTAGAGTTAATAATTTTGGAGGGAAAAGAAGAAAAACACTTTTCTTAATTGTATTTTTGGCTTATCTCGTTATAGATTTACTCAAATTTCATGTGTAGACACTCGTTGGATCTGGAATTAAATTCCACACCTAACGAGTACCCATTATGCATACTTTTGAGAAGACACACATTGATAAAAAAATTAAGATACATTAACAAATCATGTTCAACATGATTTTTTAATGTATCTTCAATTTTTATCAATGCGCATCTTCTCAAAAGTATGCGTAATGGGTACTCGTTGGGTGTCCGGATCGAACGAGTGTCTACACATGAAATTTGAGTAAACCTATAAGGATAGGCCAAAAATAGAATTAAAAAAGTAGTTTTGTTTCTTTTCCCTCCAATATATGTACATGTACCTCTTTTTAAATTTAAAGGATTTTGATTGGTTAATATATTATGACATGTAAATTAGGTGAAATTTTCATGGGCACTTTTAGCCTAAAATTCCCTCTATTGCCTTGATTTTTCAACTTAGCTCTAATACCATGTTGAGAAATCTAGGGCATGAAGATTGGTTGATTTCTCTTGTAATGATAACTGCTTGTGAATGCTTTTTACTTCTTTATATTAGGATATTATCTTTAGTTAGATTATTATAGTATTCTTCTTCATCAAACAACCACAAAAGCATAAAAAATAAAGAGGCAAGAGACACATAATATAGGCTATCAGCCAAGGCCAAAACCTATCCAACTTGAGAGGAAAATCCAAACGAATTCTTCTTCTTATAGAGACTTTAATTGACGAATACTAAGACTGTGACCAAGACCCTTGACACAACAACCTCTCCAAGACCAAGTCACAAGTCTCTTTGATCCAACTTCTTCTTTCTTGGCTTCTACTTCTTCCTCGACTATACTTCAGACTTCGACTTCCTGAATTAGACTTGCAACTTTTTTGGCCTCCTTAGAAACCCTAGTTGCAACATGTGTGAGAGACATATGGTGAAGTGACCCCTTAATCTCCTTCACTTTGACTGAATGACTTTCTCCTTTAACTCAGATTGATGAACTAACTTGATTTCTTCTTGATTCATCTTCTAGTACAACAGTGAAGACTTCGACCTTTTCTACAGTAGGTGGCACTCCTTTTCTTCGCATGTGTGAAGGTATTTTCCCTAAATGGACCCAAAATAATTCGACTTGCTTTCTCCTTCCTTCACTAGATGAGAGGCTTCCTTCTTGTCCCTTCTTTGCACTTCTTTTTGATTTCAGAATCTTGACTGAATTGTCTACAAAGTGAGGCCAAGCTACCCTATACATAGTGGTTTTCCCATAAAAAGTAAGCTAACTTGAATCATGGGGTAGGCCGACTTGTCATTCTGGAAACATCTTTATCTCTTTCAAAGGCCGACATGAGGTAAGGCTTGTGACAAGGCCTTGGAGGGTAATTAACATAAGAAAAATAACATTTTACAATTTGTAACATGTCTTTAATACATGATAATAACTTCCTAGACTCTATGAATTGATGACCAACCCTAAAGGTTCACAATGGGAGCCTTAACTACGATAGAATTCCTTGATCATGAAACCCATGAGTCAAGTATCACAAAAACAATTTTATTTTCTTCTTTACATCAATTACATAAAATCACAATTACACGTGTCATTATGAAGACTGAACCTAGTTACTCTTTTCAACAGGGAAAGGAGAGAAAATTCATTGATTCACTTAGCATGAGTATGCAAGTAAACCACTTAGCCGCTATAAGTTCTTATGAATCTAACATCAAGGAAAAGATTAAGGAAGCATTGGTACAAGATGGAAATTTCCAGTATGTGCAAGGTTGCTTACAAAAGGAACCACAGGGACTTTTAAGTAAAGGCTACACACTGGTATATACCCTACGTAGACAACTTGAAAAGACTCATTCTAGATGAGTTTCATAAAAGTCCATACTCAGGTCATTGTGGGTATTAGAAAATGATTACCAAGATAGATTAAAAAAAAAAAATGTATTATTGGTTGGGTATGAAAAAGGAAGTTGTTGAATATATTATTATGTGTATGGAATGTCAACAAGTAAAGGTGGAGTGTAGACATCCCATTGGGTTCCTACAACCGATTCTAGTCCCAAAGTGGAAGTGGGAAGTCATATCCATGGAATTCATCATAGGATTACCAAAGATGCCTAGACAACATGATGCCATCATGGTAGTGGTGGAAAATCTAAGCAAGGGAACTCACTTCATGCATATTAAGTCTACCCACAAAGCCATTGATATGGCACAAATCTTTATGAAGGAAATATTAGGCTTCATTTGTAGAAATTCCTTGTAGATTCAATCTACATATTGTAATATGCTAAAGCAATTGACTTGAATCTGTGAAAAATTGGAAACCTGATTCCTATTGCAGTAACTGGAAATAATTCTCCTAATTGTTAAATTGATTTTAACAATTTATTTACTCTTTACTCCAACAAATACTGAATCAATCACATTGCAACCTACACAAATAAACTGCGGAAGAAATAAACACTGGAAGAAATAATAGCACACACACATAAAATGACATAGCTATTTTTGGACCAATGTCCCTGGAAAACCCAACTTGGGAAAACTGATGCAGCAGTTGAGGGTTTTATTATTATGCAACAGTGAAATAATCTGAGTACAACTGGATGCCGAAAATAGCAAGAAAAATCTAGTGAGGAATTTCCTCACTCCACAGGAAAATCTGGGCTCTGACCTCAGCTCAAATTGAGCCATCCAAACTGACTCTGCGCAGTGACTACATCACCCTAATGTAGTCACCTCTACACTCATCTCGAAACAACTTCTCCTCAAGCCATCTAGTTTGTTGTTGTCTAGGAAAATGTCTCTCCTCCCCTCTGGAACCTCTTCTCGACTTCTAGAACTGAAACTCTGCTTTTTACCAGCAGATTCGAAATTGCCTCTAGAGGCTACTGCGTTGCTCTGTGTTAGCCTCACTGTGGCTCCTCTGCCTCTTTGCAAATGAATTCACTGGATAAGGAAATCTTTCTTCAACTTCACTGTCCCTGCCCTGCTCTCACTACTTCGATTTCTCTGGCTCTCTCTCCGGCAACTGAATGTTGTTACTCAAGAAATCGATCTGCTCATGAAATCGCACTGCACAAGTGATTTCTCCAAGCTCGAGCGACTTCTTCTTATAATCCTATGTTGAGACTTAAACGACAAATATTAGATCTTAATTGATGGCTAGGATTAACTTGAAGTCAATCCGTGTGAGTTTCTAGAACATTCACACCATAACTTAATTAATTTCGATTAATTAGTCATATTCCCTAAGTTTAGACTTAGGAAATATTTAAAAACTGACTAATAATATAATTAAGTCATTTCTAGGTGGAATTTCCAGAAACGATTTATGGGTTTTGGAGATCTCATGTATTCTAGACTCTCCACAAAATTTCGTGGCTAGAACACATCCAATGCTACAAAAAATAACACTCCATCTTAGCGAGGAATGTGTTCTAGAGTTGCTGCCCCCTGTAGCAACACCTTGTCTCTGCATCATCTCCAATCACGTTGCTGATGTCTGGCTGTTGCTGCCCACCAACTACGATGCAAGTCTTATATGTGTTGCATCTGTGATGTTGCTAACCCCGTTGAACTGCTGCCGACACTACATCTGCACTGCAACTCCCTCTCCATATGTTGTTGCTGCAACTGCAACATCTGCAACTAAAAAGCATCCTAAATACTGAATCAACTGTGATAAGTATGATGCATCTGTCACCTGAGTCTCTGACTGCTGCTAGTGTTTGCGCTGTCACTGAGGCATCTGCACTGTGCCACTTTGCACTGCTGCCAAGTCTGCACTGCATTGCCTAGTATCTGACTGCAACTAGATTTTGCATCTATCACTCTGGCATTCGACTGCATCTACTGTCATTGATCCATCCTGCTACAAAATACTGTAAGCCCCCATAGAAAGGTATTTATTCAAGAGGTGGAATTTCCTCACTCCATAGGCAAATATAGGCTCTGACCTCAGCTCAAATTGGGCCGGCCAAACTGCCTTTGCGTAGGTACTACATCACCATAGCGTAGTCACTTCTTCATTCCACTCAGAACAACTTCTCTTCAAGCCGTATGGTCTGCTACTGTCTAGCAAAATGTCTCTCTTGCCTTCCAAACCTCTTCCCAACTTCTAGCACTAAAACTATGCTTTTCCTCAACATATTCAAAATTTCCTTTAGAGGCTAATGTGCCGCTCTGCGTTAGCCTCACTGTGGCTCCTCTGCCTCTCTGCAAATGCACTCACTGGATTAGGAAATTTTCCTTCGGCTTCACAGTCTCTGCCCCTCTCTCACTGCTTCAATTTCTATGGCTCTCTCTCTGGCAACTAAATGTTACTACTCAGGAAATCGATCTGCTAATGAAATCAAACTACACAAGTGATTTCTGCAAGCCCCATCGACTTCTTCTTAGAATCCTTTGTTGAGACTTCAATGACCAAGATTAGATCTTAGTCGATGGATAGGATTAACTTGAAGTCGATCTATGTGAGTTTCTAGAACATTTACACCATAACTTAATTAATTCTGATTAATTAGTCATATTCCCTAAGTTTAGACTTAGGAAATATTTAAAACTGAATAATAATCTAATTAAGTCATTTCTAGGTGGAATTTCGATAAATGATTTTTGGGTTTTGAAGATCTTATGTATTCTAGCCTCTCCACAAAATTTCATGGCTAGAACACAACCGATGCTACAAAAACTAGTAGAATATACTCTACTCATTAGTAGAAACAATAAACGATCGATGAAATCACAATGCATAAGAGAAAAAGAATTCAGTCACACATAACACAATAATTTTCTTGGGAAAGCCACAACTAAAACCCCTGCTATTTGTATATTGCATTAATGAGAAAATATGAGAACAGTACAATCATTTGTTCAAGCCCGAGCAACCTCTACACTATCTCTATCTATCTCACTACCAACTCATGCTTCCTATTGCTTGGTCTCACCAACTCGTGCTCACCAAAATAATGATTAAGCTTGTGCCTTCATTCCTCCTTTTAAAGGCAACTCGAATGGCTAAAATTAGTGAGTTTTCTAATTAAGGAATGCTTTATTTTAGATCTTCTTCTGATTGCATGCACCATCTATTTAATTTAGATGATTTTACAACTGATAGTACATTGTCCCTGAACTCCAATGTCAATTGGGTCTTTCTCTAATCTGACAGGCATGAGTTAATTATGAGTAAATCTTCAGTTTACTGGTTGTGCAGTGCTGGTTACACCCCACTACTGGATCTCCCACTAATTCTTCCATCTGTTGGAACTAGTTTAACTGAATTTAACTCAGTTAAACTGAAATAAATAATTACAACCCCAAAGAACTCAACCTCGGCCCCTAAAATTCAGGAACCACTCTACATGGCTCTAGATAGACTCCCAACTCGAATTAACTGAGCCAACTAAGTCAAATTAACTTAGTTAACTATTACAAGTTGTGATGAGATGTGGAGTTACAATTTTATTCTCAATTTAATTAAAAGACAAATTAAATTAGGATTTTCTTGTTACTATTTTTAACATTTCTTGTTGATATTTTCAACATCTTGGGACACCCAAGAAAATAATCTCAGACCGGGATGCTAAGTTCACCTCCAACTTTTGGAAGGAATTATTTGTTAGATTTGGGACTCAATTAGAATTCAGTACAACATACCATCCACAGATGGACGAGAAAACCAAGAGAGTGAACATGGTGCTATAGGACATGTTGAGAATGTATGTAATGCATCAACCAAAGAAGTGGGAGGAATATCTTCCTTGGTTGAATTTGCATATGATAATGGCTATCAGGAATCACTGAAGATGAGCCTATTCGAGGCCTTGTGTGGCAGGAGATGCAATACACTTATCAACTAGGATGACCCAGTGAACAACATAACTCTTGGGACGAATATGTTACGGAAATGGATCAAGAAGTAATTAACATTAGACAAAAACTAAAGGTAGCACAAGATATGCATAAGAGTTGTGAAAATCAACAGAGAATACACATGGAATTCTAGATAGGGGATCATGTATATCTCCGAGTTAAACTGAGTAGGAGAACACTGAAAGTGGGATCCTATGCCAAGTTGGCACCTAGATTTTCTGGACCCTTTTAGATTTTGGAGCGAGTTGGACTAGTTTCTTATATATTAGCCCTAGCACCCACCATGAAAGCACATGATGTATTCCACATATCCTTATAGAAAAAGTATGTGCATGATTCTAATCATGTGATTGATTGGTCTCTGATACATGCGGAACACGAGGGAGAATTCTAACCTGAACCCTTAAGCATCATGGACTAGAGGTAGATCGTGCTCCATAATCGAGCAATAGAGCAAGTCAAGGTGCAATGGAAACACTTTGGACCTGATGTGGCAACTTGGGAACATACAGATCAAATGAAAGAATTGTACCCATTTTTGTTTAATGTGTATATGATGTAAAAGAGTTGCAAGTATAAAGCTCAAATTTTGTTTAGTTATTTTTCTTCTATTTGTAAGAACACCAAAGAAGGTGTCCCTTTAAGGGGGTGGGGTTTGTAACAACCCTGCATCTATATGATCTTTGTAAACATTTTTGGTACGATTAAGCATATCAGCACAATGTTTAATTAATGACAAAGCTTTCACTATATATATATATTTTTTTAACTAAAACGGTTATGATTTTATTGATTTGAAAAACCTTGGGTCTATGCCCAAGCTGCTCCGGTTACATTACAATACATATTTCAGATTCCAGGCTGTTGCTGTTCTCAATCAGCGTGAAATTCAGGGCATTTGAATAGTGCTTTCAGTGTTTACAATTAGCAATCCTTTCAGCAGGGAGCTGCCTTTGTTTGCAAGCTGGTCGGCTTCACCGTTTGACTTTCTAAGTATATGGTAAAACTTACATGTATCAAAATCTAGAAGTACTCTCTTCAGCCTGTCCAGAATTTTATTGAGGCTGGCATTTCTAAATAAGCTTCCCATCTTCAGGCTCTTTATTATTAACTCTGAATCTCCAAAAACTTGAAGATCTTTAACTCCTTTATCTCTTGCAATGTGGCAGGCTTTGAGCAGCCCAAGTATCTCTGCTTGATTGTTAGATTTCTGGCCGAGTCCCCAGCTGAAGCAGTCTTTTGCTATCCCATCGATTGAGTATATGACCCCCCCTGCACCTGCATCTCCGGGGTTCCCTTTGGATGCTCCGTCAAAGAAAATTGTGGTTAACTTTTGTGACCGCCACCACAGTTGGAATTTGTCGTCTTCTTCTCTTATGCGCCATTCCTGATTTGCCTTTTGTGGAGAGAGGAGCTGCCTGTGCGGACTGGACTCTAGCGTGCCAATCCATCTTTTTTCTTCAGGCAAGAGCAATGGGTCTTCTTTAAAGTACTGTTGTTGAACTGCTTCTAGAAGGAATGATTTAGCTTTTGCTGCAACTTGCAGTGGAGTGTGCCTCATCTCTCTGAAGATCTGCTGATTTCGAGCTAGCCAGAGCTGCCAACACACATACTTTGGGATTGCTGTCCATATTTTTTTCCATATTGATTTAAGAGGGATGCTCTGAGGGTCGATGCTGTTCCAAGTGGCAAATAGATCTGCAACAGAGATTGGTGAAGGCATAGTAATTTGCAAATTATATAAAATAATACTCCATACCTCTTTTGCAAAGTGGCACTCCAGGAAAAGATGCTGGGCTGTTTCGGCATTGCTGCTACATAGAACACATCTATGTGGTCCTGCTATGTTCCTTTTTTTCAGGTTGTCTCTGGTCAAGACTTTGTTATGGGCCAGGGTTCAGAAAAAGAAGTTCACTTTTGGAAGGGCTAGAGGGTCCCAGACATTCTTCCAAAACGCTGGATTTTGACTACTATTTCTTGATTCCTGCAAAGCTCTATATCCTGCTGCTGTCGTGTACACTCCGGTCTGGCCCCAGCCCCATTTGTCTTTCATATTTCTGTTGGTGGGCGCTGCTTCCTCCAGCAAATCTTCTAGCAAAGTTTGTTGGTGTGTTAACCTCTCTGGGACTCCATGGAAATCCCATCCTATCCAATCTCCACGTTGATCCCATTTTGACAGTTCAAATATGGTATTAACTCCTGCCTCCTTCAGCCAATCCCTGAGGTCAGCTATGTCCTCCTTGTCCTTAAGGGGTTCTTTCCCCATAATTCTATCATTCCACAGTTGGGTGCGCTTGCCATTGCCCGGGATCCTGTAGACCTGTTTATTGAAAAACTTACTACTCCTGCAACATAATTTCCACACCTGCGTGCTATTGGCTGCATTTGCATTCTGGAGATTGCTAAGGGCTTTGTTTGGTCTATATTTGGAGCTCAGCAATACACTAACCTGATGGGTAGGTTCATGGATCAGTTTCCATAAAATCTTTCCCCCCATTGCTAAATTAACAAGAGCTGGATCTCTGATTTGCAAGCCTCCATCTGCTCTTGTTTTTTTTACCACTTCCCATTTCACCAAGTGCATTTTTTTTTCATTTCCCTTTCCTCCCTGCCACAGGAAGTCTCTGAGCATTTTGGAAATTTGCTCCGAAACATTTCTTGGAGCTAAGAGGAACGCTGCCTGATAGATTGGTAGCGCCGACAGCACTGCTTTGATAAGGATTACTTTGCCTCCCTTCGTCAGCCAGTGGCCTCCCCACGCTGCAATTTTGGCTTTAAATTTCGAAATTATTTCAGTCCAAAGCGTTCTTTTATTTGCTCCTGATATTATGGGAAGGCCCAAATACTTGAATCTGTCCCAGTTTAATTGTCCTTTGAATCCAAGGAGAGAGGTAATGTCAGAGAGCTCCCTCTGATCAATATTCCAGCTATACACTTCAGTTTTGTTCTCATTAATTAATGCCCCAGAGGCTCTGCAATAGTTATTAAGGACTGCTTTTATGGCTCTGGCTATTCTTATGGATGCTCCGCCTAGCAGGAGTGTATCATCGGCGAACAGTGCGTGGTTCTAGGCTTCGGCTCCGTGACAGGGCTTGAGACCTGGAATACTGCCTTTTAATTTTTCCGCAGACAATTTGCGACTAAGCGATTCCGCCATCAAGATGTACAGGGATGGGGAGAGGGGGCATCCCTGTCTGATGCCCCTCTGGCTTTGAAAGAAATTCGTGGGGCGGCCATTGACTAATGGGGCGATCCAGGGTTTATCTATGCATGCTTTAATAAGATTGACAAATTGTTGCGAAAATCCAAATGAAAGCAGGGCCTTGCAGAGGAATGAGCGATCCACTCTGTCGAAGGCACTTGCCATATCGAGCTTGACCAACATGCCTTTTTCACCCCACAGCTTGCTGGAATGGATGATCTCCTGGACCTGAATTACGTTATCTATGATATGCCTGCCTTCAACAAATGCGCCTTGTGGGGGAGAGATCAGATTTTTTAAGAGCGACTTGATCCTGCCAGCAATTAGTTTTGCCAGGATTTTATAAGAGGCGTTGCACAGTGATATCGGCCTATACCTTGCGAAAGTCTCTGGGTTGGTGTCTTTGGGGATCAGGGTGAGATATGTGGAGTTTGTTCCTCCACCCACCTTGGCTTTCCTCATAAACCAATGTATCATCTTGCAAAGATCTGCTTTTATAATGTGCCAGCACGTTTTGTAGAAATGGATTGTAAATCCATCAGGCCCAGGAGCCTTATCTGCGTCCATGGACCAGATGACTTTTAAAAATTTCCTCCTCTGTGGTTGGCCTGCAGAGGGCTGCGTTCTCTTCATCGCTAATAAGAGTGGGGATGTTAGCTGTGAAGTCATCGGCTTCTTCGATATTGTTGTGATTTTCAGTCCTATAAAGATTCCTGAAGTAGGTTTCTGCAGCTTCTTTGATCTGATTATAATCTTTGCAGGTGGTGCCCTCTGGCGTTTTGATCTTTGCTATATGGTTCCTGATTAGCCTCGCTCTGTATTGACGATGGAAGAAGGATGTATTGCGATCTCCAGCCTTCAGCCACAAGCTCCTGGATTTTAATCGCCAGTATTCTTCCTCTTTTCTGAAGGTTTGGTGTGCAGAGCGTTGGGCTTTCGTTTCCTTCTCCAACAGCTCTGATGTAATGTCTTTGTTTTCCATCTCTGTTTGCAAAGTCTGCAGAGCATAAACTGATTCCTTTCTTTGCTCGGTAGGAGTGGATCCAGGTTTCTTAATCCAGTTCTTCAGCGCAAATTTTGTTGCTTTTAGCTTTTGCTCCCAGACATAACTAGGGGATCCCGTAAAAGTTTTGTCCCAGGCTGCCTTTACTGTCTCTGTATAACCTTCCTTCTCGGTCCATAAGGGGCTGAATCGGAAAGGTATGGGCCCTAGGTCTTCTTCATCCTTCAGGAGGAGCTGGATGGGTTTATGGTCAGAAGCTAGCTTAGGCAGAATTTTAGTAGTTATAATCTTCTTGTTCATCAATATGGAGCTTTGTACCATGAATCTGTCTAATCAAGCTGAGATGTGATCCTCTCCTGCTCTATTATTGGACCAGGTGTAAAGGCCTCTAATGGGGTTGAAGTCCAGCAAGTCCCATCGCTGGAAGAGTTCCTCCACTTCATCTAGCATGGGGTCTCTGTTACTTGCCCCTCCCCTCTTTTCTTTTGCTTTCATAACGATGTTAAGGTCCCCTGCTATAATAATGTTGCAAGGGGAGGTCTGCTCTAGAAATGCTGAGAGGGAGTTCCAGCATTCTCTCTTTTCATTATAAGAAACAGGAACATAAAGATTGAAAAGGTTAATAGACAGCTTACTTGTTTTGTGCATCAGTTCAGTTTGGATCCAGTGCTGGGTTTCCTTGTGGTTGTTCAGCTGAAGGAGGTCATCGTTCCAGAGTGTTGCCAGCCCTCCAGAGGTACCCCTTGAGCTGACCGCTTTACCTGCTCTTTTATTCCACTTTGTGCTGCTGATCTCTAGAAGGGCATGTCCTTCTATTTTGGTCTCTTGGAGCATGAGGATGTCTGAGGGCTCCGCTTTCATAAGATCCTTGACTGCTTCTATTTTAGAGGGATTCCCCAATCCTCTACAGTTCCAAGAGACGAGATTCATTATTTACTTGAGGGGGTGTTGAGCCCTCCCTTGGAGGGCCTTGGTCTGGTGTTTCGCCCAATAGACATTTCTATTGTGGCTTGGCTTCCTTGTGTTTTAAGTCTTTCTGCCTCCTCCTCCCTTTTTTCTTTACGGGATTTCCTTCCTGCTTTTTTCAGATGGCGCTCGTAGGTTTCATCTTCTGAGGAGCCGAAGCTTTCGACTGGTTTTTTCCTTGCTATCTCTGCATATGAGGGGTTGGATGGGCTGCCCTGATTGGCCTCACTTTGGATTGCTTCCCCTATCTCCTTATTTGGTGGAGGAATATCCACCTGTTCTTCATTCACTTGGGCTGGGGTATCTTGAGAACTCTGGGCCTTCTCTGCCCCTTTTGGGTTTACTTTTGTTCCCTGGTTTGCTTTGCTGTTGCTAGGGTCTCCTTCCTTGGTGCCTTTGCCGGTTCCTTTTTTTTTTGAGGGTGCGTTCTTCTGGACCAGACTCCATTGTTCCCCATTCTGTTTATCTGCTTGCTCCTCTGCTCTCTTCTTGCAATTCTTTGCGAAGTGACCGTGACTATGGCAATGTCTGCATTTGAAAGGTAACTGTTCATAGTCCAACTCCTGGACATGCGTCCACCCAGCTACAGTAAGTTTGATGGCTTCCGGTAGCCCCTCCTCTAAATCCACTTCTACATAGATACGGGCACATGAATACTGGTCTTTTCTCGCTGCCTGATCTATATATTTTCCCAGGGCGTTACCTATGATTTGAAGGGATTTTTGGTTCCAGCAGTGCAGAGGCAAATGAGGGAGTCTGACTCAGACCGGAACAGCTGAAGGAATGTCCTGGGTGGGGTCGAAATCCGGGGACCATTTGTTCAAATAAAGGCCCTGAGGCCCCATGAAATACGGTCTGTTTCTAAATATCAGACCTTTGTCATCAGGGTTTTCAAAAACAAACACGAAGAAACCCTTACCTACGAAGTAGCTTTTAACTTCTTCTTTGATCAGAGGCTTCCAGTTCCTTTGAATCCAATCCTCCACTGACTTAGGAGATGGCCAGAGGCCTGTGAACTGGCCTATCAGGCCTCTCTCCGCAAGGTTCAGCGCGGCTTTACAGGTTTCTTCTTCAGGTAACGCTACAGATGGGATCGAGTCCAGCTTTTTAACGAATTTCTGCTGAGAAACCGAAGGGGGGCGCTTTGGGCCTGAAGCTATCATAGCTCGAAATGCAATCACCTCTGGTGGTGTTGATGGGGGATCAGGGTCCCCAAT
This sequence comes from Pinus tabuliformis, assembly GCA_031772625.1. NCBI lineage: Eukaryota > Viridiplantae > Streptophyta > Pinopsida > Pinales > Pinaceae > Pinus > Pinus tabuliformis. Next base: position 994,002,864 of record CM062807.1, on the reverse strand, counting down.
GCCCTCCATTGGAGCGGCAGAGCGAAGCACGATCTGAAGGGCGCTGGGCGCCGAGAGGTGAGGCGGCCTGCAGCAGGCGGAGAGAGCTAGCGCGCGCAGAAAAAAAGCAAAATTAGTTTAGCGCAGAAGCCACATCCAAATTCAGATAACAACAGAGCTTTCACTATTTTTAGATAATAAAGATCTTATTAGTAACATCAACATGTTTTCGACATTAAGTAAGTAATTAATTAAACACAAATAATGGTGGTTATATTAGCTTATGATTGATTATGATGCCTTATGAATATTGTAATTATATTTAATCATAATTTAATTTCTTTGTAATTAATTAAACTTAGTTGTAAAATAGATATAATTTAATTACATAATGAAATAATTGGTGCTAAAATTAAGGCTATTGATTACAATAAAATCTATTATAATCCATTTTCAATTATGAAAAGTCTAAAATCATGTGCTTTAATGGTTAGTTTAAAATTATGCACACACAAGGAATTCCAGATAAGGGATCATGTATATCTCCGAGTTAAACCGAGTAAGAGCACACTGAAAGTGAGATCCTATACCAAGTTGGCACTTAGATTTTGTGAACCATTTCAAATTTTGAAGCGAGTTAGACCCTTTGCTTATAGATTACCCTACCAATCACCATAAAAACACATGATATATTCCATGTATCCTTATTGAAAATATCCATGATTCTAATCATTGATCGATTGACCTGTGATACAGGTGGAACTCAAGGGAGAAGGTCCAGCGCACTATGTATTTGATGAACTGGGTATGTATATATATCAAGTGTTTTTATTTATTTATATCCACGTACCAGATTATCCAAATTGCATGATTATGAATACATTAGCACCATTTCTTGTAAACACATATGTTGAGTCGTTTTGATCGCCATATGTTCAACCCATCTCCTACGTATCAATTTATATATATATAGTTGAACCTGGTCTGTCGAATTGGTTTATATATAAATGTATAAAGTTTAACATGGTCTGTCGGATTGGTTTGACTTGCATTACAAAACAATCTGATCCATAAGACTTACAACCTTGGTTGTTTGTGTTATAAAAATATGCCTCTCAAATTAATTTGACTAGCGTTGCAAAGCAATCTGGGGATTTCAATTTTACTTGTGCCATTAGCAATTGTCTGATTCATGTTGCACCTAGTTCGGGCTTCTTCTATTGATTTTAATCATTCTATGGTCTCAAAACCCATAAAATCACTGTGTGGACTCCATTGTTCGAGGTTGTAACTTTTTTTTACATTATGCTTCTTTGTTCGAGGTTGTGTTTTCATTGGCATGATTTTTAGCTCATATTCGTGGTTATTAAGGTTGGTTAAAAGTGATGAGCATGACACATAATAACGAAGTTGTTGTTAGTCGAATTAAAATAAAAACTAAAAAATGTTTCAAAGGAGTGATTTAGATATATTCACTTACAAAATTTGATTTTGATAACAAATTAATTCCACCTTTGTATTGTCTAGATTGTTTAGGGATTCGATTTAAATGTTTTCACTATTGTGCCATATACTCATTATTTTTTAAAAGGGGTACATAAATGCATATTATTTTTTTAATAAAGTTTGAATTTTTACAAAATTGGCTTATTATGAAATCATCATGATTTTTTTTTAATATTTATTTCATTAACATTTACAGAGTGTTAAACTCATATGGAATGCAAACAACTAATGTAAATGATAAGCATTACATTGCCTTTACTATTTACAAGATGTTCATTTATAATACATTGTACATCGATGTTGGATTCATCTTCCAACATCTCTTGGATTCCGGTGGCTGTTCACATTCCACACCAACCTATAGAGGATTAGGTGTCCAACATTCCCCCCCTTAAACCGAAGGGGTATGTATGAGTCCAAGAAGAAAGCTGTAATACAAAATGTGAAAAAATGCATGGCAACACTAGGCTCAATGTGCTCTCTAAAATGTTGGTATAAAGGGGGTGGTTTAAGGATGACCACCAACACTGGAATGCTTAGTGCAGTTCCCGAAACTCTTCCAAATCTGGCATGAAGCTGAGGTCTTCTGCTAGAGGAAGTGCTCCTAATGTTTTGAAGAGGGAAACCTTCAACCTTGAAAGGGAGGTCTCACCCCGCATAAAAAGGGAGAACCTCAACCTGAAAAGGGAGGTCTCAACTTGTGATGGTTTAAGGATGACCACCAACTCTGGAATGCTTAATGCAATTCCTGGAACTCTTCCAAAACTGGCAAGAAGTTGAAGTCTTCTGCTAGAGGAAGTGTCCCCAATTCTTTGAAGAGATGTCTCAACCCTGCATAGATGGTTTAAGGCTGATCATCAATCGAAGGCATGCTCAGGGGCATCTTTGTCTTTGGCTACAACTCTGAATCTGGTATGGCAGGTTGTGGCTCAGGCTCGCTTGATGTGGCTTTGAAGCTTGTAGATGACCATCACTTCCCCCCACCCCCCTCAGATACAAGGTGAGAAGATGAAGAGATCTCAACTACAAGACTTTTCAATATTCAAGAACAAATCCTGTTGTATGAGCGAAATATCTTCTTGGTTGTTGAAGCCCATTGCCAAGAAGCGATCCATCCAAGATGAATCTTTGTTCTTATAGGAGGTTTGTTTTTGAAGCATTTGTGTGAAGAATGGGTATGTTGACCGCAATGCTTGCACGAATGAATATAAAAACAATGATCTTTCACAATGTTGGCATTTCACAATCTTTGGCTGCGAATGTGGAAGAGGTGAAGGTGAACTGTCATGAAGAAATCCAGCACTCTGAAATTGGATGGGCTTTGAGTAATTGTGAATGTTGAAGGAAACCTCCTTATCATATCCAAGACATGTTTTATGCTTGTTATGGACAAGCTCTTCCAAAGGTCTTATGACCGACTTGGGAATTGCAGGCTGAATTTCTGCATTTGCATGTAACTCTGCTGCGTCATTGGGCATTGGATTTGAATCACCTATAGCATTATTGACTTGTTGTTTATGGGAGTATGTTTCAATGTTTAGAATAGAAACAGGTTCAGAATGATGACTCCACTGTTTTAATTCTTCCTGCTCCAGTTGAGATTCAAGATGCAAAAAATCAAACTGTTCTTGTGCATATTGTAGACAGGTTTGAATTTCAAAGAGAGAGTCTTTGTTGATTTCGACTGTGTTTTTGACACTAGAATGTATTAATGTATTCATTAACTCTAATACTCCATAAAGTCTTCCCATTTTGTCAACTAATCAAACTCTGTAAATGTGGAGTTTCAGCTTCAATTAAAAATACACTTATTTAACTTATTTTCAAAGATATTAGAAGTTGCTCCAATTTTAATTTGCACCAAGTTTCGGCTGAATGGTGAAATCATACAACATTTGGAATAAGGGGATAATTCTATATACTTTAATACTCTAGGAGAACTTCAACACTGAACACAACAACCATAATGAGTTTTAAATACAATGCCACAAATGTCGCCACATCGGTGCTACTATGGTCACACCTTCTCCACACAAGCTAACATCATCTGTGTTTAAGAACCCACATCTTTCTCACAGGAGATTTGAATAAAGCGTGGAAAGGATAGAATATTAGCACTTTAACTTGCACCAATAGAAGCTCGTCCTGAACACTCACTATATCCAGGGAAATAAATGTTCTAGTGCCAATCAAAATGAAAAATTAGATAAATTGAAGCTCAAGTCAACTGCAAGATACAGAGGCTCTCTATCTTGTTACCAAGACAAAGCATATGATAAATAATGTCATTGTCATCAGACATTGTGAATCTCCATTCAAAGTCAGAATGTTGCCTTTACTCCTTTCATCACCTTCGTTAAACACGATACACCCCGCTATCTCCTTTCAAAGTCAGAATATCGCCTTTACTCCTTTCATCGCCTTCGTTAAACACGATACTCCCTACTATAACTATTTCACGTGTCCATCGAAAATCCTCTAGTAGATAGTTGGTCAAATTCCGTCCCTCATTGCATGGTGGCACAACCATTTGCGACCTAATATCAAGCTAGATGTGTGGATAGCAGAGGAAGAGATCGACAACAGATGAGCCGAAATATCAAAGCATCAAGCTGAATAAAGAGAAGCTCATCATGCTTCCGTTGCACAAGGGAGTCCAAGAGACGGTCCATGTTCCATCACCGAACGAAAATAGTAAAATGCCTTAAAAAGACAATTAACCTTTGAAGAGGAGAAATTCTTGCGAGCGAAGCGCTACACTGATAAAGGAGTAAGGGAAGGGGATAAGGAAGTTGTAATAGAATGTGTAGCAAGCACTCTACCTACGTTAATTAGCAAGCAATATTCCATAAATCAACATTCTTCTCGAGAAACATCACACATTAAGGTCAAGTCACGCAATGCTGAGATTTCTAGGAAATCTCGCGAACCAGAAATTTGTACAGAAGAATGACTTCTAAACCAAATTTCTGAAGAAGAAGACCAAGTTGCAATGAAAATACCATATTATAGGTTGTATGTTTGATTCAAAAAGGCGTTTTAGTTCCCAAAGTTAAGGCTTCGACTTTTAGCATATACCAACCATTATTAGTGTTGGATATATTTAAATGGGAGGAAAGTGTGGCTTGCGAAATTTTACGACTTTCCTTTGCGATGCCACTTAGTGGTTTGAGCAACAAAGAAATCAGTGAGGGTTCGACATGTGTGTGATTATGGTCAAACAACCATTTCAATTTCAATGGAAGAACATTACAATCAACGTTACATTCAGTGACGCTTCAACGCATCTCTCAGGACTTCAAATAAAAATGCAGAATATACACTAGGAGGATGGACTTGGAATTAATGCATAGCTAAAATGCAGAGGTAACGTTTGAATGAGGAATGGAGAAATAGCTCACAACTTTTATTGGTTTGCAGGAGCAAAGCAAATGGCAATTACATGGCAGAGATCGTAGCTAGAATTTAGCTGAGAAAAAAATCATGAAATGAAGAATTGACATTCACAAAGAGGTCACAAAACAAGTGGCTCAAATTTGGGCAAGGCAGGAATACACTTGCAACTCTGATACCATGTGAAACTCACATGGAATGCAAACAACTAATGTAAATGATAAGCATTAGGTTGTCTTTACTATTCAAAATATTTTCATTTACAATACATTGTGCATGACTGTTGGATTCATCTTCCAATGTCTCTTGGACTCCGGTGGCCGTTCACATTCCATAGCAACCCATAGAGATTTAGGTGTCCAACGCAGAGGAATTTTTTTATATGAATGTGATAATCTTTTAAATTAATAAAAATTGGAAATATGTTTTTTAAGAGAATTGAGTTTCGAGCTTAAATAAAAGAATATCGCCACCTTACTTAATAATTAAATAAATGTTGCATTATTCAACCCAAACGACATCACCATATACTAAAAACATCCCCATTTCGTTACGAAGGTGCTTTTATGGTGATCTTCTTTAGCAATCCTCATCTGGTGGTAACCTGAAAACCCATTGGTGAAGGAGTAAGCTTCTCGTCCACCCACGTTCTCCAAAATTTCATTTGTGAATGGGGTAGGAAAGGGGTCATGCGCACAAGCATCGTTCAAATTTTGTAGATCCACACAAGTCCTGATCTCCCCTATTTTATTGTTCTAGATCACCATCGAGCTTATCCATTCTGATTCTTCCATCGATTTGATAATTCTTGCTTTCAACATTTTCTCCTTTTCGTATTTGAATTTCTCCTTATAATTGGGATTCAATCGTTAAGGTCATTGCTTCACGGGCTTCACTTCAGGTTTCAAGGGAATCCTTATTTCTCCTAACTCCCCAACAATTCCCTTCATCTCCTCAAAGTTGTTGGGGAACAAGTTCTGGTACTCACACAACAAGTTTGCAACCCTCTTGACGGTGTCGTCGTCCCAATAGTCTCCAATGGCCCCCATCTTAGGACTTTCCTCCATCCCAATGTTCACCTTCAGAGTCCTGATATACTATACATACTCCCAAATTGCAATGGGGGTCCACCTACTGCATGTTCCCCTTCCACTTCCGAAATTTGAATGTTTTGGGGATCGTCTTCATCCACTCCTTATTCACCACATTGTAGCACTCTAAAAACTCCTACACTCTCTACAGATGTTGATGCGCAGAACACATTGGCACACTCCCCGGAATTGTCGGTTCCCTCGGAACGAATATATTTTGTTGCAACACCTTTAATGCTTCATCAAGCATTGGCTCTTCCGCTTCAAAACTAAATGCAGTCCCAAAATTTTTCTCCATTTCATTCAATCTTGTGTTCCTCTGCACACTTCCAACTCAACATACCAATTAACTGGAATGGTGTCCAAGGTGTGTACGAATCGATGCACCCACTCCTATTGTGGCACTTTTCCCATAGTCCATTCTATAACACACCGCTTAATGTGCGTCCTAGGGCACTCCAAGCCTGAATACTTTTCCCCAGGGACCACAGAGTTGGTCTTGAATCTAACCTTCATCAACTATTTACACTTCTGCCATCTCGTGACTTATTCTTTATGCATATCCCACCATCTGGCTGGGGTTGTGCGCAACACAATGTCCAACACAGGAATCCTCTGACTTTGTTGTATTTGGTCTTCATACTCTTGTCCAAAAATATTTACTTCAGATAATACATTTAAACGAGGTGCATTATGCGCCTTCCTATCCAGGTACCATCCTCGTGATATGCACACATCTCCGTGTACAAACTTCATGCAGTCGATTCTGCCAATTCTCCAAAGCTTCCTATGAATATGAGGCGCATGATCCAATTATGAATCAACTTAGAACCCTATCAGTTCTAGGATTTACATAGTCATCTCGTCGAGTTGTGACATTATAAATGTTGTCCAACTCTTCCCAACTAAACTTTCCCTTGACTGGTTCAACGTATTGATCTCCTTCTCGTGGATCCGATGGTCACCTGTGTCACACAATCTAGATATCAGGCACTATTGATCTAGATTGTTTGATAATCAGACAATCTAGATCAATAGTGCCTGATATCTAAAAAAAATCATTAGCGAAACATAATGTTAGATTATTCCAAAGCTAATTACTTATTTTAGTGATATTACAAATAAAAACCATAGTAATTTAAATCACAATCTGAGAAGCAAGGCTAGTCACAAATCACATAAGCATAGGCTAAGGATGGTCTAGTCACAAGTCCAAATTCTAGCTTAGTCATAGATCAAAATTCTAGCTTAGTCGTAGATCAAGATTCTAGCCTAGTCGTAGATTCAAATCATAACTTAGTCACATATCCAAACTCTAGCATAGTCGCAGATCAAGACTAGTGTCGATGAGGTTTACAAATATGACTCACGACTTGAGAAAGTGAGGACTCCCATACTAGTCACAAATCACATTCCTAGATTGCAAGGGATCTTAGTATCCATTGGAATCGTGACTTGCAACTAAGGATGATGCCGCATATTCATGGATAAAAAAGAATGGCATAAAGACTAAGATCATGCTATGCGATTGGGAAACAACTGTTAAATGACTGGTGTGAATTGAAATGGTGAACAAACTCTTAGAAGGAATAGTGTGAGAATTGAAGAACCTGTGAGGCTTTGGTTCATATGTAGAATACAAAAACACTTAATTGATGATATGAGAGTTGAATTTAGGAAAAAAACCCTTGATATTTTGTGAATAATACATCACCAAAGAGAAATGTGTTAGGGTTTGGAAAAATAGATACAAGATTTGAAAGTCAAGTAGAGATAAAAAAAGGATTATGTAAGGGCACAATATAGATGATTAAGGGAGAGAATGAGAAGAATCATATCGCAACTGAGTGTAGAGAGGAATAGGAGAAAGAGACTAAGAGTGTATAAGTATTCAAGGACATAGGGTAGTTGAATCAATTGGGTGCCCTAAGAATGAGACAAAATTAAATGATTAGCAAGAGATGCGTTACTTACCAAACTAAGTCACAATCGCAGTATCTAACTGCAGAAATGGCTCGCTCGTCCAAGGTTTATGTGCATAATGAAATGATAAAGGAGGTGTTTTCATTATATAACCAAAGTGCACATGTGAGGCAGTCACATTAGAGAATTGTGACTAGATTAAGTCGCATGCGACAAGCCTAGGTCATGTTTCCAGATTACAATGAGGGGAATGACTAGTCACAAGTCACAAGTCACGATCCTAGAGGCCGGTGGATAGGTAATTAGGAACTATATTTGCAATTTGCAGCTTGGGGGGTTATCTCTATAGTCTTGGTCGCAAGTCACAACTCTAGAAGATAGGTAGAGTATCACTGGAAGTTGTGATTACAGCTTGCGACTAGTGATAAGAGGTATAAGTCTTTCAAGACTTATAGCTAATCCTGCAAGGATGCGATGTGATTAGAGTCAAGTCAAAGGAGAGGTGAAGTTTTAGGGCTTCATAGGAAAAATTATGAGAAAGTGCTAAGTAGGGGGACTCCAAATTTTGAAAGTGTAAAAAATTTTGGGTTGTTATAGTGGCTACAACAGGTTACTTTCAACCCAATCTCATTTGCAACATTTGACCTGATGATATTGTGCAATGAAATAATGTCCATGAGTGATTGGACCATTCTTCCATTAATCACAACATCCACGAAACATAACATGTACATATGCTAGTCTTGTTTTCCACCCAAGACACCAATCCTCATATTAGACTGGTTCTGCCAAGTCACATGCATTGCATCAAATGAGTAACAATATAAATCATAACCCAACTTACCTCTATGATTGCATATTTTTTTGCAACCTGTGTGCTTTTCTTCGATTCATATACTTGCAACACCCATTTTCATCTTAAGTTGCAGTTTGGTGATCTCTGTTATTTGTCTTAGTCTTCTATTACTATGCTATAATACCACTTGTTAAGACAATACAATTCTTGTATAGGCCTAGGTGTGATGACATCCTCTAGGTGTGCAACACCATCGTCATTCCAATAAATGACAAGACCAACTCGATTGTAATCAACTTGAACTATACCTCACTTATTTGCTTCTTTTTTTAGTTAAGTCTTCAATTGCAATTGTTAACATTTAACCAAGAATCACATCACATTATACAAAGTGTGCAACCATCATACACATGTTCACAATAGAATATGGAAGGACAACCCAACTTTCCCTAAAACCCAAATTATATAAGTATATATGCATAGGATAACAAAGAGCTAGACCAAATAGCCATTATAACAAAATATGGGCACTAGGTTGTTTTACAAGAGTCACTCGATAACCCCACTCAATACAACCATATAGAGTTCACTAAGCTCAAGATGACGCTCACATGGTTCCCCAACTCAGGTAGTGTGCACCCTAAGTAGTCATGAGATAGCTCCTTATTCTATCAAATCATGCACATCTCCCTTGCTATACCTGTGGCACAACCATGCAACCTGTGATGCCTTTACCTCAAACTTGTACGCCCACCTAGTGCTAACTTGTCGTGTTGTGTTGTGTGCTCCTCTAATCAGTTCACATATATATAACCACATGCCCATTCCAATCGAATGGTCACCACTCTTGGTATTCTCCTTGGGCTGACATAGTTTACACTGTGAGTTTGGTAGGAAATCCCAAATTTGGTAACTAAGCTTATTGACATTCGCCTGATGTTGTCCACTAGCAAAATTTCCCACATGCTCTTACCTGTTAAGGCGACTCATTCCACTTGGAGATGTCCACTTGCATCGTGTGTTGCACCCACCAATCCATGATCATCATCTTGCGACTTAATGCGTCATTCCCAAAGTCAATTAGTGAGGGGACTAGGTGCCCCGCTCACTTAGTTTGATTGGTGTATCATTGTGGGGTGTTATGGGATGTGCATGCACACACTATGCCTTGGTGTTAACTGTCTTACAATTGAATTTCTTTATTGCCAAATACTTTTGGATCTTGGGTCTTTAACTTGATTCCTTACTTTCGAGGAAGACGAGCTCTTATATACTTAAAAGTAATTTTATATCTTACTCGAGGACCAAAATGGTGGTTTTAGCCACCTATGGTATCCTAAAGATATCTAATATCCTTTTTGCCCCATCATCGCTTAGGATAGGCAAAAGTCATGTGGTATTTAATATCCACCTCAACTTAACTCCATAGACAAAGTTAGTGTACTATATCTAGATGTTGTTTAACTTATACCCAAGATATAAAAACTAGTTTATTAGCATATTAAATTAAATAAATAAGATTTAATTTCGAAGAGTTATATTTAATTTAAATTTATCTTAAATAATAATGTCCATTAAAAGTCAAAGTTGGCGCATAGTACTTCAAATAACACAATATGTAAACAATGACAAGGGAAAGGTGAAAGCACAAATCGAGGAATACTTAAAAGCAAGAAAAACACCCTTAAAAAGGAAAAAAGAAAGAAAGAATTGGAAAGCACTAACATAATGAGATGGGAATGATGAAGAAGCTCAAGGAGGATCCCTCGACAAATCTTGTTGCTTGTAAGGAGCACTTCTAACATTCAGGACTATAAACACGTGTGATATGCATGAGGTCATGGAAGTCATTAAGTTTCTTGTAGCTCTATCATGTGAGCTTGGAAGATGACCATGTGACTTCTTCTTACTAGTGTCTGAGAGCAGAAGTAAAAGATAATCAACTTATTTCACATTTATCTAAGGAATTGGACTCTAATATTATCCACAAAAGTCCAACATATTTAAAGAAAGAGAGCTAAGCATTTTTAGTCTTCATAAAAGTTCTTAAAATCAAACTCTAGAACATAAATTTAACAAATACGATGATATTAACGAGTATGATAATCTAATGAAAAAAATAATCTATTTAAATTTGAAGTTAGGTAAAGTCAATTAACGAAAATAACTTTCATATTACAAAGTAAATGAAATTGAAGTTTGATGTACCATGAGAAGTCGATGAAATCATCCTCATAATTTAGGGAAAAAAAGTTATTCCACTCTTTGATTCTAGTAGTTCATGAACGAGTGCCCTAGGACTGCATTAACAACCAATCTCATGGTAACATATATATATATAAAAGTTATTCTACACTCTTTGATTTTAGCAGTTCATGAACGAGTGCCCGTTTTAATACTAGAGAATACTTTCTTAAGAAATTTGGGAAATCGTGTGTGAGATAAGATAAATTATGTTATGTTGAGAGGCGCTCTACAATTCAGTATAGAGTAGATATGTAGATGTAATGTAAGTATGTAAACAATTTTAAATGTCGACTTAAATAAAAAGTAGAAAAAAATTAAAAGTGATATCGGTGATGAGTGCAAACATTTAAATGTTGCTTCAATCAATAATAAAAAGTTAAAGTAATAAAAATAATAAAAATCAATTTGCTATACTTTGATTTTGTGAATAAGTTTTATTACAATATCACAGGCCAATAACATGACTTATCAAACAATAGAAAAAAGTTAAAAGTGATATGGTGACGAGTGCAAACATCTAAATGTTAGTTCAATCAATAATAAAAAGTTAAAGTAATACAAATAATAAAAATCAATTTGCTATATTTTGATTTTGTGAATAACTTATTTCACAACCAGAATATTTTATAACAATATGACAAGTTTACGATATTCACCCCCATTTTACAGTGGATATTATTAACTTGTAATTTAATTAGGCTTTGTTACAATACCATGGGCCAATATCATGGCTTATCAATTCTCCCCAATAAACATAACTTATTTCGGAATCAAAATATTTTAGAACAATATGAAAATATTCTTAACCATGGATATTCACCCCCACTTTACCATGGATATTATTAACTTGTAAATAGACTTTGTTACAATACCATGGGCCAATACCATGACTTATCAATATCACATGCTTACAATACCATGGGCCAATATCATGGCTTATCAATTCTCCCAAATAAACATAACTTATTTCACAATCAAAATATTTTAGAATAATATGAAAATATTCTTAACCATGGATATTATTAACTTGTAAATAGACTTTGTTACAATACCATGGGCCAATACCATGACTTATCAATACCACATGCCCAAAAAACATAACTTATTTTAGAATAAAAATATTTTATAACAATATGACAAGATTCTTAATCATGGATATTCACCCCCACTTTGCCATTGATATTATGAACTTGTGAATAGGCTTCGTTATAATAGCATGGACTAATACCCTGACTCATCAATACCACATGCCCAAAAACCATAACTTATTTCACAATAAAAAATATTTTTCAACAATATGACAACAACCATGGATATTCACCCCCACTTTACCGTGGATATTATTAAATTGTAAATAGGTTTTATTACAATACCATGGGCCAATAGCATGGCTTATCAATACCACATGCCCAAAAACCATAACTTATTTCACAATAATTTTTTTTATTTTAATTTAATTTTATAACATCGTTTAATTGAAGCTAAAAGGTAAAATGTTATAATTACTTTTGAGATATATAAAAGTGAAAATGAGAATACTTTCATATTTAAATATGTGAAAGTTATATAATATAAATAGTATTAGTAAGAACCAACATATATCCATCTTAACTAAGGATCCAAGTGACAATGACAAGCAAAGTGAAGGGGGAAGAGGGGATGGGCGAGGGGGGAGAGGGGGGCAAGAGGGAGGGAGATGAGGTGGGAGAGAAAGGGGGGAGAGGACTCAAGAGAGATAAGGAGAGAGAGATGGAGTTGCAGGGGGAGAGAGAGGGAAGGAAGAAGAAATACATAGAGGGAGAAAGGTGGAGAGAGAGAGGGAGTGACAAGGGAGCAATGGAGAGAGAGTGAGGGAGAGAGGAGAGTGGGAGGGAAGAGAGAGAGAAGGAGAGAAGGGGAAGAGAGAGAGGTAGAGAGGAAGAGGGAGGGAGGGAGAGGGAGAGAGAGATAGATATGGAAAGAGAGTGTGTATGTTTGGGGGTGAGCTAGAGAGAGCGAATAAGAAAGAGGCACATAGATAGTATATAGTTTTATATAGCCAACCTAGATCCATCTTAATCCCAGATCTATCAAGCACTGAGAGGGATCAAATATCTCAAGTTGCAAACCTTTCCTTAAGTTTTCCACTCAGAAAAGAGGTTTGCACCTCGAGAGATTGGACCCCTCTCGACGCTTGATAAATCTGGGGTTAAGATGGATCTAGGTTGTCTATATAAAACTATATAATATCTATATCTGTATCTATGTGTCTCTTTCCTATTCACTCTCTCTATCTCACCCCCGAACATACACACTCTCTTTCCATATCAATCTCTCTCTCTCTTCCCTCCCACTCTCCTCTCTCCCTTACTCTCTCTCCATTGCTCCCTTGTCACTCCCTCTCTCTCTCCACGTTTCTTCCTCTATGTCTTTCTTCCTCCTTCCCTCTCTCTTTGCCTGCAACTCCATCTCTCTCTCCTTCTCTCTCTTGAGTCCTCTCCCCCCCTTTCTCTCCCACCCCCCTCTGTCTCTCCCCCCATCCATCTCTCTCTCTCTCTCTCCAACTATTTCTCTCTATAACTTTGTCAATATCTCCCACCCTCCCACCCCCCACCCTCCCTCTCCCCTACCCCCTCTCCCCCCCTTCACTTTGCTTGTCATCTTCACTCGAATCCTTAGTTAACATGGATATATGTTGGTTCTTACTAATACTATTTATATTATATAAACTTCACATCTTTAAATATGAAAGTATTATTGACTCAAAATAAATTATTTTACATGGTACATCTTGCCCATATGAGTATTATATACATGATATTAACTCTCTTGACCCATGACAATAAATCTTATGGCATAAAAAACCCTAGAAGCACTAAGAACATGCTTTACCTAGAAAAACAATCAAAATAAGCATGAAACCCATGTTTTTGTTTGTTTGTTTGTTTTTACATAAGATATACATATTGACATGAGTACGATGATAATTATGAAGACCAAAACTAGTCACATTTTCCAACAAGAGAGTCCTTGTCAATTCTCCTTAAACCTTAATAATTGCTTGTGAACTTTAGTTATCTTCTTGTGTTTTCTTATTAGATATTTTCATCAAACAATTGTCAAGAGAAAAATCATTAAAGGAAATGAACACAAGATATCGGCTCAAAGTCAGGGAAAACCCCCTCCAAGAAAGAATTGCTTATCTTCTTATAGAATTGCTTCAAATGAGAAAACCAAGACCCAAGCCCTAAAGTCAAGACCTTCTCCAAGCACCAAGTCAACCCTCCAAGAAATACTTCTACGGTAAGTCAAATTCAACTTGATTCAAGTCTTTCCAATCTGTCCTAATCTCAAATTTTGGTCCTCTGCAACAAATTCTTGGCCTTTCAGCAACAGATCTACAACTTCGACTTCTAGAGACAACAAAAACCCTAGTATTTTAGCACATAGCAATCATCCATCTTCCAAAAGATGCTTCTTTGAGCGAAATAAGACCTTCCAAGTCAACTAAAACCAAATATTCTTCAAACTTTCTTTGATCACAAGTTTCAGCCCTCACATGGATCTGCAACTTCATTTTCTAATATTTCTGTAGTAGAACATAACTAGATCTCGCACGTTTGAGCAGAAAAATCAGAATTTTGTACGTTTTCCTTTGTTGGGATTATTCTTCTTATTTTATAGCCTCTTCGCTCCTTTCTTGTTGTCTCTCTTGCCAAGGACTAATAATAATAAAATGAAATCTTGTTAATTATTAATCAATTAAAATGTAACTTAATTATTTTATAATATTTAAATTACTTTTATAAGAAATGTTATTAATTAACAAGTTCAAAATTAATAAAAATTGTTAGTTAATAGGTTTAAAATTTTATTAGTAAATTAAATATTTTTTTCACAAGAAAATAGAATGGGATAAATTCATTAATAATTAAGTGAAAATTGATTGATGTATTAAGTTGGCGTTGTTCTTGAGAAGGAAGATCGAAGATCGATGGCTAGGGTTTCTGAGATTGCTCTTTGCGCCGACGCCGCTCTCTAGACCAGAGATTTGGGCAACAATGGAGAATACAGGAAGGGAGCACGATGCCCCCACAAAACATCTGAAGATGTGCAAGCCGATTATGCCAATCTGTCAATCGTTTGGCTCCTCCATGAACTAGAATACGAATCCCTTGCGGTAGATCGACCCCCACACTGGTTAAGGTCGACCTCTCCCTTCCTGAATCGAGGCGTTTTTTACAGAGCGGGACAAGGGTTTATAGAAATGGGCAACCTGATGGTAGACAGGCCCCTGCACCGACCAGATCAGTTAGACTACAAACATTTATACTCTGGCTTCTATCGATCCGTCGTCCACAAGTCAAAAGGCAAAGGAGAGGCCACTTGGATGGTTTGGGTAGCGCAGGACAGGTTATGGGATATCTGTCCGGGTGTTTTTAACTCAGATCTATCTCCGACATGTCTCACAATGCGCCTACCTGCTTATGATAAGACAAAAACCCTGTATATAACTCATAACAGGGAGAAAGATCGGTGTTCCAACCAAAAATAGAACCTCTCTATCGTCAAGAGCACTGTCATAGCAGTAGAGGGGGTAGATCCATATCCGGGAGGCCTCCTTGAACACGCTGATGGGTATCTGACATAGGGTGAAGAAAGGTACACTGGCCCAGATCTGCCGAAGCAAGAACTAGACAGAGAACCGATATGCTCAGATCCAGCAGAACCAGACACACTGGTAATAGATCGAGCCCTTTCTCAGATAGATCCACCCACTCCTAAGGTGGACATGATACAAATTTTTATTAAAACGTTGGAAGGCAGACATATTTGCTGGAGGATCCGGAAGGGGAGGCGGATACAAGACTTAAGGAATGAAATCTAGACTCACCTTGGTATACCAGCAAGCATGCAAAATCTGATCTATTCAGGACACAGCCTCCAGGATAATCACACACTACAGGATTATGGTATTGCCTCAGACTCGAATATCATAATCAATCTGTGTCTGAGGGGTGGATGCTCTGGAACCAGCTCAAAGAGCACAAGCTCTTTTAAAGATGTAGTCAAAGGAAAAGGAAAGGAAAAAGCTCAAACCAAACCAGCATCACTGCCCGATCTACTAGGGCCCTACATCGTGGAACAAAAAGCTCAATCCCCTGTCCTCACAGTCACAATGCCTGAGGTAAATGATTTGTATTCAGATTTCTACAACAAAGCAGTCATATGTAGATTTAATGGCTTTTGGCCTAAATCTGATGTTTTGCACCAATGGATATTTGTTGCATGGTCACCAAATGTTGAAATACACTTATGCTCCAAAGGGTTTTTCATAGTCATATTCACCACAACAAAAGAAAAGGAACAAATCCTCAATAAGGGACCATGGTTCTGGGGCAATGCAGGACCCTTCATCACCCCTTGGTTCCTAGAATTCGATGCCAATACAATGGTGGTATCAAAAATGCCAGTTTGGGTCAGGTTACACAACCTTCCATTACACTTCTGGCATCATAATGTTTTAATAGCTATAGGGAACTCCCTAGGAAAGTTCCTAACGATTGACGCAGACAGATTCACTAGGGGCATATTTACCTTCGCCAGGATATGCGTCGAAGTAGATCTCAGCCAGGGACTACCAGACTGTATCACATTGATTTTCAATAATACACAGTGGACTCAAACATTAGATTACAAAAACACAACTTTTCGATGTCGTGGATGTCTACAAACAGGCCACCTCCACAGTGCCTGTCCACAAGCTAAAAAAGACCCCAAATGGAATAAGAAGCAGGCCAAAAAGCCAAAAGGCTGGCAATATACAGAGCCCTTGGAAGAAGAAGCCGAAAAAGCAGAAACAATAGAAAATAAAGCAGAAATTGATGAACAAAAGGCCCAGAACAACATACAAAAGGAAGAGAAAGATCCCACCAACAATCCTCTACAGCAACAGGAATCCCAAATAATAGGAATGGAAGTAAGCGGCAACAAACGAACTCATGGATCAGAAGGATATGATTCTGATAAGGAACATCCCATGAATACAAATGAAAATAAACTGTCCATTGTAACATCCACTCCCAACACTGAAGGTTGGCGAAAAGTGGAAAAGAAGAAAGGTAGAAAAGAATAGGCTTAGCTATAATTTTTACAGTTTTTATTTTTTATGTGTCCTGTGAATAACAGGATCAGACCATATGCATATGCTATTTAGCATCTACAACATGTAATTTTGGCTTATGAATAAAATTACAATTTTTCCAAGGGGAAAAAAATTAAGTGAAAATTGATATATATATTTGTGTTTGTGTGTGTGTGCACGTTGATAAAATATCTTATATTATATTATCATGAAAATACAGAGTACAAAATGAGTCTTAACAACTCCCCCAACTTCACTTCGATGGGATTTGTTAGCTGGGGGGGCTGGACTAAAGGCCCCTCTAACTAGTACATGGCAAAAAGGAAATATTCCCTAGGGACAGAAAGACTTTCCCACCCAAAAAATGTTGGACACCCGACCTCCACCATATCCTGGAGAGATAAGAGAACTACCTTGCAACAAACACGACCCACGGGGCTAGCCACAAACCGAGAACCCAATTCCCCAATCACAAAAATCCTCGCAACTGCAACCAAGATCTTAACACCAAAAAAATAAAGGACTTATAACAAATCCACAACCATAAAGAAAAGAGTACCTTAATGCAAAAGAATGACAAACATGATAGAGGTCTGCACTGCAGACAGGAGTCATTGCTTACAATGGCAGATTCAAGCTCGATAAGGAGGCCTGATTAGAAAGCCAAGCACGCTCCAGGGTCCCAGATAAATGTCGAGGAGTCATCTGGAACACAAGTTCCTGCATAAATAAAATCTCGCCTTTGCTCTTCGATGGTCATTTAGCTCCCAGAGTGAGCCCTCTTGGCAGCCCCTGTTTGAACTTCCCACCCTACACCCACTATTTATATCCCACTTTGCAGAAACCTTCCAAATGTGACTGAGAAACATCATAACAATACCCACCGCCTCTAGATACTTTGGAGCCCATACGTCACGTCAATTAATTCCCATTAAAACAAAGAGCATGCTTTCCACGTGAAAAGTGGGGGAAGCCCCAAGGTTAGTTGGTATATTGCTTATTCACCCCCATTGGGGGGAATTTGTATTTGATATATATTATAAATAATTAGAAACTTAAAATAATTAATGTAGATTCATTTAATTATAATACAACTATTTTTAAAATAAAAAACACTTATCTATATTACCTAGGTATTTATTTTTAATTACAAAATTTGGTTTAATTGTATGAAAACGAAATGAATTTTAACCCTATTTTTGTTTAAGAGGTGGTTTCCACTCTTCGATGCAAAGAAAGAAATATTGGAGAAATTTCCCATCGGGGTTCGTTTTCTAGCATTGTCCATACAATTATGGTCTTAGGAGGCCTTCAAAGAAATCGAGAATTACTTGGGAGAATTTCATGATGCAGACATGTCATCCCATTCAATAGGGGTTATGAAAGTCGTTTGTATACTAGTTAATATTGACACAAGGGAAGAATTGGAGGTAGAACTGGAAATTGTGAGGCCAAATTACTCTCACCTTCATATTTTGGATTATGATGGAATCCCTTTTCAATATAGGTGGTGCCATAAGACCGGGAACATCATGAAGGATTTCTCTCTTATTTTCCATGGGCATAAAGGGATCAGGGACGACCTTCTCTCCAAAAAAGGAAGTCTCCCTTAGGAGGATTCAATTGTAGCAAAGAAAGTTGGGCTTTCCATTCAGAAGGAGGAGATACTAGCCCACTTACAAGTTTATTAGAGGAAAAGTCAACCTAAAAGTGGCCTCCTAGGGAAAAACAATAAAATATTAGCTAAAATAATAAAATAAGAGTTATGAATTTTGGAAGGAAAAGAAGAAAACTATTTTTTTAAATTGTATTTTTGGATTATCTCCTTATAAGTTTACTCAAATTTCAAGTGTAGACACTCGTTGGATGTGGAATTAAATTCCACATCCAAAACTTACCCATTATGCATACTTATGAGAAGACCCACATTGATCAAAATTGAAGATGCATTAAAAAAGGGACGGGTAGAAAATCTCACTTGGAAAAAGCCCAAGTCCAAGCTCATCTGGATGTGGTTGTTGGGAAGCAAAAATCCATCATTGGAGCACTTAGAGTAGCAAAGGCCCTAGGTGGGGTGCCACTATGATTATCCAATCTTTCAACTATAGGGGACTGGGCAACCCCTCTAAAAAATTGGCCTTGCAAAGGGTTGTGGAGTTATTCTCCCTTGACATCTTTTACTTTAGGAAACCTTGGGGGATGGGGCCCTGGTTACAAAAGTTTTGGAGGAACTCTTAACAAGATGGAGTTTTTTCTATTAAGACGCCCATGGGTGATCAGGTGGTCTAGCCATTGGATGGAACCCCTAGCAAATCAAAGTTTTAAACCAATGGGGGATGGATTCAGTGTTGGGTATGGACTTTATTGATTTGGAACTATAGTATTGAATTAAGGGTGGTCAACATATATGGGCCATTCTTAGAGAAACCTCCTTTCTGGGAATCCCTACTCTAGAAGGATTTTCTCTTCCTTGAAAATTTGATTCTTGGAGGGGATCTCAACTTCTCCCTTGGGGTAGCTGAAGTCTGGGGCCCCCACACAAGACCTGGGCCCCTTACATACTTTTTTGAGAAACTTTTTATTGATAAAAATTTGCTAGGTGTGGAAATGAAATAAGTTTGTCCAACTTGGAGAAATCATAGAACAAAGGGTGCCAGCATGACCAAAAGTATTGATAATTTTATTGTGTTTGAATCTTTGGTGGAAAGGATTCCTTTAATGCGTCAATGGGTTTGACATGAGGGTGAATATGATCATTACCCTATATTCCTAGAAATCATAGGGATGGGGAAAAATGGTGAGCCCCTTCAAATTTAACACAACATTGGCTTAAAGAAGAAGAATATTTAGACCTGGTGAAATGTACATGGGTTCCTTTTGAACTTGAGTTTGGGCTTTCTACGAGAGTTTAATTTTCTAAGAACTTTGCCCAAGTTAAAAATTACATGATCAATTGGGTTGCTCTCAAGAGAAAATGGGACAATCGAGAAATTAAGGATAATGAGAAGGAATTAGAGGATTTGTGCAAATCTGAGGACGGGGGTTACCTCTAAGATGATATAAAGGCTAGGTTGCCTCTTCTTGATACTCGGAGAAGGAAATCATCGGAGTAAAAATAAGTTGCCTAGAGGCTTAAGAAGAAAACCATCTAATTGAATGCGGGGGACGAAAACACAAAATTCTTCCATTCCTATGTGAAGGGGTGGAAAATGGCCAACACCATTTGGAAATTAGATAATCAAGAAGGTGGATTTGCCTCCAACTTTTAGTAGTTAGAAATCCTAGGTAAGAAACACTTTGGAAACATCTTCAAGGCTAACGAGAGAGAATCCATTGTTGAGGTGATTAGGTTGGCCCAATTCTTCCCTAGATTTTTTGAGGAAGAGGACAATCAAAGTTTAATGGGGGAATTTTTTGAGGACAAATAGAAGTGTTTCTCCATAGTTTCCAAAAAGACAAGATCCTAGGTCCATATGAGTGGTCGGTAGAGTTATTCTTGGCCTCTATGATTAGCTAGGGAAAAATCTATTGAAGGTAGTGATGAGGCTCATCAATAGGTAAATTACATGGACCTTAATGCCACTCTCCAACTTATTAAAATCAATTTTTCTCACATTTATTTACATATTGTATTATATTTTTCTTAGTGAGAAGAGTAAAGGAGAGATGTTATGTCATGTGGCCTAATGTGCATTAATTGCAGTATTTTGAGGATTTTTTGGCTAATTTAAGTGTAGGAAATCGAAGTAGACAAGCAATAGGGATTTTAGGAGATTGGATCTCCCTCCTTAACTCCTCAATCACTCAAAGATTCCTCCACCAAATCTCATCAGCTCGGAGTTACAAGCAACCAAGCCCATTGAGGTCATTGGCAGCCAAGCTAGTGATAGTTGAAGACAAGTTAATCTCGAGTTTGGGAGCCAAGCCTCCCTAATTTTAAGGAAGTTGTTGGTAGCTTCAGTTGTATAAATAAGAAGGCCTAGGGCCTCATTAGGATTCGACTTTTTATTATAGCCAAGAGGCAATTTTGAGCATAAGACATTGTGACTATTATTCTCATGTTATTTTCGACATTTTGGTGATAATGGAAAGGGTTTCTTTGATCCAGCACTGAGTTGACTTAGAGGGTTGAAGCTCTTGGGTTAGGGCCCAACCCTAGCAGCAGAGGTTCCTCTTCTTTTTGTATATGTATGCTTAGATTACATTCATAGTTAGTTGTTGAAGTTATTTATGTTTTATCCCATTTGCAAGTACTTGAATGATTGTTTAGTTTTGCTCCCATTAGTTGAAAAGGTAGATTAGTGGTATAATAATAAAAGTGAATAATTCAGAAAATCTTGTGATAGTGGCCTCTTCCTCATTTCCCTCATGGGATCATGGTTTGAGGGCGCCACTCTCACAACCCCAAAAACATACCTGTCTCTTTAGATCATTGCATGGCTAGGGTTCTTGATTGAGTAGATTATTGTTTATAATTCCTTAGAGGAACCTGCAATTGTCATTTTGGTTTTTGAAGTTGTTGTAGTTTAGAGAGCATTGCATTTCACAGATTTCGCCATTAGCCATCAATAATTAGGTTTTTCCTAAATTCAACTCATCTTTTCCATATGTAAATGAAGGAAATAATGTATGTTGTTGCAATAGTTTCTGATTTGCAGGGAGAAATAATTTCACCAGCCTCATCCAAGTTGTCTTCACCCATACTACCCAAGTCTACCAAACCCCAATCCGAATTTATGTTTTGTAGCAAAGTGGAGATGTCCCTTGAGAAAATTCAACCATCTTGAAGAGTTGGGATGAGCCTTAGGTAGTATACACCTCCTCTATGCCTTATCCCACCATCAGATACCTTTCCCACACTTTATTCCACCTCTCCTACCCTCCTATATCTTTCAGCCGGTTTCCTGTAGTAAACCAAGACATCCTATAGTACTACAGGGAACCCTGTAGCAACCTGTTTTAAGCCTGAATTAAGTAGAAATGGTCATCTGAGCTTAGGCTAGGCCTCCACTTGGCTTCCATACCCTCAGCACCATTCTGTACCTGTTTCCGGATGCCTTTCTCCCCTGCAAAAGATCATATTGGTTCACTTAGCATTTACATTTATAACATTGAAACTCAAAAAAGACTATTTCTACAATTTCTAGTTAGTACATTCATACAACAATCATAGTAGTTTGAGGTTAATTTTCATGCTAATTTAGTCTAACTAACTAGATGTTAGAATGCACAGTTAAATTAGGTCTCTTTTGCAAGTAATGTGTAAATGCTTAGCCAGATAATTTCATGTCACTTCATAGCACTTTCCCATTCAGCATTTTCATTTCCTAAGATAGACAACATTTCCTTTCTTCATTACATATATTTTTCCATTTGTTGTTAGTAGTCAGACTCCTTCTAGTCAATAAAATACTGGCTTGAAAAACCCTAGTGGTTTACCGCCCTAGTTGAAAAGTGACAAGAGTAGACCATTGCATCTATTGTGTATACAAAACTGTCACCTCCAAGTTTGTACGAACCCTAGGTTGATGAAGTAAAGTTGGTAGCCCTAAGAGTTGCAACATCCTTGCTGCAATATTGGAGCTCATCACTTTTTCGCCACCCTTAGCTCAAAAACAAAAAATAGACTCCTAGTCAGCAAGCCACGTGGCAAGGTCACATCAAAGAAAATGAGTCGAAAAGGTGGTCGAGTTAAGTTGTATAGGAGTGGGTGATGATTACGAGGGAAGGTTGCATGATAACTAACGATGGGCCAACAGTCCAAAAGGGGAAATCACGTACACTGCCAGCCAACACAACACTCCAAGGAATCAACCATAAATAGAAAAAATTCCTAACTTTCATGCACACATCATTCATTTCGAGATCAAGAGAACCAGGACCACCTGGAAGAGCCATCGAAGAAGAAAACCAGTTTCGGCCATCCTACAGGGAACACCTACAGGAAACGTAGAGAACTATAGGAAACAATGGGAATTGTCAAAAAACTCTGCAAGGGGGTGCCTAGGGCCCAGCTATTCAGAAATTATCCTCACCTAGGGCATCACAGTGAAAGGTAGGTGGCCCATATCCTCTGTGTTTTGACTTGATAGCTAAAAAAAAAATACTATATTTTTCTTTAGTAATTACAGTGGGCTTGGGGGTAGACAAAATTGTGTGGAGGATTTATGTGGGATAAAGAGAGAATTGCAGTCAACATCCTAAAATATAAACCCACAGTCACCTTGGAAATATTTAGAGCTAGGCCACCAAAATCCCTACAATCAGCTTTCCAGAGAGGAGAAAATGACAGGAGGTTTCAACAGAAGGGAGCCCACAGGGACATCCAGAATACACCTCCATCCCCCTATGGTAGAGATATTTAGAAGGCATCAATGGTTTGGATTCTTCGAGCTTCTTAAAGGATATGATGATGATGTAGCTCAAGAATTTGCCATGTCACTCACCCCTCAGGCTAGAATCAGTGCTACTTTTGTGGTAAGAGGATTATCAATATCAATTACCCCTAAAATCATTAGCAGAAGCACTACACTTCCTCTAGGCATGTAATGGAGAAAGGAGGATAAAGTTAGCAACAATTTTTCTAAGAAGAACTTTTTATTGAGAGATGAAGAGCCAATTGAGGACAAAAATGGGATTAGAACAGAAAGCCTTCCTTATCCTTGGGATGAAGTAAGATATCACATTCTCAAATATATTTCTTGTGAAGGAAGGCTCAATATAATCTATGGTTACCAATTTAGGATTCTCCATGAGCTAATACTTGGAGAGGAGTTACCCATTAACATAAGGCTTAGTGTACCCTACTTCTTATTGCAATCAATAATAAACATGAGCCTAAAGGTACATGAAGGAATACATCAACAGTTGGCACATCATGGACTCATCAAGCTCATACTAGAAGATGCCTTGAGCCAGTTAAGAGTTCCTATTCTATGGTCCACATTTAGGGACATGGACAGGGAGGCTGTAATTGAAGAAATTGAATATGAGAGGGACCGAACCTCTAGTGGTGAGGAGGAAGAAGAAGAGGAACCTGAAAAGGAAGAGGAAGAACCTGAAGAAGAAGAGGAGGAACCTGAAGAAGAAGAGGAAGAACCAGAGGAAGAAGAGGAGGAACCTGAAGAAGAAGAGGAAGAACCAGAGGAAGAAGAGGAGGAACCTGAAGAAGAAGAGGAAGAACCAGAGGAAGAAGAGGAGGAACCTGAAGAAGAAGAGGAAGAACCAGAGGAAGAAGAGGAGGCAGAGACAAATAAAACAGAGGAAGAAGAAGAAGGAAAAGAGAACAATGGGGAGGAAGAACAAAAGGATGAGGCAAGCCCTGAAAAACATACCAAGGAAGGGGAGGAATCTCCAAGAGTGTCTCCTAAACCCATAGAGAGGGAGGCAATTGTTGCCTTGACTTCCCTAAGCACACCCATAAAGTCAATAGGAAAAAGGCAGAGGTAGACTCCCCTATATTTCAAAACAAGGAAGAGAACTACAATCAAATAGGGGAGACCACAAACTCCCACTAAGACTCCTATCATTATTGAGGACTCACTAAAAGAACAAGAAAAACCAGTCTCCCTGGAAATGAAAGGTGAATAGGGCACATCAAAACAGGCTTCCCCAAAGTCGCCAATCACCTATGTTAGGAGGCATGTCACCAGGTCAGCCTCAGCAAAGAAAATAAAAGAACCTTTGACCCCATTTCAGAAAGGAAAAAGCCTCC
This sequence comes from Pinus tabuliformis, assembly GCA_031772625.1. Taxonomy (NCBI): domain Eukaryota; kingdom Viridiplantae; phylum Streptophyta; class Pinopsida; order Pinales; family Pinaceae; genus Pinus; species Pinus tabuliformis. Next base: position 993,978,091 of record CM062807.1, on the reverse strand, counting down.
TACAAGAAACACAGACAATCCTACAAGAAACTTTGTTAGCACTACAGGAGACACATAAAAAATAACAGGAAGGACATCAAGGACAGAGGAAAGGAAAGGAAGTAGCAACACAAGTACAGGAGGAGGCAGATGCTCCAAAGACATTAAAGGGAGAATTCCAAGAGCTGCAGGAACCTAGCCCATATCCCAATTTGAGATCTTATTACAAATTCATTGAGGGAGGAAAAGTAATACCACATAAATTTTCCATCCCTCTCTTCTTTGAGATTGAGAAGGAGAGAGGAAGGACACATCGCTAGATGCAAATTTCTAAATCAAAGAATGTAGAGGATGTGGGCCATATGGAAGAGAATCTACAGGAGATGGGCAGAGAGTTGAGTAGGATAAGATACAGGGAAAGAATTATGAAATCTCAACTAGAGGGTAAAAACACATGGTTGAGGAGGCAGGTATAGGAAAAAGAGAGCCAATTGGCCACTATGGTGTGCCTCTCTATGGAGGCACTCCAGTGAAGGATGCCACCAAAGTCATATGCCTTGTACCTAAAAGATCAATGGTTGCAATTTCAGATAAATACACTAACACAATGGGGGACCATGCCTTTCCAAGACTATAGGTAGTTCATTGAGCTATGTGACCAAAGCACCCTAGAGGATAAGGCCAAGATATCTAAATTATACTTACACAACTTGGCCTTAACAGACTTGAATGTGTGGGACCCCAATGCAAAGCTGGGGGAATTAGAACTAATGGTCCTTTTATCATGGATGAGTCATGAGGAGGACAACGCTAAGGAATTAAAGAGGATGTTTGAAAGAGAAGAAAAAGATCCCCTTTACATCATAGCAGAATAGATCAATTCCATGGCTGTCATTAGCACCCACACCATCATCGCCAATGATTCCCAAGTTGCACCAAGATACCTAGCTACACAAGAGCAAACAGTCACTCATTTTGAAGGCACCTTGATGTTACTAGGGGATGAAATCCAGAAAGCATGCCAAGGGAGATGGGCCACCCTACCATACAACCTAAGGATCAGGGAGTATCATTCCCCTAAAAGGATGAGAGATGCACAATAAAGGACCCCACTATATAAGAAGGCACTACAGAGACTCAAAATCAGCTGGATTGGTTTGAAACTCAACCCACCATTGCTATTGAGTATGTTAGAAGGAAGAAAGGAGGAAGAGGAAGGAAATCAGTGGGAGGAAATAGAGAAGCATGCATGATTTTATCCACAAGAGGAGACTACATCAACAAAAGTCTGGGATGTCAGAGAGGCCACAAGAGCAATGAAAGACATGGACATAGATTAAGTTTCTTAGAGGATAAGAAACACTTTCAGTAAGTGGGTGATGATGAGGCTCATCAATAGGTAAATTATATGGACCTTAATGCCACTCTCCAACTTATTAAAATCAACTTCTCTCACATTTCTTACATATTTTATTATATTTTTCTTAGTGAGAAGGGTAAAGGTGAGATGTTATGTCATGTGGCATTAATTGCAGGATTTGGAGCAGTTCTTAGCTAATTTAAGTGTAGGAACTCAAAGTAGATAAGCAAGAGGGATTTTAGGAGATTGGATCTCCCTCCTTAACTCCTCAATCACTCGAATATTCCTCCACCAAATCTCATCAGATCGGAGTTACAAGTAGCCAAGCCCACTAAGGTCATTGGCAACCAAGCTAGTGATACTTGATGACAAGTTAATCTCGAGTTTGGGAGCCAAGCCTCCCTAATTTTAAGGAAGTTGTTGGTAACTTTAGTTGCATAAATAAGAAGGGCTAGGGCCTCATTAGGATTCGACTTTTTAATACAGCCACAGTGTGACTATTATTCTCATGTTATTTTCAACATTTTGGTGATAATGGAAAGGGTTTCTTTGATCCAACACTGAGTTGGCTCAGAGGGTTGAATCTCTTGGGTTAGGGCCCAGCCCTAGCAATAAAGGTTCCTCTTCTTTTTGTATACGTATGCTTAGATTACATTCATAGTTAGTTGTTGAAGTTATTTTTGTTTTATCCCCTTTGCAAGTACTTGAATGATTGATTATTTTTGCTCCTATTGCTTGAAAAGGTAGAACAGTGGTACAATGGTAAAAGTGAATACTTTAGAAAAGCTTGTGATAGTGGCCTCTTCCTCATTTCCCTCATGGGATCATGGTTTGAGGGTCCCACTCTCACAGCCCCAAAAATAGATCTGTCTCTTTAGATCATTACATGGCTAGGGTTCTTGATTGAGTAGATTACTATTTATAATTCCTTAGAGGCACTTGCACATTTGGTTTTTTGATGTTGTTGTAGTTTAGAGAGCATTTTATTTCACAGATTTTGCCATTAGCCATCAATAATTCTGTTTTTCCTAAATTCAACTCATCTTTTCCATATGTAAATGAAGGAAATAATGTACATTGTTGCAGAATTTTCTGATCTGCATGGAGAACTCATTTTACTAGCCTCATCCAAGTTGCGTTCACCCATACTACCCAAGTCTACCAACCCCCAATCTTAATTTATGTTTTGTAGCAAAGTAGACATCTCCCTTGAGAAAATCTAACCATCTTGAAGAGTTGAGTTGAGCCTTGGGCAATATACACCTACTCTATGCCTTATCCCACCATTAGACACCTTTCCCACACTTTATTCCACCTCTCCTACCCTCCTATAGCTTTCAGCTTGTTTCCTGTAGTAAACCAGGACACCTTGTAGCAAAAACCAGGACATCCTGTAGTACTACAGGAAACCCTGTAATAACCTGTTTTAAGCCCGAATTAAGCAGAAATGATCATCTGAGCTTAGGTTAGGCCTCCACTTGGCTTCCATACCCTCAACACCATTCTGGACCTGTTTCCCCATGCCTTTATCCCCTGCAAAATATCAGATTGGTTCACTTAGAATTTACATTTATAACATTGAAAATCAAAAAAGACTCTTTTCTGCAATTTCTAGTTAGTACATGCATACAATAGTCAGAGTAGTTTGAGGTTAATTTCCATGCTTACTTAGTCTAACTAACTAGATGTTAGAATGCACGGTTAAATTAGGTCTCTTTTGCAAGTAATGTGTAAATGCTCAACTAGATAATTTCATGTCACTTCATAGCACTTTCCCATTCATCATTTTCATTTCCTAAGATAGGCAACATTTCCTTTTTGCATTACAGATAGTTTTCCATTTGTTGTTAGTAGTCAGACTCCTTCTAGTCAATAGAAGATTAATTTGGAAAGACCTAGTGGTCTATCGCCCCAATTGAAAAGTGACAAGAGTAGACCATTGCATCTACTGTGTATACATCACTATCACCTCCAAGTTTGTAAGAACCTCGGGTTGATGAAGTAAAGTTGGTAGCCTTAAGAGTTGCAGCATCCTTGCTACAATACTAGAGCTCATCAGGTCATGGAGGAATCCACATAGATAGGGAGGGTGCTTACCTCTTTCAATACTACTGTTATTGGACCGATTCTAAAGGAATATAACCCCAAATCTTTTGATGAATTCAGAACCCCAAATTTTTTAATGACTTTGGGCCTGTCTCTCTCTATAATTTCATTTATAAAACCATTGCTCGACGAATAAAACTTATTTTCTTGAAAATCATTTTCATGGAACAGTTTGGTTTTTTGGAAGGTTGTCAAACTCATGAGGAAATCATGGTGGCAAAAGAAGGCTTTCATAGTCTTAAAAAAAAGAAAGGTATCATTCTAGATATCGATCTTTGAAAAGCTTATGACTGTACTAGCTAGATCTATCTCTGCCTCCTTTTAACACACATAGGTTTTGAGGTTCTTTTCACCACCTAGATCATGAGTTGCATCTCTTCTACTTCCTTTGTGATTTTAATCAATGGATTTTCTTCCCTGTTATTTCATGATCAAATATGGTTGCGCCAAGGGTGCCCCCTTTCTCCCTTGTTGTTTCTCCTTGTGGATGAAGGTCTCATTTGACTACTATTAGATGCCAGGTAGAGAGGGTTGTTTTGGGGCATTGTGGTGGCTAGGAATCTGGTAATCATTCATTTATTGTTTGTCGATGACATCCTGGTTTTTTGTGATGGCTCAAGAAGAGCATGAGATTTTATACAAAAAGATTTTCCCTTATCCAGAAGAGCCACGGGCATGGAAATCAATATTTCAAAATCATCTTTGATGTGTCATATGTTGGATGAGATGGAGCTCCAGTTCTCTCAAAACATGTTGTATTTTAATTCCACTCATTTTGATAATCATTTAAATTATTTGGGTTTTCATTTGAAACCTAATGATTGAAGGAAAGAGGGCTAGTTTTGGTTATTAGCAAAACTTGAAAAGCGATTGGAAACTTGGAGTATGAGATGGTTATCTTAAGCAGGGAGAGTAGTGCTCATTAATTCTGTCTTGAAAGAAATCCCTTCCTACTAGATAGCCCTCACATGGGTCCTAAAGGGAATTCTAGAGAAGATGTGAAAGGTGTGTCTAATATTCCTTTTAGCAGGGTCTAAGGATCATTTTGTTATGCTTGGGTAAAGAAGGATAAAATCACATTTCCTAAAACATGGAGTGGATGGGGCCTCAAAAATTTACCTACATTTGCAAAAATATTAGTGGCAAAGGTTGGTTGGTGATTACTAACTACTCACATCATATGGAATGATGTAGTTCACTTTAAATATATCCATCCTTATTCCATTGAAGAGTGGATGAGACTCCCATCCAAGGACCAGAAAAATATGTTAGCTAACTGGAAAGTAGTGACTACTTCCTTATCCTTGATAGAAGAAGGATTTTGTGTGGCATGATGGGAACGAGCAGAAGTTGAGGGTGGGTATTGATCCATGGTTAAATTATGGTGGTTATGAATTCAGGAAATCACAAAGTCTTATCAACTTCCTAAACACAAATGGCACTTTTAATCTCATTCTGGTTGCTAATTAGGGAACCATTATCATCTAGGCACATGGTTAGGAATTGTCCAAGTAGTTGCGTATTGAAGTATATCTTGAGAATGAGTGGAGGGAATATACATTAGCTTTAATCTTGGCCCATGTTTGGTTACCAGATAGAGTAGATGAATTGATCTGGGCCCATTACCCCTTTGATGTCTACACTCCCAAGACATGTTATCTTCATCTTATTGTTGATAGAATGGAAGGAGACACAACCTGCTGGTGGAAACTATTGTGGAAGATCAAGTTCCCAACCAAATATCATCTATGTATGTGGTTTCTATTAAAAAAAAGGTCCCAACCTAGGACAACTTACAAAAAAGAAATTTTAAGGTCCTAAATGGTGTACTCTATGCATGGAAAATTCTAAGTTTGTTCAACACCTTTTCATTGAATGTTCTTTCACGAATAAAGTTTGGGATATGTGTTGAACACAACTTTCTTTTTTATACTGCTGGTCTAGAAGCAATATGCTAAAGGCTGAGAGATCATGGTCAAGTAATAGTCCACTGAGAAATTACATAGTTGGGGCATATGACTTGCAAGGAATGAGGGACTTTTTCAGGACTCCCCTTCTTGTCCAGACTACATTTCTTCTAAAATCCTTGCAATATTTGCAAATCTTCCAAAAAAACCCTAGGTCTGTAACCCGAGAATAATCATTGAGAAAGATATTGAAAAAAATATCCCCTATGATTTTTTTTTTTATGGTGCATCTCAAGGATAGGATAGAATCTGTGGGGGAGGGGTTGTCCTCTACCTTTATGATTCTCATTATTTCTCAATGTATATGGGTCTAGGACATGGTTCAAATAATTTTGCAAAACTTATGGCTCTTAAGTTTTTCCTGCTCTTTGCAAAAGAAAAAGTATGTATATCTCTTTAAGTTTTCAAGGACTCCATGTTTGCAATTAATTGGTTTTCCAGAGTCCAAAGGTGTCACATCCAGCTTCTCCTTCCATTATTTGAGGAGTTGCAATGTATTAAAGCTACTTTTGATAATATCTATTATAGTCATGTCTACATAGAGCAGAACGAGATTGCAAATCAAATTTCTAAAGAAGGCCTTAGGAAGGATTTTGGGCAGTGGTTAGTAAAAGAAACAAAGGAATTTGACATCTTTTAATTCTACCATCGCCCTTTCATAGACATTTTGCACAGTCAACAATTTTGATATATCATTTTTGTTTTTTGTTAGACTCTGGGTGAAAGGCATTTGAGGTATAATATTATTGTATGTATCACTGCCCTAAGAAAGTCTTTTGTTTCTATTCCATCAACATGTATTTTTCTCTCAAATAGGTGTTTAAAATACCTCAAGTACACAAAATTTAATCCTCACTTATAGAATGCATTTAGGGAATGCATCGACAAAATGTAATATTGTATCAATTTGTTTGATAGAAATGCGAAGTTTTTCTATTAAATTTTTTCTTGGTCGCATAAAATACTCGGGAAATATTACGTTGGAAACCAAGATGCAAGTTTTTCAGGGGAGGAAAAAATAGAAGAACCAAAATCTTCAACAAGTAGACAATTTCCAACACACATTATACCAACTTTGCGACATTTATACACATTCCATAACTAACCTAAGAAAAATATAACTTTGCATAATGAGATCATGAGACAGGGGGGATCTATCGAAATTTGATCAAACTAGCCTCCAAGGGAGTTGCTCGCAATTCTACATTGATCCCTTCATTCCTTTGGATTTGAAGCTCGACTAATTGCCATGGTGGGATTCAATCTCATCTCCCTCAAGGTTCACTTGAGTTTGAAGTCTTTGCATCTCTTCAACCAAGAACACAATAGTAGTGGGTTGCTTAAGAATCTACCTATGGAGGTCATTGCTTTCAGCATGGAGATTGAAAGGGGGTGTGGGCAAAGGTTGCATGCACTATTGCAATTAGAGTTCTCAGGGTTATACCTGCGACTCTCCAGTGTACCCAGGAAGACAGAATAGGGGTTGGATACCGAATGATAATTAGGCTAGAAGAAGGAATTCAAGTGACTGAAATTATGGATGATCGGGGATGAAGGACGGCTAGACTTAACAAAGAGAAAAGGACTCCTCAGATAGGAAGAGGAGCATAAGAAAACCCAATAGATATCCAAAAGAAGGACAAGACAGATAAAAAATTTAAAATTTATTACTAGATTGATAAGTTGGTACCTTTAAAACATCAACATGCCCAAAATGGTATGAGAATTCATCTGTGACAGATTCCATTTGACAAATTCGTCTCTGTTTGGTGAGGGGAGGGATAATATTGCAAAGAGAGGCAGAGGGGCATCAAATTCAATTGAGAGGATGATTGGGAAAATGAGAAGGACACTATAATTAGCTACTAGAACCGCCTAAGGAGCCTCTATCAAGCCAAAGGAAGGTAATTTCCAGCTCCATGACAAAAATCAGAAAGGATCACTGACGAAATTAGGGAGGAAATCTCCACAAATAATGAACTTGAGATTTTTGACCCAGGAACCTTTCACAACATAGAGCACGAGTCTCTCTTTAATGTTGAATTTCACAGACCTCTAGAGATTGTGAAAAATTGAAGGATACCTCAACGTCCACATAGGGAAACTAAGCTCCCATACAGGGACCAGGAGCCAAATTCTAGCTTAATTAGCTCATTACCACCATCCATGAATAAAATTTCACAACCTAAGAACTCAGACACCACAAAGATCATATCAGACATGAATTCCATTAACAATCACTCCCATGTAGCCTGGAATGAGCCTGGTATGAGGGTATACGAATAAATGAAAAGTTGTCCTTCTGTTGAGTTCACCATATTCAAGGAATTGAGAGGCGCATGACCTATATGCTCGCAGCCTACTACCTCAGTAATGGCCAAAGGCTCGTTCCACCATACCATTAAACTATTATGCAAATTATTAAAGGGGGGAATGAACTTATGGGAGAGAACCTTAATGACCCCTTCAAAATAGTTTTCTATGCTCCCAAACTCATGAATATAAAAGATGAAATGATGATTAGGGAGCTGCATGGTGTTCATCATGGAATAGTTTTCCAACCAAACTTGTCATTGATGACAAATTATCTTGCCTCCAGAATGCAAGCGTGATTTTCCTGGTCAGCAACATCCTTGTTTTGAATCTGAGGTATGTAGTATAAATCCTTGCTCAGAAAGGAATCCAATATGCTAAGAAATCATTGGAGAAGAAGACATAGAAGGTTATTCCTAGGAAAAGATCCATTATGTAAATGTTGAATGGTGATAAGGGAATCACCAAAAATGACTATCTTGGAGAGTTCCCTATCTTTAGCCAACTAAATACCAAACAACAACCCATACATCTTAGCCAGATTATTCGTCCTCTTGCCAAGACCCCAGGAATACTTTATTGCATGGTTTTTCTCAGGACTAAAGAGAATCCCTCCCCCTCCTGCCACCCTAGTTTTGTATCATCTTCTTAATGATATATATATATATATATATATATTCTCCCCCTCGTGCCACCCCAATTTTGTATCATCTTCTTTTATATGTATATATATATATATATATATATATTTTTTATTTTTTTTTCCAAAGGGCTCTTGCCAAGACCCCAGGAATACTTTATTGCATGGTTTTTCTCAGGATTCAAGAGAATCCCTCCCCCTCCTGCCACCACAATTTTGTATCATCTTCTTAATGATTTTTTTTTTCAAAAGGATATATAAAAAAGGATATATATATATATATATTCAAAAATAATAAATGACAACAAAATTTAAAGATTAAAATATTTTTTAATATATATGTTTCTTTTACATATTTAATTTTTATATATTGTCGAAATATGGTATAAATAAAAAATAATAACATTTTTGAATATATGTGTGTGTGTTTTATATATATTTAACTTTTATATTTTATTCAAATATTACACTTCTACTATAATTGTTTATAAATATATAAATTTATATCACTTAAGTGTGTATAGTATAAATAAAAAATTAACATACACATATATTCAAAAATAATAAATAATAAATGAAAATGAATATAACATATTCATTTTTTTTTTTTAATTTACATATGTTCCTTTTATATATATAACTTTTATATTTTATTGAATTATTACACCTCTAATATATATATATATATATATATATATATATATATATTCAAAAATAATAAATAACAAAAAAAAAAATAATGATTAAAATATTTTTTTAAATTTATATGTATTTCTTTTATATTTTATTGAAATATTACACTTCTATTATAATTATTTACAAATATTTTAATTTGTATAATTTAAGTGTGTGTGGTATAAATAAAAATAAAATAAAATAAACATATATTTTGAAAATAAAGATTAACAAATGAAAAGTATTATTAAGATAGAAATGAAAAATACTATTAAAAAAAATCATGTTCTATTTAAGTTAACAACATGATTCCCAACATCCTCCCAAAGATAATTTATTTCTCTTTTCCTCATTTTCAAGTTTGACATTCAGAGATAACATTCTATTAGTAGAGGCAACCCAATTATTTTTTAAAAGCAAGTAGGTTAGTCTTTAGGGTTTTATTGTTTTTTATTTTTTTATTAAAAACTTTTTTGAATTTCATGTGATTTCATAATGAAATTGAAATGAATTTCAATATAATTTTAGACAAATTTCGTGAAATTATTCATGTTTGTGTTTGGCCTCTTATGTTCAACTTGAGATTTGAGAACCTCATTGAATAAATTTTCTCAGCAATGAAATTCAGGGAACTTCAAATTTAATCAATTTTGTTAATGGACGACTTAGTATATAATTAATGATAAACTTAAAATTTGAAATCATAAGACATACCTTTTCTAATATAGTCAACTATATTAAAATATATATAAATTACAAATAATAATTTGTTAATTATATTGATAGATATTATATGAAATGTAATAATGATATATTAAAGTGTTTTAAATAAACATTTTTTTTTATTTGGAAAAAAAAAAATGTAAAGGATTTAAATAGTGATTTAAATCTCCTAATTTACAATGACAACATCTAAAACTTTTATCATAATTTTACAACCCTTTTTAGTTTCATTAAGAAGTTTTCTATTGAAATGTCATGTAAAAATAATAATAAAACACCCAACTCTTGGTATAATAATGAATGTTAAATTGCTAAGAAAACCATTATGGATGCTTCTAATGAATCCTTACAAAAACTCAATAAGATAAATACATACAAAGCCCTTATTGAAAGGAAGAAAGTGTACTATATAAATAGAAAGCAATAGTTGTTTTTGAACCTATCTAAACTTTATCTTAGGAAGTTTTGGAGGAAAACTCTAATTTATTTATTTATTTTCCGAGGAAAAAATCATAATTTTATTCAACCTGTAAACAAGGAACAAAATTACATTCTATAGATGCCATTATGCAGTCGATCATGTTCACCTTTCAGTTGATGCACAATTAATAGGGTCTTGACTCCTTTTTTATATTTTTTGACTTCGCTCCTTGTTTGAAGTTTGACTTTGATTGTTTGATTCTTGTTATTATATATATTTCGAACTTTACCTCCTACCATAATTTATTTAATATTATTTTATCTTAATAATTAATATTATAAATTAAATAATATTATTCATAAACTAGTCGTTTATTATAGTCATTATACGAACTAATGGTGTCTACATTTCTCTCTATTTAAGCATGTGTCATGGTCTGCCTCTTCATTTTTTCTTGATGATGAACCACATTGGATGGTTCAAAACGCATCGACAAAAGTTCTCCTATGTGATTTCTACCAAAAGAATTTTCTTAATTCAATACGGATCACAGAATCCTGAATTCAGAAAATACATAATTTTGTTGGGGGCTAAGTGTGATAATAATCACTTAACTTCCATTTTTTGCCTTGCTTTTTCTAAACTTTTTTCCAAACCTGGTGGTTGGGATCAGTTGCTACTATTGCCAATTGATTTCCACCTTCCTGCAGAATAGGCTTTTTTTTTTTTTTGAATCTGAACTCTTGGATACATATGTTCTTTTTATAGCCCCCAATCCCTTTTCAATGATTGTATCTTCTTTCTATTGCACTGGTACTTTGATTTATGTTAATTATGTACCCTTCTGGCTATGGATCATGATTACTAACCGGACACCAGCTCCATCGTCTACCTGGTTACCATGTTGTGCTTGAGCATCGATATTTGGAGTATTTTCCATGAGCTCTTTGGAGAAATTTAATTTGTAAAACTAAATAAAATAATATGATCCCTTAGATCCTTGTATTGGATGCCAAATGGTTCAATTATATTGATTGCATGTCCAAAGGAGTGTCCTACCCCATTATCTCTAGCATGCAGGCATGAGCTCAACCTCTTGCATGTGGCTCATCAATTCGATGATCACCATCTGATTATGGAGGATCGAACTTTAGAGTTTTCACTGATGTAAAACAATATACATGATGTTGCAAGACACAATGATCATCATAATGGAAACAAATGAATTGATAATGAAGAATCTAGAGTTTTTCCTTCATCTTTGGCTCCCACATTTGGTGATGTTACTAGTTAAACCCCATCGTTTGCTAGTCATAAATAAATAAAAATAATAATTAGGTTTGGTTCTATTCTCCTATTGCTTATCTTTGCCATCATTTTTCTCTACAATATTTGCACCATGGAACCTTGAATTTGCAATTGAGGTAAAGCTCATGTCCAACACACCAAGGCTAATACTCATCCAGATTTATGTAGGAACGCAACAAATTACAGATATAACCATAAATACAGAGATGCAGCAGAAATAACACTTCCTTTGATTAATATCAAATAATGAAATATGCTTACAAACAATATGGAAATGAGACTAGCTCGGCGATGGTAGCTTATCTCTAAGAAGAGATGTGGTGGCTACATGCCTTTGAACTGCGTTACAATGAGGCTCAAGGGCCTTTTTATTATTGAACAATAAGAGCAAACCCTAAACAACCAAAACCCTAACCCGAGGAGATGTAACACCAAGAGTTTATGGGCCCCATTGGGGTTAGTTGGGCAGCCAACTTCCTGGGGTCGTGACTTGGTCATATTATCTCTGTTTGACGCGCATGATATCCTGTTGGAAAGATCTCTCTAAGGACTATGACGAAAAAATGACTTATCATAAGTCGCTGGCGTAAGATTGCCAAAAATCATCGTTTAGGGCCTCAAAACGGCTCTGAAAGTTTAGGACCCGAAAAAATGTTAAAAATAGTAAACTATGCTACAATTAAGGAAACTGAAAAAACTGAAAGAAGCAATGGTGGGGGTCTAAGTGGTATTGGCGGGTGGCCACCAATATCCACGTGGATCAAAGACTTATAGTATTATTATAGCAAAGGCCTTCTAGTGCTTCTTTCTATTTTTTATTAAAAAAAAATCCATTAAGTAGAAGAAAATGTGAATAAGGAACATGTTTCCTAGGATGAAAACTTTGTCGATTAAATTGTTTGAACCTTCATGCCAAATCTAGGCAGTAGCCACTCTAGAGACACTACGATTACTACACAATCAAACTCTATTGGCATATGAATGCATTCATTCCCAATGTTTTTCTTGACGATGAACATGACAGGGTTAAATTTCAACAATGATTAGTGAATTCAGAAAAAACAAAGTTACCTTTAAATTATTCTCAGCTCCTGGATGGTCAAGATGAATGGGGAAGTTATCATTTCAACTACTTTAGGTTGCTCCCAAAACAATCCCATTAAACTCTCAGAAGTTCGTGATGACCCAGGGGACCTTGCTCCTCCTTAAGTCCAGGTTTTCAATCATGAGTTTTATTTTAAATCCTTTTTTATGTTTTATTTCAAACTCTATATTTCCTGTTGCTCCACAGATTAATTCTTATATTTAGTTTGATTCTTTTATTTGTTTCATATTTTTATTCAAATAAAATATATATTTTTAATTGTTAAAGCCATTGTTTTTTGGTCTTCTTTATTGTCATTTTCATTTATGTCTACTTTGAATTATTTTCACTTTTTTATTTTGGTTCATTTCTATTTTTCATTTTTACATTTTTTTAATATATATATTATATATATATATTTTAATATTATTTATTTCTTTCCAATTTGAATTTTTATGTTAAGTTTTTTCTCTTTAATTTTTATTTTGAATATAATATTATATTTTTTGTTTCTGTTATGTCTTAACCGTTGCGTCTCTACTATATTTATTTGTTTACTTGGATCAAATTGTTTATCTTTGTCCTAATGATGAACCACAGTAAGTGGTTCGAAACGTGTCTATGTTAAAAAATCTATGTGATTTATCTACAAGTGGCTTCATATAAATCATGAGCCACGAAAGCCTGCATTCAAAGGATTTGGTTTCTTATTCAAAAACCCTCCATGTTGCTTATTTAACCTTCAGTTTTTGAATGGTTTGGTTTCCACAAGGCAAATCCTTTTAATTATTTATGCTTTGGATAGACTTTGTGTTTAGAGAGACTTCATAGGTATTTTCTCTATTTTGGTAAAGGGTCTTGTCATATTTGAATAGACCTACCCTGTTGCTTTGATGCTCATAACCACATGTATTATATTGTAGCAATGAAAAAGAACAACTTACTTACCAAAAAAAATAAAAATTAATTAATAGTAATAATATCTTAAAGGATTGAAATTCCCAAATTAAAAGAATTTATGAATTTCCAAACATCATGGACACCATTCTAAATGTTCCTATAGAGGATGAAGTCTCTTCTCTAGAAGATGTAGAGTTGGGGTTAAGCAACTCATTAATGGGAAAACTAAGGATGTTGAAGGCAACCCAAATGAATTTTTTAAAATTGTAGGACTTATCCCCATCCTTCACATACATAATCTCTTCTATTTAGTGATGAAGCAAGGCTTCCCTAAACATTGGACACAATGCTTCATTGTACCTATCTTAAAAAATGGATATAAAACAATTGTCTCTCATTATAGGACCATTATGATTAACCCTATTTTAATCATCTTATATGGAATTATTTTGGAAAAGAAGATTAACCTATGGATAGAAATCCACGAGAAAAGAGCAAAAACCCAAGCCTAGTTTAGGATATGCCATCCAACTATTGAATGTCATGTTACCCTTAGGATCATTGTGGAGGAGTGCCACAATAATAAAATAGTTATTCTGTGTTGTTTTATTGAATTTAGAAAATATTTTGACACAGTACCAAGGACAAACCTTTGGAATAGTTTGGAAGAGATAAAGGTTCCTTTTGAGTTGAAGGTTGTTGTGACAAGGATGTATGAAAATGTTATTGCCATGTTTAGGGACATTAAGGATTGGTTGGAAAAATTCATTAAAATATTGGAGTTAAGCATTGTTGTCCCTTGTCCCCTACCCTTTTTGGAAGATACATTGATAAGTTAGAAGATTGTTTGGAAGAAGCAAGTTGTGTTGACCCAACGCTCGATGGTATAGCCATCATTCTTTGTCTTTATGTTGACGATATTGTTCTTATTGTGAAGATTCCATAGGATCTTGACAAACAACTAAGAATCTTCTATGATTTTTGCTCCAATATAGGTATTTCTATTAATATTGACAAAACGAAGGTGAAGATTATTGAATGAAAAAATATCACCTATGATACTTTCATATATGACAACAACAAATTTGAGGAAGTACCTTCATACAAATATATTGGAATTAATATTCATCACAAGCTCAATTTGAATTATAACATTGGGACAAGGATAAACGGAGGGAGGAAATCTTATTATGGGCTCAAAAACAATTATAAATCAATGGATCTTTTAATATGGCATAAGAAAATATCCTCTTTGAGACTTGTTACTCCTATTATTTTATATGAATGTTAGGTTTATAGATGTAGTGTCTCTAGAGAGTCATGGAGAAAGATAGAGTAAATCCAAAAGCATTTTATAAACTATAATTCAAAAATTAAAGGAAATACACCCTATCTTATCATCCTCATGGAAGCAAGTCTTTCCTCCATTAAGAGCGTGACTATGACTAGGTACCTAATGTACACAAACAAGTTAAACATCATGTATGACAAACTCTAGCCAAAACCACTTTTGGCTTAAGGTGGGTGGCATAAGGATTCCATGTCTTGGCTAAATGATCAGGTAGTAAAGAAATAAATCACATGGCATAATAAGGATAATAATTTAAATATTGTTATATCAAAGTTTAAGAAGAAATTATGGTGTGATAAAGAGTTAGAAGGAAAAAGGAAAGTAAGATATTACAAGGAGGTGACCAATCCTACTCTAGAAAATCAAAAGTGTCTCTCTATCTTGACTATTGTAAAGAATAAAATAAACATTGTTAAAATAAAAACAATTATCATGAGATCCATAGTGAAAATGGGTATTGGTAAAATCCTAAATTATAACAAGATGAAATAGTCTATCACATTTACAACACTAAGAGGGTTGAAGACACAAAACATTTTCTCTTAGATTTTCCAACTTATACCCGGACTAGATCTCAATTTCAAAGGATTTTTCACACTACCAACAATTTTATCCTCTTAACACAACAAAACTATGGTTATCTTAGAAGATCTATATGTTTTAATGTGGCCAAACGAATTTTGTCCAGCTCATGTAATTGTTCTAGATGATGCTTCTGTGCTACTAATAAATCCAAGCCAACTTCCACTGCAGTCTTGAGTGTGTTGATTTCAAACTCTATTGGAAATATGGGAGACTTCTCATATACCAGCTCAAATGGGGAAAAACTTGTTGTATTTCTCCATTTTTTTTATATAATCCCATAAGGCTTCAAGCATTCAATTGTCCAAATCATGAAGGTGATTGGCTACTATCTTAGTGAGAATGTTCTTCGACACTTTATCAATGCTCTCAACCTGCATGTTTGCTTGTGGGTGATACAGAGAAGTGACTCAATGTCGAACCTTATATTTCTTAAGAAGTTCTTAACCATGTTACCTTTGAACTGAGCTCCACCATTTGTGATTATTTTTCTTGATATCCCATATCAGAAAAAATCTCTTCATGCATAAAGTCAATGATAGCTTGTTCAGTGGCATGTGACAGAGCCCTAGACTCGATCCATTTGGTCACATAGTTAGTTCATACCAAGATATAAGATTTCTGATGCGATGGATGGTTGATTGGGCCGATGAAATCGAGGTCCCACTTCTTGAATGGATCAATCACTAGTTGTGTCTCCAATGACATCTCATCAGATTAGATGGGTTGGCCCATCCTCTAGCAATTGTCTCACCCTCTAACATATTTCTTAGCATCTTGAAATATGGTGGGACAATAGTAACCATATGAAACACCTTATGACCAATTCCTTTGTCTGCAAAATGACCACCACAGGGGCCATCATGGTAAACTTTAAGGATGTCCTAAATTTCATCTTTCCTAACACATCTCCACATTATTTGGTCAACTCCTATGTAAAAAAGATAGCCATATATCCATGAAAACCTTGTACTCTGCTAAATGATCCTCAATATTTCTCATGGAGACACGTGACTTGGAAATTTCACCATAACAATATAGTTTTCAATGTCTACATACCACATTGTATGAACGAATACTGCAAATAAGTATTCATCTGGAAATTGTCTTCTATAGGAGAATCATCAGCATTTATTACCAGTCTAGACAAAATATATGCAACTACAATATCTTTACTAGGTTTATCAATAATTGTAATGTAAAATTCTTGCATAAGTAACAGTTGCCTGATAACTCATGCACTAGTAATGGGTTTGTTAGATAAATACCTGATGGTCAAATGGTCTATGTGCACAAAAGTGGGGTAACTAGTTATATAACGCCTAAATTTTTTAATTGCAAATATGACAACAAGAAATTCCTTCTTTGTTACCGTATAATTCATCTCTGCTAGTGACAAGTTCTTATTGGCATAGTAGATGGTGTATGGCTTCTTATGTTCTTCTTGTCCAAGAACAATTCCCACAACAATGTCAAAAGTATCTGAGGCAATATGGAATGGCAACCTCCAATTAGGCATGTGTAGTACAGGGGTTGTAGACACAAGCCTCTTCATTTTTTCAAAATAAACCTGGCAGCCATTAGGCCACTCAAATGTTGCATCCTTCATCATTAATGCATATAAATGAGAAGAAATTTTAGAGTAATTTTCAATGAAACAACAATAATACCCAATTTTACCTAAAAATATGCAAACCTATTTTTGTGTCTTTGGAGGCAGATAGCTCAGAATCACCTGAATTTTAGTTGGGTCAACATAAATGCTAGCAGCTGAGAGAAGATGTCCCAACATCGTGCCTTTCGTCATCATCATATGTTATTTTTATGTACTTAATGAAAGATTAGCCATTATACACCATTGGAGTGTTTTCTCTAGATTAAATAATGCTTGATCAAACTCAGTTCCATACGGTGTAAAATATTCCATGTATATTTCAAGGTTTTCATTGATAAAAAAAAAAAAAAGTACAGGAAAATGGTATTTCTATGTTTCTTTGTTCAATTCATGATAATCTACACAGATTCACAACTTACCATTCTTCTTTAGGACAATCATAAGAGGGGAACCCACTCACTGTCAGATATGGGATAGATAAAATTAGCATCCAACAGCTTATGGAGTTCTTGTTTAACGACATCCCTCAAATTAAGATCCATTCTCCTTTGTGGTTGTCAGATGGGAATGCAGTCCTTTTTTATATAGATATGATGTGTACAAAGATTAGGGTGTATACCCTTCATATCTTTGTAGTCCCAAGTGAAGGCTTCCTTTTGCCTTTTTAAAACTTGTAACAACTTATCATTCTTCACAGGGGTTAAGTTTGGATTGATATTTAATGTTTTCTCTGGTTCAATCTCAATAGGGACACTATTATGGATGATTGTAGTTGGTATTTCCTCTTCTTCTTTCTCTAAATCAGAGTCGTCTACAATATTATCTTCCATGGTTGTTTCTATTAACTGATGAACATGCCATGAGACATAAGAAGGGTTATTGATACAAGTATTTATTATCATCCTTTGTTTTAGTTTTAAATGTTAGGGATTTTTCAATGGTTAATAATAGTCGAGTAAGATCACATTCATATTCAATATTATCCCATATAGGATCTTCACACACTGGGATAGGTTTTGTTGGCGGATAAAGAGTTAGATTATTCATAAAATCTGCATGGGAGATTGTCATATTCCTCGTTATATATACAATATAGACGTTGTACATAACCAACCATGGTCTCCCTAAAATCAAAGGATGACCAACAAGACTATATTTTTTCTGGAGAACAATGAAATTTGTTGGGTAGGCCCAAGAATCCACAGAGATAACCACATCTTCTAGAACCCCCTCGGATTGGATAGTGGACCGATCAACAAGTTCAAGGATAGTGGTGTGGGCCTAAGGGGTGGAGTGTTGGAAAATCAGAAAGGAAGTAAAGATTTTATTATTATTGATTATTATTTGTGATGTGTCTTATTATTGCAATTAATGTATTCTTTCTTTAGTTCATCAAGAAATTACCAAAAGCAGCAACACATAAAACAATGGACACATGATGTAGGCACATGTCAAGGAAAAACCCCCCTCGAGGGGAAAACCCAGTCAAAGTAATTCTTCCTTTCAATAGTATTCTTTGAGACTCTTCACCCTAAACCAATACCAGACCTTCCCTCCACACCAAGTTAGCCTCCAGAATATTGACCACTTCCTAGCAACTTTGACTATGTAGCAACTTGCAGCAGCTAACAACTTCCGGCATCAGTCCAACATGGAAGACTTCGATCTCCCAATCCATAGCACGAAACAGAGAGAGACCACCATCAAAATTTTTATTTTTCTTGACTCCTTAGACTCACCTAAATTCGCATTCACTTCGGCTTCCCGGAAACAGACTTTCCCAGCTATCCACTTCACACTTCTGCTCAGCAACACGATTTTCGCACTTATGCCTAGTAGATAGAATTCGAACTTGATGAGAAGTGATTCTCTAAATGAATTCAGTGTCCTTCCTTTTATAGGCTTCTTGTGGGGTCGAATAGGGTCTTAGGTCAACTTGATCTTCCCTTAGGCCGGCATGGTGTGGAGGTTACATAATTCATATTTGACTCAATACTTAACCTTTTTACATGATTCAAAAGGCCAACAAGGGTCTCTTTAAATGCACAATAATTCTATAGACTTAGAATAAATCCTAGAAGTCCTCAATGGGGACTTTGACCTAAAGCATGGTGACCCAAGCATGAAACCCATGCTTTAATAAGTCATAATCATAATAATAGTAATAATAATAATAATTATTATTATTATTACTTTCTTTATTCTTTTGACAATTACATTACATAATGACTCAAGTACATTATTGAAGACCGAACATAGTTACTTTTTCCAACATGGATATCCTAGCGTTTCCCAAGTTTCCTTGGTCATAATGTTAATGGTTGAAATAGGTCCACCAATGCATTTGGAAACATTCTCTTTTCTATTTAAACCATAATAATTGGAGTTTTTGGATCATCTACTTAGCAAGTGTATTTTCTCCTAAAATCAAATTGGACAATTTTCCCAAAACATGAATCATGGGTGGATCCTTAGGTTTTGTCCCATGTTTCTTAATTCATACGTCTAAAAAAATATTAGCATAGATCGACATGTCTCTAACAGATTCCATGGCTTGAAGCAATGGAATCTTAAGATACAGAATTTGCAGTTCTCCAAACAAATCGAATTTAGGTTGCAAGGTTGTTTTGATTATTGCTAGTCGTTCAGGATATGGGGGAGTAATAGCTGAAGTATCAGTTGGATTAGAAACAACCACTTGAGTTATTTTTTCTGCCATTACTCTCAATTATTCTACATATTGGTTGTTTCCCTCTTCATCGTGACGCTTTATTGTTTCCTGATGTGAAATTTCATCCTCCACTCGTTCTATAACAATCGGTGGATTTTGTGAACAAAGTGTCCTCCCAAACCTAAGTTGTATGTCTTTGTATGCAACAAGACTGATACTATAGGCCAGGAAGTTGGTTGTTTCAACCTGCTATGCCATTTTATTATTTGGATTTGGTGTAGCTTGAATAGGTAATTGGGGTCAAACAACAGGACCACTTGTTGGAGCATTGACTAGGGGATTCACAAGATACTATAGTTGGGCTTGTGGGGGAAGAAATGAAGGTAATTGTGGTTGGGGTGTTGGAAATTGTTGTCCAGGAAAGGGAGAACTTCATCAATTCAATGGTTAGGGTTGATTTTGCATTGGTTGAACTGGCCATTACGCCCATGGTGAGGGATATTGGAATTTTTGGGGATTCCTCCATGGGCGGGGGGGGGGGGGAATGGTTGTGTCTGTATAATATTATATTGACTAGCCCAAGTATTGACAAATGCAGAGGGGTCATGATTCGTGCTTGGGGGTTGCAGTTTCCACGGCTTCTTCGATCCCACGAAGCATGTTGATTCAAACTCGTCATTGTCACTCAGGTAAACTTCTTTCAATCTAAGTAAGGATGGGAATGTTTCTGTAGAATGTTCCTCGTCACAAACCCCACATATTTATACAACCTTCACTGGTCATTCTCTAGAAGAATGCTTTGTTCTACATCTTGGGAAAAATATAGCAAGTGCCTTCTCAACTTCTAACAATTTGTGTTTGGCTTGAAGCACATCCAACTGAGAGGTTGGCGTTACGAGGATGTGTTGTCACTGTGAAAAAGGCCCTCCAAAATTTTTCCTACACTTGAATTTTGGAGCCTACTTGTGGTCTTACGATATGTCATTCCAAGTTTATCATAGTCACTTCATGGTCAGTCGATGTTTTTGCTAAGTGATCAGAAGTATTCCTCTGAGGTTCTAAGTGTCGAAGTCACTTACTTACACATGCTCAACACTCTTGATGCATCCATAAGTACACCTCTTCCAAGCAAGATCAGTAGTCAATGACTATCCTTGAATATAGGCATTGTGCAGTCATTGAGAGTAATGCTTGCACAATCTACAAAAATAGTGCATGCACAGTATTTGAGTATAGTGCTTGCAGAGTCCCTCATGAAAGTGACTGCACAATCTATAGAGATGGTGCACTGCGTAATCCTTGTCGACAACCAATGTGCAAATTCAGTTGAAAATTTCTCTCATAGTTTTAATTGTACCATCATTTGGGTGAGTTTCTCAAGTGTCACTTTTTCGCGCTTTTGCTTTCACAAGTGTTACTTTCACTTTCGCGACTATCATTCTTGCTTGCTTTCACTTTAACAAGTGTTGCTTTAGCATGTGTCGCTTTCACTTCCTTTATATTTTGCAAGTGTCATTTTCACTTTTAACATAGTTACCAATCAAATGGTAACTACACCGAGTTCTCACTTTTTAGAGAAACAAAATACTCATCCGGTTTTGAAAAGTGTTTATTCAGAATACACCTTTTTTAAGCATATTTTTGGGACTTTAATTTTTATTTTTATTTTTATTTATTTATTTATTTATTATTTTTATTATTTATTTATTTTTATTTTTTATTTTTATTTTTTATTTTTATTTATTTATTTATTTTATTTTATTTATTTATTTATTTATTTATTATTTTTATTTTTATTTTTTATTTTTTATTTTTTATTTTTATTTTTTATTTTTTTTATTTTTTTTTATGTATTAAGTGTGCATATTTTTTTTGAATGTTATTGATTTTCATGCCAATTTGAAAAGTGTTAATGCAACATCAACCCCTTTTTTGGGGCTTATTTTTGACACTTCAATTTTTTTGATATATTAAGTATGGATAAAAAATTTAAAGTGTTAGTGATTTTCATGCAGAGTTTGAAAAACATCAACTCTTTTTTTAGGCATATTTTTGACACTTTAAATTTTCTTATGTCCTAATTATGCAAAAAAAAAAAATGTCGATTATTTAACCATTTTTCAAGTTGGCTTATTCCTCTTCATGTTTTTCATCCTAAGCTTCTTCTTTTTTAAGGGTTTTCCAAACTTGTGTTTTTTGTTTTTCTTTGCAATGATTTTTTATAATGAAATTTTAATTTTTTTCCAAAGTTTAAAAAAATAATAACAAGTAAATAAAAAAATATATTAAAACATAAAAATAATAAAAATTTGACAAAAAAAATCAAACATAAAAAGTGTAAAAAAATGTACTTATAAAAGACGAAAAATTAAATACAAAAAAATAAAAATGACAACAACCAAAATAATATATATATGTTTGAAAAAAAAAAAAAACATAATTTAAGAAAAAAAAATAAAAATTAACACCAAAAATATAAAAAACAAATTAAAAAAAACCAAATTGTATAATTAAAAACAAAAAAAACAATAATGAAACGTTAAAAAATCATTAAAAAAATAAAACGTTAAAATAAAATTAAAATAAGTAAATAAATAAAATTGTTGAAATAAAAAATAAAAATAAAAATAAAATAATAATAAAATGATGATGATGCTTAACATCCTCTAATAATTAAAACAATTTAATTTAATAATAAATTAATTAATTAATTAAAAAATAATAATTAAATAAGGCCCTAACCAGAACTCGAAGGGCTATGGAGCTGGGCGGAGGGGTTGCCCAACCAATCCCACGGCCCCTCAGGAGTTGGTGAGGGGCCTAACTGATTCCTGGAATAAGCAAGGCCTCCACCAATGCCCAAGCGGCCTTATTTATTTATTTCTTAATTGTTTTTTTAGATTTTTTATATTTCTTTTTATTGTTATTTTTAATTCTTTTAAATATATATATTAATGATTATTTATTTATTTTAATATTTTTTAATGTTTATATTTGTTTTTAAATTTTATTTTAATGGGGTGGCATGAGGGGGAGGGATTCTCATTAATCTTGAAGGAATCATTGAAGATTTTAATAGGAATCGTTGAAGGAATCATTGATAGGAAGACAAACAACCAAGCATAAGTGTATGGCTTGTTCATGGGCCTCACATTGGCTCAAAAGAAGGGCATTAAAAAAATACAGGTCTTAGGGGACTCCATGATAATCATTAGGCATATGATCTATACTTCATCAGCTAAAAACATTATCTTAAACCAAATTATCAAGAGATCCCAAGGGTTGATCCCCTCCTTCGATTTCGTGTCCTTTTTCCATATTCTTAGAGGAAATAACCAAGAAGCCGACAAACAGGAAAACCAAGCCTACCAGTTGAGAGAAGAAAGGAGTATTGTGAATGAGGTCGATGGCATGACTAGAATCCCCTAATTGTGTTGATGAGCTTCAAGTTCTGGGTTGAGGATGTTACTCTTGGTCTAGCGAGGAAGTTAGCAAACATCAGAAATGGGGACCTTGCAATTTGGTTTCTAAAGTTGGCTTATTGGTTTCTCCCCCCCCCCCCTCCCCCCTTTGCCCTCCCTCTCTTTTTGAACCCCCCTTCCCCTCCCCCCTTTTCCCTTCTTTCCTATTTAACCCCCCCCCCCTTTGCCCTCCCTCTCTTTTTGAACCCCCCTTCCCCTCCCCCCTTTTCCCTTCTTTCCTATTTAACCCCCCCATCCCTATCCTCTGCCATTCTCCTATCTCCCTCCTTATTGTTCCCCTCTTCTGTTTCATTCCTCCTCCCCTCCTTTCCGTCATGTTCCCCTCTCCAGTCCACTTCATCCCCCTGCACCTTGGGCCCTGTCGCATCATACCATGCGAGTCCTAGTCTGTACTGGAGCCTCATGGCATGGGCTTCCTCTTTTTGCAGCCGCGACGTGTCTGTGTTTTGTCACCCTCATACAAAAATTTTGCATGGAAGAGTTCAATGTGTGTGTATCCATCTCCCATGCCCTGGATGATGGTGCAAAAGCTCACGCACCATATCAGGTGATTGTAAGATAATGGGGAATTCATAGCAGCAATTAATTCTTATGCTCAGAAATGCCTTGATCACTCGTGGGAGGAAGCTTAGGATGGGAATGACAGACCGAAAGCAGAGCTGGGAAATAATGGCGGACTGCGGGGAATTTATGGAGGTGCATCAAGATTACAGCTCCAGCAGTTCCTCCCCATGGTACTACATCCTCACACAGTCCTGCATGTGTTATTTAAGGAACAATGGTATATTCAATTTTTATCATTTAAGGTTATTTTCTATTTAGGTGGCCTCTGCGAAGGCTTGGCGGTTGAATCTGAGGTCGCTAGGTGTCAGTGGTTGGGTCTGGGTTGAAGGGCAGAATCTCAAGTCGTCTAGTGTGCCCGAGTATTTGAGTGGTATTATTTAGGGGGCTGTCGTTCTAAGTGTAGTTTCTTGGGTGAGGGTTGTTGGGTTAGGTGCTATTAGTTTGCATTATTGGGAGGGGGTTCTGGAACAGAACCTTGGGGATAATTCAAGTGTAGATTCACAGAGTGATGTATGTCTGAGAGTTGTCACAATTGGGATAGTTATTGGTGGGAGTGTTGTTATTCTACTGGATTGGGAGGGAGTTTTGGATTAGAGCCTCAGGGCTTTGTTGGAGGCCAGTGTGGAGAACGGTTTGGAAGATGGTGGGATCCTAGAGCGGTGGGTTAAGGGTATCCTGGACTTGAGCGGGCACAATAGAGAGGTCCGTAGCATTCTGGAGAAGTTGGTTGAGGGAAGTTTGAAGATGGATATGAGTGTGCAAAGTGCTGAGGATAACTCCTCGTCGGGCTCATGGGGCCATCATAGGCCGAGGACAGGGGGGCTGCGGGTGGGAAATTCTCTGGTTGGAAGTAGAAATCGGAAAACCTGCATCAACTGTGTGCATGACCACTTGGATTTACGGGAAGGATGGGTAGTTCTACAGTATAGCATCCACCAACAATAGCAGAAGAACCTGACTATGCAGGAGAGAAAGTTGGAAAAGAAGGAACGTATTCACCAATTGGAGGATGAGGTGGACGCTCTGCGACAACAAATTGAGCAGTTGAAGCTCAAGGTGGAGGAGAGAAGCAAGAGTAATGACGAAGACTCCACCAGGATGGATCTGAATAAGAGAAATGAAGAAGTCTACATATGCCTGTGCCTAAACTATCAAATGCCAATGGATGTTTAGTCTCTCTAGTTTTCTTTACTATTTTTGAATGGCACAATACAAATGTAAATATTTATTGTTCCAATTTTGTTGAATATATAGTTATAGGAGCTCTGGAATGAGGATTTTTTGTGAAAATCATAGTGAATACTCTTATAGAAGGAATGTGGAACAAATGATGTATCAACAGCCCTCAGTAGGCTTGAAAACACCTTGTAAAATCTTGGTTTTTCGCGAATGGGCACATTTTATTTATATAAAAAAATCTACTCATTCTGGTTAAAAAAGAAATATTTTAATGTTTTTTTTTTTTTTTTAATTATACAATATGTTTTTTTTTTTTTTTTTTTTTGCTTTGTAATTTTGGTGTTAATTTAAAAATTATATATATATATATATATATATATAATCTTCAATTATGTTTTTTTTTTTAATATTTTCTTGTTTTTTCAAAAAAAAAAATTGTTTTATTTTATTTTTATTTTATTTTGTGTGTGTTTAATTTTTCATATTTTATAAGTTAATTTTGTCTCAGAATGCATGCTTATGAGATTCATGTTTTTATATAAAAAAACATCTTCTGGACAAATCACATAAATGTTTTTTTGTCAACGTGTTTCAAACCACCTACTATGGTTCATCATAAGGACATAGGTAGATAGCTTAAACCAAAGACCATATAAATACAGTAGAGATGGAATGCCTATATTTTTGTTGATAAAAAATCAATAATAAATTATTCAAAATGAACGTTAGAGAGAAAATAAAAATCGCTAAAGTTGAAAGCAAAAACAAGGAAAATATAGAATAAAAATAAAATGGAAAATAGAAATAGTTTAATAAAATTAGTTATATTTTTTAGATAAATGAATAAATAAAAATAAATGTAGGGTAAAAATTATATCGCAAAATCAAAGAATTTTTCTCAAGTTAGAAAACTATGGTCAAAAGATAATGAATAGGAAGGGAACAAAATCTTGAACTTAAAAGAAAAAATAAAAAGAAAGATCAAAACCATGAATTATATATATATATATATATATATATATAATCCAACAAAACTATAACTAAAAATACGGGAGGAGAAAAACCAAATGATAAATTTAATAATAATATCAAAGATATTATTTAAATAATAATAATAATTATTATTATTAAAATAATAATTAATATTAGAAAAAAATTACATAAAAGGAAATAAGGGAAACAATTGTCGAGGAAGGAAGGAGGGATTATAATAATGCAAACTAAAACCAAAAGAGCCACAAAGAAAGGAATCAACCCACTTTCTTACCACTCTTGAAAGAATAGGGCTACGAAAGAAAGGGAAACAAAAATCGACAAAACGAAAGGGAACTAAAGAAGAAAGAAGGAGAGAAAAAAAAGGAAACCTAGGAATAAAAGGAAGGGATCCAACAATTACTTATCTTCCAACCATCATCCCTATTAAGTGTTTTAGACATTTTTCAATCTCAATGGCATCCCTAAACTTACAGTCATGGAAATGATCATTCTTAGAAATACCCTGGGAATCCTCTATACAAATATTGTGCTTCATTTTCTCAGCGTGATCAACAAAAAATGAGCAGCATTCCTACCATGTTTTAAGTCAGCCGCATGTTCCTAAATCCTTTGATTGATGGAATGATCAGTGTCTCCAATGTACAGAGTCCCATAGGAACAAGGGATCAAATACACACCTTTCATCTTTTTAGGTTCCATGGGGTCGTTGACTAAACTTAGGGAGCTACGAATCATGTTTAGGTGTTTAAAAGTGGAGGAAACATTGTGTTTCCTAAGATTCTAAGCAATCTTGTCGGTATTCCATTGGATAAAGGAAGTTGGACATTGGAAACCCAATCTCCAGGTTCTTTCTTCATCTTTGGACCTTTGCTTGTATTTAAAAAAAACCTTAATACCTTGAGATTTGTTATAGCCATTCCTCTAAAATACATTAAGGAGATGAGTTTTCTCATCTTCCAAGTGTTTTCATATGAAACCCTTAAAGCACGAGTATCCAAGGCGTTTAAAACACCCATCTTTTGGGATGGATAGTGATGGGAATCAGCCTGAATATATTGCTCAGTGTGATTTTTCTTACGAAAAACTTGGTGAGAGAAAGAATCATCATCTTTCTTAGATACAAGAACGTCAAGGAAGGGGAGGCTACCATCAACCTCAAAATCCATGGTAAACTTGATGGATCTTGACTGATTGTTAATATGTTGAAGAAAAAGACCTAATCTATCATGACTGTGGGGCCATAAGATGAAGGTATCATCAAGAAGTTTTTTCCAAAGATTTGGTCATAATTGAGACAAGTCTAAAGACCTAGATTCAAAATCTTCCATGAACAAGTTAGCTATGACAAGAGAGAGTGGAGAACTCATCACAACACCACATGTTTGTTCATAGAATTCACCTTTGAAATTGAAAAAAGTGGAGGTCAAGCAAACTTCAACAAGCTTGGTTGTATCAGGATCAGTGATACGATTGATAATCTCAACAGCTTCACTAATGGGGATATTCATTTAAATATATACCATGTCAAAACTTACCATAATATCATTAGGCTCAAGTTTTAAATCCCTTAACTCATTAACAAAAGAAGATCAATCTTTAACAAATGAGTCAGTTCCATCGCCATAAGTTTAGGGAGGCCATAGAGATTGAAAAAGGTCTAAGATACTTAATATGGATGATGGTTGGAAGATAAGAAATTGTTGGATCCCTTCCCTTTATTCCTAGATTTCCTCTTTTTCCTCTGCTTCTTTATTCTTTAGTTCCCTTTCTTCTTGTTCATTTTTGTTTCCCTTTATTTCATAACCCTATTCTTTCAAGAGTGATAAGAGAGTGGGTTGATCCCTTTCTTTGTGGATTTTTTGGTTTTTGTTTGCATTATTATATTCGCTCTTTCCTTGATGATTGTTTTCCTTACTTCATTTTATTAAAAAAAATTATAATATTAAATATTATTTTAATAATATCTTTGATATTGCTAGGTCTCACTAGCACAACCGGTTGAGGATGGGCCTCATTAACAAGGTGACCCAAGATCAAACCTCACGGGGGGTGGTTGTGCCTTGTGCTAGGGGGAGGAGACATGCTAAAAAATCTAGTCAGCTTAGGGTTTGTGTGGCCCAGGACAGGTGCGATCCCTGGGTGACTTTGACAAATTAGATGCCCCTGGGTCGTGGCTCCTCAAGCCACAGGTCAAGCCTGGAGGATCACAGAAAACTTGAAAAATAAAAAATAAATAATATCTTTGATATTATTATTAAATTTATAGTTTGGTTTCTCCCCTCCTGTATTTTTAGTTATAATTTTGTTAGATTATATATATATATATAGAGGGGGAGAGAGAGAGAGAGAGAGTTCATGGTTTAATCTTTCTTTTTATTTTTTCTTTTAAGTTCAAGATTTTGTTCCCTACCTATTTATTATCTTTTGACCATATTTTTCTAACTTGAGAAAATTTATTTGATTTTCTGATATAATTTTTACCCTATATTTATTTTATTTATTCATTTGTTTACATTATTTTTATTTATTCATTTATTTAAAAAAAAATAAAATAAAAATATAATTAATTTTATTAAACTATTTCTGTTTTCCTTTTTATTTCTATGTTGCTTCTTTTTTCTTTTCTTTTCTTTTTTGGTTTTCAACTTTAGTGACTTTTATTTTCTCTCTAACGTTCATTATGAATATTTTATTATTGATTTTTGATCAGCAAGAATTCAATCGTTGCATCTCTACTGTATTTATATGGTCTTTGGTTTGAGCTATTTACCTATATCCTGATGATGAACCACATTCGAAACGCGTCGACATAAAAACATTAATGTGATTTGTCCAGAAGATAATTTTTCTATAAAGTTAATTTTTATTTTTTTACATTTTTTATGTTTGATTTGATTTTTTTGTCCTTTTTTATATATTCTTTTATATTTGATATTTTTTGTCCTTTTTTATAAAAAAAAAATTTCAACCTTTTGTTCTAGTTTTAATTTTTTTCAATGTTTTAATCTTTGTTTTGGTTTGTATTTTTCATTTTTATTTATTTATCTATTTATTATTATTTTAGTTTTTTTTTCTCCAAGATCTATGTCAATCATCGACTAGCAACTTGTTATGCAACCAACTCACAAATAGATAGATCAACGACTTAAAAATTATCCTCTTCGAGTGGGAAACCCCCTTTACATAACATAAATGAACAATTCTTGGATGATTCAAATGACAAAACCTCCTTTCTATATATAGGACTCTAAGGGGTCACAATATAATCAAAGCCCTTCATAACAATAATAATGTAAGGGCATTACAATAACAATAGTGGGCTTCTATGGGGCACAATAATAACAATATGGGGACTACATGGTCACAACAACAACAATAAGGGGGCTACACTAACAATAACAATAAGGGGCTACACTAGTATTATAGGGACCTAACATGCTCCCCTCCTTCAAAAATGTGTTGTCATCAACACTTGAGTAGTTCTGGATGATTTTGTATAAAATGCTCATCCTCCCATATGGAATCTTCAGCGGGTAAGTTCTTCCACTTGATGAGATACTCTGAAATTAATCGATTTCTAGCTATCAAGTTCTTGTTTCCGTGACTGCTTCAAGTTCCAATATGATTTTCCCTTCCTCGTCAAGTTTTGGCAATATTGTTTGAACTGGGAGCTTGTCACCTATAACCTTATTTAAGCATGAAACATGGAAAACTGAGTGCACTCGAGACGATGCAGGAAGCTCCAATTTGTATGTCATAGTATCATTCTTTTGCAACACCTTGTAAGGACCATAGTACTTCGGTGATAGTTTATTATCCTTCTTAGCTTGCTTGATGGACATTTGTTTGTATGGTTGTAGCTGTAAAAATACCCAGTCTCCTACATCAAAACTTATTTCGCAACGATGTTGATTTGCCTGTTGTTTCATTCGATTTTGCGCCAAAGTGAGGTTATCCTTTAAGAGTTGGAGAAATTTTTGTTGATGCTCGATGTGATCTTCCACTGCTTGAACATTATACTTTTATCTTAAAGGTGATGTAATGCATGGTGGATCATATCCATAAAGTTCCATAAATGGAGTCATTTTTACTACAGTATGGAAGGAAGTGTTATACCACGAATCATCCAGGGGTAACCACTTGACCCATTTTGTTTTCTTATCAGATACAAAGAAATGAATATATCCTTCCAAACATTTGTTCACTATCTCAGTTTTCCCATAAGATTGAGGATGATAAGATGAGTTATGAGCTAATTGAGTACCAAAGAAAGCAAATAATTCCGTCCAAAAATTTCCAATGAAAATGGGATCTCTGTTACTTACAATAATATGTGGGTTTCCATGTATCTTTTGAATTGTTTCCATAAATGCAGAAGAAACAATACTTGCTTTAAATGGAGGAGATAATGCAAAAAAGAGTGCATACTTGGTAAGTCTATCAATTACCACCATGATGAGACTCTTTCATTAGGACTTGGGTAAACCTGTGATGAAATCCATTGAAACATCCTCCCAACTTTGACTTGGAATGGATAAAGGTTGTAACAGACCCGGGGTCTTAATTATCTCAACTTTATTTTTTTGGAAAACCAAACATTCTGCCACAAACTTTTAAATATCAGATTTAAGGCCATCTTAAAAAAATTCCTTCTTGACCTTGTGGTAAGTTTTTAAAAATCCTAAGTGCCCTCCTAAGGGATAGGTGTGCGATTCCAAAAGAATATTTTGTTTGAGTTGGGAATTCTTACAAGTATATAAGCAATCTTTATACCATAATTAATTATTTTTCCATGTAAATGTATCAGATGTATAGGATCTTGTTGCAATTGTTGAATGAGTGTCCACACTTCTTCGTCATTCTTCCATTCATCTCTTGCTTTGGTTATCCAATCTAGTTGGATAATAGAAATGGCACAAAGAAATGCTTCATGATCCTCATCCTTTCTTGACAGTGAATCTGCAACAACATTTTTCTTCCCTTTTTTGTAGATGATTTCAAAGTCATAACCCAACATTTTTGTGATCCATTTTTGCTGCTCTTCTGAAGATAATCTTTGTTCCAAAAAGTATTTAAGACTATCATGATTTTTTATTATCTTGAAGTGTCTTCCCATTAGGTAAGTTTGCCATTGCTTTAGTGCATGTAGTATTACCAACATTTCTTTCTCATAAATAGGTTTGTGTAAATACTTTCCTTTGATTGGACGACTATTAAAAGCAAAGGGTCTTCCTTCTTGCATTAAAATAACACCAACCCCATTTCCTGAGACATCACATTCCACAATAAACGTTTTTGTGAAATCTGGTGTGGCTAAGACCAGTGCTTGGCACATTCCCTCTTTAAGATGTTCAAAGGCCTTAGTTGCTTCTAGAGTCCAAGAAAATGCATCTTTCTTCAATAATGTTTTTAGAGGTGTTGTTATTCTCCCATAATTATTAACAAACTTGCGATAATACCTTGTCGACTGAGAAATCCTCACAGATGCTTTATGGTTGTGGGGATTTTCCATTCCTTAATGGATTTAATTTTGTTAGGGTCTACCTTAACACCCTCATAAGATACAATATGACCTAGATAGTCCACCTCTTGTACTCCAGAAAAACATTTGGAGATTTTTGCATATAATTGTTTCTCCTCCAATAGTTTGAGCACCATGTCAACATGTTGAACATGATCCTTGCAAGACTTGTTGTAGATTAGTATATCATCAAAAAATATTAACACAAAATTTCTAAGGAAGGGTTTGAAAATGGAATTCATCAAATCTTGAAAAGTAGAAGGTGCATTGGTAAGTCCAAAAGGCATGACCAAAAATTCATAATGACCCTCATGAGTTATAAATGTTGTTTTTGGATTTTATTCAACCTTCATTCTAATTTGATGATATCGTGAACGAAGATCCAACTTGGTGAAGTAAATTTCTCCATGCAATTCATCCAATAAATCATCAATAACATGAATGGGAAATTTATCTTTAATAGTGATCTTATTGAGCTCCCTATAATCTGTACATATGCGCCATGATCCATCCTTCTTGTGCACCAATACTACTGGAGCCGAAAAAGAACTTTAACTAGGTTGAATTACACCAGCCTCTAGCATTTCTATAATCATATGTTAAATGCACTCTTTTGGGCATAGGGATATCTGTAAGGCTTGATGTTTGGAGGAACACTTCCTGGAATAAAATGAATAGCATGATAATGATCACAAATAGGTGGGAGGCCTTTGGGAGTCTCAAATACCTTGGAATGATTGTCCAAGACTTTTTGGAGATCTGGAGAAATAGATGATTTTGATGTTTGAACCTCTAGCGAGCATAATTGTGCACTTATGCCCCATGTTTATTTCTTTAGAAGATTTGTCATCCCATTAGTGCTAATTATCTTTCATGGTTTTCCTGTAATACCCCTTAATTCAACTTCCTTTCCTTCCCAAAAAAAAGTCAAGAAATGTTATTGAAAATTAAAAGCTATCATACTCAAAAATTGTAACCATTAGACTCCTAGTACAACATCAGCACCACCCATTGGAATAGAGAACATTGGACTATTCAATACATATTGCCCCATGGTTAGCTTGATATTATGGAACTTTCTAGAGCAATTTATAGTTCTTCAATTTGCAACCATCACTTGACACTCTGGTGCTGGGTATAGGAAGAAATTTAATTCCTTGGCTATCTTACAATGAATAAAATTATGGGTACTACCCAAATCAATAAGCACTATTATCATTTTCTCCATGATATGTCCTTCTAGCATAAGAGTTTTAGGAGTGGTAATTCCTGCCAATGCATTACAAGATGTGGGTGGACTCATTTCTTCTTTCTCTATGGTTAGTTCTTGGTGTATATCCTCTTCTTTTGAAGTTTCTTGTTATTTTTCTTCCTCCTCTTCATAATCTATGTAAAATCATTTCTTCTCAGTACACCTATGACCTTTAGTGTATTTTCTATCACAATTGTAGCAAATCCTTTTTTTCTCTTTTTTTCTTCCAATTTTTGTGGTGTCAACCTTGTAGGTTGTGGAAGGCTAGGAGCAGCAACACATCCATCTTTATAGTTGTGAGTAGTAGGCTTCCTTGTTGCAATAATTTTGCTTTCATTTTTTCTTGCCAACCTGAATGCCTTCTACAATGAATCAGGTTCTGAAAGGCGAACCACATGTTGGATGTTATCCTTTAAAGTCCCTATGAATACATCATAGCTATGCTCCTTAGGAATATCATTTACCCTTATATTCAATTTTTGGAAGTCGTCAATGTGCTCCGCCATGAAACCCTTTTGTTTGAGATTTATCAATTGGGTAAAGAAGGTGTTTCTCTTTGTATCCTCATAATGTGTTATCATTTCCTCCGTAAAACTTGACCAAGTGACAAGTGGTTTATGATAACAAAGCCATCGATACCAAACAAACTGATTGGGTTCTAGATATAGCTTTTCAATGCATACCTTTTGTGTGTGTTTCACATTATGGAGATCAAAATATTGCTCCATCTATACTATCCATGTTATCAGATCCTTGCCATCAAACTTTCTCATATTGATCTTTGTAATATGGTGGTTCTTCAATCCAACGTTAGAGTCTATGAAATCATGATTAACATTTCTTTTGTTTTCATCATGAGTTTCATATAATACCTTTTCACCATTAGCAAGCATTTCTTATAGCAACTTTGTCAAACCTTCCTTCAAACCTTGCATGTCTGTTTTTAAACCATTCTTCAAATCTTCCATGTTACCTTTCATTTTTACTTCTATACCATCCATATTAGCTTTCATGCCATCCTTCAAACCTTCCATGTATTATTTTAAACTATTCTTCAAACCATCCATATTAAGTTCCATTTCATTTTTGGTTACTCTTTGTGAGAGCGAAGTTTGTTGCACTTGATCTCACAATTTTGATATATCATGCTGCATTTCTTCCTCTTCTTCATGTGTCATAGAAGAGATTTATGGTTTCTTACTAGGTGTGTCCATTTTTTAGTTTCGAGGAATTTTGAAATCAAACAATGATATATATGTTTCACTATGCCCATTGAATTACTTCAAATTGATTTTTCAAACAAACGTTATGCAAAATTTAAAAAATACACACCTTTTTCTTGCTTTTTAGGAGCTAGATATTTCAACTTTTGTATTTTTGTAATTGTGAATCTTCAAGATCTAAAATTCTATCCTATAGTAGCCCTCTGATTCTTCTTTCCAACCTAAAAAGTCAGAGCAATATTGGATTCTTCAAGAATGAGTTATGCTCAATCTCCCACGATGACCTGATTATAGATTGGTTCAATAGAACAAACTTGTACAAAATTCCATGTGTCACTGTTTCGACCTTCAGAACTGTAATTATACCCAAAAAACTAAAGTGCCTCCTCTTTTTGTCACTTCTTATGAAATTCAAATCCGATGCTCATAGAGAAAGTTATGATGATTTTCCCTAGGTCACATGTTTGAGATGGAATTCTGGAGCTTGCAAAAACCCTAAATTCCTCATATAATATCTCTGAAGATATAATGATATAAGATCTGAAATTCGTACATGAAGTTCACCAAGATTTCGAATCCACGTGGTTTCAATTTTAGCTTCTGAAGCTTTGTATATGAAAAAAAAAATTATAGTGAAAATGCCACGATTACCTATTTGAAGCAGTGGAACACTAGAATCCAAAGCTCTGATACCAATTGTTATGCAACTAGCTCACAAATAGATAGATCAACGACTTAAAAATTATCATCTTTGAGGGGGAAATCTCCTTTACATTACATAAATGAACCATTCTTGGATGATTCAAATGACAAAACCCCCCTTCTATATATAGGAGTCTAAGGGGTCACAATATAATCAGAGCATACATAACAATAATAATGTAAGGGCACAACAATAACAATAGTGGACTTCTATGGAGCACAATAATAACAATATGGGGACTACATGAGCACAACAATAACAATAAGGGGCTACACCAGTATTATAGGGAGCTAACACAACCCGGCCCCATTATGTGTCAATTTTATAGTAGATTTTAAAGTTTTCATTATAATGGATCGAGTTATGCCCCACAATCTATCAATTTCATGGATGATTTTTAAGTTTTCATTAAAATGGGTCGAGTTCGCCTCCACTGTGTGTCAATTTGATGGTTGATTTTAAAAAAAAAATTGCAATGTGTCAAGTTGTCTTAGCCTACGATTTTAAAATAGTTATACTTTTACCATTTAAAAAAGAAATTACTCTTGGTTTAATGGCTCTTTCATTCATGTGTTCATTTTTTAAAATTTTATAGTCATATAATTTTTCCATATTGCCATGGTTGAAATATGTTGAAAAATTAAGGTTTTTTGTAGTCATGATATTTTATATTTAATTCTATGGTTTAAAATGATTATAAGTATTTTTATCTTTAACACCATAGCTACAAATTGTTAGAATTTTAAGGCTTTTCAAAAACGTGATATTTTATCTTTAATGTCATGCCTGAAAATCGTTGGAATTTTAAAGTTTTTCAAAATCATAATATTTTATCTTTAATGCCATTGCTAAAAAAAATATTGAAAATTTACCCCACAAAAATAAATAAATAAATAAATACAATAAATAAATAATATATATATATATATATATAAATCAACACTCATGTTGTACTAGACAAATGTATTGGTTTTATCATAATAGAATCCAACAATTTTTTAACTCCGAAGAAAAAGTAAAAAAGAAAAGCTTAACCTCACAAATAAGCTTAAACGTGGATTTAAAACCCTTTTGTGAATTTCAAGGCTACAACTGAGCCTTCAACCAATACTTTAAATAAAGGTTTTTGACTCTTTAACCAATACTTTTCAAAATAAATAATTAATCATTAATGGTGCACCCATGGATAGCTCCCAAGTGGTCTTCTCAAATAATGGACAATGCACCATTTTCCAACCATTGTGTTTTTTTTAATTAATAAAAAAATATAATTCACTTTCCCAATGCCTTTCTCATGAGGTGAACAATGTTGTACATGGTTGCACCAATTCTTAAAAATACAACCCACCAAACAAGAGGCAATTCATAACATGAAAGATTGTAGTAGATGAATACTAATTTTATAGATCAATGTGAAAATAAAATATGTGTGACATTCATCTGTAAACTGTCATGGATATTCCACTGGACAGTTCGTCACAACAGATCTAATAATATTATATTAAAACTCTAAAAATTCTACACTATTACAGTTTATTAAACTTTAAGATTTGTGGATTTAACTGTAATTAGTGCATGCATGCGAATGGAAATTATACAGAAAAGTAGAGAACGAAAAAATAAGCACACACACACACAAGACACAAGATATGCTCTCTGGGAAACCCTTTCGGAAGAAAACCCAGCTGGAATGTGTGGTCGCTTCACTCTCTTTCTATGTCTAGAAATATGGTTGCAAGTACAAAGAAGTAACACATGTGGCTCGTGGGTTGCTACAATGCACAGATCCTATCTGTGTGCTCTACCTCCTATCTCTCCTAGCTATCTTTGGTGAGCTATGGAACAAAATGCTCTTGAAAAGATGGAATGTCTCTTCCTCCTAGTGGCATGGTTATAACACAGCCTGACAGCCTACTAGTGGTTAAGTTTGACTACATCAACTCTTAACTAGAGTTACAATATAGACTCTTCTAGAGTCTTTTACATGAAAAACATGTGGCTAGCCTATTTTCCATAAATAATGGGGGCTAACGTGGCATCCCCCTGAACTATAGGTGTGAAAACAGGAAGGTCAACTTCTGAGTGGCATACCTTTTTCATACGGACTCCGATGACGCGCTTCTTGCGTTGTTGGAAATATCTTTGTGTGTAGAATAGCATGAAAATTTGTTGCACTAAAGAGACCAAGTTTTACCCCCAAAAAACATTGTTTGATGCCTCAAAACACTCCCATAAGATTTCAAACCTTGTTTCACCAAACTGGGTCCTGCCGATAAAAATGGTTCCGTGAGTTGACTCCTTCAATTTTTCCACTCCAAATGCATCAACATGGATGACAAACAATATAATGATCCAATTCGGATTAGACATTTAGAGCAAATCATTTAGTGAAGAAAGATCATGGAGTATATTTACAACATAACAATATATAACAGGTAATCCACACAAATGAAATAGTGAGCCAATAGTTTTCATGCCATAACTTGACAAACTTTGTTATTCAAGTGAGTGCTTCTTTGCACTTTGTCGCTATTGTGCATCCCAAGATGTAAGAGAGCAATACTCGCAACTAGTCTTGTAAGTCAATCACACAGAAAAGGTGATCACATTCCTTTCTTCCTTCTCTCTGATTAGAGACTCCTCTTCACAGTGTTCACAAGAACCACCAACTACATTAGAATCCCCTTTGCAGCACTAAGATTGAGTTCATGACCTTCAGGACCTTGGGTTTTCATCACTTTTATTTAGATGTGCTATTTCTCACTACTCATACATTAATCACACCAATTGCAAGGGACCATACATTACTTTGATATTACATATCTCTTGCCATTTTTTTTCAGTTGGCCTTCTTACATTGCTTTAATCAGAGCCACTAATCTTCATAAAAGGTCTCCTCAACATAGAAAATCCACATACCACTTTATATATGATTCAACTCTATGTAGTTTCATAATTGGTTTCTTGTCTTTGTATTTTACCATTATATAGAAATCTACATTTTGCGTGTTTTTACTTACCATAAAACTAGCATCTCTATATTAGTTATGCCTCTAATAAATGACTACTATGAAAGAGTCACAATTCCTCATGGAAGATGGAACACTACCGTGAAACTACCAAGCCCTTAGGATTAAAGGAGCTCTAATAACATATTAAAGAATAAAAAAAACATGATAGTAAAAATTTGGTAAATAACTTTCAACTCATTCTCAACACATATATTCATTTCATAATCTCAATTTGTAATACATGTATTTGATAACACTTTATTAAACAAGTGCTACATAGTAGCTAGTCTGTGCTATTTAGTTTAAATATAGCTAAATTAAATATACGTTATTGTTAAATATGTTATTTTTTATTATTAATTTTTACTATATACCTGCCCATTGGCCATGAAATCGATCCTAACATTCATTAACTTTAGAATAAGTGTGAACTAAAGAGTTGAAAAATTATATTTATCTAAAATTATGATGATCAGATATGATAATATATTTCGCAATTTTTAAATGAAAAGTTAATCAAGACAAGAATGTAAGATAGATAAGTTATATATTTGAAATTGGTTTAAAGATAATAATTTGGGTGGTAGCTAGTGAGTTTAATTCTCACTTCACTTGGATTCTATTCTCCCTAGTATGGGAGTTCATTGGGCCTAGAAAATACATAATTTCATTAAAAGTAATATGAGCCATAATCAAAAGGGAGATTAGTTTTGTTGAAAATATTATTAGGCCAAAACCACATTTGATCTTGAAGTAAGACCTAAAATTACTTTTTGATTGCCTAAGAATTCATCTTCCTCAAATGAAAGGAAACCTGTAAATCATTAGTAAATTATTTCAAATAACAAGATTTTCCCTAAATAATGATAATAACTCTATTAACTAAAATTTACAAATAACTATTTTCATTACTTACTAAATATAAATAAAAAAGTATATCATTCTTAATAGTAATTAAAAATATTTTTAAAAGTGATATATATATATATATATATATATACGTGTGTGTGAGAGAGAGAGAGTAAATGCTCTCTCTATATCCTTTGTTAATTAGTCTACTAAAAGGAAAAGTATAACATTATGGATGAATAAAAAGATAAATAAAAGTTAAGCTTTAAATGATTTTAAAAAATACAACATTTATAATAAATTCTTTTTGTAAATGTATTTGATTTTTAATTAAAAAAATTAGAAATGTCAAAAATTACAGCAATAAAAATAATTAATTATAAATTTAATGTTTAGATATCACTCATCAAAATCAAAATTAAGTGTAATTCATAATTCTAAAAAAATAATAAAGGAAAAAGAAATTCCAAACATGATCGGAATATGTTTTTGAGGCCATGAACATATATGCCAAGCCTCCAAAGTATCACAGAGCACGAATACAGTATGACAATACATATTTCGAGATTTAAATGAAAATTTTCGTATTGAATTTGTCCACATTATCATGTTGAAAATTATGATATTATATTGCCCCTTTGATAACATAACAGTCAAGTGAGAATTGAATGTTTACTATAAACTGAAAAAAGGTCGTTAGCCTACTTTATTAAATAAGTTGAATATATATTGCAGGACCATATTTTATGGTGGGACATTTGTACTTTTGGCTTATTAATCCATGCATTGAGCAATAACATTTTCATTTTCATAGCCATCAAATTACAGAAAAATAAATTAAAATAATGTCAAAAAATAATAAATTTCATATACAAAGTTAAATTATGGAAACTTGATAGAAAAATTTAAGTTAACCCCAAAGTAATATGAGTTTGACCAATGTGATATCCTCCGCCTAGGACAACGATAATAAAGATAACATTTGGTTTTAGATTTTAAAATAGTCTAAAAACAAATATCTACCTTATACCCTATATAGTTAAATATTTATAATATTTAATGATATAATTATCGACAATAAATTTGTATGAATGTCTACCTAATCCTTTGTACTTAGAATAACCCACAAGTTACATATTTATTATATTA
This sequence comes from Pinus tabuliformis, assembly GCA_031772625.1. Lineage (NCBI taxonomy): Eukaryota > Viridiplantae > Streptophyta > Pinopsida > Pinales > Pinaceae > Pinus > Pinus tabuliformis. The sequence goes on along the minus strand of CM062807.1, from coordinate 993,938,467 downwards.
TATTTATATTGGAAACAAGATGGCATGTTGTTGCCATGGGATCCTCGACTAGGTTCCCCCAAAATTCAAACATAAGTTCATTTCCCCAAAATTCAAACATAAGCTCATTAGTTGGAACTTTTAAAAAACATTATTCACTTGAATTTTTTAACATGGAATTGCTTGCAATGATTTTTGTTGCATTTATAGAATATGATTTTATGAGAGAGATGTTGTAATGTTTAACATTTTGACTTAGCCAAAATAAAATAAAGTAAAATTTAAAATTTAGAATTTAGAATTTTCCATGTTATGGTTTTTTTCCCATGTTATTATTTTTTAATATAGTTTATTTAAAAGCTAATAATTAAACTAGTCTAGGTTTATCTTAATTTTAGATTTATCAAGTGTCGAGAGTGATTAAATTTCAAATGTCTCTCTTGAGATGCAAACTTCTTTGACAATAAAAAAAGAAATTTAATCTTACTAATGTTTAATAAATTCAAACTTAAAATAAATTTAAAATGACATATAATTATATAATACATATACTATGAAAAAAACACGTACACTTCTTTATTATTAATAATTTTATTAAATTATATTTATTCTTTCATCTTATTATATATATATAGTGAAAGTGTATGTTGGAAGTTAAATTGTGTTTTGGATTATTAGATTTTTGTTTGAGCGGTGTTTAAAGATGAAAATGGAATCTTATTTTATATATATAAAGTGGAAGCGTAGGCATGAAGTAAAATATAAAGTGGAAGCGTATGTATGAAGTAAAATATATAGTGGAATCGTAGGCATGAAGTAAAATATAAAGTGGAAGCGTAGGCATGAAGTAAAATATAAATTGTGTTTTGGATGATTAGATTTTTGTTTGCGCTGTTTTTAAAAGATGACAATGGATAGTCCAGCTTGAAATTGAAACCTGCATGGATAGGATATTGTACACAAATGTGCCGTTTTAAGTTGTGGGTACGTTTTTGAGAGAGGAATGCATGGGCATTAAAACACATCCATTTGTTTGGCAAAATAATAGTGGCTAAATTTGTTTGGAAATTGATTTTTGGCAAAGGCCTTTGAGGGTAGATAATTTCTTAGAAATATATTGAATCAGAGTCGGTGGAATTTCATATTAGGAACTCATCAAGAAGCTATTGTAATGATTTTATCATATGGAAGGTTGTAATGTCAAATTCCCCCTTTATTGAAAAGGGGTTAATCTAGAAAGTTTTAAATGGGTAGAAAATGAGGATTGGCAAGGACCCTTGGGTAGGTGGTGGGTAAGCGTATAAGTTGCCATAAACTTACTCAACACTTTACATGGACTATGTGATTTTTTATTGGATTCAAGTTGTTTATCCATAAATGACCACCATTTAGAGGCAGTCATGGAAACTCGCATGCATGCTTGGTTTAATCTAAAGGGATGAAATGGTTTGGGAAAATTATGTTTCAAAATTGACGTTAAGTCACACATGAATAAACAAAATGAATGATGATTTGATTTGATAAAATATATTCTACTAAAGAAATGTATACTCCTAATGTGGGATACATAGAGTTATCTCACTTTGATGGAATAAGTAAACATATGTGGTGGTGCAAAGAGATTTGGAGGTTCAAGTGCCTATTAAAGTCTCTTATTTTTATGTGGCTCGCACTCAAGAATAAGGATCTTACTTATAATGTCTTGTAGAATTGCAACATGATTAAAGCATATTCCCTTTATGGAAAGAGAATCAAGCAACCATATATCATATATTGGTGACTAATGATTATTCAATCTAGGTATGGAAGGAGGTTGAAGGTTTCGTAGATTTAAGGAATTGTTATGGGGGGCTCAATAGAGGAAGCTTTGGTGCTCCAATTTTGCTTTGAAAAAGTTTAAAGCTCTGCACTTGTTTATAACTCAAGGTACTTGGATTATATGTAATGTAAGATTATTTGAAGACATGATTATTCCTTATATTTGGTGTGTTGTACAAAGCAAGTATATCTTGGATAGCTTCATCCAGAGCGAAAATGAAAATCCCCAAAAGCAAATTTATATTGATCACATGGATAAGAATGGAGCTTGGGCTTACTTTGATGAGGCATCTCAAGGGGATCCTCCAATGTGTGGGGTAGGGTGAGTCCTTAATTGAGTAATCACATGCATTTAAATTTAAAGTAGGGTTGGGTCAAGGTTCTAGTAATTATGTTGAATTAATGGTTCTAAAATTGCTCTAGATGCTCTATGTCGATAAAGGTGCTTTAACATCCAAGTCTTCGTTGACTCTTTAGTTGTGGTTAAATGGATGTGCAAAGTTAGAAACTTGGAAAATTTTATGTTGAGTCTATATATGATGAGCTTCAAATCTTTAAATCTACTTTTAATTTAATTTATTTTCATCATTTATATCGAGAAAGGAATGGGGAGGAAAATAACCTCTCTAAAGTTGGATTGTTTTCAAATTCAAGATAGTGTCAAGTAATAGGGTTCTGGGAGGGTCAAACTTTAAGTTATTTTTCTCTCTCCTTCTTTAAAACTCCAACTAGGGGTAGTGAATAGATGAATCAATTTTCCATTTTTTTTTGATGTTATGAGGATAGATTATCAACTAGATACATGAGATTTCCCTTGGTGATAGTATATGAACAATGTTGAAAACATACATGAGGATAGAGGAATATTCCTTTTTTCAGCATTATGTATGGATTTTTTTCCATGTGGTTCATAATCCCTGAAGATTGGTGACTCGCTATGCCCATAGAATATTGTTCCAGGCAGATCCACCTGAAGGGACCACTTCCCATTGGCTCAAACAGGAACCTAACCCCAAGAGTGTCGAGAGTATTTGAACCTGTGACCTCGCAATAGCAAAGGTGCTTAACTATGGGGACTCAGCCAATTGAGCTAACCCTCAAGGCTACAATATTATGTATGGATTATATGTAAATGTTTTTTATTAGGTAGTTTGTATTTTTTTATATTTTTAAATTTGGGTTCCTCACATGGAATACGGAATATTATAAGCATTTAAAAAATGTAATTTTGCTTATAAGAAGGAAATTATAATTATTTTTTTTGGAAGAATATATCCCTCACAAAAAAATAAACACTTCCATTGAAATCTTATAATATTGAATTTAATATAATTATTACACATTCCCTTTTTTTAGTTATCTTAAAGGTGGCCAAAACCTATCATAGCTTAATTGTTAACCAACAATAAGGACAACCATAATCCACTATTATCAATGAATACAGGATGATTCATCACCTTTATTCAAGGAAAATGGTGCTAGCTAAAATGACTTGCTAGTGGTTCATAAGTGGGTATACTTCCACGTACAACATCCCTCTAGGTTTTGGGCTATTAACCTTTTTCTTTAAATCCAAGAAATATTAGCTCTTAGCTAATTAAGAATAATTTTAAGTCTTCCTCCATGACCAAAAGGTTGTTTCATCCTAGATAGTATATGCAAGAAAGATAATATCCCTTGTGGTCATCATTGAGGCTACCTCTAGCGGGATGATGTGTTTTCTAGTAACATTTAACCTTAATTCCATATATAAAACAAGATATTATTACTTATTGCAATTTAACCTCTTGCCCAAAAAGAAACATACACATTCCCATTCTATAACAACTTTATTTTATATTTATTTTAATTGTTTTATTTTATTAATGATACGTGTTTTTTTATAAGAAACAAATTAGTATTCCCATTTTCCTATTGGTAGAGAACACCTTGGATGAGACATAATTCCCTAGCGTATGGGAATTTTTTTTCCATAGTTGTTAGAAAATTTTAATCAAATTAGAAATAACCAATTTTTAAATTATTGATTTACTTGCTCTTTATCCATGCTAGACCTTGCAAGTTCCTTGACATTATAGCACTTAATTCAAGGGGTGTTGCAACCAATACTTGTTACCATGGAAACCTCCATAGTTGTTACCTATTGTTGTGGAAATCTACTTGAAATGATATTGCCTCTAAGCTCTCACACAAATCCTCTAATGTTTTTCTATTCATTGTAGCATCCTTTCATGCCACCGTTGCCTTTCTTTTATGAGTGATCTTGAGCATCCTCTCTCACCAACATTATAAACATCAATTACTACACAAGAGATAATTGTTTGGATATAGTAAAAAAGGCAATCAATGTGTTGGTGGGTATGCTACCAAGGTTTCCTAACATGCATCTTCTGATATAGGCTTATATGGTCAAAATCATAATGCTTACCTTAGTAGACACATTCACAATGGTGCATCGAAGTGTTATTATAAGGGTATTGAGCATCTTATATGGATATGTGTACACCTTTTGGTGCTTTGCATTCAGAATATTTTTAAGATTGTCTAAATTTTTTTGGCTTCCTATTTCTATATTTACATACTAGGCTAACAGTATAGAACATGATATAATTAACCCACCTACATAAAACTCATATATTTGAGAGTTATAATATCTTGTTGGGGATTAATCTTATGATATCATTCATGCTCTACTTAGGGATGAAGCCTATGAGCCAATTCATGCTCCAACCTAGTCGCTCCAGCATCATCAAGTTCCAAACATTGAAATGGATAGTCACTCCAGCATCGTCAGGTTCCAAACATTGAAATGGATAGTCACTCCAACATCGTCAGGTTCCAAACATTGAAATGGATTTCATCATATGATACGATGTGAGAGTGGGTGAAATAAATTCTCTCATTGCAGGAAGCAACATGGAGATATGTGCAAGGGAGAATTAGACACATTCAATATGGAAATTAAATGGTTCATTACATAATTCTTTGAAAAGATTGTGACAGGTAATTGAGAAGTTCAGGGAATACCAATAGGAGAAACTTGCTTGATTGTAATAATAATTTCTTGTGCCTCTTACCCTCCAAGAAATAGGGAAAGAGAAAGATTGACCCAATTTCAATTAAAAAAGGTAAGACAACTTGCTTTATTTTTGTGTGGCTCGTTCTTCACCGCTTTCCTTTTCACAAATTTCAGAATTACGAAGAGGCGGGATCTACATAACCTAACTTTACACATTGAGGAGCAATAGAAATAATCAACTCAGTGACCCTAGGATTTGACTTGTGATCTAAAAAGAAGTCTAGGAAATCCCAAAAGGGGAAGTTTTTTTACTTGAAATAAGAATTGTTTGTGACCCACACCCACTAAGAAATAAGGAAAGAGAAATATTGACTCAATTTCGATTCGGAAAGGTAAAATAACTTTCTTTGTTGTTTCATTACTCATTGATCATTGTTTTTTTTCCATGGAGTTTAGTATCATAGACTCTCATAACCTTGCTTTACACACAAGGAGCAATAAAAATATGTGAGCCCGACAACCCTAAGATTCAAATTATTAACTACCATGACGGTGTTGAATCGCCTTCCTTTCTAATCCATGATTAAAATTGACCTCGATGTAAAGTGCTCGGGCAATCGATTATGATGCTTAAGTGTGGTGACATTAATCATCTACTTGGAAATAAAATTATTGACAACAAACTTTCAACCTCCATAATACTATCACACACCATACCTTACAAAATCGATCTCGAACAAAATAAGAGAAATCATTGACACCCTTATGCTATGTAGCATCAAATAGAGGACCTTTTATAGGTTCCTAAAGTTTGACTTGAATCCTAGTATACAACTACCCAATAGTAACAACCTTCCAAAATATCTTGGGGGAGTAGCCAAAAACAATATCATCGTAAGGAAATGTGAATTTCCTCTTATGATTGCTTCGAGATCCAATGAGACATATGACCCACCTCTCTATCCTTAAGACTAAGCCATATAGAAACATAACAACACTTGCTCCTAGTTTGGAAGACAATCACTAATGTAGTGCTTCTATTATTACAAATAATATTTCCAAATGGTTGCAATCCTCAAATATGTCACATATTCACAACAATTAAAATATCACTTTTAACGTGACATGTTATTCTAGCTTTTGCTACTTTAGATAGAGGATAAACATATGGCTTAGTGGTAGGAGGAATTTTTCTCTAACTAAGATGATCCAAGATTCACGGTCAAATAAATAACCCTAAATGTCAAAAGCCCCAACCTCCCTTAGAAGATGGAGAACCATAATATTTGTAGGCCTCAAAGTGGTTAGTTGGTATGTCAACTTCCCAGGGCATATCTTTGCATACAATCTTCAAGTGGGGCACGCAATAGATCATTGGAAAGAATAATCTAAGAGTTACAACTTTTAACTAGGGCTACGACATTCCATGGCAACCTCTAGCCCCTAGGATAGCCAAAAACAACATCTTTTAGGGCCTTATTATGACCCTGAAAGTTTGGGATCCGAAAAACATAGAAAATAAGATAGAAAATTTTTAAGTTAGTAAAAGAGGTGGGGGGGAATTTATATCCACCTAGATCAACTTACCCGTAAATTACCATTCATTAGCTCCTAATTACCCACGATCAACCCTTGATCACCTTTACTCCATAAACCATTGCCTTTACCCCACTTGATTTAGATTCTTAGTCCATGATTTTGCATGCTACATAAATTGATCTTAATGCCTTTGTTCTTGGCCTTAAACCATGTTTTAGACCCTAATACCAATCCTTTGTATGGTACACATCACAATGGTACCAATATACCACTCATATAAAAATGAGTCCCTCTATAGGGCATGAATGGTGCACAAGGCCCCATGTATATCCCATGGTCCATTAAAGCAACAAATAGGGCCTAAGAGTTATGATATTAGCCCAAGAGCATAAATTAGTCCTTGAAAACCATCATTAATTAGTTGACCAACCTTAAAATGGTTCCCTTATATAACTTCTACACAAAGGACTGCCTTTGGATGTTCTATGTGGTGGTTCCAAGCCCTATGCATGGTGAACGAGCCTTGAAATCAATATATTTAACCTAATTTCCCTAGTTTTTGGCTATGAACCAGGTTTATAGGGCCTTATATCCCATTCATCATGCATTCAACCTTGGAAGAGTGTTCATATACTTTTCATAGGGAAAATATTTGTTAATAGGGACTATGTGGTGTTGTAGGGATCTACACGTTGTGCATGATCCCTTAAAGGAAAAAAAGAAGGCTTAAGATGTAGTGTTTAGCCCTAAACCATGTTTTAGATCCCAATTCCCATCGTTGATACATTAATCCTTGAATTTAGGCACATATATATTTCTCAAATAATAAAGTGTTGGGACTAAGTAGTAGATAAATGCCAATGCATGACTTGTGAGTCACATAATTAATAATCATGTGATAAATATTCCCTTATTGCACTCATACATGAAATATTCCCTTTGAAGGGATTATGTAAACTCTTACACATCACATGTTATTCTTATAAGAAATAGTTAGGGCATAAGACCCCAGAACATTGTTTGGGATCAAAAGAGACAATGTTAAGCCATAACCTCTGCCTCTACATTTCGTTCTCATTACTTCCTTTGGAGTTTGCTTCCATATTTCATGAAATTCTCTATATCAACTCACATAGACTCCATTTCCTTGACATACTTTGTCATTTGTGGCATTTCTCACCTTGGTCGAATACTTAAGACCTATTTATATTTTGTAACATTATTTGACAATGTAATCTTTAAGCTTTTCTAGTAGTATTTGAGGCAAGGAACATTGTGTGTGGCCTTTATAAAGTGTTTCAATGCTTGCTTTAATGCTAAGATCATATGTTAGGTCCCTATAATACTAATGTATTCCCTCATTGTAATTAGTGTAGCCCCCCTTATTGTTACTTTTGTGCCCCATAGAAGCCCACTATTGTTATTTTTGTGCCCTTACATTATTATTGTTATGTCGGCTCTGATTATATTGTGACCCCTTAGACTCCTATATATAGAAATGAGGTTTTTTCATTTGAATCATCCAAGAATTGTTCATTTGTGTAATGTAAAGGAGGTTTCCCCCTCAAAGAGGCCGATTTTGAAGTCATTGATCTATCTTTTCTTCTATTTTGTGAGTTGGTTGCATAACATTTGGAATTAGAGCTTTTGATTCTATGGTTTCGCTGCTTCAAACAAGTCATCGTGGAATTTTCGCTATAACTTTTTTTCTACGAAGCTTCAGAAGCGGAAAAAAAAACCATTTGAGACAACATCTTGAAGAACTTTTTCTCCAACTTTTAGACTATTTCTCACTATATTGTTGAAGATATGAACCGAGGAAGTTAAGGTTTTTGCAGGATCCCAAATTCCATCCCAAACAGGTGACCTTGGGAAAATCATCATAACTTTCTCTTGGATTCAAATTTCATAAAAATATATAGAAAGATGACAAATTTTAGTTTTTTGGGTGTCGTTTTTAGGGTCGAAGGTTGAAACAATGACATGTGGCAGTTCGTACAAGTTCGCTCCACTGAACTAGACTATAATTAGGTCAATGCGGGAGATTGGGCATAACTCTTTCTTGAAAAATCCAATATTGATTAGAATGGTAGGGTTGGAAAGAGGACTTAGAGGTCTACTATAGGACGAAATTTTAGAAGTTGGAGATCTGAAATTACAGAGCTACAATAGATTCAATATCGAGCTCCTACAAAGCAGAAAAAAGGTGTGTAGTCTTTTTAAAAATTTGCATAAGTTTTGCTTGAAAAATTATTTTGAAGTAATTAAAAGGGCATGGTGAAGAAAAATATCATTAATTGATGCCCCAAAGAAATAAAATGGCAACACCTAGTAAGCAACCCAAAATCTCTACAATGACTCATGAAGAAGAGGAAGAAATGCAACATGATATATCGAAATTACGAGACCAAGTGCAACAAATTTCACTCTCATAGAAAGTAATAGATGCTAAGATAGATGGTTTAAAAGCAGACATGGAAGCAATGATGAATGTCAAGATAGAGGGGTTGAAGGAAGGTTGGCCAAAGTTACTAGAAGAAAGGTGTCCCAGTGGTGGCAAGGCAATCCATGAAAATTATGATGAAGACAAAAGGAATATCAATTATGATGCTAGAGACTCCAAAGTGGGGTTTAAGAACCACCATATTCCAAAGATAGAGATGAGGAAGTTTGATGGCAAGGATCTAGTAACTTGGATACTACATATGGAGCAATATTTTGATCTATAGGATGTGCAACCCTCACAAAAGGTACGTATTGCATCTTTATATTTAGAACCCAATCAGTGTGTATGGTATAGATGGCTTTGTTCTCCTAAATCACATGTCACCTAGTCAATTTTTGCGAAGGAAATGATAACACATTATGAAGATACAAAGAGAAACACCTTCTTTAGCCAATTGATAAATCTCAAACAAAAGGGTTCAATGGCAGAGCACATTGAAGACAACCAAAAATTGAATATTAGGGTAATCAATATTCCAGAGTAGCATAAGATTGATGCCTTCAAAGGGACTTTAAAATATAACATCCAAGATGAGGTTCATTTTTGGGAACCTGATTCATTGGAGAAGGCATTCAGGGTGGCAAGAAAATTTGAAAGCAAAATTATGGCAACAAGGAAGTCTACCAATCACAACTATAAAGATGGAAGTGTTTCTGGTCCTAATCTTCCACAACCTACAAGGTTAACACAACAACAATTGGAGGAAAAAAGAGCAAAAGGGCTTTGTTACAGTTGTGATAGCAAATATACTAAAGGTCATAATTGTGCTAAGAAGAAATTATTCTACATAGATTGTGAAAAGGAGGAAGAAAAAGAATAAGAAACATCAAAAGAGGAGGATATACACCAGGAACCAACCCCAAAGAAAAAATAAATGAATTTGACCATATCTTGTAATGCATTGGTAGGAATTACCACTCCTCAAACTCTCAATATAGAAGGACGTATCAAGAAGAAAAAGGTAATAATATTGATTGATTCGGGTAGTACCCATAATTTTACTCATTGTAAGATAGCCAAGGAATTAAATTGCTTCCTATATCCAGCACCAGAGTGTCAAGTGATGGTTACAAATGGAGGAACCATAAATTGCTCTGGAAAGTGCCATAATATCAAGCTATCCATGGGAGAATATGTATTGAATAGTCCAATGTTTTCTATTCCAATGGGTGGTGCTGATGTTGTACTAGAAGTCTAATGGTTACAATCTTTGGGTACGATAGCTTTTAATTTTCAGGAACTTTTCTTGAAATTTTTTGGGAAGGAAATGAAGTTGAATTAAGGGGTATCGTAGGGAAACTGGGAAATATAATCATCTCTAATAGCATGACAAAACTTCTAAAGGAATAAAAATGGGGCGTAATTGTACAATTATGTTCACTAGAGGTTCAAACACCGAAATCATCTATTTCTCCAGACCTCCAAAAAGTCTTGGACAATCATTCCAAGGTATTTGAGACTCCTAAAGGCCTCCCACCTATTCGTGATCATGATCATGCTATCCATTTGATTCCACGAAGTATTCCTCCAAACATCAAGCCTTACAAATATCGATATGCCCAAAAGAGTGAAATTGAACGTATGGTTGCAGAAATGCTAGAGGCTGGTATAATTCAACCTAGTCAAAGTTCTTTCACTGCTCCAATAGTATTGGCGCACAAGAAGGATGGATCATGAAGCATGTTTCCAGATTGTAGGGAGCTCAATAAGCTCACTATTAAAGATAAATTTCCCATTCTTGTCATTGATGAATTATTGGATAAATTACATGGAGCAATTTACTTCACCAAGTTGGATCTTCGTTCAAGATATCATCAAATAAGAATGAATACTGAAGACGTTATAAAAATAACATTTAGAGCTCATGAAGGACATTATGAATTTTTGGTCATGCCTTTTGGCCTTACCAATGCACCTTCTACATTTCAAGGTTTGATGAATTCCATTTTCAAACCCTTCCTTAGAAAATTTGTGTTCATATTTTTTTATGATATACTAATCTACAAAAAATCTTGGAAGGATCATGTTGACCATGTTGACAAGGTGCTCAAGCTATTAGAGGAGAAACAATTATATGAAAAAACCTCCAAATGTTTCTTTGGAGTACAGGAGGTGGAATATCTAGGTCATATTGTATCTCATGAGGGTGTTAAGGTAGACCCCAACAAAATTAAATCCATTAAGGAATGGAAAATTCCCACATTCATAAAGAATATGTGAGGGTTTCTCGAGTTGAAAGGGTATTATCGTAAGTTTGTTAAGGATTATGGGAGAATAGCAGCACCTCTAACAACATTATTGAAGAAAGATGCATTTTCTTGGACTTCAGAAGCAACTAAGGCCTTTGAGCATCTTAAACAGGCAATGTGTCAAGCACCGGTCTTAGCTACGCCAAACTTCACAAAAACCTTTATTGTGGAATGTGATGCCTCAGGAAATGGAATTGGTGTTGGTTTAATGCAATAAGGAAGACTCGTTTCTTTTGAAAGTCGTCCAATCAAAGGGAAGTATTTACACAAATCTATTTATGAGAAGGAAATGTTGGCAATACTACATGCACTTAAGAAATGGCGACCTTACCTAATGTAAAGGCACTTCAAGGTAAAAATAGATCATGATAGTCTTAAATACTTTTTAGAATAAAGATTACCTTTAGAAGAGCATCAAAAATGGGTCACAAAGATGTTTTGTTATGATTTTGAAATCATCTACAAAAAAGGGAAGCAAAATGTTGTTGCAAATGCACTCTTAAGAAAGGATGAGGTTGTGGAAGCATTGCTTTGTCCCATTTCTATTGTCCAACCAGATTGGATAACCGAAGCAAGGGATGAATGGAAGAATGACGAAGAAGTATGGATACTCATTCAAAATTTTCAGCAAGAGCCTAGTACATCTGATACATTTAGCTGGAAAAATGATTCATTATGGTACAAAGATTGCTTATACCTTTGTAAGAATTCCCAACTCAAACAAAATATTCTTTTGGAATTGCACACCTCTCCCTTAGGAGGGCCCTCAGAATTTTTCAAAACTTACCACAGGATTAAGAAGGATTTTTTTGCGATGGCCTTTGTTGACACCTAATCATCAGGATTGGGTGAATAAGTGTAACTGATGTAAATAAATTATGGAAAATATGAAGAGTCACCGGGAGATGAAATGAACAGTCGCTCCCTCATGTATATAATAAAGCCCAACCTGAATACATATAATGAATTGATTCGAGGAGTTACTGCCTAGTCTGACATGGTATCAGAGCCAGCGCCATTTTTGGCTTCCCTCTGCTTTGTAACTCCCTATTCTGTCTATGTTTTGCATTTTTTACAGAACTAACACCTCTGTCATACTCCTGAGGCCTCTGTCATACTCCTAAATCCTACATTGTCATATGCATTTTTGGCCCATATTCCACGCATATCGTACTACCTTTGGTCTCCATACTTTTGTGCCTCTGGCTTCCAGTGAAGTAAAGAACTGATACCACCGATTGAACAGCATAGAGCAGAGTGGTATGAGGAGGATGCTCCGTTGCTCTGAGGACATGGTCATGCTACCTGTTCGTTAAATGTTTTGAAGACTGTGTTTTATAACTGGAAGGTGCATCTTTGGATACTTCTGGTGCGGAATTATTTTATATGCATTTAATGATTTTGTTGCCTGGAGGTGATGCGTGAATGTAGTGCAACGTAATGGTGCGGTGAGCATGGAATAATCTTGGTTCAATCTGAAGCCACGAGCATGGAATAATCTTGGTTCAATTTGAAGCCATGAGCATGGAATAATCTTGGTTCAATCTGAAGCCATGAAATGGTGCGGAATGGTATACGTTTATAACTGTCATAGCATTTTTATAAACTATGGAAAATGCTTTGTGTTAACTTCTATTGTCTCCATATTATACCGCTCTCCGTAGTAACGTTGTATGCTATATGTTGTGCCTCCCCACAGTATGTTGTATGTTGTCTCTTAAATGGGCTTCGTCATCATATACCGGTTCTGTCACTATGATACCCGCATTGGTTAATATATATAACTGTGGTTTTTTATACCAGTTTTAATATTTGTCTTGTTTGTCATTCAACACATGGTAACCGCTCTCCGCTCTCCAGGATACCGCTATAAAAAAAAAAGACTCAAACCACGGTCTCTCACCATACCACTACTCCGCAGTATTACCTCCCCTCCACAGTATTACCTCCTCCAATGATCATACGTAACAGTGGTCATACCTTGTCGTGTCATACATTCGGTTAAAAAAAAAAAAGTTTGCTGCATAACTGAGGTTCTACGTTGAGGTGTGGCTGCTGGAATGTGAGCCCAAGTCTAGTATTCTACCTTTGTCGGTGCGTATGACCCCTGGTTCGTATGCATTGAAGGGAGTAGCGTATGGTGCGATAAGCATGGAAGTCAAGTTAGTCATATGGTGGATTTAATACACTGTTGTTTTAATTATTCCTCATATGGTGGATTTAATACACTGTTGTTTTAATTATTCCTCATATGGTGGATTTAATACATTGTTGTTTTAATTATCCCTCATTATTTTCAAAGTTAAACAAAATTTGCCACCAGAAGTACAATTTTACAGTATATTGCCAGAAGTATTTTTTTATAGCACTCAGATTTTACAATGCATTCAATCATATCTTCTTCTGAAGAGGCTGTGTGCCTTGATCATAAAGAAAAGAATCTTGCCCAAGATTCTTCCAGAGGATGAAATAGTCGAAGAGGAAGAGGAAGATATTTCAAAGGTAGGGGGGCAGACACTCTTAAGGAGAAAAGGCAGACTTGCATTGCATACGCTGCAAAAGAAATGGATCACATGATGCCTCCACATGCAAGTTACCTTGGGACAAAATTGAGCAGCAAAGAAACCAACCCAAAGGTAAAACTAATGACACAGACAAAGGTAAAGCACCTGAATCTGCTCATTATGTTGTGGCACAATGTAATATTGGAGTAAATGAAGACTTATTTAATGCTTCACTTGCTTCTTGGAAAAATGATTGGTTGCTTGATTCAGGAGCAACTTGCCACATGACTCATAGAAAAGATTTTTTTGAAGAATTTACTAACAATGTTGATGGAGCAGTATACTTTGCAGACCAATAAAAAATCAAGCCATCAGGGCTTGGCACAATCAGGCTTAAATTGCTTGGTCTTCCAAACTTTCTTCTGCATCATGTTCTATATCTCCCACAACTGAAGAGAAACTTGTTGTCCTTGGTCCACATCCACCAGCAAGGTCACTCCATTCATATGTTTGATGGCAAGCTTGAGGTGAGAAAAGCATCTGACCACTCACTTGTCATGAGGGGGATAGAAGAAGAAAGGCTTCTCAAGCTGCAGGGTACCTCTGCTCGTGCACAACATTTCTCATACAACTCTCATTATGAAGAAGGTACACTTCCATCAAGTTTATTATGGCATGCTAGATTTGGACATTTGAACTATGACAGCCTTCGCTTGTTGAAGAAAAATGGTGTTGCTAGTTTGCCTACAATTCCTAGGAAACTTAAGCAATGTGATGCTTGTATTCTAGGAAAGCATAGCAAATAGTCTTTTCATGATTCACATTCAAGAGCACATAGAAAACTTGAACTCATTCATTCAGATTTATGTGGTCCAATGCATGTTCCTTCTGCAAATGGAAACAAATATATGATGACATTTATTGATGACTACACCAGAATGTATTGGGTTTATTTATTGAAGAACAAATCTAATGCTTTTCAAACATTCAAGAACATTCATAAATGGATTGAAAATGAGGCACAATCTCATATTGGCTCTATTCACACTGATAATGGAAAAGAATACACTTCTAATGAATTTGAAAACTATCTTTGCCAACATGGGATCAAACATCAAACAATTGTGCCTTATAATCCCCAATAGAACGGTGTAGCTAAAAGAATGAATAGGACAATCTTAAATATGGTGTGCTTCATGATGTTTTTCAAAAATGTAAAATTGATGTTTTGGGCTGATGCAGTTCTATGTATTTTATATATAAAGAATAGATGTCCATCTAATGTTATTAGAAACAAGACTCACTATGAAATGTGGTATGGGCACATTCCTTTAATAAAGCATCTCAAGGTCTTTGGTTCCACCTGTTATGCCTTGATACCAAAGGTACATAGAAACAAACTTGGTGCAAGAAGTCGTAAGTGTATCTTCCTAAGGTATTCAAACACCTCCAAAGCATACCGTCTCTATGCTGAAGTCAATAAAAAGTTTGTTGTATCTAGAGATGTAATCTTTCTTGAATCATCCAAAACTGACAATGTTGTTGAGCGACAACTTGATCGCTTGGATAGATTCGCAAATGCAAAATCATTTCAAGAATTTGATAATCAGATTCCTCATCTTGAAGGGGGGATTCCTACACTAAATCAACCTATGGAATCTTCTTCTGAAGCACTCTCTCCCCCGCATGAAACTCCAACAACGGATGATACTTTTAAGTGATGTGATTGATAGAATTGGGAGACTCAATCTTGATTCAGTCCCAACTCAATCAACGGAGCAGCCTGGACCATCTGAGAAAGGTCCCCCAAAGTGGCTGACAAAGACACTTGAAAGTGTTCTGTTGGAAATACTGAGAGGGGGGGTGAATCAGTACTTCTTTTTCCCACTATTGTTTTACCAGCTAAAACATATATATTCAGAACACAAAATGAACAGCAAGAATAAATGCTCTTATTAATATAAATTGTGCAGTAAAATAGATACAATATATAGATGGTCACGATCAGTTACCAAGCTCCAACTTGGACTTTGGTGAGGCTCAAATCTCCAGAGCACCAACTCTATTTTGCCAAGACACCAATCTTGGACTTAAGAGAACAAACTTTTTGCCAAGACACCAATCTTGGACTTAGGAGCACCAACTCCCAAGGACTTCAATCCTTCCTATTTCTGAGGCATCAACCCCAATGAATCCAATCCAATCTCACTTCTAAGGCACCAGCCTCAAGGACTCCAATCCAATCTCACTTCTGAGGCACCGGCCTCAAGGACTCCTATCCAATCTCACTTTTGAGGCACCAACCCCAAGGACTCCAATCCTTCTGCTCTCAGAACTCTTCTCTGCTGAGTTCTGTCTATTTACAGCTTCATTGTAGTCTCCAAACTACAGTATCAATGACAACCATGTCTTCTTATGGATGAGTCTTCACAGCTCTACACAAGGCCCACGCATAGTCTCCAATAGCCTTCATGCTCTCTGATAATGTCTTCACACAGCTCTAGTCAGTCTATTGTTAGCTGCACTAAGCTCTGCATAAAGAACAACTTCTTGCCCAAGTTTATGTTTTCTGCTAGCTGCTTCTCCCCTTCGACTGTCTGCTCTCTTGTTAGCCCTGCGGCCCTCTTTCTGTTCTGCTGGATCCTCTCACTGCTTCTGTCTCCTCTAGCTTATTTTCCACAGCGTTCAACAGCATTCACCACTGCAGCTTCTACTATCTCACACTCCGGTTCTTCGCCATACCAACAACCCTTTACCGTTCTCTGCTTTTGCTGTTTTTATGCACCCATGCCTCTGTCCATTCGTTTCCTCTTTCTCGCTGGCTCTTGGGCTTCCTCAATGCTCGCTGTCATTTCCTCTACGCTTGCTTGCTTCTTCGGCTTCCCGAATTTCCGTTTCCTCTGTCTATCTGAGCGTTCCAATATTCATAGGACACGTTCAATCAATGGAAATGTTCAAGCGATCCACCGAAGAACACATCTTCCCGGTTAAAATTGTAACAGCATTGCTTCTCCAATGATTGCAGGCATACACAGGGACCTCTTCATTTAAGGGACACCACATTCTATCGCAATCATAATCGCCATGATTCAGCCTCTTGAACTATCGGGACCGTTATCATATGCATTTTTGCCTCACAAGCCCAGCGCAATACATTTTTTTGAGTTACATAGGAAATATATGAAAAAACAGGCGACAATGCTAAAGGGCGGACTTCAAGGATCATAGCACCTGTATCTATAATGTATCGGGTCCGCAGCATTCATCACAATCGGCGATCGCAAAGGGCCGATGGCCGATGGGACAATCCTCCTATGGACGTGATATTCCATTGAATCATATTGTATATGCCTGTCGGGTCCACTGCTCCTATCGCTATCGGCGATCGCAAAGGGCCGATGGTCGATGCGATGGATCAGATGCGATATGGTATTAAACCATAATTTATATGCCCGTCGGGTCCACATACTTATCGCAATCCGCGATCGTAAGTCGAACAACCCTCTGTGTAGCATAGCGATGGGCGGATGCGATATGGTGTTTAACCATGCTTTATATTCCTGTCGGGTCCGCATGCTTATCGCAATCGGCGATCGGGAGAGTGTCATGCCTTTGTGTATTGTTGCGATGGGCGGATGCGATATGGTGTTTAACCATGTTTTATATTCCTGTCGGGTCCGCATGCTTATCGCAATCGGCGATCGGGAGAGTGTAATGCCTTTGTGTATTGTTGCGATGGGCGGATGCGATATAGTATTTAACCATAACATAATTCTGCATCGGGTCCGCATTATTATCGCAATCGGAGGTTTCAGTGGTGGCACATAGCTGAACCGCCGATTAGCGATGCCGCCGATATACATATATATGCCTTTATATATAAACTTCTTCGCCGATAGTGTGTTTGTAATATGTGCCCGCCGATAGTGTTAAGGCATATGTATATGGGTTTTCTCCTTCGATAGTTGTGAATGCATATATAACCAATTCTTAGCCTCCGTTTGCCCTCCGATAGTGTTAAACACATATATGCATAGTTTTGCTCCCGATAGTTGTAAATGCATATATATATGGTTTTTAACCGC
Source organism: Pinus tabuliformis (assembly GCA_031772625.1). Lineage (NCBI taxonomy): Eukaryota > Viridiplantae > Streptophyta > Pinopsida > Pinales > Pinaceae > Pinus > Pinus tabuliformis. The sequence continues at coordinate 993,920,768 of CM062807.1, read as the reverse complement.
CAATAATGTTAAAGCATGCATACATGGGTTTTACAAGCCCGATAACATATCTATATGAGTTCTGCTCTCGATGGCTCCCGATAGCTGTGTATGCTCCCGATATCTATTATCTATGGCATATAAGGCTCTGTTTGTGGATATATGGCTCCCGATAGGCTCCCGATGGCTCTGTCTTGGCTTGTTTGCTGTGTATGCTCTGTCTACTCTTCTGTTGCTCCGATGGCTGTGTCCTCCTTTTGGCATATATATTTATGTTATATACATATGTGTGGCTTCTCTGGCTTGTTGAAATATTAATTTCACCTGCACATTTATTTTAACAAAACAGCGGAAGAAAACCACCAAGCTCATCGGACCGCTTTTGCTGTGAAAGTGGTATTCTGTAAATCTCACCCGATGCAATAAAATTTTGCCACGCGTCAACTGTACTTTTCACAAAACCACTTTCTATTGGGACATAACACTCGTTCTGTTTGGGCGAGCGATGATCGTTGGATTAGTATGAAGATTGTTCATCGTCGAGTCGAAGTCAAAGCTGGGTACGGTCAGAAAAATTCCCAACATGGCTTGGTCTGCTCCTATGTGGCTCCTCTTGCTCCTCTTGGCTTCGTCTGCTCCTCTCATCTCCATCTGCTCCTCCTCTTTGGCATATACCGATGGCTCTATATATATTTCTCCTCTTGGTGGCTCTGTTTCCTCCTCGATAACTCTGTGTGCTTCTCTTCTTTGGCTCTGTTCTACTCGCTTAGTTTGCTCCTGTAGTTCCGCTAATTCTGTTTCCGCATATATATATTATATATATATGGCTCGTCCTGTAGCTCCTTTTGCAGCTCCTCTAACTCTGTTGGCATATATATATAATATATATATATGTACATGTGTGGCTCCTCTTGTAGCTCTGTCTGCTCCTCTTATCTCCATCTGCTCCTCTGGCTTGGTAGTGTCTTCCAAAGACCTCCTTGCATATATGAATGCCTCTCTTGCTCCAATATCCTGTAATGTGCTTTCATATGCCTCCTTAGGTAGCTCCTCTTTGCTTATGGCTTGGCTATCCTGATGGCCTTGCTCTTGTCTCTTCATGAATCTGCTCTGCATCCCCTTGGCTTCATGTCATCCTCTAGTATCCAGAATATTGCCATTTGACATCAATGACAACCTAGGTCAACAATCTCCCCCTTTGTTATTGATGGCAATATTCTTCTTCTCTCCCCCTTTGACATCAATGGCAAAGGAGTGCTCTGGGACTCCCCCTATCAAACTACTTCTGTTCTTCATGAATGGTAGATCTTCATGGGTCTATGACTCCCCCTGTCATAGTGCTCTTCTTCTTTTTACTCAAGATAGAAGGATTGATGCTTTATCATCAATTAACACATTATTCCCTCTTCATGTCTCTGAACTGCTTTATCATGGCTTCAACAATGCTTAAGGATGCTCTACTTTAATGCTTTCATTTAGATTGCAAAATGGCCATACACCAAGTGTCCAAGTCCAAGCTTTTGTGCTTCAATCCATATTGTTGTCTCCACAGGTAACATTGAGAGGCCTTCATAGTCCGAATCAAGAGAAAGATGCCCTTGAGATTGTCTTTCTTCAGATCTGAGTTCCTTTGTGTCTCTGTGCTTCTTCTTAAGTTACTGCCATCCTTTCCTTGTGTTCTTGTACATATCTATGCAGATTCAGATATCCAATCTGTGACTGTATTTTAAATACAATTGTTGATCTGCATCTTTTTTCAATGCTTCAGTTTGTTATATGCTGCCAGCTTCTCTTACTTCAGACTCCATTCCAGATGTATCTATTTGTTTGAAGACTGCCTCTATCAGTGTCCATAATTTATCTGTTCTCACATTTAATTCCTGAGTTAATACATTCAGCATCTGTAATATCAGCACCATAATTATTTCTCCTATTACAGAATCATGTTCTTCAATGGAGTATTCCTGAGAAATGATCTTCATCAAAGAATGATTGTTAATATAGCTCAATAAGGATTTCATAGGGACCTTCTCACTAATAGCTTCAGCAATAATGATCAAGAATTACAGGCTCCCCCTAACTATATGCATCATCTCATTTTGGCAGAGTCTTCTTATAAAATGCTTAGATTCTCAAAATTTAAGCTAATGACATATGCTGTTGGCCGGAGAGCTCAAGGGACTTTCGGATTGTATTTCCTTCCTTCTCCATACTTGTGTAACTTTCTTCTTTTGCATGGTTCTAGCTTGTGTAAGAGCCCATGTTAAGTTACAGTCACGTGCCATATGACCAATGTTATGACACCTGAAGCATTCTACATTGTTCATGAATAAGAATTCATGATTTCTTCCTGTAAAATTGTTTCTTGGAGGTTGTCGAAGACTATAGCATCTATCTCTATGAGATGGTTGGGGACCATAACATCTATCTTTATGATATTCTTTACAGTCTTTTGCCATGTGACCAAAGTTTGAACAAGAATAACAATAACCAAAAAATGAACTTTGGTACCTGGGAGATGGAAGTTTCCTTGATGTACTTCTGAAGCCTTTTTGCCTTGAGATCCTTTGATGATAACCATTGCCTCTCGCATCTTTGTCATCATCTACATTTCTTCTTGGAGCTGGTTTTCTTCTTGGAGCAGGATTTGTTCTATTGTAGCCTTGATTTTTCTCCTTGCCTTCGCTGGAGCTGGGAGCATTACCATTTCTTTCTGTCTTCTTCATATCTCTTTTGTTTGAAGCATTTTCATTCTTGTTTGAGGATTCACCTGCATACCCGAGACCTGATTTATCAGAAGGACATCTATGATATCTAAGCATGTCATCCAAGGCCTGAGAGCTCTTCATGATTTTTTTCATCCCTTCAACCTTTTTTCTGAGGAGGACAATCTCTTCTTCCAATCTTTCACATTCATTATTCTTCTTTGCAAGTTGTTTCTCAGTTTCTTCCTTGCTACAAGTAGCTTCAGATGCTACTATTTTAAGGGAGATGATATGTGACTTCATTTTGTAGATTTCTTCCTTCTTTTCTTGATTGCTCTCCATTTCCTTCTCAGCTCCTTGTGCCTGTTTCCTGGCTTCTTGTAATTGAGACTTAAAGGAGGAAACCTCTACCTTGTACTGACCAATCTCTTCTTCAAGTTTGTTCAAGCTCTTGTGCCTTTGTTCAAGTTGGCTTGACAAGATATCTTCCTGCTTCTTTGCTTTATGATATTCCTTCTTAAGCTTGGCAAGCTCTTCATCCCTTTCTTGTACTTGAAGCTTGATGAGATCAACTTTCTTCCTTGTTTGATCTTGGTCACCAACTGGAGCTATCTTCTTAAGTTTCTCATTTTCCTTTTTCAAACTGGTAATCTCTTCCATGGCAGTCATAAGTTGAGCAAGGAGTTCTTCTACAAAGTCTTTTTCATTCTCTTCATCTTCTAAGTCTGCTTTAGCCTTGACATCATCATTCTCATGTTCAACTTCTATGATGGGTTCTGGATTTCTTTCTAGATTTCCATCATCTTCTTGACTGATGTTCACGGTCAATGCTCCTTTTGAGTGAAGGTCATGAATTTTGTCCCATATACCCTTTGCTAATGGACATTTTCCTAGATTGTTCTTTACAGAATCAGGTAGCCCATTCAAGATTGCCTTTACTGCTTTTGCATTGTACTCCTTGGATTCCTCATCCATCCTGCTATCAGCAATCACTGATTTCCAGACTTCAATGCCTTAAGTCTGTAAGAAATTCCTCATTCTTGCTTCCCATATATTAAAGTTCCCATTGAGCCTTGGAGCCTCCTCAAATTCATTGTCTTCTATTTTAGTAGTAGAGGGAGACACATCCTTAGGAGGATTGGAGACTTTCTTCCTTGACCTTGCCATTCGTGTTCTAGATGTCGACCTTCAAGCTGTTAGGCTTTAAATGAAGGTACCTGCTCTGATACCAATTGTTGGAAATACTGAGAGGGGGGTGAATCAATATTTCTTTTTCCCACTATTGTTTTACCAGCTAAAACATATATATTCATAACACAAAATGAACAGCAAGAATAAATGCTCTTATTAATATAAACTGTGCAGTAAAATAGATACAATATATAGATGGTCACGATCAGTTGCCAAGCTCCAACTTGGACTTTGGTGAGGCTCCAACCTCCAGAGCACCAACTCTATTTTTCCAAGACACCAATCTTGGACTTAAGAGAACAAACTTTTTGCCAAGACACCAATCTTGGACTTAAGAGAACAAACTTTTTGCCAAGACACCAATCTTGGACTTAGGAGCACCAACTCCCAAGGACTTCAATCCTTCCTATTTCTGAGGCATCAACCCCAAGGACTCCAATCCAATCTCACTTTTGAGGCACCAGCCTCAAGGACTCCAATCCAATCTCACTTCTGAGGCACTAGCCTCAAGGACTCCTATCCATCTCACTTTTGAGGCACCAACCCCAAGGACTCCAATCCTTCTACTCTCAGAACTCTTCTCTGCAGAGTTCTGTCTATTTACAGCTTCACTGTAGTCTCCAAACTACAGTATCAATGACAACCATGTCTTCTTATGGATGAGTCTTCACAGCTCTGCACAATGCCCATGCATAGTCTTCAATAGCCTTCATGCTCTCTGATAATGTCTTCACACAGCTCTAGTCAGTCTATTGTTAGCTGCACTAAGCTCTGCATAAAGAAAAACTTCTTGCTCAAGTTTATGTTTTCTGCTAGCTGCTTCTCCCCTTCGACTGTCTGCTCTCTTGTTAGCCCTGCAGCCCTCTTTCTGTTCTGTTGGATCCTCTCATTGCCTCTGTCTCCTCCAACTTATTTTCCACAACATTCAACAGCATTCACCGCTGCGGCTTCTGCTATCTCACACTCCGGTTCTTCACCATACCAACAGCCCTTTACTGTTCTCTGCTTTTGTTGTTTTTATGCACCCATGCCTCTGTCCATTCGTTTCCTCTTTCTCGCTGGCTCTTTGGCTTCCTCAACGCTCGTTGTCATTTCCTCTTCGCTTTCTTGCTTCTTCGGTTTCCCTAATTTCCATTTCCTCTGTCTATCTGAGCGTTCCAATATTCATAGGAAACGTTCAATCAATGGACATGTTCAAGCGATCCACCGAAGAACACATCTTCCCGGTTAAAACTGTAACAGCGCTGCTTCTCCAATGATTGCAGGCATACACAGGGACCGCTTCATTTAAGGAACAGCCACATTCTATCGCAATCATAATCGCCATGATTCAGCCTCTTGAACTATCGGGACCGTTATCATATGCATTTTTTCCTCACAAGCCCAGCGCAATACATTTTTTTGAGTTACATAGGAAATATATGAAAAAATAGGCGACAGTGCTAAAGGGCGGACTTCAAGGATCATAGCACCCGTATCTATAATGTATCGGGTCCGCAGCATTCATCACAATTAGCGATCGCAAAGGGCCGATGGCCGATGGGCCAATCCTCCTATGGACGCGATATTCCATTGAATCATATTGTATATGCCTGTCGGGTCCACTGCTCCTATCGCTATCGGTGATCGCAAAGGGCCGATGGCCGATGCGATGGACCGGATGTAATATGGTATTAAACCATAATTTATATGCCCGTTGGGTCCACATACTTATCGCAATCGGTGATCGTAAGTCGGACAACCCTCTGTGTAGTATAGTGATGGGCGGATGCGATATGGTGTTTAATCATGCTTTATATTCCTGTCAGGTCCGCATGCTTATCGCAATCGGCGATCGGGAGAGTGTCATGCCTTTTGTATTGTTGCAATGGGCGGATGCGATATGGTTTTTAACCATGCTTTATATTCCTGACGGGTCTGCATGCTTATCGCAATCAGCAGTCGGGAGAGTTTCATGCCTTTGTGTATTGTTGCGATGGGCAGATGCGATATAGTATTTAACCATAACATAATTCTGCATCGGGTCCGCATTATTATCACAATCGGAGGTTTCAGTGGTGGCACATAGCTGAACCGCCGATTAGCGATGTCGCCGATATCCATATATATGCCTTTATATATAAACTTCTCCGCCGATAGTGTGTTTGTAATATGTGCCCGCCGATAGTGTTAAGGCATATGTATAGGGGTTTTCTCCTCCGATAGTTGTGAATGCATATATATAACCAAGTCTTAGCCTCCGTTTGCCCTCCGATAGTGTTAAACACATATATGCATAGTTTTGCTCCCGATAGTTGTGAATGCATATATATATGGTTTTTAACCGCCGATAATGTTAAAGCATGCATACATGGGTTTTACAAGCCCGATAACATATCTATATGAGTTCTGCTCCCGATGGCTCCCGATAGCTGTGTATGCTCCTGATATCTGTTATCTGTGGCATATATGGCTCTGTTTGTGGATATATGGCTCCCGATAGGCTCCCGATGGCTCTGTCTTGGCTTGTTTGTTGTGTATGCTCTGTCTACTCTTCTGTTGCTCCGATGGCTGTGTCCTCCTTTTGGCATATATATTTATGTTATATACATATGTGTGGCTTCTCTGGCTTGTTGAAATATTAATTTCACCTGCGCATTTATTTTAACAAAACAGCTGAAGAAAACCACCAAGCTCATCGGACCGCTTTTGCTGTGAAAGTGGTGTTAGAGTCGGTCTAGTAGCCCTCCACCGGAGATCAAAGCTCTTTGCATTTCATGATTAGGTGTCCCATCAGTGTGATCATGTTACATTCCGTTAGGCATGCCATAACTCTGGTGGAGGAGTTTGTGTCTTTTATTCCCCTCCTGTTTGGCACTGCTGGTTCAGGTTTGCTTAAGTAAATAAAATCTTCAAAGGGTCATTCATCTTGTTTTAACTTTCGAGGTCTTAGGTCTAGGGTTGAGTCAATTTTTGTCTTGAGAGGTCATAAAGGACCAGCAGGCCAGAGGGATGTCCTTCATAAAACATCATTTCAATAATTCTCACTATTGTACAGCTAAATTTTCACCTTGTTTTCAAAACTCTGTTTTTGAAAAACAAAGGTCATTATCTCGTTTTTGTAAAAATTGTCAAAATTTCAAATTCTCCAAATGTTGAAGCGCAGCCTTGGTCTCCTTTGCCAAAGCATCTTAGAAGCTATCCCTGCAAAAAATTTCAGAAGAAATCATCATTTCAACCAATTTTTTTCAAAGAAAGGAAACCAGAAGTCAGAGCCAATTAATTCAAAAAGTGTCAACACTCAAACATTATAAAGTGGGTTTTGGGCAAATAAAAATCTAAAGGGAGCCTATAAAAGCACATCACTCTTCATTAGCAACTCATTTGCCTCTCACAAGCTAAGTGAATCCTTGCAAAGGCGATTTCAAGAGTCATTGAGCAAATTGGGCAGTTTCAGAGGCGCGCTACGCATCAGGGTGGGCGCGCTACGCGTCAGGGGCGCGCTACGCATCAGCGCGATTTTCTCAGTGTAATTTTGTTCAGGCGCTACGCACCAGAGGGGCGCTACGCGTTGGGCAAGGCGCGCTACGCATTGGGTTTTTCGCCCAATAAACTGCCAGCAAGCTACCAAATCCTCTTTTCTCTCAAGCAAATTTCAGGTAGGCCTCTCCTCCATGGCTAGTTTTGGTTTTGCAAGATAAATGAGAAATTAATATGTTAAAATGCCATGAAAATGAGAAGTTAAAACCCTACTTTGCTGTGGAAGATTTAAAGACTTAGTGGTGCTAGGGTTTCAAAATATTTTGCTGTCCAAGGTTGCCCATTTTTGATCCCTCTTTTCCCTCATCTTCACCAACATTCTCCTTCAAATTTTCCCATAAAATTTTATAATCTTCCTCTCTAAAATCCCTAAAACCTACTAAATTCCCAAACCCTACTTCACCTTAAAGTCCCACAATATTATGATTTCCCATGTTGCCTTCCCTAAAATTCCTTATTTTTGTTTATTGTCCCTAATTCCCTCATGTTCCCCTATCCCTAACAATCCCCTTGTATTTATGTCCCCTTGGTGACAGCATTTGAAAAAGTCAAACAGCAGTTAATTGGGTGCAAAGTCAGCAATACATTTCAGCCATCTTGACTTCAAAACCATGTCAGAAACCGAATCAGATTATGAGCAGAGTTATGACAGTGATTCAACACTGGAGGTAGAAGTGCCTAGGAGGCATCACAAGGGTGGTAAAGGTGGTTGGCATGTCAGGGAGGAGCCCACTTCTTTGGCTCATTTGCAAGCTTGTCCACTTGCAATGACATGTTTTCAGTATCAATCATGCTTTGGATATTGTGAGCGGATCTCACAAATTCAACATCACAAAGAACTAGTCCGCTTGTTTGTCCTACATTTGCACAATGGTCATGTGAACCTTGTAGGAGTGGACTTCACCCTATCACCCGAAATTGTTGCTCAAGCCACCGGGATACCAAATGTTGGGGAGGAGTGGAACAAGCGCCAGCAGCTAGACAGATTTCATTATCAACCATATATCAAACCCGGGTGTATGAGACACCTAACTGTTGTTTTTCCCTTCAGATTCCTAAGGGATGAGTATGCACCCTTGATTAGGCTCATTATGCGCTATTTCACTTGTGAGGGCAGATTTTCACATTTATATTCGTACCATATCCGTTTGTTGATGCATTTCACCCGGGTACGAATGATGAACATTCCATTTTTCATGTGTCGAAATATAGAGAGGATGGTGCCCTTAGTGCAAAGGAAGAACCCCGCACAGCAACACAAGAGTATATATCATTATGCATTAATCGAGATCATAGTGATGCATCAGTTGGCACAGCAGGGTATTGCTTGGGAGGATTTCATCTCTCGCGACTTCTTCACGGTGCCACAGCCACCCCCTGAGATTGTCCATGATGAGGGAGGGCCTTCACATCAGTTTCACATTCTAGAGCCCGAGCATGTCAGCACTCCAGCATGTGTTACATATCAGAGAGGCCACAGGGCCTTATTTGCATCTGCACGGCGAGTATTATCTCCACACCAGGTGGAAGGGGTCTCGCCTTCTTCCTCAGCACAGCGAGTGTTATCTCCACATCATGTGGAAGGGGCCTCGCTTTCGACAGCAGCACAGGTACAAGAGAGAGGCAAGCAGCCCATGATTGATGAGGGACCATCAGGTGATCCGGACATAGACATTATTGACTTTGACATCAGTTCTCCTAGCTCGGAGCTAAAGGAGATCATTCAGCAACAAAAGGTTGAAAATCACTTGTTGCAGCAGAAGTTGGAAATGGAAAATTGGACAATCAACTACTTAGAGCAGCGCAACAAACAGTTAGAGGATGAACACACTCTTGATGAGTTGCGGAGGATCCGAGAAGACCGGAACTTGGCTCGCAAGAGACCCAGTGATTTGACACCTATTGAGAAAGGGTCTATGCTCATTCGGGTGAACACTCATTTAGAGAAGTTGCTAGCCAAGGCAAACAAGGACAAAGATATGCTCCGCCACATGAAGAATCATTATTGGGCCCGCATGCATGTGTGCAAAGCGAAAATGAAGGTACTCAAAGGACGATTGGCCAAGGCACTAAAACGGAGGAAAAGTCCCGATCCACTTCAGATTTTGGCTGAAGCCTCCTTGAAGGAGCATGGTGCTCAATGATACACCATCAGCTCAAAATTCAGAAAATTTGGAGCAATTTTGGTCAATTTTGAATTTTTTTTTGCTAAAAATAGGTTTTTGTCCTCAACGCGTAGCGCGCCGCGCGCTACCCTGAAGATGGGGAGGTCCATTTCACAAAAACTCTGCATTTTTGGATTTGTCATGAAAAATTACACTTGCTCAGCCACTGCCAAGACATTTCATTGAGGTTTGGGCCCCCAAAAGGTCAAAAAACAAGCGAAAAAAGACCTTCTGCCACTTTTTGGACACACAGGAAGCAGTCTTGGGAGATTGCATTTTTGAAGGGGAAAATGGGCACCAAATTGAGAAATTCCACTTGGGCTGGAGAGTAGACATCCAGACCTTTCCAACAAGCCCACTTGAGCCTCATTTGGATGCCGGTAAGTGCCCCAAAAGTGGGCTCAAAGGCGCGCTACACGTTGAGAAATGGCGCGCTACGCATCAGGGAAATTTGCCAGTTTTTCATCTACAGCTCAGGACAACGCAGCTTTTGACTAGTTTTGACTTTTCATGGGATTTTTCACCCTCTTTGATGTAACTAATGTATTTTCATGATGACATGACACTTTTTTACCTATTCTAGAAGATTCATTCATAAAATAGCAAAAAATTAATGAATGAATTGGTTTCCTAACTTATAGAGGCAAGTTGTTTTGATTGCCTAGATTGTAGTGCTCAGTTTAGAATTGGTTGAAACAGCTCCTAGGATGATGAGCTCGACCCCTAGAGGCAAGGAAATGTGTTAGCTTGCCTATATTATGTAATTTCTTAGTCATTTTCATGGTTGGACTCTTGAGGGATAAGCTTAGACTGTATTACTCTTTGTATCTCTGCAATTTTGGCAAAGGAAAGACCAGGGTTTTGCAGCACTATTTGGGATTCCTGTGGTGATTTGTGTTGATGGTGTGTTTCTCTCATGTACTTGTAAGTTTGTAATGTGTATCATTTTCCTACTCTTCTCTTCTGCAAATTAATTAAATGAAGTGTTAAGGTAGAATTCATGGTTTCTATGCTCTGCCTTTAAGTTTGCTTAATATCTATGTTTTCATCTGTTTAAGGAGAACTCCTGATGGTTTCTTGCTCTCCTTAGCTCCTCACCAGTCATACCTATCCATTCACTTCCTTCAAAGGCATCAAGACAATCTCCTACCTTGCCCCAAAAAGACCTCTGCAAAAACTGTGTCTCATCCCCGCACCCAAAATTGTTGTGCTCAGGTTTCCAACAAAACCCTAAAAATTTGAAATCAAACTTTCCCTATCAGTTTACTAGCCTAAAATCAGTGTTCTTTATTGGTCATCTCAGCCCTTTGAAAACCTTTTGCCGAGATAGACTTGGAGAGAGCCCTCTCCTGTTCTCGTAGGGCTAGCTACGAGGCTAAGTGGTTTGATGTTGCCTTGGATTCTGCCTTCCTCAGCCTGAGGCAAATTCGAGTGCTAACAAGTGGTATTCCGTAAATCTCACCCGATGCAATAAAATTTTGCCACGCGTCAACTGTACTTTTCACAAAACCACTTTCTATCGGGACATAACATTCGTTCTGTTTGGGCGAGCGATGATCGTTGGATTAGTATGAAGACTGTTCGTCGTCGAATCGAAGTCAAAGCTGGGTACGGTCAGAAAAATTCCCAACATGGCTTGGTCTGCTCCTATGTGGCTCCTCTTGCTCCTCTTGGCTCCGTCTACTCCTCTCATCTCCATCTGCTCCTCCTCTTCTGCATATACCAATGGCTCTATATATATTGGTCCTCTTGGTGGCTCTGTTCTACTCGCTTAGTTTGCTCCTGTAGTTCCGCTAATTTTGTTTCCGCATATATATATTATATATATATGGCTCGTCCTGTAGCTCCTCTTGCAGCTCCTCTAACTCTGTTGGCATATATATATATATAGATATATATATATATATTATATATATATGTGTGTGTGTGTGTGTGGCTCCTCTTATCTCCATCTGCTCCTCTGGCTTGGTAGTGTCTTCCAAAGACCTCCTTGCATATATGAATGCCTCTCTTGCTCCAATATCTTGTAATGTGCTTTCATATGCCTCCTTAGGTAGCTCCTCTTTGCTTATGGCTTAGCTATCCTGATGGCCTTGCTCCTGTCTCTTCATGAATCTGCTCTGCATCCCCTTGGCTTCATGTCATCCTCTAGTATCCAGAATATTGCCATTTGACATCAATGACAACTTAGGTCAACATGTTCATCCTGATGAGGTTGGAAAGACAGGAACTAGAAATTCAAACCGGCAAAATGGAGGTGATGTAGATGACTTTGATTCACCTGTTGATATGGATGTTACTTATGATTGTGAATTGAATTTTTCTAGAGATTTCAAACCAACTTCCTTCAAAGAAGCTACTTCTCATGATGAATGGAAAGAAGCGATGCAAAAGGAGTATGATGCCCTCATAAAGAATGGCACTTGGAAGCTGGTTGATCCTCCATTAGGAACCAAACCAATTGGCTGCAAGTGGGTCTACAAGAACAAGTATAAAGCTGATGGCTCACTTGACAAGCACAAAGCCAGGCTTGTGGCAAAAGGTTTTGCATAGAAGGAAGGGGTCGATTATGAGGAGACTTTTTCCCCCACAGCAAAATGGGCTACCATCCGGACACTCTTTGCCCTAGCAGCTCAGAACGGTTGGAAAGTCCATCAAATGGATGTAAAAACCGCTTTCTTGAATGGAGATCTAAAAGAGAATGTTTTTATGTCCCAGCCTGAAGGATTTGTTGTGAAAGGACATGAACATAAAGTATGCAAACTTGTGAAATCCTTGTATGGCCTCAAACAAGCACCACGAGCCTGGTATGAAAAACTAACTGAGCATCTTCTGAAACTCAATTTCAAACATTATGATCTTGATGATGCAACTTTATTTGTCAAGAAAGTTGGCAAAACAGTTGTATATCTTGTGGTATATGTAGATGATCTTTTGATGACAGGGAACAATGAAAGCTACATTGCATCCATAAAGAAGGAATTGAGGAAAGGTTTTGAAATGACTGATTTGGGCTATGTTCATTACTATCTTGGTATTGAAGTAACTCAACATCCGAAGTCCATATTTCTTTCTCAAAAGAAGTACATTGGAGATCTATTGAACAGGTTTGGCATGACAGAATGAAATCCTCTTACTACTCCAATGGAACAAAACTTAAAGCTCACATCCATTGAAGGAAAAGAATTTGAGGATGCAACAAAGTATAGGCAGCTTGTAGGAAGTCTCAACTACCTAACTACTACCAGACCAGACATTTCGTTTGCTGTTGGAATCCTCTCCAGGTTTATGCAAAAGCCTTGTGAGGGACATTGGTCTGCTGAAAAAAGAGTTCTAAGGTACTTGAAGCGAACTCAAAAATTTGGAATCAAGTATACACAGGTGGACGACTTCAGCTTGATTGGATACTCTGATTCAAACTTCGATGGAGACAAAGAAACTAGGGTACCTACTTCAAGTTATGCTATGAGTCTTGGATCAGGAGCTGTCTCCTGGAGATAACGCAAACAATCAGTTCTAGCAGATTCCACAACAGAAGCAGAATATGTGGCAGCAGCTGAGGAAACAAAAGAAATTGTGTGGTTCAAAAAAATTCTTGAAGATTTGCAGGTAAAACAAGTACAATCGACTCCACTCATGATTGACAATACCTTGGCAATAAAGTTGGCCAAGAACCTAAAGTTCCATGATCAAACGAAGCACATCAATACTAAATATCATCTGATTCGACATCATGTTGAGGCCAAAACAATCAATCTCTGCCATTGTTGCACTAATGAGCAAATTGCAGATATCTTCACCAAAGCGCTTGGAAGAGAAAAGCTTGAACGATTGAGAACGATGCTTGGACTCACCAACATCCCTTCAAATTAAGGCGGGGAATGTTGACACCTAATCATCAGGATTGGGTGAATAAGTGTAACTGATGTAAATAAATAATGGAAAATATGAAGAGTCACCGGGAGATGAAATGAACAGTCTCTCCCTCATGTATATAATAAATACCAACCTGAATAAATATAATGAATTGATTCGAGGAGTTACTGCCTGGTGTGACAGCCTTAAATCTGATATTCAAAAGTTTGTGGTGGAATGTTTGGTTTTCCAACAAAATAAAGTTGACACAATTAAGACCCTAGGTCTGTTACAACCTTTATACATTCCAAGTCAACGTTGGTAGGAGGTTTCAATGGATTTTATCATAGGTTTACCCAAGTACAAAGGAAAGAGTGTCATCATGATTGTAGTTGATAGATTTACCAAGTATGCACACTTTTGTGCATTATCTCATCCATTTAAATCTAGTACAGTTGCCACTGCATTTCTGGAAACAATTCAAAAGCTACGTGGAAACCCAAAGATTATTGTAAGTGACAGAGATCCTATTTTCACTGGAAATTTTTGTACGAAATTATTTTCTTGTCTGGGTACTCAATTAGCTCATATCTCATCTTATCATCCTCAATCATATGGGCAAACTAAGATAGTGAACAAATGTTTGGAAGGATATCTTCGTTGCTTTGTATCTGATAAATAGACACAATGGGTCAAGTGGTTACCTCTGGATGAATGGTGGTATAAAATTTCCTTCCATACTACAGCAAAAATGACCCCATGTATGGCACTTTATGGATATCATCCATCGTCCATCACATCATCTTTAAGAGAAAATTCTAAGGTTCAAGCAGTGGAAGATCACATAGAGCATCAACAACAAGTTCTCCAACTCTTAAAGGATAACCTCACTTTGGTGCAGAATAGAATGAAACAATAGGCAGATCAACATCACAGCGAAAGAAGTTTTGATGTAGGTGGCTAGGTATTTTTATGGCGACAACCATACAAACAAATGTCCCTCAAGCAAGCTAAGAAGGATAATAAATTATCACCAAATCATTATGGTCCTTACAAGGTGTTACAAAAGATTGGTAATATGGCATACAAATTGGAGCTTCTTACATCTTCCCGAGTGCACCCAGTTTTCCATGTTTCATGCTTAAAGAAGGTTATAGGTGACAAGCTCCCAGTTCAAACAATATTGCCAAAAATTGACGAGGACGGAAAAATCATATTGGTGCCTGAAGTAATCACAGAAACAAGAACTTGAAAGCTATGAAATCGATCAATTTCAAAGTATCTCATCAAGTGGAAGAACTTACCCGTGTAAGATTCCATATTGGACGATGAGAATTTTATACAGAAGCATCCATACCTACTCAAGCATTGAGGACAACACTTTTTTTGAAGGAGAGGGGCATGTGAGGTCCCTATAATACTAGTGTATTCCCTCATTGTTATTAGTGTAGCCCCCTTATTGTTATTGTTGTGCCCCATAGAAGCCCACTATTGTTATTTTTGTTCCCTTACATTATTATTGTTATGTTGCCTTTGATTATATTGCGACCCCTTAGACTCCTATAAATAGAAAGGAGGTTTTGTCATTTGAATCATCCAAGAATTGTTCATTTGTGTAATATAAAGGAGGTTGCCCCCCTCGAAGAGGCTGATTTTGAAGTCGTTGATCTATCTTTTCTTCTATTTTGTGAGTTAGTTTCATAACATCATCTCCTGGATGAGAGTTAGATTGATGCATGCAACCAATTTAATTTTTCAACAATATGGAGAATTTTGGGAGTGGATTCCATTGTTGTGTTCAGGTGCTAGAGTGTTGTGTCTTCATGCATTCCTTATCACATGTCTACATGGCGGTATGGATACCATAGCTCTAGTTATCATCGACATTTTTTAAACATGAGATCATATTCTACTATTGGATCTTACACACAACCAACTTAGATTCTCCTCTAGATTTCTCAACGTATAGCACACTTACTCCAACCTCAACTTCACTTCTGCCTCCACCTCAACCTTTTTGCTTAATATGTAACCATGGTTAACTTGCAAGGTGAAAAAAGGTCATTAGTAGATTAGGGGTTAAGAGGAAAATGGGTTAGTAAAATCAATCACTGACATAATAGTGCTACATTCAATGATGAAAACCTATAATAAACAATAATTAGGCATATTATTAGTGGACATTATGTCAAAAGTTAGTCAGAAATTAGTGGAAATTATAAGATTTGTTATATTTCATGTGTCAGAGGTTAAAGAAGGAAGTGACCTTTTGTTTGAGGTTAACAATCTCAACTTGCTAGTGGGGTGTTTGATATCACTATCATTCCTTTTTAGAGTTGTGAGTTCAAAGAGATATTTGCAAATCTTTATGAAATGTGTGAACAAGCTATGAGATATTTATTGAATGCCATTTCAAAGCATGGACTTTAATGAACAACTAGTATAATACATACATGAGACAATACATATTATCAACTAAATCTATTTTTAAAACCACCCAACAATCCTTAAGATAATTTTAACATCTAATAATATTCAAAGGAATTCATTTATTAGATCCTCTTCAACAAGATTATAAAAAGGGGCTCACTTAAAACCAACATTCTCAAAACTTGTTCATGGATCAATTAGAGCTAAAAGTTATTGTGTTAGAGGGAATTAGGAGATATTTGCGGCATATGTGTGTGGATAACATGCATTGAGTGAGTGGGTTATTCACTTACATCCATTTCAAGTTTAGCTTAGAGGTTCAAATGCATAAGTTAGGTTGGTGAGTTAGACATTGTTAGATATTATGGTCTAATGTTAACAGATTGGGGGTTAAGGGGTGGATAGCGATTAAATATCACGTGTGGTTATTAGGTTAGTGGTTTGGGATCAATTATTGGTTAGAGTGAAATAGAAAAGTCGGTTAGGGGAAATTAGGCTATTGATTTGTGGGCTTTGGATTGGGATTTTTACTGTTAATAATTAAGTAATGCTAGGTGATAATATGGGTTAGTTGGTAAATTGTTAAGGGTTAGGAATTTCGGGATTAGCTTTTAGTGGGTGAGTGGTTAGGGATTCCATGATAGGGGTTATGGGTTAGATGTTAGTGGCCAATTTGTGACTTGCTAGGGCATAATATTAGGCGTTGCTGGTGGCTTAGCAGGCATTAGGGTATTAGGGGCTTGTCAAGGGTTAGGTGTTTGGGTTAGTGTACAAGGTTAGTGAGTAAATAACTTAGTTTAGCTTTCAAGTTAGGTGCATTTTTTAAGTTCAAAATTTAGGTTATTAGATACATTTAATAGGTCAGGTTAGTGGTTTAGTGTTCAATTGGAGACTAGGCACAAACATTAAAGGGATAAGGGTTAGATTGTTAGAGTTTATCCTAAATTGGGACTTATGAGAATATTGACATGGAAACAACGTGAAGTTCAGTAAGAGTTTTCTTTGGAAATTTCCTCCAAAGAATGTGCACTTTATTCTTATTGTTATTTCTATTGCTCAACATGCAAGAGGTATAAATGAGCATTGGCTACAAGTCATTTGTAGGGTGGTTAGATTTGTATTTTGATACCTTATTCATCAATTTTGAGGTTTTTTCTTTTCAATGTTGTTTGCGTCTTGATTGTCATCTATATCTCTTGTGTTTTTTCTACATCAGCATTGTTGACAGATATATATATATATATATATATAGAAATGGAAGGATTAGTACTACATATTTGACCTTTTTACCTTTTAACCATTTAGAAGATAGCCTAGAAAGGCTAATTGAGCCAAGCCCAAACAATAGAATTAAACAAGATGAAACCATTCACTCATCAAACATACAACTATCATGGCATCCATAGAAAGTATCACACACATAATTACATCAATGTACACATGAGAGTTTATTCAACAACCAAACCTTATATTAAATCACATCAATTATCCCAACTATAGGAAGCATTGATCACATCGCTAACTAGTGTTTAACATATGATCACTATATGGAATAAATTAAGTGAAATGGGGATTACAAAATGTTTGTTTTCATAATTTACTAACAAACTATACATAGTTTACTAGCAAAAGGGAGTCATGGAGAGGAGAATAGGGTAGTTATGGAGATGGAAAAGTGCATGGTGCATAGTTGCTATTATGAAACTAGCTCACAAAAAGATAGAAAAGATAGTTGAACGCCTTAGAATTCAGCCTCTTCGAGGGGGCAACCTCCTTTACATTACACAAATGAACAATTCTTGGATGATTCAAATGACAAAACCTCCTTTCTATATATAGGAGTCTAAGGGGTCACAATATAACCAAGCCAACCTAACAATAATAATATAAAGGCACACAAATAACAATAGATGGATTCTATGGGGCACAGTAATAACAATATGGGGGAAATAGGGGAACAACAATATTAATAAGGGATACAACTACAATAGTAATGGGATAATCACTAGTATTATAGGGACCTAACATGCCCCTCTCCTTCAAAAAAGTGTTGTCCTCAACGCTTGAGTAGTTTTGGATGCTTCTGTATAAAATTCTCATCCTCCCATGTGGAATCTTCAGCGGATAAGTTCTTCCACTTGATGAGATACTATGAAATGGATCGATTTCGTAGCTCTCGATTCCTTGTTTCTATGACTGATTCCGGTTCCAATATAATTTTTCCTTCCTCGTCAAGTTCTGGCAATATTGTTTGAACTGGGAGCTTGTCGCCTATAACCTTCTTTAAACATGAAACATGGAAAACTGGGTGCACTCAAGAAGCTGCAGGAAGCTCCAATTTGTATGCCATAATACCAATCTTTTGCAACACCTTGTACGGACCATAATACTTTGGTGATAATTTATTATCCTTCTTAGCTTGCTTGAGGGACATTCGTTTATATCGTTGTAGCCGTAGGAATACCCAGTCACCTACATCAAAACATTTTTCGCTGCAACGTTGATCTGCCTGTTGTTTCATTCTATTCTGCGCCAACACGAGGTTATCCTTTAAGAGCTGGAGAACTTGTTGTTGATGCTCGATGTGATGTTCCACTGGTTGAACCTTAGAATTTTCTCTTAAATATGATGTGATGGATGGTGGCTGATATCCATAAAGTGCCATAAATGGGGTCATTTTTTTTGCAGTATGGAAGGAAGTGTTATACCACCATTCAGCCAAAGGCAACCATTTGACCCATTGTGTCCGTTTATCAGATACAAAGCAACGAAGATATACTTCCAAACATTTGTTTAGTATCTCAGTTTACCCATCAGATTGAGGATGATAAGATGAGCTATGAGCTAACTGAGTACCAAGACAAGAAAATAATTCTGTCCAAAAATTTCCAGTAAAAATGGGATCTCTGTCACTTACAATAATCTTTGGGTTTCCATGTAGCTTTTGAATTTTTTCCATAAATGCAGTAGAAACTGTACTGGCTTTAAATGGATGTGATAATGCACAAAAGTATGCATACTTGGTAAGTTTGTCAACTACCACCAAGATGACACTCTTTCCCTCAGACTCGGGTAAACCTGTGATAAAATCCATTAAAACCTCCTCCCAAAGTTGGCTTGGAATGGATAAAGGTTGTAATAGACCTGGTGTCTTAATTGTTTCAACTTTATTTTGTTGGCAAACCAAACATTCTGCCACAAACTTTTGAATATCCGATTTAAGGCCATCCCAAAAAAATTCCTTCTTAACCCTGTGGTAATTTTTTAAAAATCTTGAGTGCCCTCCTAAGGGAGAAGTGTGCAATTCCAGAAGAATCTTTTGTTTGAGTTGGGAATTCTTACAGAGGTATAAGCGATCTTTGTACCATAACGAATCATTTTTCCAGTTAAATGTATCATATGTACTGGAATCTTGTTGTAACTTTTGAATAAGTGCCCACACTTCTTCGTCATTTTTCCATTCCTCCCTTGCTTCGTTTATCCAATCTGATTGGATAATAGAAATGGCGCACAACAATGCTTCCACATCCTCATCCTTTCTTGAGAGTGCATCTGCCACAACATTTTGCTTCCCTTTTTTGTAGATGATTTCAAAGTCATAACCCAACATCTTTGTGACCCATTTTTGTTGTTCTTCAGAGGATAATCTTTGTTCTAAAAAGTATTTAAGGCTATCATGATCCGTTTTTACCTTGAAGTGTCTTCCCATTAGGTAGGGTCGCCATTTCTTAAGTGCATGTAGTATTGCCAACATTTCCTTCTCATAAATAGCTTTGTGTAAATACTTTCCCTTGATTGGACGACTTTTGAAAGCAATGGGTCTTTCATCTTGCATTAAAACAGCACCAATTCCATTTCCTGAAGCATCACATTCCACAATAAAGGTTTTTGTGAAGTCCGGTGTAGCTAAGATCGGTGCTTGGCACATTGCCTCTTTAAGATGTTCGAAGGCCTTTTTTGCTTCTGGAGTCCATGAAAATGCATCTTTCTTCAATAATGTTGTTAGAGGAGCTGCTATTTTCCCATAATTCTTAACAAACTTGCGATAATACCCTATCAACCCGAGAAATCCTCGCAGATGCTTTATGGATGTGGGGATTTTCCATTCCTTAATGGCTTTAATTTTGCTAGGTTCTACCTTAACTCCTTCATGAGATACAATATGACCCAGATATTCCACCTCTCGTACTCCAAAGAAACATTTGGATCTTTTTGCATATAATTGTTTCTCCTCCAATAGTTGTAGCACCCTGTCAACATGTTCAACATGATCCTTCCAAGACTTGTTGTAGATTAGTATATCATCAAAAAATACTAACACAAATTTTCTAAGGAAGGGTTTGAAAATGGAATTCATCAAACCTTGAAATGTAGAAGGTGCATTGGTAAGGCCAAAAGGCATGACCAAAAATTCATAGTGACCCTCATGAGTTCTAAATGTTGTTTTTGGAATGTCTTCAGTCTTCATTCTGATTTGATGATATCATGAACGAAGATCCAACTTGGTGAAGTAAATTGATCCATGCAATTCATCCAATAATTCATCAATGACAGGAATGGGAAACTTATCTTTAATAGTGAGCTTGTTGAGCTCCCTATAATCCGGACACATGCGCCATGATCCATCCTTCTTGCACACCAATACTATTGGAGCAGAGAAAGAACTTTGGCTAGGTTGAATTATACTAGCCTCTAGCATTTCTGCAACCATACGTTCAATTTCACTCTTTTGGGCATAGGGATATCTGTACGGCCTGATGTTTGGAGGAACACTTCCTGGAATCGAATGAATAGCATGATCATGATCACAAATAGGTGGGAGACCTTTGGGAGTCTCAAATACCTTGGAATGATTATCCAAGACTTTTTGGAGATCTGGAGAAATAGATGATTTCGATGTGGAAACATCTAGCGAACATAATTGTGCAATTACAGCTCGTTGTTCCCTTTTTAGAAGCTTTGTCATACCGTTAGAGCTGATTATCTTTCCTGGTTTCCCTTGCAATACCCCTTAATTCAACTTCCTTTCCTTCCACAGAAAATTTCATGAAAAGTTCTTGAAAGTTAAAAGCTATTGTACCCAAGGATTGTAGCCATTGGACTCCTAATACAACATCAGCACCTCCCATTGGAATGGAAAGCATTGGGCTATTCAATACATATTCTCCCATGGATAGCTTGATATTATGGCAATTTCCAGAGCAATTTATCGTTCCTCCACTTGCAACCATCACTTGACATTCTGGTGCTGGATATAGGAAGCAATTCAATTCTTTTGCTATCTTACAATGAATAAAATTGTGGGTACTTCCTGAATCAATCAACACTATTACCTTTTTCTTCTTGATATGTCCTTCTATCTTGATGGTTTGAGGAGTGGTAATTCCAGCCAATGCATTAAAAGATATGGTCGGATTCATTTCTTCTTTATCTAGGCTTTGTTCCTGGAGTATATCCTCTTCTTTTGACCTTTCTTGTTCCTTTTCTTCTTCCTCTTCACAATCTATGTAGAATAATTTCTTCTCAGCACACTTATGACCTTTAGTGTATTTGCTATCACAACTGTAACAAAGCCCTTTTGCTCTTTTTTCTTCCAATTGTTGTGGTGTCAACCTTATAGGTTGTGGAAGGCTAGGGGCAACAACACTTCCATCTTTATAGTTGTGAGTGGTAGGCTTCCTGGTTGCCATAATTTTGCTTTCCATTTTTCTTGCTAACTGAATGCCTTCTCCAATGAATCAGGTTCCCAAAGGCGAACCTCATGTTGGATATTATCCTTTAAAGTCCCTATGAACACATCAATCCTATGCTCCTTTGGAATATCTTTTACCCTTCTGTTCAATTTTTGGAACTCCTCAATGTGCTCCATCATTGAACCCTTTTGTTTGAGACTTATCAATTGGCTAAAAAAGGTGTTGCTTTTTGTATCCTCATAATGTGTTGTCATTTCTTCTGTAAAAATTGCCCAAGTGACAATTTGTTTACGAGAGCAAAGCCATTGATACCATACAAATTGATTTGGTTCCAAATATAAAGTTGCAATACATACCTTTTGTGTGTTTTGCACATTATGGAGATCGAAAAATTGTTCCATCTGTAGTATCCATGTTGCGGGATCCTTGCCATCAAAATTCCTCATATCGATTTTTGGAATATGGTGGGTCTTCAATCCAACATTAGAGTCTATGAAATCATGATTAACATTTATTTTGTTCTCATCACGAGTTTCCTTTACTACCCTTTCACCATTAGTGACCATTTCTTGTAGAAACTTATTCAAATTTATCTTCAATTCTTCCATCTTATCGTCCATGCCATCCATCTTAGCATCCATGCCATTCATCTTAGCTTCCATGCCATCCATATTAGCTTCCACGTCATTCATCTTAGCTTCTACGCCTTTCTTTAAACCATCCATCTTAGCTTCCACGCCATACATCTTAGCTTCTACATCTTTCTTTAAACCATCCATCTTAGATTCTGTTACTTTTTGTGCGAGTGACATTTGTTGCACTTGGTCTCGTAATTTTGATATATCATGTTGCATTTCTTCCTCTTCTTCCTGAGTCATGCTAGAGCTTTCAGGTTTCTAACTAGGTGTTTTCATTTTCTTTCCTCGGGGAATCAATTACCGATAATAATGCTTTACTATGCCCTTTGAATTCCTTCAAACTAATTTTTCAAACCAAGTTTATGAAAAATTAAAAAAAAAAAAAAACTACACACCTTTTTTCACTTTGTAGGAGCTCGATATTGAATTTGATGTATCTCTGTAATTTGGGATCATCCAATTCTGAAATTGTGACTTGCAATAGCCCTCTGTGTCCTCTTTCCAATGCCACTAGTCTGATCGAATTTAGATTCTCCAAGGTAGATTTATGCACAATATCCCAAGATGACCTGCTTATAGACCTTTCTAGAAGAGTGAATTAGTATGTAGTGCCCCGTGTCACTGTTTTGACCTTAGTATATGAAAAATACACACAGGAAACTATATTCCGTCCTCTTTCTGTAACTTCTTACGAAATTTCAATCTGATGCTCAAAACAAAAGTTATGACGATTTTCCCTAGGTCACCTGTTTGGAATGAAATTTGGGAGTCTGCAAAAAGGCCAACTTCCTTAGATCATATCTCTGCAAATATCATGTGAAAAGCTCTGAAATTCAGACCCAAGGTTCATAACGATTTCAGCCCAAATGGGTTTTTTTTTTAGTATCGCAAATATATATATATATATAAATTATAGCTCAAATGCCACAATGATATGTTTGGAGCAGTGAAACCCTAGAATTCAAAGCTCTGATACCAAATGTTATGAAACCAGCTCACAAAAAGATAGAAAAGATAGTTGAACGCCTTAGAATTCAGCCTCTTCGAGGGGAAACCTCCTTTACATTACACAAATGAACAATTCTTGGATGATTCAAATGACAAAACCTCATTTCTATATATAGGAGTCTAAGGGGTCACAATATAACCAAGCCGACCTAACAATAATAATATAAAGGCACACAAATAACAATAGAGGGATTCTATGGGGCACAGTAATAACAATATGGGGAAAATAGGGGCACAACAATATTCATAAGGGATACAACTACAATAGTAATGGGGGCATCACTATTATTATAGGGACCTAACAGTTGCAATATTAGTACTAGGTATAAACAATACATATTGTGATCTACATTCTTAACAAAATTCCTTGTAAAGTTTTTCAAAATATCACTATTGAGGAACGATGGTTAGGAAAAAAACCTTCTATAAGGGATTTTTTTTATTATTATAATACTTTTACATATATTCATAAGGAAAAGAGAAGTAACCTAGTTGCAAAAGGGAGTACTAGTTAGAAATAGTACATATTGTGATCTACATTCTTAACATAATTCCTTGTAAAGTTTTTCAAAATATCACTATCGAGGAACCATTGTTAGGAAAAAAAATCTTCTATAAGTGATTTTGTTTTTTGTTATTATAATATTTTTGCACATATTCATAAGGAAAAGAGAAGTAACCTGGTTGCAAAAGGAAATGTATATATGTTTGTTGGCTATAATGAGTAGTTGAAATCATATCGATCACTAAATGTCTCTATAAACAAAATTATGATTAATAAAGATGTTCTTGTAGATGAGAAAATGCCATTATAACTTTATAATAGTAAATTTATGGATAGTAGTGTATGGGAAAATGTCGTTGATTTTGGAACAAGTGTTGGTGTTGAAATCAAATATGGCTCAAAGCTAAAAGCATCAAAGGAGACAATTATAAATAGGGATCTATTGAAGAAGAGGGGGATTCTCATCTTCACAACTAGATAAAGATGGTCAACATAAGAGACTAAAGTGGTATTATAACACAATGTGTGATGTCTAATAAGGCAAATCACCAAGAAAATAGAAGGTCAATCGACATGATTAAGGTTGCTAAATTGTTCAAGGTAGTGAGTATGTAAATTTTTCTAATTTTATTATTTTGTAGGTATTTGAGCCTAGTAAATTTTCAAAAGCAAAAGGAAAACTTGAATTGAAAGAAATCATGAAGGAGGATTATGATGCATTGATGAAAAAAATGGCTTGGGTATTGTCAACGTTGCCTTTAGGAAATAAATCCATTAGTTGTAAATGGGTTTTTAAAGTCAAATATAAATTATATGGTTCTTTGGATAAATACAGAACTCATTTTGTCACTACCGGATATGCATAGGGAGAAAGGGTAGACTACAAAGATATTTTTATCCTAATTATAAGGATGGTAAGCCTTCAATTGGATATTTGCATGGCTTCTCATTCTATATGGAAGGTATATTAAATGGATGTTAAAAGTTCCTTCTTGAAAGGAGACTTAGATGAGGAGGTTTACCTGGTGCAGCCAAAATGGTTTCAAATTCTTGAATAAGCATCTAGTAGTTTATAACTTCCTTGTATGGACTCAACTAGGCTCCATGAGCTTGGTATTTCAAACTTGGCCAATATCTTGGAGATTCTAGATTGAGAAAAAAATATTTTAAACCCATTATCTATGTCAAAAACAATGATGATGACATAATGATAATAATTGTCTATGTTAATGATCTTGGCATCACAAGAAGCAAGACCAACATCATTCAATAGGTGAAATATGATATTTGTTTCGTCACTAATTTAGGCTTGCTTCATCATTGTTTAGGCATAGAGATTTGGAATTTGATCATACTATCTTTATCACAAGTCAAGTGTGCCACGGTTCACTTAGAAAAATTCAAAATGACTAAATGTAATCCTATAACTAGACCTATGGAAGTTGGGATAAAAATCTCAGCTTATGCCAACTCATCACCAGTCAATGAGTCAATGTATCAAAAATTGGTAGATAGTTTTATTTATCTTACTACTTGATTAGATCTATGTTTTGCAATAAATTGTCTTTCTCAATTCAGTTCTAATCCTTAATAGGTACATTGAAAAGTTGCAATATGAGTTATTTGATATGTCAAGGGACTTTAACTTTGGCATTCTATATCAAAGATATTTTGACTTCATGCTAGCAGGATACACTGATTCAAATCAGGTCAAACAAATTGATATGAGAAGTCAACAACGGGTTATGTGTTCACTTTTGGTTTAGGGGTAATTTCATGTCATAGAACATATAGCTTTTGTATCCTCCCTTAAAGCATAATATAATGTAGTCCTCATTACAAGTTGTGAGGCAATATGATCATAAAGGATATCAGTTGATATTCAAATTGAGTGAACAACAACTTCAATTTTGGTGATACTTATATTGCTCTTAAGATGGTGAAAAACCCAGTCTATCATGCTAGAGAAAAGCATATTGGATTTTATCACCATTACATCGGATAGTTGGTTGATAGTAAATACATTTGTCCTTATTATTGTCCTAAAATGGAACAAATGTTGGACATAATGATAAAACCACTTGGCAATAAGTATGTCAAGGTTGGAGATAAACTTAGAATTGTATTTGGTTTAGTCATCAAAGGGGGTAGTAGATTAATAAGAGAAAGAGGGGTATTAGACTAATAAGATAAGGGACTCGATAATGGCACTAATAAATTCTTGTTGCGTCCAAGATATTAGGTTGTAGTTGCTATATACTTGAAATCTTAGAATAATACCTTGTTAGAGGTTAAATTTGGCTCTATATTGAAGCTAATACATTGTAATTGGTGAGTTGTTTAATACAATTGAGGTGTTGTTTAATATCATATTAATGAAACAAACAAATTTGTGACTATCCGTGCATATAATCCTCTCATTGCAACATTGACAATATCCTATGAATAACCTCATAATTATGACATTAATAATTCAGTGACTATTAGTTGTTAATATGTTAAACACGATGAAATTTTAGTCATTGTATATGAATTACCAACACAACAAACTTCACACAACGAAATCAAATACTTATGTAAGAAAACAAATGTGCCAACACACATGGTCACACCATCACTCTCTCTATTGAATCCATATTTTAAAATTCATTTTTTAGTTAGTTTCATTATGTCTTGTTAGGTTCCTCCTCTCCCTGCCACTTCTTATTATGATGTGAGGGATGCTTAAAATTATATCTTTGTTTACAGGTCATACCACTTCTTTCATAAATTAGTTCTCCAAATTACTAGAAGATCTTCCCTTTCACCTCTGCAAAATCCCTCTAGAAGCCCTTCCAAATTTTTCAATTTTATGAATGTCTTTTCCATACATGCATCCATCTATTTGATGCATCAAGCATATGTGCCAACAATCATAAATGCATAATAACCATATGCATGATTACATAGTTTATGTATACACATTCCCTCTATGCATCTTCACATTGAGTGAAATATACTAGAATTCAAACTCATGTGTTTTACCAATACAAGTTGGAGGATTCAACCAATGCCACGAGACATCATCCAATCACCTCCCCATTACTTGTTCAACCATTTGGACAAATTCCTCTTCATCCCGAACACAACACCACGAATATGCTCCTTTAATGATATTTAGTATTGGAAAAAAGGTTATAGTCCAAGACATCAATTTCAAGCAGGGAGACCATTAGATGCTTGTTCTATAGCCTTTTCCAATTCCAACACACTATGGTTGTACACATGACTATCTCACATGACATTCAATTTCACATGGTATACAAATTTATATTATGAGTATTCACTCTAGTTGTTACCTCTTAACCATCTTGATCATGACATACTAACATATGCATGCAATAAAAAGATTCAATCTCTACTTGTCCAAAATTTTATTCTTTTTCCATACTCTTACCTAGGTATCAATTCACATAAATGCAATCAAATACCATCATAGATATATCAATTAAGAAATCAAAACATAATTAAATTAATCATAACCCAATTCCTTTCATGTCACATGCTATATTGGCATGACTAATTCATATTTGTATTCCTTATAATATTCTACTCATCATTATGTTCCAAAGATTTAGATATATGTGTATTGAAATATTTAGAAAAAGTTTTCTTATTATATAAGGAGTTATTGTGTAATCCATTTCCCTTTTTATTTTACAATTATACTTTAATTTCACATTTCATATATTTATATATATTTAATGTAAACTTTATAATAAAATAGACTCCTTTTATTAATAAAAAAACATATTACCTAACAACATATATATAATTTGGGCAATTGTATATATGTCTTTTTGAATTTATTTGGACAGTTTGTCAATTTTATATATTTATCAATTGTATATATATATGCTTCTTTAGGTTATTTGGAAAGTTGGTCAATTGCATATATGTCTTCTTAAATTCTACATGTTATATTTCGACCAAATTTCCTCCTACTCCAAAATCGTCTACATTTTTGTAACCTTGAGTAGTCCATAGGATCAAATGTTAATGTTGAGTTTATATATATTTTATAAATTTATTTATTCTATTCCTTAAAAATAAATTGATATATTTTTAAATTAATATAATTATAAATATCTAATATCAATATAATACATTTATTTAAAAATACTAATTTTGGTAATTCAATACTATAATCTCTATATAAATTATATATAAACTAAATCATCTAGTTAGTGTTCGTTGAATTTGACGACTTTAAGTTCAATAATTATTTAAAATTTTGAAAATAAAAGTTAGTTGAATTTGAAGACTTTAAGTTCAATAATTATTTAAAATTTTGAAAATAAAAGTGGATATTAGATCTAATGTATTAAAATTTTGAAAATTATAATATTATTTTTTTATAATTATAATTTTATATATATATATATAATATTAGAGAAATTGTCGGCCTGGAGTATGCCGTAAAACTGCTTCTGCTTGGCTAAGAGCTCGTCTTCCTCGGACGTAAGGAAACAGGTTAACGGCCCAAGACCCAGAGGCATCTGGCAGGAGTGATGAGCCTGCTCCCTTACGGACCACCAGCGGGTTATTTCAGGTGGCGTGGTTTTCCTATCTAACTATGATGAGTCAAACCGACATTCGCGGATAGCAGCCAGAGATGGCTGTCCTCACTGTTGGTTTTGACACCTGAGTTGATAGGGTTTTCCACCTAGGTGAAAAAAAAAAAATATTAGAGAAATTGTTGCGCATGAGCGCACAACTCAGGTGGTCGGGGCGGAGGACTTTCCCGCTCCCCACCCGTGATCAATTCCCATTGTTTGTCGCGTTGCATGGTAGCATATGTGTTGACATTGAGCATCTGTATATATGTAACTATGTGATTGATCCGGCATCTGTATATAATGTAAAATATTGTACTCTGGGCTAATATAAGCTTCTTAAGGGGACTCGCCCCCCCACCCCATTTAAAATATTAGAGAAATTGTTGTAACTCTTTTATATATAATGTTAAAAATTGTTTCTTGGATTTGGGTGTTTTGATTGAGAAAGAGGGTAATTAACATTCCCATGCTAGATCATTTCTGGGTATTAATGATGGGAGGATGGCGAAGTAGCCCACTTACCATCCATGCCTGTCATCATCTCTGGTCATGTTGGGACGCCTAGATGCCAATGCACCTATATTCAATGCGGCATTGGAAGGTGATTCAGTGGTCATTTTTACAGGAGGACTTGCATTTGGTCATTTATAGGGTTGTGAGGTTGAGGGGATATAGAGAAAGACACTCTTGCTTGATTGTCATGGTTTATGAAAGGGATTGGCCCAGGCGAGGAGACAGAGGAAGAGGTTGTCTGCCTTAGGCCTCTTAGCATGGTTCTGATGTAGATAGATATGATGAGGATCTCCCATTTCAAATTAGAGAGATGGTGGCCAAGATGGAAGCTGATGAAATTGGCAATATAGGCGACAGTCAATGGGCATTGTGAAAATTGTTGGGAAGGCACCTGAGAGATCAAGAAGTTGTTTTACAAGTTTTTGAGTATTGTATCACGGGCCTTGATTTCCACCATGTTTAGGTAAGGTTTGCCCTTGGTGTCCTAGCTAGAGTATTGGGAATCCAAATCCCCCCTCCCCCATAGCCTCCTACGAATTCCAATTCTCTGAATAGTTGAGGCTCTCCCTCTCTGAATCCCCCAAACTCACCACTTCATGGCCCCCAACCTCCCAATAAGGGGATGTTAGAGCCAGTAAAATGGGTGGAAAGACACTCTAAGAAATCGGTTCTATCGAACAATGTAGGGAAGGAGTCTGCCACTACTAGTTAGGAAGTTGATGATGTGAAACTGAGGGAAGAGACTTCGCAACTGACTACTGATACCGCCTCTGGCTACAGAGGAATGGTATTTGAATGGGAAAGACCTCCCTGACTGATGGAAGTTCAGGACAACCCCTTTTGTTAGCTTCTGACATGCTCAAGAGAACCTCTAGGAACCAAGAAAGAAACCACCGGCCTACTTTGGACTTTTTGCATGTTCTCTTTGTTTTAGTTGTAAAATTTTGGCCACAAGACACTCAAGGAGACCATCTAGTTTCCCACTCATGGGTGGATGGTCCTCCCTTGCATTGGTTTTGTGCAAGTTTTAATTTTTTCAAATATCTATTTTTTATACATGTTAATGTTGGACAAGGTCCGCAGACATAATGTAAACTCTGTAATTTCCAATAATATAATGCATCTTAGCTTACAAAAAAAACGTTAAAAATTGTTGTAATTCATTTTTATATATAATGTGAAGATATAGATGTGTTTTTAGATTATATGTATGTGTGTGTTTTTCTTTTATATATTATTGAAATATTATATTTTTATTATTGTTTATATATATATATAATGTGATCAAAGTAATGTGAAATTTGTGAAAATTGAGTGATCCAATGTTCAAATCCCCTTTTTTTTGTGTATAGTTTACGGAGAGAAAGACATGTCATAAGCCCTTAGAAATTTATTAACAATTACATATTAGACGAGCTACTATATATATAATATATGATAATAAAATTTAAAAATTAAAATATTTTTTTAATTTACATATTTTTCTTTTATATATTTTATTAAAATATTACACTTCTATAAATTTATATAATTTGAATATATATATAAACAAAAAAATATATATACTATTACCTATAATATATAATATAAAAATATGTTTTTAAGAAAATTATATATATATATATATATAAATATAATACATAATTTTCATATGCTATATAAAAATATATTCCAATAAATAGTAGGTACCGAATATATACATATTAGGTATACGTATTTTTAATAATAATATATTATAATAAATATTAAACATGGAAATATATAAAAATATTAAGATATATTTGGTTTTAATAAATAATATTGATCATAACATATATATCTATATTCCTATAGAATTCTAGAATATATCATATAATATATTTTAATAAAAAATAGGCATAAAAATATATGAAAACTACACATATTTATTTTTAATTTAATATCTATCTATATATATATCAAAACTGCTTCTGCTTGGCTAAGAGCTCGTCTTCCTCGGACGTAAGGAAACAGGTTAACGGCCCAAGACCCAGAGGCATCTGGCAGGAGTGAGAGCCTGCTCCCGATTACGGACCACCAGCAGGGTTATGCCAGGTGGCGTGGTTTTCCTATTTAACAGTGATGAGTCAAACCCAGCATTCGCGGATAGCAGCCAGAGATGGCTGTCCTCACTGTTGGTTTGACACCTGAGTTGATAGGTTTTACCACCTTCGGAAAAAAAAAAAAATATCAAACGAATAATACTCTTAAATATATATATATATATATATATTTATTTTAATAAATAATATATATATATATTATGGTCCTTGGTCTAATGTATTATTTATTAATTTGATTAGTTATTTTGTCAAATGTTTATTAAATATTAAATTAATACTATAATGAATAGTTTTTAATATGTTATTATACTTTAATAAGTATTAAATCTTGATAATTAGCTTTTTTATTTGACTAGCGTTAAAAAGAAATTGAACATTGTTAAGATAAAAATTAATTCTCATGAGCTTTAAAGTGAAATTGGCGTTGATCAATTCCCAAACACTTTGGGTAGAAAAAGTTTGTCATCTTTGTGATAATAAGAGGGTTGAATATGAAAAGCACTTTCTCTTGGACTGCTCTGCTCTTACATCCATTCTAATTTTCAGAATATTTGCCACACTACCAACCTTCTTGACATGCTAAGTCAACGACACTATGGCAAGCTAAGAATGTTTCTCTCCCTTATTTTTTATCATAAAAATAAAATATTAAAGAATCTCAGTCAATATCTTAATTTATTATCCTCGGTGGAGGTGATGAACGATGGGACAAATGATCTCCAAGGGGCATTAAAGCCTCTACCACACAACGATTGAATGAGGCATGTTGAAGAAACTAGTTTGGGCGTGGTGGATGAGAAGGTTTGCAAACAAGGTGAGGTTATTTAGATAGTTTGGATTGCAGTCAGTTGTGACAGTTGGTCTTAGGGAATGGGCAGAGCGCTGCTGGTGGGGATTTCCATTCTTGGTGCGCAAAGTGTTTGTTTTCTCCATCCACACCCTAAATTCTATTCTACAAGGGAAATGGTGTACGATAATGCAAAAGGTATTTGGTTCAAGTTGGTCATCGAATTGGTGTTGGGATTTAGCATTTGGGATCCGAGTCCATGTGGAATAGTCTTGGACATGGGCGAAATTCTGGAGAGGGGGAGTGGGCTACACCTTGGTGGCAATGCTACTTCAACGTTGGTAGTTGAGGCTTCCTCTCCTTCCTAGGCTCATGTATTGCTTTCTTACTTTTCGTGTGTTTATGTCTCGTATTTGTTGGGTTGTGTCTCTATAGTGAAGTACAGTGTTTGGTTTGGATTAGCGGGGGAGCATTATGTGGTCTCTTGCCTACCATTTTTGGCTCAAGACCTTATGTGCTTTAGTCCTTTGTTTGTGGTTGCCTATAGGGGTGACGAGTCAGTAATGTTGGAGGGCTCGAGTCTTTAGTTTTAGGGGTTTGGCCAGGGAGCCTTGCTTTGAAGGAGGGGGTCTAGAGCAATTCAAGCTGGTGGTTCTACGAGTGGCAGGTAAGCTCTAGAGTGAGGGGATGTGGGCTCGACTCAGCTGGGTGGTTGAGTAGTGGTCGACCTCTTTTTGGTGGTAATATTAGAAACTAGTTATCCTTGGGTGAAGTTGCCTTAGCAGTCGTCGTGAAGTACTAGTTATTCTAGAAGTTATGTTCTCATGATTGTGGTGTTTCGAGGTCGAGTCTTTGGAGAGAGTCGTATGAAGATACTATTCGTAGTGTCATGCAACATCAGCGAGGAAGAACTAGGAGAAGATTTGGCCCTCGCAGTCAAGGAATAACTCATCATGTGGAGTAGCGAGACTGAGGAAGAGTTGGAACAATTGTGCGCTCACTCACCAGGGAGGGTGGCCTTACCCCCACCTTTTGACTCCTTAGAAACGCAGATAAACTAGGTTACAACAATTGTGGAGCAGTTGGCCCATGACCGCCATAACGATCGAAATGAGGTCATAGCTTTCATGAATGGCTTTCAACTCAATCAATGACATATGTTGGACCACTTGGTTTCCCTTCATCGAGGGAAGCAAAGGCTTCACGAAAGGCTGGAATGACTTGAAGGAAAAATGGCACAAACGAAATCCCATGTACATGAGGTATTTCGTCAATAGCATGGCAACAGTCTAGAGGACTAGGTTCTAAAGAATATAGAGGAATGAGAATGACAGTTGGGTGTATATTGATACTTAGGTGCTTTTGGTTATTATGGGCAACCTGTGTTTGGTCTTACGTTGTTTTATTACTTTTGTCTTGATTGTATATTAAAACTTGAAGATTTGAACAAATTGCAAGTGAAATTTTTATATGTGTTTTGGGTAATGGATCAAGTTACTAAACACATAAACAAGTGATTTTTAAACACAATTAACAGCCAAAACAGAGACAAAATACCATATCATAAACACATAACAACAAACATGATAAAGGAGTTCACCCCTCTCCTGGGCTACATCTCCTAGTCCAGCTTCCAATGCAGGGCCTCTTTCATTAAGTGCTCAAAATTATGTTTTCATGGCTTTAAAATGCTCAAAATGCAAAAAAAATGTCTCCAATGGATCCAGAACTATCAAAAACCCCCATCTAGGTTCTTTCTGCACCTCATTTGGCCAAAAATTAAGAAAGTTATGCATGTTACAAGTTTTTTCAATTTCCATAGCTAACCATCCTACAATTCGACCCAAATCTGGCTTGAGCACCCCAAACCTGGAACTGACATGCAAACCTGGCCTACAATCTCGCCAGACGGGTGAAATTTTTGGACATTTAACTTGTCCACTAATGCCCAGTTTCCGAAATTTGAGGTCATATGGGGCCACGTGCCTAGGGGCCAGGGCTAACTGCCCACCCTCGCCGGTCAGGCCTCCAATTAACTGCCATAGGTCACTTTGGCCAGCGGAACCCGGGGATGGTGCTAAAAATCCACATTGAGGGCTACATTCTGGGAACACTCCTTTTTGCTGGTGGTGAGGTCGTATTGTGGCCATACGGCTCGAGGCTCACGCCCTCTGCTCTCTGTGCTCCTAGTTATATGGCAGGTCATGTGACCTCGGTTGGCCCCTTAGGACCAAACCCTATCCAATTATCCACCCACCACAGTTCTCCGCTTGTGCTTGGTGTCATGGGTTGTGACCACAAGGTTGGAGCTAAGACTTGGCCCACGGTCCCACACCATGGTTATGAATTTACTCCACTTTAAACCTAAGTTGGAACCTTAGTTTATTAAGTAACACATGTGTGGTATGTTGGTTGAGACTCTTGGTGCTTGGGCAGAGGTCTTGAGTTTGATTCCCATGGGTGCCCTTGGCCCCTCACACAAATTTTTGACCTATCATTGGAGGCCATGTGGCAGCCTCCAATTGGCCCACGTGGCTCTCCCCCATTAGCCCAAATATTACACAATCATCCCACCATATAATAAAAAAAAATTATGAGCCAATTAATTTGAGACATATGGTGAAAACCCATTGACCAATAAAAATACAATCACCTTGCCAAGTCACATGCCTAGTCAGCGTACGGACTGCTGACTAGGCATACCTATAACCCAATTACAAAATATTTAGTTGTTTGGCAATTCGATCAGAACGCGATATCGGGAGCATACAATATCAATTTTGAGTGAAACGAGTTGTGTTGGATTCAGGTCGTCGAGATCTACACACTGGTATAGGTTTCAAGCATTTTTTAACACTTTGAATTTTGAGCACTAAATTGATCCCTTGGATCACTCCTCCCCATTGGAAGCTTTTGGACCTCCAAAAGACTACTTTCAGTCAACAAATAGATGAGGGTATAGTTCCCTCACCCTTCCCTTCTCAATCCATTTGGCTTTGCTTGAATTTGTACCTTGGAACCCCATATGAAGGTGCTTCTCGTTCCTTCTTCTTGAAGTTTCTGTTTCTCTGTCAAGGATAGAATCTTGCTGCAATTCTTCAAGATGTTTAGA
This sequence comes from Pinus tabuliformis, assembly GCA_031772625.1. Lineage (NCBI taxonomy): Eukaryota > Viridiplantae > Streptophyta > Pinopsida > Pinales > Pinaceae > Pinus > Pinus tabuliformis. Next base: position 993,885,989 of record CM062807.1, on the reverse strand, counting down.
AGAGAAAACTTATGTTAAATAAATATGAAAATTCTCTCCTCGATCTTCAATCAAAGAAGACTTATTCAATTTCAAGTTCACTTCACCTTGAACATTGTAGTCATAACGATGCTTAGCATGTCTAGCCTTGCACTTGGCTTGACTCTTCACCCAATGTGATCGCCATTGCCATGCACCATTCTTCCTCAAAGCCAAAACATTATGAAACCCACAAGAATATATTTTAGAACCAATGTCCTCTTTGTCAAATAGATTTTTCATCTTCTTTTTTACTATGCATTCTTTAACAATGGCATCTTGTTCATACCAATGTTCAACAATGATGCATCATGTTGCAAATGATCTTCTTGTTGTTTTCCTCTTTTAGGAAGCAACATGTTAGACTCTTGAAACATCTTATCACATGGATTAGAAACCACAATGAAATCATATTTCAAAATTGATTCATATCCTTGAAAGGCTTTAGATTCCTCAGCATCATTGTGTGTAATTATCAATAATGTAAAATGCTGACTAGCATTTACAAACCTCTTCATTTGTCTAGCATTCACAAGAGATAAATTCAACTTCTTGCGATGTTCTCTAACAATTTACTCAATCCCATATTTAAACAAGTGATACTTGTTCTCATGGAAACGAAAGATTTTGTCCCTGTCATATAAGTATGGACTTCCCAAAACAATCCCACGAATGTCAAGTGGTACCACATCAAGTTCTACCTCATCAATAAAATTTGCAGTGATGGAAAATCTAAGTACGCATTTTCTTGTCACTTGCAACTTGGCATTGTCACATACCCAACCCAAAGAATAAGGTTTAGGCTGAGGAATGGTTTCCAAATTTAGTTTCTTGACAATGTCTTCTGAAATGAGGTTTGCTTGTGAACCACTATCAAACAAAGTGTCTACCTTGTTATGTTTTGTGATGATTCTAATATTAAACAACTCTATTCTTTCTATTTCATTTTGAGTTTCAATGGATTTTCTAGAAGAACTAGTACTTGCAATTGAACCTTACCTTCCAATCCCATGGCTATAGTTTTTGTTTCATTTCCAAAATCAGATCATAGTTCTTATTGTGTAGTTGCAACAATCTTTTCTTTCTCCTTGTTATTAAACTTTTTGGGTCTCATCTCAAGATGAAGTTTCCAACAGTGGTCTTCATCATGGCCTTCTTTAGAACAATGTTTACATGTGAGTTTTTCTCCTTCTTTCTTGACTGAAGCATTCTTTTTATCCTTTCCTTTAAACTTCCCTTTTCCTTTTCCTCCAGGCTTGAATGATTTCTAACTAGTTTCTTCAGAAACATTCTTCCGTCTTGCTTCTAAATGAGTTTCATGTACACAAACTTCATCTAGTTTTGTAGGGTTAAACATGAGAATAGTGTGTCTCAAGTAACTATGTAATCCTCCAATGTATTTGAGAAAAGTATCTTGAGAGGACAAATCTATACCCAAAATCAAAGTCCTTTTCCTAAATTCTTGAGTATAGCTTTGCACATTTTCCCCCTTAGCTTGCCTAAAGTTTTGTCAATCCATGATAGTTTTTTGCATGTATGCTAATGGACAGAACTGCCTTCTTATTGCAACAACAAAATCATTCCAAGAGGATAAAACCTTACCATGTTTCTTCGTGTCCTCTTGAGTTTTGCATTCCCACTAAATAAGTGTTGCATCTTCCAATCTAAGAGAAGCAAAGATAAATTTTGGTCTCATCATTCTTGATTCTTTGTATCCTGCAATACACTTCAATATGACGAATCTAGTTATCTAATTTCTCAACATCTACCTCTCCATCATACATAGGCAATTCAAACTTTATATCAAGCTTAAGCAACAGAGTTTTACCATGACCCTTTGGAGAATTTGGAGGTGTTTGTGAAAGGGTAAAAGAAGTAGAATATGAGAATGAAGATGAGGATGAGGATGAGGATGGAGGTGAAGGAGGTGGTTTGTCACCATTCCCTACATTCCATTTTGGAGGCTTGCCTCCTTTTCCTCCATCTCCTTTTGGAGGTTTTTAGCTCTCTCCATACAACCTTGAATTCCTCTCTTCATAAAGAACCTTTACCATCTTAGACATCTCAAAGAAAGCTTTTCTAAAAGTTATTTTGTCTTTAGACATCCCATCAGGACCTTCTTCATGCACCATAACTATTGAAGCTTGAGGTGTGAGTGTTCTCCTTGAAATAATTTGAGATCTTGACTCCATAAGTTCTCCTTCTCCTCTTTTAAGCTTCAACCTTGTAATGATCCCAAAAAATCTTTTCCTTGTGATGCATTAAAGAATTACATATTAAGCTTGCATTTAACCTCGAAATTACAAGTGCATAAATAAGAGGAAGGGAAGAATAACAAGTCACGCATAGAAGACACAAGATTGATATCGGAGTTCGTCCAGGAGGGACTACGTCTCCGGGCCCTGGTTGAATTAGTGGGGAGGCCCTGTTTTCATTAGGTAGCAAAATAATGAAAGTACATCAAAAGTAAAAAATGATGACCTTATACCACCAAAATTGAAGAAGCTCGAAAATTGCAAATCTCTAATGGAGAAACAGATAGCACCGTTGAGTTCGTGGCGTCGAGAAATGCTGAAACCATATAAAATTTGTCGAAAACTGACAAAGTGAAAATCTAGTCCCCCTAGAGAAATTGCTCAGATCATGGTTCTGACCCCCTCTCTGCACTGCTCATGGTTCCACCTGCATAGAAATGTGTGCCCGAACCTGGCCTCCTCCTCCTCCTCCTGGGTGCACAGTGCAAATAGGTTGATATGTAGTTCGGTGGGCGGATAAACCAAGGAGATGGTTGGGCGCATTGGTTAAAATTAAAAGTAGTTGAGGAGGGGTCGGGGGATCAAAACCCGCCCCTCCCGAATTAACATAACACATATTTTTTTGTTTTAATTTTTTGGTAGCATTTCCACCATTTTGGTGGCCTGCGCCCCCAACTTTGCTAACAACTGCGTATAAGGTGTGTGGAGGGTTATTAATGGAGGTGGGTCCCGCTCCCGGTGGCCCGCTTCCCCCCAAATCCATCGGCCCTTTTGTATTTATGGTGGGGTGGAGGGGCGGCGAGGTTGACAGCCCGCGCCCCCCACCATATATAATGTAATGTCGTTGTGTGGCTTCGGGGGTGGCGGGGTCATGGCCGCCCACCCCAAATTAAATTGACCTTCGGTTATGGTGGTTGAGGGAGGCCTGGCGGGGGTCATGGCCCATCGGCCCATAATTAAAATTTTGTTTTTATACGTTGGTTTTTGGGGGGTGTCGGGGTTGGTGGCCCGCCACCCCAAAAATATATATATATTTTTTGTTTTTTTAAATTAAATCCATAGCCATTTTGAAAATTCGGAAAATTGATCGAAGGAGTCAATTTAAGTAGGCCACAAATTCGCCCGAAATCTAGCCTAGGTTGGCCGGAATCCAGTGGCCACATTTTGTCCAAATTGTTGCCTCCTTAAGCATGCGCAGTCACCCAAGTCAACCCTCAACTTTGACTACTCCTAAACTTTCGCATACGGACTTGGTTTGAGGAACCGTTCACACCACCATGATCACGACGACAAGATCTTCAACATGAACCTAGTTCGAGTACAATCCAAACACTTTCATTTTTGACCCTTTCTGAGTCCTCTAGGACTTCTGCCTGTGTCTGGAGCCACCTGGATCAATCCTCCCCACTGAGGAGCTTTTGGTCCTCCAAAAGCATTTACACTTAGCACACTATTTGTGTCCTTTTCAATCCACACTTTCAATCACCTGCACGCAAAACTAGTACATCTTTTGCAATCATGCACACCACACATGACTCAACAACCCTTCCTTGCCAAGAGTTTATAGCACACACTCATTGGCCAAGGATTACATAAAAAGTAATCAATACCTCAACTACTAATAAGGAAAGGCCAAAATATCATCGTTGTGTTTTGAAGTGATGGGAAACACACCATCACTTTTACATTTACTTGCAACATATGATTTACAATGGTGGCCATAACAAGCTACTACCTCTAAAAAAACCAACTTAATAAAGCGGACCACCGTGAATGGGGTGGATTCATTTGTTGAACATGTTCACCTTTCGGCTCCTCTAGCGATGTTTCCAAAGCATGGAGCATCGGACACGTGGTTTGTTGGTGTCCCTCTTTGTTGCAATGACTACAACGATTCTTTTTCCTCCAAACTTTCGGGGCTACCTTGGGGTGCTTTCCCCTGGTGTTCCTCTAATAAGTGTTCATGGGGCCCTCACTATCACTGGACTGTGAGGAAGGAATTTCATCGTCTGTCGTTGGCTGGTTACTAGCTGTATTGGAGCTTTCTCCCATTTCCTTTCTGGTGTATCCGAGTCCTGCACGATGCAGCAATTCCTCGACTTCGATGGGGTTTATGATGCCTTGGCCTTTGATGTCGAGGCCCTTTCCCTAATACCCCATCTTCTTCAATAGTTTGGATCCAATCCTTGTAGTATGTTTTTCAAAAGCAGCGAATTCATCATCATGAAAATCATATGAAATCAGAGAATCGTTTTTTACCTCCAGATAGCGATGCTGCAGCTTTTCCAAGGCCTCATCCTTGGCTTGCAACTAGCGTAGTAATCTTTGTTTTTCTTCCCTTGCCTCCTGTAGAAGCCTCCTTAGCTCAACATTCTCTGCTTGGATGTGGTGGTTGATCTCCTCAAGTTCTTGGAGTCTTGCTGCGGGGAGTGCCCTTTTCGTTATGTCTGTTGAAATCCTTGATTCATTGTTGGAATCAGACCCCAAATCTATGGGTCCTCCTGCCGCGATCCCAAGGGCTGCAAACATCATTTCATCGCCGGAATCGGACCCCAAGTCAATGGGCCTACCTCGTGCCAATCCCACAGCTATGACCTTCTCATCTTCCTCTCACTTGGAATCTTGGTTTTGCTACACGGTGGTGACGACCTTTTTCTTCCCCTTTCTGTCATTCCTTTCAGGTCTCAGCTCAGGGTGCAGCTTCCAACAATTTTCTTCGCCATGCCCCTCTTTCTCACAATGTGTACAAGAGGGATTTGCTCCCCTTCTCTTGGCTACTGTGGTTCTCTTTGGGTGGTCATCTCATTCATGTGTTCCCCTATTTTCTAGATGAATGGCCTTTACACTAGCCGAGTCAATGGTAGTAGGTTCAAACATTAACAACGAATGTCTAATGTAACTATGTAATGATCCAATATACTTAGTTACCACTTTAGGTGAATCTAATGATATGCCCAAGTTTAGTGCTTGTTTTCTAAATTCCTCTGTAAAGCTTTGCACGTTTTGCCCCTTGCCTTGCCTTAGGTACTGCCACGCCATTAAGGCTTTTTGCTTATATCCCAAGGGGTAGAATTGATCTTTTAATGGAGAAATAAAACTTGGTGTTAGGTCCCTATACTACTAGTGTAACTCCTTATTGTTATTAGTACAACCCCCTTAGTATATTGTTGTGCCTATGTAGTCCCCATATTGTTATTATTGTGCCCCATAGAAGCCCACTATTGTTATTATTGTGCCCTTACATTATTATTGTTATGTCGGCTCTGATTATATTATGAACCCTTAGACTCCTATATATAGAAAGGAGGTCTTGTCATTTGTATCATCCAAGAATTGTTCATTTGTGTAATGTAAAGGAGGTTTACCCCTCGAAGAGGCTGAATTCTAAGGCGTTGATCTATCTTTTCTATCCTTTTGTGAGTTGGTTTCATAACATTTGGTATCAGAGCTTTGGATTCTAGGGTTTCGCTGCTCCAAACAGGTCATCGTGGAATTTTCGCTATAACTTTTTTTCTGCGATGTTTCAGACTCTACAAAAAAAACCCATTTGAGGCAAAATCGTTCTGAACTTCGGGTCCGAGTTTCAGAGCTTTTCTCACTACATTTACGGAGATATGATCTGAGGAAGTTAGGGTTTTTGCAGACTCTCGAATTACATTCCAAAAATGTGACCTGGGAAAATCATCATAACTATCTCTCTGAGCATCAAATTGAAATTTCATAAGAAGTTATAGAAAGAGGACAGACTTTAGTTTCCTGTGTATATTTTTTAGATCCGAAGGTCAAAACAGTGACATGTGGCACTTCATACAGTGCGCTCTTCTAAAAAGGTATATAATCAAGTCATCTTGGGAGATTGTGCATAACTCTTTCTTGGAGAATCCAATTTTGATCAGACTGGTGGCATTAGAAAGAGGACGTAGAGGGCTACTGCAGGTCGCGATTTTTGTGAGATGGTTTCATAACACTTGGCCACAAAGAAAGAATATTACCCATCCTCTTATCGCTTCGCAATTTTCTCTCCCACCAGACGAGAGTGGTGTCGTTCAGCCAAAGGGAGGCCAACTAGATTTTTGCCTCGTCCTCCTCGATCCGCTGAACCCTGCAGTAAACTTCAATTTGCCTAATCCAGTTGTTCAGTTTCTCTGCATTACTTTCACCGTTAAACATAGGGAGATCAAATTTTACATTTAACTTAAAGAAAGGATTTTTAGATGTGTTTCCTGTATTCCTATGATCATGGTGAGAAGAAGAGGAAGAAGAACTTTCACTTGCTGGCGGAGAAGGAGGTGGATCTCCTCCATCATCTCCGTGCACTGAACCTTGTCCTTCTGGAGCTTTTCCCCCGCACTCTCAAGTTTTTCAAGTCTTGAGAACATCTTCTCAACACGATTTGCCATCGTGTAGAAAGTCTTGCGGAAGTTTACCTCCTCTTCATATCGAACATCGTCCTCCTCACCCATGTTTCTCCTTCGACGCGCACATCCCGCTTTGGGATCAAAAGACTTTAATTCACCTTCACCTCTTCGCAACTTGTTTCTGGTTAGCATGCAAACATGCAATTTGCATCCACAAAGTCCTGCTCTGATACCACTTGATCCCAAAAAATCTTTTCCTTGTGATGCATTAAAGAATTACATATTAAGCTTGCATTTAACCATGAAATTACAAGTGCATAAAGAAGAGGAAGAGAAGAATAACAAGTCACGCATAGAAGACACAAGATTGATATCGGAGTTCGTCCAGGAGGGACTACGTCTCCGGGCCCTGCTCGAATTAGTGGGGAGGCCCTGTTTTCATTAGATGGAAAAATAATGAAAGTACATCAAAAGTCAAAATGATGACCTTATACCTCCAAAATTGAAGAAGCCTGAAAATTGCAGATCTTTGATGGAGAAACGAATAGCACTATTGAGTTCGTGGCGTCGAGAAATGCTGAAACCATATAAAATTTGTCGAAAACTGACAAAGTGAAAATCTGCCCCCCTGGAGAAATTGCTCAAATCATGGTTCCAGCCCCCTCTCTGCACTGCTCATGGTTCCACCTACATAGAAATGCGTGCCCACTCCTAGCCTCCTCCTCCTCCTCCTGAGCGCACTATGCAAATAGGTTGATAAGTAGTTCGGTGGGCAGATAAACCAAGGAGATGGTTAGGCACATTGGTTAAAATTAAAAGTAGTTGAGGAGGGGTCGGGGGATCAAAACCTGCCCCTCCCGAATTAACATAACACATTTTTTGTTTTAATTTTTTGGCAGCGGTTCCACCATTTTGGTGGCCCGCGCCCCCAACTCTGCTGGCAGCTCCGTATAAGGTGCATGGAGGGTTATTAATGGAGGTGGGTCTCGCTCCCAATGGCCTGCTTCCCCCCAAATCTGCCGGCCCTTTTGTATTAATGGTGAGGTGGAGGGGCGGCGGGGTTGACAGCCCGCAGCCCCCACCATATATAATGTAATGTCGTTGTGTGGCTCCGGGGGTGGCGGGGTCATGGCCACCCACCCCAAATTAAATTGACTTTCGATTATGGTGGTTGAGAGAGGGCCAGCGAGGGTCATGGCTTGTTGGCCCATAATTAAAATTTTGTTTTTATACGTTAGTTGTTGGGGGGGTGGCAGGGTTGGTGGCCCGCCACCCCAAAAATATATATATATTTAATTAAATCCATGGTCATTTTGAAAATTCGGAAAATTGACCGAAGGAGTCAATTTAAGTAGGCCACAAATTCACCCAGAATCTGGCCCAGGTTGGTCGAAATCTGGTGGCTGGATTTTGTCCAAATTGCTGCCTCCTTAAGCCTGCCCAGTCACCCAAGTCAACCCTGAACTTTGACTGCTCCTAACTTTCGCATACGGACTCAGTTTGATGAACCGTTCACACCATCGTGATCACAACGACGATATCTTCAACATGAACCTAGTTCGAGCACAATCTAAACACTTTGATTTTTGACCATTTCTGAGTCCTCTGGGACTTCTGCCTGTCTCTGGAGCCACTTGGATCATGTAAGCATCAGAAAAACACTTGAAAACAAAATCAAACCTTCACAATAACCTGATGCTCTAATACAAAAATGATTTGTATATTAAAACTTGAAGATTTGAACAAATCGCAAGTGAAAATTTTATATGTCTTTTGGGTAATGGATCAAGTTACTAAACACATAAACAAGTGATTTTTAAACAAACTTAACAACCAAAACAGAGACAAAATACCATATCAAACTTGATCTGATTAAGAAATTTAGTTTGATGTGCTAAAATTCCCTTTCATATTATATTAAATATGCTTCAGGATTTGTGAGCTTGTTTGAAATTTAAAACATGGGTTTTTGAGTGTTTTTATGTAATTTTTATGTGCAAATTAACATAAACAAATGATTGAACAACAACAAGTGACAGACATAAACATCACCATAAACAGTATCACAGTAGCACATGATGAAGGAGTTCACCCCTCTTGGGCTATGTCTCCTTGGTCCAGCTTCCATTTGCTTGGTCCTCTCTATTATGCTCAAAAATGTGAATACATCAGTTTACAATTATCAGAATGCTCTAAAACGTGTTCCAATGGCTCCAGAATGCCCAAAAATGTCTATGCAATCTCTTTCTGCTCCTGATTTGGTCAAAAACTGAAGAAGTTGTGGTCTTCTCCAATCTTCTGCTATTCGCACCACAAATTCCCCAAAATCTGGCATCATCCTACAATTTCACTCGCAAAGCACGTTAACAGAGTGACAATTTTGTCGAAAACCAGGAGAAATTGTCAGAGAGTTAAAATGCCCGCTAATGCCTATGAACCAAAAATTGAGGCCACGTGCCTGGGGCTAAGGCCAACGACCCGCCGGCCTAGCCCCCACTCCTCCGCCGCGGTGGACACATGAGCATTTATGTAACCGCGGGCTGGCCCTCTCCCCTAAGTTGCGCGCCAACAATCTTTAAATAAAACGTGTCATCTTATGTAGTTAAGAACCACGGCACATGGAGTGTTGGTAAAGCCTTTGTATTAGTGTTGGGAGGTCGTGAGTTTGACCCCCGCTGCCTCTGCCCAGACTATGGCCAAACTTTTGGTGGCCTCCCAGGCTGCCACATGGCGGCCTCCGGTTGGGCCACGTGTCAGCCTATGGTTGGCCATCACTCCAACCAATGAAATTGCGCCAATTGCACCCACTACTAAAATGACACTTGTCAGCACCCCATTCGCCGAAGGATCCCATTGACCAAGTCAATGTCCACATACCCTACCCAGTCAGCACCATGTCAACAATATGGACTGTTGATTGGGCTATCCTTTTTTTTTTAATTTGCATGTTTGGGAAAGTGAACAAAACTCGTTTCTGGAGTCATACAGAGTCTATTTCGTGCAAAATGAGTTGCGTCAGATTTAGGATGACGAGCACTACACGGTCGTTCAGGTTCCACACCAATCCGACAACTTTGAATTTTGAGCTATTTTTTGAGCACCTGATCATTCCTCCCCACTGGAAGCCTTTTGGACCCCAAAAGATCACTTTCAGTTGTCCAGCAGGTGAGGGTATAGTTCCCTCACCTTTCCAATCTCGATCCATTTATCACTGACTTGGAACTTGTGATCTACACGATGCTTGTCGTGCCTTGCTTTGTACTTGCCTTTTCTCTTTTCAAGCTGATCTTGCACTATTTGATGTACCATTTGGAGTCGTTCAATGAAGTCTTTGGATTTGTCCATGTTACTATAAATAGCAACATCCTTCTTACCAAGATGATACAACACATTATGATACAAATGGTAAACAAATTCCTCTACTTGATTCTCTTAACTCAAGCTTGAATGTACATCTTGAAAGTATGTATTTTTTTATCATAACTTTCATGCAAAACAAAATGATGCTTGAGGAAAGAAGTTATACAAAAAATAGGCCTAGAAATTATATCAACAAACTTGTTGCTTATACCTTTCTTATTCCTTTTGACCAAGTGGAATAGTAGATGAAAACCCATCCAATGAAAGTGCCTTTGTCGGTGCAACTTAAACACTACACCAATGAAAATTTATGAATCAAATGAAATGGGCTTACCATGTTGCATAAGGACTGTGCCCATGGCATAGTCGCATACATCAACCTGAAACTCAAATGACTTTTTCAAGTTTAGAAGGGCAAGTATAAAGGCTGAATTGATTTTTTGTTTCAAAGCATCAAATGCCTCTTGTTGTTTTCCTCCCCAATGGAAGACCTTTTGCACAACTACCAAAGAATGCAAATGAGCTGCAATAGAAGAAAAATTAACAAATTCTTTCCTCCAACATTGGGCTACTCCAAAAAAACCTCTTAATTTTTCTTGATGACCTAGCGACCTTGCTCCTCCTTAAGTCAAGGTTTCCAATCACAAGTTTTATTTTAGATCATTTTTTTCTATGTTCTATTTCAAACTCTATATGTCCTATTGGTCCATAAATTAAGGAGGGTTTGGTTTCTTATTCAAGAAACCTCCATGTTGCTTATTTAACCTTTAGTTCTTGAGTGGTTTGGTTTCCATAAGGCAAATACTTTTATTTCTTTATGTTTTGGACATACTTTATGTTAAAAGATACTTCATGAGAATTTTGCTCTATTTTGGTAAAGGGTCTAGTTCTCTTTGAATAGGCCCACCCTATTACCTTCATTCTCAAAGCCACATGTATTATATTGTTGTAGCAATGAAATAGAACAGCTTACTTACCGAAAAAATTAAAAATAAGTAAATAAATGATATATATATATATTGAAGGAATGGAATTCCTAAATTAAATTTTTTTATGAACTTCCTTATACCATGGACACCATCTTAAATATTCCTATATTAATTTTTTTTATGAATTTCCTAACAGCATGGAAAACATTCTAAAGGTTCCTATAGAGGATGAAGTATTTCTCTGGAAGATGTAGAGTTGGGGTCAAGCAACTCATGAATGGGAAAACTATGGATGTTGAAGGCTACACAGTTGAAAATTTCAGAATTGTAGGACTTATCTCATCATTCACATACATAATCTCTTCAATTTAGCAATGAATCAAGGCTTCCCTAAACATTGGAGACAATGCCTCATTGTACCTATCTTAAAAAATGGAGATAAAATAATGCTCTTTGATTATAAGACCATTATGATTAGTACCATTTTAACCAATTTGTATGGAATTATTTTGGAAAATAAGATTAACCTATGGATAGAAAGCCACATGAAAAGAGCTAAATCCCAAGCCTAGTTTAGGATATATCACTCAACTACGAACCATCTTGTTACTTTTAGGATCATTATGGAGTGCCACAACAATAAAACGATTTTTCTATGTTGTTTCATTGAATTTAGAAAATCTTTTGACACAATACCCAAGACAAACCTTTGGAATAGGTTGGAAGAGATAAAGATTCATTTTGATTTGAAGGTTGTTGTGACAAGGATGTATGAGAATGTTATTTCCAAGTTTAGGGACATTGATTATTGGTTGGAAGAAATTAATTGCAATATTGGAGTTAACCAAGAATGTCCCTTGTCCTGTACCCTTTTTGGCAGATACGTTGACAAGTTAGAAGATTGTTTTAAAGAAGCAAGTTTTGTCGACCTAAATGTCATTGGTATAGTTGTCATTCTTTGTCTTTATGTTGACGATATTGTTATTCTTGCAAGGAGTCCCTAGGATCTTGACATGCAATTAAGAATATTCTAGGGTTTTTGTTCCAATATAGGTATGGTTGCTAATATTGACAAAACAAAGGTCGTGTTCATTGAATGCAAAAATATCACCTATGATACTTTCATATATTACAACAACAACTTGGAGGAAGTACCTTCATACAAATATATAGGAATTTATATTCATTGCAAGGCTCAATTTGAATTATAACATTGAGAAAAGGATAAATGCATGGCGGAACTCTTATTTTGGGATAAAAAACAACTGTAAATCAATGGATCTTTGGATATGGGATAAGAAAAAATCCTCTTTGAGACTTTTGTTACTCCTGTTATTTTATATGAATGTTAGGTTTAGAGATGCAGTATCTCTAGAGAGTCATGGAGAAAGATGGAGTAAATCCAAAAGAATTTTATAACCTATAATCTCAAAATTAAAGGAAATACACTATATCTTATCGTCCTCACGGAAGCAAGCCTTCCCCAATTAAAAGAATGACTATGACCAGGTACCTAATGTACACGAACAAGTTAACCAATATGGATGACAATAGGGTTCCTAAAATTTCTTCAAACTCTACCCAAAACCATTTTTGGCTTAAGGGGGGATGACATCAAGATATCAATTCTTGGCTAAACGATTAGGGAGTAAAGAAAGAGATCACATTGCAAAATAAGGATAATAATATAAATATTGTTATATCAAAATTTAAAGAAAAATTATGTTGTAATAAAGAGTTAGAAGCAAAATGGAAAGTAAGATATTACAAGGAGGTGACCCATCCTAGTCTAGAAAATCAAAAGTATCTCTCTATCTTGACTATTGTAAAGAAGAAAATAAACATTGTTAAAATAAAAACAAATTCTCATGTGCTCCATGGTGAAAATGGGAATTGGTCAAATCCTAACATATAGTTGGGTGAAACAGTCTATTGCATTTATGACACTAAGAGGGTTGAAGACAAAAAAAATAGTTTTTCTTAGATTGTCGAACTTATACTCAAATTAGATTTCAATTTCAAAATATTCTTCACACTACCAACTTTTTTATCCTCATAACTCAACAAAACTATGGTTATATTGGAACAACTTCTCTCCATGCAATTTGAGCACATAAATAAAATTATATAGAATTTCAAGTAATCTCTGGCCTTCTTAAAATGTGATAAATTGAATTCAACCTCAATAAAAGTTAATCATACATACATATACACACACACAAACTGGGGAATTTTATTTATTTATAAAAATTGTGGCTAAGGCACACAGGGTTACATAGTAGATGTTTGCAGACCAAAACGAATGATTGTTCTTTTTAGTTTATACATGAATACATGCATATGATAAGGTGTCAGTTCTGAGAGAGACGAAATTTACAAAATATATTGGTTCGAATTGGGTTGTTGAACCTAGATAAATGTGAAACTCATAGAGAGGGGCCCCTTTCATATATAAATGAAACCAGAAAGAGCAGACCTAGTCAAGTAACTTGAAATTCGAGGTTGTTAATCGGTCTGATGCAGACGTGGAACAATCCTTAGGAAGTTTCAATGGCCCTGGAACAATTTGAGACCTGAGAGGAGAGGGACTACTAGAGGGTTGTGAAACATAAAAGAGGAATTATTATCTTTTGAATCAGAAAAAGGGAAAAATCTGTTGTTCACCAATTTGAGCACAATTGCTTCTAGCAGATCAACGCATTGCTTAAGATGTAGATGCCCTAATGACCATGTTTCTCCTCTAAGACTCCTTACGTCATCTTCCTCTTCTAGAGCCTCAATTTACTGAGTGAGTGCCACAGATACAGATTGAATTTCCTAGACGAAGTCTCCATATTATCACAAATGGGGGTGGGTTTGCTTAAGCTCATTATAGTCGATTGGATCCACATAGAGAAGTCATGGAAATAGTAGCACGAGGGGGGGGGATTGGAGCTTGAAGCCTAGAAGCCTTAAGGAATAGAGCAGTGAGGGAGACACTTGATAAGAAACCATCAACATGCATGTCTGTGGAATATTGTTAGGGGATGATGTGAGGTGATATCACACTTGTGTTGTGAGTAAGAGAATGGAGAGGAATAATTTCCATAGGGGATAGGGAAGAACTCATGAGTGCTAAGGAGGTGAAAAGGGGTTGCGGGACGTGCCTCCCTTGTGAATTTAATTCCATTTGTCACCTTTTGTTAGATTCTTGATGGGTGATGCTTATGGTTCTCATCATGTCAAGGTATTGGAATGATGTCATGTTAGCCATTGAAACTAAATGTCCCTTTTGCACCAAGGTAGATGGCCACATTTGCGTAGGAGTTTGCCATACTATTGTTATTTATTTGGATGTGAAACTAGTCAATATGGCACTCCATTGATGTGGACAAGGCTATTATTTTTTTGATGGCCAAAAATGACCTCATCAACATGTAAGGGAAACCACCCGATCAGAGCCCCAACTAAGATCATATATGTTTGATTTAGTGGTTTCGACTAGTTCTATTGAGTCCAATTACCCCCTCTCTCTCCCTAATGAATTATGAAATTTCAATTACTTACCAAACAAGAAGAGAGATATTGGAATTACCATTTTGTTTCTAGCTTGCAAGAAAAGCAATCCTTAAGCTGACTTGAGGGCTCAGCCAAGCCACACTAAATTTTTCCCCTACGTAAGAGGACTTCTACAACGTAATGATAAAATTTAAATGCAATTCTACTATAAGGTGCAAGTGACAAAAATAAATATATCTCGATTAGGAAGATGTAGATTTGACCATAATCGAGAGCAAGATAATTAAATGATTGGGGATTTAACATGTCTCTTTTATGATGAACATATGGCTAATGAAATAGTTCTAATAGTTGATATTGTGATTGCAAAACATGCTATGTTTTGAGACTTTTAACATCGAATGATTAACCATTAACACAAGGAAATAGTTCACTTAATCTTAATGGTTATTAAAGCATTTTTAGATGACAGATTTATGAGTAAATAGTTACTCAAAAATATGATTTAAGCACTTGAGCAAATAAGAAAATCGATAACAGATCCATGACACTAATGAATTAGATAGCTAATCCAAAAGACACCCACCATATTAACAATAGTGCACAATATGAATCAATTTACACAAATCTGCTATCAAAAAGATGAAATTTGCATTACAAATAATAGTATTTAAATACAAATTGATTAAACCTAGTCTCTTTGCTCTATTTCCTAATTCGATCTCCAACAATTCTCCCAAAGTGATCAACTTTTCTAGTAGGTAAAAGAATTACAAAGTGCAAGCCTTGCCTCACTAACAAAACATAAATCCTAAAGTAAAATTCCCAAACTACTCCTACAGCTAGAAACTCCTACAAAAGTTCTTAGAGCCTCGAAGTTGCAAAGGAGAGGAACCCAATTTTCATCTTCAAAATTGATATTTATAATTTACAAAAATCTCCAAAAATGGAGAGTTGTTGGAAGTGGTTCGGACCCCTCTATTTTGGAGTTACAAATCCTCTTCTTCTCCTTTGAAGGTGCAATAGTATTGCTCCAAGATCTCTTAGCTCCATCCTCTTCAACAAATCTCCTGCAAAAACCAATCAAATTTGAAATAAAATAAATTAGTTTTGCACAATAAAATCAAAGTGTCAAAAATGGGAAAACAAAATCTCCAATTAAAATCAAATTAAATAAATAAACTAAAGGAAAATTGTTCTTCCCGTTGATCTTCGTCAAGTATTCTCTAGCTCAAGAGGGCTGCTATCAAGCCAATTTGCAACAACAAAAGTTTTAGTAGGGGAGAATGTTTCAACAATTTTTCTAAAGTAATTTTTTGTTACAATTTCGTAGCTCCATCTTCTGCTAATTTTTTGGCATATTTAATATGCATATTTGGTTGAGTTAATGCTCCTAGATTGTTCTCCTCGATTCTAGATTTCCAACGAGCCATCTTGGACCTCATTTGGCCAAATAAAACTCAAGATATGACTTTCCAAAATCAATATGTTAAAACTATGTGTGTGCTAGAAAATGTACGCTTAACAAAATTTGAACAGTTTTTATTAAAAATTTAATTTCAACTAAATTAATAAATTTTAATAATTAAATAATTAAAATTAACTGATTATTAAATTAAATCAATTTAAAAAAATGACAACTATTAATTATAAAAATAAAATAAAATCATTTAAAAAAACAATTAAAAATTATTAAAAAAAAATTAACATAGTGACTTTTCGCTCATTGTATGAGCCGGGGAATATAAGTGGAGGGGAGGTTTAAAGGAGTCGAATGAGAAGGAAGATAGGGTAGGAATCCCGGAGATATAAGGTGATGGTTACGTTATCGGGGAGTTTTGGGAAAGGCGAGATCCCAGGAAATGGAGGGATAAGGAGGAGCGAGATGGAGATGTTGGATTTAGAGACGTCTAATTGCAATAATTAAGTTGGACATACGTGCATCATGATTATGATGTCAATTACTGTCAGCAAGATTACATTCATATGCCAAATAATGTGATTAATTAAGTCATGGCATTAAACGTATTTAAAAATAAGGATTTGGATACAAATACATGTAGATTAATGTTAATCAATTATAATTGTTAATGGACCGATTATAATTGATTAAAAATAATAGCAGTAATAAATTTGAGCTGAATAAGGAAATCAGAATCTATTCTGATTGATTGATTGATTGATTTCAATCAATCTGAAATTTTAGACAGACTTGTTTCAGCTAAATTTTAGGCTGCCCTAGGATTGGGGTTTTGCACTGCTATAAAAGGGCTGAGTCTCCAAGGCTTGCAATCACTCAGAAAAATTGTCTGCTCCATTGAGGACTAGGTACTCTGTCATTTAGAGAAAAGGATTGCAAGCTCTTGGAAGGATTCAAGAGCCAACAACTCAAGCAAAGACCTGAAGCATTTGAAGATGGAAAGTAAGTTCCGCTGTGCATTATTTTTAATTTCTTACAAAGGAGTAGATCTTGGTTAAGAGTTTAAAGTAATTAGGAAAACTCAGAAATTAAATCTAACAATTGGTATCAGAGCTCCCTTATGTAAGAATCCGTGCTTGATTTTTGGAGATTAGCTGATTTTGTTTCGTATGTGAAGTTGTGAACTCTCATAACAATTTTAATCCAAATGCTCACGCAGAAGAGGATCGAATATGCAGACATATAACTGGAGAAATTAGATGGTTTATGTTTCAGCTCTTATTTCTCCTTTCACTTATGGTTTTCGATTTCTTGCATCTCGTTTTATATATGGCCAGTGCGAAATCAAAGTTGGAATTCGAATCTTGCATAACACGATATTGTTCAGAGATTTATTTTTCGATTCCTTCTCTACCCTTGTTTTAATTGCAGGTTAATTTTAAATCTCCCAATAATGCTAAAGGTTAAATATGCTAAATATTGGGTGGTGGGCTGTTCAGTCTGCGTGACTTGATTTCAGGATGCTGTGCTTCAAATTTGTTTGTGTGAAATCGGAATGTGAGAATATCTGTTTTTTTCTTTCTAAACGTGGAATTTGGGGATGCTTCCAGAAAATAATACAACAGTTGATATGTATATTGAATACGATATGCAGTACATATCTTATATAGATGGTTTTTTCATAGAAAATTTGTGGTGGAGAAAATGAGCGGTAGCTTTGCCGTTGGTGGGAGTATCGCTCTCTGTCACACCACCTTATTATTCTTAATTTTGAAAACGGTGGGATTCATATATAGTCGTTTACATTGGTTGAAGATGATATTGTGCGGTAGGAATTCAAGGAGAAAAAGGGTATGGCCATTTGTTCTTATTTTTCATTTATAAAGATCTGAAACGCTATCCTCTCGTGGTCCTCCCACTTAATCACTTTGGCATTCATTTCCCACTTTGCTTAAAGATACCTCGATTTAAATTTAGAAAGTCACTTAATTAAGTTGGGTACAGTTAAATTTAGTGTGTGGTTGAAAATCAGTCTCCCAAACAATGAACCTACTTTAAGCAATCTGTTGTATAAAATGTTGCCTTCTGGTTGGTAGTCAGTTGGAAGAAATAAAAAAAAAAAAAAAAAAAAATAGTCACGGGATTGTTTTAAAGATGAGCTAGGGAATGGCATGAAAAACATGTTATTCCTAATTTGTTGAACAGTTAATAAGCAACTTTATGATTTTGATTCTAAGTTGGTATGGTTCCGCATTAACCCTCCAGAATTGCTGTAGATGCCTGTTGCTCTAACTTGGCTCGGGGCGTCTTTGCTAGCAGCCAAGGTTCTAATAACCTGTGGAGTCTTTAAATTGTTGTCAAGCACATTTATCTAATTTAGTACATGTATGTCTATCAGTGTTTACAAACAATAAAAACCCACCAGCGCCCTGTAAGGTTGGCTCTATCCATATGTGTATCAACTCTGGCCATTTTTTTTTTTATGTCTGAATTTTATTCAAATAGAATGTACATGTATATTTCTGTTTATTGGAATAAATTCTTATCATCAAGAAGAGTAATTGTAAGTAATTGTAAGTGATTGTAATTTAGGTTACAGTAATTATAATTACTATAATTACTATAATTACTACATGCTATATTTAGGCTAATTATTAGGATTTAGATATTATTTAAAATTGGTATTAACACCAATTAAAGGGTATAATACTGAATTCTAAATTGATCACAATAATGCTAATTATGGCATAAAAATTTGTATTAACGTTAATTACTGATATAATACCAAATTCGGATTTTATCACAATGATGCTAATTATGGCATAAAATTTGTATTAACGTTAATTATTGATATAATACTAAAATTCGGATTTGATCACAATGATGCTAATCATGGCAACCATAAAATTATTTAGTATTCTCTAAATAAATTATTGAAGCATTTCTAAAAGGTAATCATTGTAGAAACTGCTAAAGTTTTACTAAAATCTAATAATTATTTTGATGAATATAGTTGACATATTAAATTTAAAAGTGTCATAAGATACTATATTCTATATAGGACGAGTAGATTCTATAGGTACGTCCTAGATTAGGTTTTAGACATAATTTTGGAATCTAACTAAAGATGGTGTTTGGTATACATGTGTTGTTTTCGCATGAGTCAAGCATTGATGTTCGCAAACGAACCGCTCTCTGTAAGACGATTGCAAGGATGACTCATGACAAGTTGAAGTAACGTGCTGGCAATGGACGTGGGTGTTAGCTTTCCCAAAAGAGGGTTGGCGCCTGCTAAGTTGTTTGGTGCATAAGGGTTGCCTGAAGGTAATGATTGCACCCAAAGGTGTTTCATTACTGAATGGTGTTTTGGCTAAAGTTTTAATTGAGCAAATAGTTTTACACATGCCTTTAGATAGATTTTAGAATTATGATTAAATCGTGATGCATCGTATCTAAATTATTTCCTTGTTCTTGAATTTTTCAGATCCAAACATAATGTTAAGTCTAAGTCAGATTAAGCCCCTCATGGGGAACAATTTCAAACAGTGGGAGGAAAAGCTGAAATTAGTCTTAGGGATCATGCAATTGGACACAGCACTGAGATTTGATCGCCCCAAGCCTAATAAAGAGAGTGAGGTAACTCCTCAAGAGAAGGTTGATATTGCTAGATGGGAGCATTCAGATCGCATGTGCATAATGGTGATGAAGCAAACGATCCATGAGACTTTTCGAGGCATCATACCTGATACAGAGACAGGCGCTATTGAATACCTTAAGGCCCTTGAAGAAAAATTCACAAAGAGTAAAAAGACTGATGTGAGTACACTCTTTGTGAAGTTGGCAACAATAAAATACAAGGGAAAAGAAGGGGTTAGAGAGCATGTTATTGAGATGACAAGACTTCAACGTGCCTTGAAAGGGCATAATTATGACATCTCTGATGAGGTTCTCATTGAGTTCATTTTTCTGTCTCTCCCGTCTAACTTTAGTCAATTCAAGATGACTTATAATTGTCAAAAAGAGACGTGGACATTACCTGAGTTTGAGGCTCGGTTGGTGCAGGAGGAAGAGAGACAGAAAATGACTAAGGGAGAAAGTGCTCATGTAGTAACATCTAATCCTAAGGGTAAAGGCAAGAAGCGCAAGTTTACTGCCAAGGAAAAGGGACCTACCAAGGTAGCTGCAAACAATGCCGCGCAGAAAAGCAAGAAGGAAGATACTTCTGCGAAAGCAGGAGAAAGGAACTGTTTTTTCTGCAAAGCGCCAGGACATACAAAGAAATTCTGCACCAACTATCATGCATGGTTGGCAAAGAAAGGTATGTCTCTTGCTTTGGTTTGTTCTGAAGTTAATTTAAGTTCTGTATCTAGATATACTTGGTGGATAGATTCAGGTGCAACGACTAACATTAGTATGTCGATGCAGGGTTGCCTAAGCCATCGCAAGCCAAGTGAGGCAGAGCGCTACGTTTACGTAGGAAATGGCAATAAAGTAGAAGTGGAAAGCATAGGAAAATTTAGATTATTATGTAAGACAGGATTTTATTTAAGTTTTGATGCTTTAGTGGTTCCATCTTTCAGAAGGAACCTAATTTCTATATCTTATTTGGACAAAAATGGTTATGTATGTTCATTTGGTAATGGAAATTTCAGTTTGTGTCAAGATTCTAAGCTTCTTGCTTCTGGTATCCTGTCTTCTTATGATAATCTTTATTTTCTAGATATAGACACTTCACATTCAGAGGCACTGCATATAGATAATAGAAAACGTAAATTAACTTGCGAGAAATCTGCAACATTATGGCACAAGCGATTAGGACATATCTCTATGAAAAGGATAGAACGTCTTGTGTCTAATGAAATTCTCCAACCTTTAGATTTTACAAACTTAAGTGATTGTGTAAATTGTATAAAGGGAAAACAAACTAATAAACGTAAGTATGATGCAAAAAGGTGTAATGATGTCTTAGAATTGATTCATACGGATATCTGTGGTCCTTTTCCAAAGGCTACAAGAAATGGTGACCGTTACTTTATCACATTCATAGATGATTATTCAAGATATGGTCATATTTACTTAATAAAAGAAAAGGCGGAAGAATTAGACGTGTTCATAAAGTTCAAAACGGAAGTTGAGTTACAACTTAACAAACGTATAAAATCCATTCGTTCTGATCGTGGTGGTGAATACTACGGTCGTTATGATGGATCAGGAGAACAACGTCAAGGTCGCTTTGCAAAATACTTAGAGGAATGCGGAATTGTGCCTCAGTATACGTTGCCAGGTTCGCCTGCAATGAATGGTGTTGCTGAGCGACGAAATCGCACCCTTAAAGACATGGTGAGAAGTATGATTGCTCGTACAACTCTACCTGAGAATTTGTGGGGAGAAGCCTTAAAGACTGCAGCATACATACTTAATAGAGTGCCTACTAAAGCAGCTAACAAGACCCCTTACGAGTTATGGGTTGGGCGCAAGCCTAGCTTGAATCATTTGAGAGTTTGGGGATGTCCATGTGAAGCTAGGCCTTATAAGCCAAGCAAAAAGAAACTGGACGAAAGAACCGTTAGTTGTTACTTTATAGGCTATTCTGAACGATCTAGGGGGTTCAAATTCTATAATCCAACAGAACATACAGTTTTCGAGTCAGGAAGTGCAAAATTTTTTGAGGATAATGAGTTTGTGGGGGGAGATATGACAAAAGATAGTATTTTTGAAGAAGAAGAGACGAATGCGAATGAGACTATGGACCAAAGTCCTAGTTTTGTTCAAATTCCGATTGCGTTTAGAAATACATCTTTTGACAATGTGCAAACTTCATCATCCCAAACAACTCAGTTAGAAACTCAACATGGAATAGAGAACACAAATGGACCTGAACCCAACCCAAACCCTCACATTGACATGACAAATGTTGATGGCCTAGGGCCTGTGGGAGAGTCAGAAGTTGGTAATGATGTTCTTCCTCTTGTTGAAGATCAAGTTGTAAATGAACCTCAAGAAAATCTAGAGCCTGTGCCAATTAGGAGATCTACTAGAGAGAAAAGATCTACACAATCAAAGGATTATGCATATCTTCAAGAACATGAGTTTGACATTGGCATGTTTGAAAATGATCCTGTTAATATCAAACAAGCTGTGGAAAGCTCTAACTCTCAAATGTGGATTAATGCAATGAATGAAGAGATGAAATCTATGTATGACAATGACGTTTGGGATATCGTTCCGTTGCCTAAAGACAAGAAACCCGTTGGTTGCAAATGGATATTTAAGACTAAGCGGGATTCTAAAGGCAATGTTGAAAAATACAAGGCACGTCTTGTTGCGAAAGGTTTCACACAGAAAGAAGGCATTGATTATAAAGAGACTTTCTCTCCAGTTTCATCGAAAGACTCTTTAAGGATTATATTGGCGCTTGTAGCACATTATGATTTAGAACTTCATCAGATGGATGTAAAGACGGCGTTTCTCAATGGTGACATTGATGAAACGATCTATATGAAGCAGCCAGAAAACTTTGTATCAGGTGATGCAGGGTCTATGGTTTGCAGACTTAAGAAATCTATCTATGGGCTAAAACAAGCATCTCGGCAATGGTATTATAAGTTTCACCAAGTTATTAGCTCATTTGGTTTTGAGTCTAACATAGTAGATGAATGTATATACCTTAAGTTCTGTGGGAGTAAATTTATTTTCTTGGTTTTATATGTAGATGACATATTGCTTGCCAGTAACGATAAGAACATGTTGCATCAAACTAAGAATTTTTTATTTAAGAACTTTGAAATGAAAGATCTTGGTGATGCATCATTTGTTCTAGGGATTGAAATACTTAGAGATAGATCTCAAGGTATTCTAAGGTTATCCCAGAGGAACTATATCGGTAAGATTCTAACAAGATTTGGCATGCAAAACAGCAAACCAGGAGATACCCCTATATCAAAAGGAGATAAGTTTAGTCTGAAACAATGTCCCCAAACTGACTTAGATAAAAACCTCATGAAAGATATTCCCTATGCCTCAGCCGTGGGTAGCATCATGTATGCACAAGTATGCACGCGTCCGGATATTGCGTTCATTACCGGAATGCTAGGGAGATATTTGAGTAACCCAGGTATGGAACACTGGAAGGCAGCCAAGCGAGTATTGAGATACCTAAAGAGAACAAGGGACTATATGCTCACGTATCGGAGATCGGAACAGCTCGAGGTCATTGGATACACCGATTCTGATTTTGGAGGATGTGTCGACAGCATGAAATCAACATCAGGATACATCTTCATGATGGCAGGTGGTGCTGTGTCATGGAAGAGCGCTAAACAGTCATTGGTAGCCTCCTCCACTATGGCAGCTGAATTTGTTGCATGTTTTGAAGCATCTAATCATGGCGTATGGCTGAAGAACTTCGTCACAAGTCTGAAAATTGTGGATTCTATTCAGAAACCACTCAAATTATTATGTGACAACAATTCAGCAGTGTTATACGCATCCAACAACCGAAGTTCGTCAAAGTCGAAGTACATTGACATTAAGTTTTTGGTTGTAAAAGAGAGAGTGCAGAATAATGAATTATGTATAAAACACATAGGTACAGACTCCATGATTGCGGATCCTCTTACTAAAGGATTACCACCCAAGAAGTTTCACCAACATGTTGCTTGTATGGGTGTAATATCTGTTTAGGATAATTAGAAAAATGTGGGAGTCTGAATATGTTTTAAGTTCTGTTTTTTGATGTTCTATGTAATGCAATTGTAAACAATTTTTGATGATATATACAAGTTGCATTCAGTTGCAGTTTCATTATTTCTTTCTTTAAAGTTTAAATTTTTGGCCTCATACAGTAAAGTAAAGGTGACTCAATTAGAAATAGGCACGTCTAATCACACTTGCGTGTAATTTCTAAACTATATGTCCAAATCAGATTCATGTCATTCAGTTATGTTGGCAGCGTGATTTATGTCAGTTTAGTTGCGAATAAATGTGACAAATGCCGCTTAAGTCCTTTGTTAGCATAATTGATGGACGGAATTGTTTAAGAAATACGATAAGTAAAGACAGAAAAGTTGCATGCAATAAAGTTAAGGACATATAATCAAAAGGTTGCACTTGTCCATGTGGGAGATTGTTGGATTTAGAGACGTCTAATTGCAATAATTAAGTTGGACATACGTGCATCATGATTATGATGTCAATTACTGTCAGCAAGATTACATTCATATGCCAAATAATGTGATTAATTAAGTCATGGCATTAAACGTATTTAAAAATAAGGATTTGGATACAAATACATGTAGATTAATGTTAATCAATTATAATTGTTAATGGACCGATTATAATTGATTAAAAATAATAGCAGTAATAAATTTGAGCTGAATAAGGAAATCAGAATCTATTCTGATTGATTGATTGATTGATTTCAATCAATCTGAAATTTTAGACAGACTTGTTTCAGCTAAATTTTAGGCTGCCCTAGGATTGGGGTTTTGCACTGCTATAAAAGGGCTGAGTCTCCAAGGCTTGCAATCACTCAGAAAAATTGTCTGCTCCATTGAGGACTAGGTACTCTGTCATTTAGAGAAAAGGATTGCAAGCTCTTGGAAGGATTCAAGAGCCAACAACTCAAGCAAAGACCTGAAGCATTTGAAGATGGAAAGTAAGTTCCGCTGTGCATTATTTTTAATTTCTTACAAAGGAGTAGATCTTGGTTAAGAGTTTAAAGTAATTAGGAAAACTCAGAAATTAAATCTAACAGGAGAAATAAGGAGGGGAAAAGAATGGAGGTGAAGCGGAGTCCCGAGGAGAAATTTTGGGAAGAAAATCTTGTCAGAAATTAGAGAAAAAAAAAAGACTAGGAAGTGAAGTTTGGGATATATATATATGTTAAATATTATATACATATATATATAATAATTGAAAAATGAAGTTAAATAATTAATTAAAAACAAATTTATTTACAACTTAATTATGATTAGTTATTCAATTATGATTAACTAAATCATATAATCAAAAAATAATATTTATAAAATAATTAACTTAAATAAAAGTTAATTAACTAATTATTTATTTTCATATAAATTAATTAAATAATATACAAAATTAATAAAAATTCAGGTAGTGAAAATCACTGCAAATTTTGAATAAGGGTCATTTGCAAATTATAAATCCAAACTCAATAAAATTAGATTCGTTAGGAAACTGGCAAGAAAATGCACTCAATGGAACAATTAAAACACAAAACTGAAGAAAATGAAAATCTTGTAAAAATGTCGTACTCTTAACCAAAAGAAAACATTAAAGGGTGATATGACAAGATATTACATAGAGAGTCCTCATTATTATTATGAAGATAATAAAATAACAATGGGGGGTTGTGGTTTTGCCACAACAATGGTGACACACGGGGAAGAACCAGTTACCTTTGGTTAAAAGGTAATGAGCTTAATTTTATCTAAAAGTTAAAATGATGAATTCTATTGAGTTGTCAAATATTAAAACATTTTCCATGGGTACCACATTAATAGATCAAGCGATACAATTTCTAAAAGATAAGTAATCGAAATAAATTGAGTTTAAAATTGTGAATCTGTGTCTTTAGGGAATATTTAATTTTAAATTTACCTCCTGTGAGTGACAGAAGAGGTATAGATAGGGAGTTTTAAGGAAAGTATACATCCATTGATAAGGACAATTTCTTTTACCCGACATCATTTCGCTATCAGCGAGCGTCCATAGATCTCACGAAATTGTCTTAGTACCACACAAGCATAGCCTCACTGCCAGCGAGCTTGTTCATTACCCTGACGGGTTTACTTGAGTTTCCCACACATGTGTGCTTTCAACCCTCTTTTACCACCCTTTTGATAAGATTTATTTAGAGAATTGCCTTTTTCAATTGGGTGAAGAGGGCAGGGTAGTACAAGAGGTTTTCCAAGCTAATGGATATAATACTCATAAAGTTTGACTCCCACATCTTTCCCTACAACTATCAATCTTGAGGATTTTTATGTGAAGTTGGGGGAATGAGAGAGATTCATTGAGTTAGACTCACTTAGTTCTTTCCTTGGAAAGATAAACTCTATCACTTGCAAAATAGGAATGTTCCTCCATGGGAGAATAATTAAGGAAAGAGGACTTTAGAATTCAATAAAGATGTCCTTTTAAGATAAATGAAAACCCATGAAATTGACAGAGAAAAAAGTTATCATGCATGTCGACTGATGTTTGGTAGGAAAATTTCCTTCTAGCTAAATCTTGGTAACATCACCAACACCAACTCGAAGCGAAAGTGAAATCAATATTCCCAAAACTGCAAAAAGAAGAAAGGAAAAATGAAAGAAAAGCACTATTAAAAGGAAAATTCAAACAAGACTAACCATAAAAATGTCTCAACGAAAGAGTAAAATAAGAAAAGCATGTGTGTCTTTCTTATGTTGAAATTTTAATAAAGTATATCTTTGAGAGTTATAAGCAATTAGGCTTTTAAACTAAAAACTAGATAGCAGTCATGAGGGAAAATGAAGCCAATTGGGGTTTCTCCCTTTGAAAATTTTCTTGTCCCGGCCTTAAATCTACATGAAGAACATCTTAATGATTTTATAATAAAAATAAGGCTTATGAAACAAACTAGAACTTCAGGGACTCCCCAATTTAGTTGATTTACAATTTGATGAACATCATAACTGCTTTGTTAAAACTCAAAAGCAAGAAAAACAAGGCGAATAAGTTCCAAACCCAAGTTGATAGGGGTTTGAAACAATTCTTGAAGACCTACAAGACAAAGCTTTAGATCAGCCAACACTAAAAAGAAAGCTGAAATGAAAAGCATAAGAAAATGGTAATAGATGAAAACGGGCATACGAGATTTACCTTGAAGAATTTCACTAAAGTGTACCTGAAAGTTGTTGAATTTCTCCAAAAGGTGACTTCTTCTTTTTAATTAAGATTAGGAAGTATGAAGAAGTTGCATTCTATGAAGATTTAATTTGCCCAAAATCATCATTTATTGAATCTAAATTAGAGCGAGCATAAGCTAGAAAAATAAATTCTCATGTTCAAGGAATTGGAAGTAAACAAGAAATCGTGTGCTCCACTTCAAATTGCAACAACAATTATTCTTTCCTTGTCACTTTTGATTTTAAATCAGCCCTAAAATTTTGATAAAATCCCAAGAGATCAATCCAAAATCCCAACTAATTTAATGGATTTTATAAATATAGAGAGAGGACTTAGATTATTGCGTGATCACGAAAATGGAGCGATATATAGACAAACTAGAATCGAAAATCAAAATTGACAATAATCCATTACCTTTGCACATTCCATGTATACTTACCAATTTACCATGTCAACATAATGGATGCTTTGAAATGGCAATTGTGCATTTAAATTCGAAAAGTAGTATGAATCAACAAAAATTATGTACATTCTCATTAGCCAGACATGAGAGCATCTGAGCAAAAGGAAATAAGTGGAGTCGAAATCCAATAGATATGTGTAAGCTTAATGACGTCACCCGGGGGTCGGATTCCCGGAAGAAATTCAGAATTAGATTTTAGATCAAACTTGCTGGATTCTGAGTATGTGGGAGAATATAATGAAAAAGAACAATTTGCAATAAAGCGAGAATGTGGGCCATATAAATTAAGCAAGTGATGTGGAACTCGAATTCCCAGATCCCACAAGGTATTATTAGATAAGAATTTTTTAAAGTATTACGGGATTCCAGGATCGCAAGATTTCAGGACTGCAGGATACCAATATTTTGAGAAGTCGGGATTCTGAGATTCCCCTAAAAGAAAATATACAATATGTACAAAAGGGTGTAGAGGTTTGATCTAGCTTGAAAAATGAAAAAATCTAAAAAGAGCAAAGGAATGACTATGAACAAGAGTATTTTACAACTACTGCAAAACTTCTTTCCTTTGCTTTTAGGTTCTTAAAATTGAAACTTGAGAAGCTACAAGTCCACGACAAACAATCAAGAGTCAATTATTTCATTTCAACTGTATCAATAAGAAGCAAAAAATGGTCATGATTCATCTCTCCCATCTGGAAAGCAAAGGGAAGTATAAAGAAAATCACCTACATAGAGTACAAAAATAGAAATTTTGATGAGAAAACAAATACTTCCCTGAATATGTTATGAGCTGGGAATGGCTATCTGCTCGCATTATTCTTCTACGTGCATTGATAAAAGAGAAATAAACAGAAAATCAAACTAACTGAACTAATTCTACTCATATCCTAACTGCATGAGGGAAGATATAACTAGGTATAGTCATATTTCCAATGTGACCATTCAAGCATCTTATTCCCTGCATGTATGTACACATCAAACATCAATAACAAAAGTAAAAATATGGTTAAACTGTTATGAAGCCAGCTCAAGAAAAGATAGAAAGATAGATCAACGCCTTAGAATTCAGCCTCTTCGAGGGGGCAACCTCCTTTACATTACATAAATGAACAATTCTTGGATGATACAAGTGAAAAGACCTCCTTTCTATATATAGGAGTCTAAGGGGTTATAACATAATCAGAGCCGACATAACAATAATAATGTAAGGGCACAATAATAACAATAGTGGGCTTCTATGGGGCACAATAGTAACAATATGGGCACTACATGGGTACATCAATATAATAAGTGGGTTATACTAATAACAATAAGGGGTTACACTAGTAGTATAGGGGCCTAACATGCCCCTCTCCTTCAAAAAGCGTTGTCCTCAACGCTTGAGCAGTTCTTAATGCTTTTGTATAAAATTCTTGTCCTCCCATGTGGAATATTCAGCGGGTAAGTTCTTCCACTTGATGAGATACTCTGAAATTGATCGATTTCGTAGCTGTCGGGTTCTTGTTTCTATGACTGCTCCAGGTTCCAATATGATTTTTCCTTCCTCTTCAATTTCTGGCAATATTGCTTGAATTGGGATCTTTTGCAACTTTTGAATAAGTGGCCATACTTCTTCGTCCTTCTTCCATTCATCCCTTGCTTCGTTTATCCAATCTGGTTGGATAATATAAATAGCACAAAAAAATGATTCCACATCCTCATCCTTGAAGAGTCTTCCCATTCGGTAAGGTCGCCATTTTTTAAGTGCCTGTTGTTTCGTTTGATTTTGCACCGAAGTGGTGTTATCCTTTAAAAGTTGGAGAACTTGTTGTTGATGCTCGATGTGATCTTTCTCTGCTTGAACCTTTTTCTTCTTGATATGTCCTTCTATCTTTTGAGGAGTGGTAATTTCTTCCAGTCCTTTACAAGATATGGTCGGATTCATTTCTTGATGCTCGATGTGATCTTTCACTTCTTGAACATTTTTCTTCTTGATGTGTCCTTCTATCTTGATAGTTTGAGGAGTGGTAATTCCCGCCAATGCATTACAAGATATGGTCGGATTTATTTGTTCTTCATCTAGGCTTTGTTCCTGGAATATATCCTCTTCTTTTGACCTTTCTTGCTCCTTTTCTTCTTCCTCTTCACAATCTATGTAGAATAATTTCTTCTCAGCACACTTATGACCTTTTGTGTATTTGCTATCACAATTGTAACAAAGCCCTTTTTCTCTTTTTTCTTCCAATTGTTGTGGTGTCAACCTTGTAGGTTGTGAAAGACTATGGGCAACAACACTTCCGTCTTTATAGTTGTGAATGGTATGCTTCCTAGTTGCCATAATTTTGCTTTCCATTTTTCTTGCTAACCTGAATGTCTTCTCTAATGAATCAGGTTCCCAAAGGCGCACATCATGTTGGATATTATCCTTTAAAGACCCTATGAACACATCAATCCTATGCTCCTCTGGAATATCTTTTACCCTTATGTTCAATTTTTGGAACTCCTCAATGTGCTCCATTATTGAACCCTTTTGTTTGAGACTTATCAATTGGCTAAAAAAAGTGTTGCTTTTTGTATCCTCATAATGTGCTATCAATTCTTCCGTAAAAATTGCCCAAGTGATAAATTGTTTACGAGAACAAAGCCATTGATACCATACAAACTGATTTGGTTCCAAATATAAAGTTTCCATACGTACCTTTTGTGTGTTTTGCACATTATTGAGATCGAAGAATTGCTCCATCTGTAATATCCATGTGGCGGGATCCTTGCCATCAAACTCCCTCATATCGATTTTTGGAACATGGTGAGTCTTTGATCCAACATT
Source organism: Pinus tabuliformis (assembly GCA_031772625.1). Classification (NCBI taxonomy): domain Eukaryota; kingdom Viridiplantae; phylum Streptophyta; class Pinopsida; order Pinales; family Pinaceae; genus Pinus; species Pinus tabuliformis. The sequence continues at coordinate 993,855,986 of CM062807.1, read as the reverse complement.
AGAGTCTATGGAATCATGATTAACATTTCTTTTGTTCTCATCATGAGTTTCCTTTAGTACTCTTTCACCCTTAGTGACCATTTCTTGTAGCAACTTATTCATCTTTATCTTCAATTCTTCCATCTTATCATCCATGCCATCAATTTTAGCGTCCATGCCATTCACCTTAGCTTCCATGCCATCCACCTTAGCTTCTACGCCTTTCTTTAAACAATCCATCTTAGCTTCTACACCTTTCTTTAAACCATCCATCTTAGCTTCTACATCTTTCTTTAAACCATCCATCTTAGATTCTGTTCCTTTTTGTGCAAGGGACAGTTGTTGCACTTGGTCTTGTAATTTTGATATATCATGTTGCATTTCTTCCTCTTCTTCATGAGTCATGCTAGAGCTTTCAGGTTCCTTACTAGGTGTTTGCATTTTCTTTCCTCGGGGCATCAGTTACCGATAATAATGCTCTACTATGCCCTTTGAATTCCTTCAAAATAAATTTTCAAACCAAGCTTAAGCAAAAATTTAAAAAAATCTACACACCTTTTTTCACTTTGTAGGAGCTTGATATTGCCTCTGATGTATCTCTGTACTTTCCAATCATCTAGTTCTAAAATTGTGACCTGTAGTAGCTCTCTGTGTCCTCTTTCCAATGCCACCAGTCTGATCCAAATTGGATTCTCCAAGAAAGAGTTATGCACAATCTCCCAAGATGACCTGATTATAGACCTTTCCAGAAGAGTGAACTTGTATGAAGTGCCACGTGTACAATTTTCAACCTTTGGTTCTGAAAAAGATATACAAGAAACTACAATCCGTCCTCTTTCTGTACCTTCTTACGAAATTTCAATCCGATTCTCAGAAAGAAAGTTATGACGATTTTCCCCAGGTCACCTGTTTTGAGTGTAATTCAGGAGTCTGCAAAAAGACCAACTTCCTCAGATCATATCTCCGAAAATATCGCGCGAAAAGCTCTGAAATTCTGACCCAATGTTCAGCGCGATTTCTTCTCAAATGGGTTTTTTTTGCGACTTCTGAAACGTCACAGAAAAAAAAGTTATAGCGAAAATGCCACAATGACCTGTTTGGAGCAGCGAAACCCTAGAATCCAAAGCTCTGATACCAAATGTTATGAAACCAGCTCAAGAAAAGATAGAAAGATAGATCAACGCCTTAGAATTCAGCCTCTTCGAGGGGGAAACCTCCTTTACATTACATAAATGAACAATTCTTGGATGATACAAGTGAAAAGACCTCCTTTCTATATATAGGAGTCTAAGGGGTTATAACATAATCAGAGCCGACATAACAATAATAATGTAAGGGCACAATAATAACAATAGTGGGCTTCTATGGGGCACAATAGTAACAATATGGGCACTACATGGGTACATCAATATAATAAGTGGGTTATACTAATAACAATAAGGGGTTACACTAGTAGTATAGGGGCCTAACATAAACCAACAAAAATAAACATGAATGCAATATTTACATCTATTGCTAACTTATTTACAAAAAGAAGCTTATTCACAATCACTTCTTCTTGAATATTTTCCTCCAACCAAATCTCTATTGGATAATAAAAATATTGATGAATATTTATTAGAGATAAGAAGAGGTCAAATAGGAGACAAGTCGAGCAATCATTAATGTTATGTACATAAGACAAACTATTAATAATCTTCTGTGTAAGTGAACTCTCCAAGTAACTCTGAAATGGATCAGTGAAGTGTAGATGTGAATTCAATGAATCTATCAGAAGATTATCAATTGAGTTAGATGGTTGGTCATATTGTGAAAGTACACTCTCAAGTGTCATTCTTGTTGGCAATGCTTTTGAGAAGAAAGAAACAATTGATAAGAGATGAACATCAAATGAAATTGGAAGATTAGAAGCTCTTGATATTCAGAATTTATGCTTTGAAGTTGAATTTCATCTTCTTCTTCAAATGTGTAACTATGTTCATTATTCATAAATATGAAATGTACTTTTGATTCTAGTAAATTGTAAAATCAAAGAAAAGTATTATTATTATTTTTGGAGCATGGGTTTCATGCTCGAGATCTTCTATTTTATAGGTCAAGCACCCATTGAGTGCTTGTAGGGTTTTTTGTAGGTCAATAAGTCAAAAGAGTCATTGTCATAAGTTGAAGACCCCTTCGGGCACATTGTAACTTGTAAAGAAAATTATTTTTTTCCTTAAAAGTGTTAAAATACCCTCCAAGATCAAGTCAGTCTGACAGCTGGCAAGTCGACCTAGTTTGAGAAGCCTATATAAAAGAGGAAACTCGAACTCCCTTGGAGCACATTCATCTCTCACTCATTCAAGGGAAGGAAGAAGAAGAAGAAGGCAACGAAGAAATAAGAGGACGAAGAAGACTTGGTTTTGGGTTATTTCTCTATCACACATGCGAAGGAAGGCTAGGGTTTATGTAGCAGATCTAGGGTTTTCCTCTACAAGTTCAATATTGAACAAGAGAAGGCAAGAAGGTCAAGCAAAGATCAAAAGAATCCATCCTCAATCTCTCAAAGTCAGAGAAATTCGAACAAAGGTCTAAGGAAGTCCTGGGAGGCTAAAAGAAGCTCACACGTGTGGTAGCAACAACTACAGTAGGGCCGAAAAATTTTAGGTTTTCATTGGAGGCCGAAATCCTGCAACTCGAGGTCAAAGTTATGCTACTGGAAAAGATTTGACTGGGTTTGACTTGGACAAGGAAAGAACATCATCCGAAAAGGTTAGACTTGGTCTTGGAGGGTATCGGTTTTGGTCTAAAGGTCTTGGAATTCATCAATTGAAGAATCTATAATGAAGAGAAGAGATTTTCGGGTTTTCCTCTCAAGTGGAGAGGTTTTGGCCTTGGCTTGCAGCCTATATTATGTGTTATTGTTCTTCTTGGTTTTGGTAGTTGTTTGATGATACACAAACATAATAATAATAAGTGAAGATAATAAGTAAGATAAGTAAAAAGACATCACAAGCAGTTATCAAAGAAAGATAAATCACTCTAATCATTGCCCATTAAATTTATCAACATGGTATCGGAGCTAAAGTTGGCTAAGGGAATTATGAAGATCTCTACTACATTGAAGAAGTTTCTCAAGAAGTGTTCAAAGGTAGCAAGCCATCTCAAGAAAGGTATCAAGGAAGCACAAAATCTTCTATTTATTCCGAAGAAGGAAGTGACGAAGGCAAAGGATGAAAGAATCTTCTTGGCACTCATGGGCACATTTCAAGATGAGAACATTTGGATGATCGATAGTGGTGCATAAAGACACATGATTGGTCATCACAAGAAACTAAGGACATTTTCAAAAGGAAAATCTTCTTACTCGGTAGAAGTTGGAGATAATAAGAGGTACCCCGTAAGAGAAATTGGATCAACCTCGATAGAATTGGAGAATGGAAGCAATATTCATCTTAACACATCCTATTTGTTACAAGTTTGCATAAGAATTTACTCTCTATTTCAAGTCTAGAAGATAAAGGTGATAGAGTGGCATTCATTGATGGAAACGTTGTAGTATGGAGTAAAAACTCAAGCATAGAAAATGCTAGAGTGATTGGCATTCATGAAGGAAGACTTTATAGTTTGATATCTCCTCTTGCTCAAGCCTTGGTTCACATTGAAATCAACCCATGTGAGATTTGGCATAGAATATTTGGTCATCTCCATTTCAAAATCCTTCCAACTCTAAGTTCAATAGTAGATGGAATCCCCGAACTAAAAGAAGATCATGAAGGAGTATGCAAAGGATGTGCATTGGGTAAGAACACCAAGAGACCATTTGGAAGCAGTGCTTCATGATCAAAAGAAATCTTGGATCTTATTCATTCTGATGTTTGTGGTCCTATGACTCCTCAATCACTTGGAGGTCATATATATTATGTCACATTTATAGATGATCATTCAAGGAAGACTTGGGTTTACTTAATGAAATCCAAGGATGAAGTATTTACAAAATTTCAAGAATTCAAAGCTGAAGTAGAAAACCTTACAGGGAAAAAAAATAAAATAAATAAATATATATATATATATATATATATAATCATGATATTAAGATTTGATCATGGAGGATAATATACATCCAAGGAAATCATAGCTTTATGTAAGGAGTATGGGATTAAGAGGGAGTCGATAGTCCCATATAATCCCGAACAAAATGGAGTTACAGAATGAAAAAATCGATCCATTGAAGAAAGTGTAAAAGCAATGTTACATGATCAAGACTTACCGAAATTTCTATGGGGTGAAGCCACAAAGACAGTTGTATACATACAAAATGAAATCCCCACAGGTCACTAGATAATAGAACTCCTGAAGAACTATTCATTGGGAAGAAACCTAGCGTAGATCATCTCTAAAGTTTTGGTTGTCCTGTCTATATTCATATACCTCAGGACAAAAGAAAGAAGTTGGATCCATCAGGCATCAAGGGAACATTTTTTGACTATAGTAACTCCTCTAAGGCCTATAGGATCTACATAAAGGAAGGACACTGAATAGAAGTCAATCGAGATGTGATATTTGACGAAAGTATTGCATTCAAGAAATGAAGGGATCTCCCTATGGACTCTCATGATGAAGAACTTCCAGCATTTGAAGAAGAATTTATGAGGGAAGAAGAAGAATCAAATCATGAAGATGAAGGTCAGTGAACCTATACAACCGGTGGTTATCCCAAAAATCATAAAGAGACCTAATTGGTTGAATTCTATACTACTTGATGCAAAAGGTCATGGAGCAGCTCAGGACACATTCAGGGAAAGCATGAAGCCCAAACGTTACTCTAGGTATTCAACCTACATGACAAAACTAATAGAAGCAGAGCCATCCACTTTCAAAGAAGTTGTCAATCACCAAGAGTGGAAGGATTCTATGAATGAAGAATATCAATCTAGAATGAAGAATGGAGTTTGGGAGATCATACCTAGGCCTGAAGACAAATTTGTGGTAAATTCTAAATGGACATACAAGATCAAACATGCAGCAAATGGAAGTATTGATCAATATAAGGCAAGATTTGTGGCTAGGGTATTATCTAAACAAGAAGACATCAACTATGAAGAGACACTTTCTCCAACAACAAGGTATACAACTATACGTCTGTTGGTATCTTTGGCAACATCAATGGGATAGATCATCCACCAAATGGATGTCAAGACTACATTCATGAATGGAACTGTTAGTTTCAGTCTTTCCAGCCTTCCTCCAGTGATCAAATGTGCTCTTACATAGTGATTTTGAAGTGTCAAGGTCAAATTTTGTCATTTCAGTGAGTCTTCAAGCAAAATTTGGTCACTAGCCATTAGGTCTAGGGTTTGCCCAAATGTCAGTCTATGTCACTATCCAGCTGAGTCTATCACCATTCATAGGGTTGTCATTATCACGTCAGTGTCTAATGGGTCATTTGATACCTTGTTCATGCTTCAGTTGCGCCCAGGCAAGGTCATTTCCCTCTCTTAGGGTTTTGAAGGCAGTTTCTCTTGGGCGGACAAATCATCGGCAAAACTTGTTTCCTGATGTTCATACACCTTCCCCTATCCTTAATGTACCTTATCAAACACTTCCCAACACTCAGATCCCCCAAATTCCTCATTTTTGCACAAACCCTAGTTTCTAGCTACAACCTGGCAATTTTCTAGGTTTGGCCTGTGTTTTGTCCTTTTTGACCCCTTCCTCTCACTCAATCTCTGAGATTCCACTTTCCCCTGCTTCCTAACATCCCTCCCTACTCCCAAAAATTTTCTCAAGAATTTAGAAGCCCCTTATCCCCTTCATTTCGCTCCATTTCGACAAAATTCCTTGTTTCACACATCGGGGCAAGTTTCACTAAAATGATGGTTCTGAGCAATCAAAGATGAATTTTGCAAAACTGATAGAGGTTTTTGTCCAAAACATGCCAAGGAAGAGAAACCTCCTTCACTTTTTGCACAGGTGTCATGGTTTGAGAGAAATGTCAAGAATACCGTTGCCTCAGGAGAATCAAAGGCACCTCTGAAGTGACCTTGGGAAAATCAAGTTTTCTCCTAGCTTGGTTGACCAAATGACTTGCCTGATGGGTAAAATGATAACTAGACACAAAGATCTTTCCAATGAGCTATCATGAGCTCAATTTGGGGTTGAGGAAGGTATTCAAAAGTTGACTGCAACAACACTCTTCCTTGAGGCAGCCTCATTGGGCACTTTTTGACCAGTCTTGGGAGATTTGATTTTTGACAGGTCAAATCAACTCCAAATTGAAAAATTCAACTTGGTTTGGAAATTAGACTCAAATACCTTTCCAACGAGCTATCCTGCGCCTGCTTCTGACACCTGGAAGGCCCTCAAACAAGGCTGTGAATGTGCACGACCACTCAGGAGGTGCGCGACCACTCAGAGGCTCTCCTGCAGTGTTAAATTACAAGGTGCGCGACCACTCAGGAGGTGCGCGACCACTCAGGCTGTAAGTGCCAAAATCACCTCCAACTCACTCAAAATCTCCTTCAAACTTGCAAATTGGGTTGAGGTAGGCTCTCTACAAATTGTTTTGTTGGTTGATGGTGGTTGTGGATCCTCATGCTTGTGATTATACCTCCAAGAATGCAAGGAAAGAAGACATTGGTAGCTGCTTGTTCATGTAGGCATAATGCTAGGGTTTGATGTTTTTTCAAGGTGTTGATTCCCATCTATTCCCTCCATTGTTTCCCATTAAATTCACAATTGTTATGATATGTTTCTATCTTATCTCATTTGCAAAGAATATTAAATTTCCCATCCCCAGTACCTAAACCCTATCCCTCCCTCACATACATTCCCTAAACCCTAATGCCCTCCATCTAATCTACCCAAAACTCTAACAATGGACAATAAACTATCTTGAGCAGCGCAACAAGCAACTTGAGGATGAGAAAGAGTTGGATGAGATGTGGAGGATTCGAAGTGACCAAGTCATCAACCGTAGGAGGCCCGGTGACTTGCTGCCCAAGGAGAGGGAATCCATGCTTATCCGTGTGAATGCACACTTGCAGAGGCTGTTAGAGAAGGCAAACGAGGACAAGAGGCTACTACAGAACATGAAAAATCATTATTGGGCGAGAATGCATGTTTGCAAGGCAAAAATGAAGATACTCCAAAGGAAGTTGTCCGAGGCCCACAAGAGGAGGAAGAAGACCAATCCACTCCGTATCTTGGCCGAGGCTTCTTTCACTCACCATGATACTCATTAGTATCCTCCCAGCAGCAAACACAAGAAATTTTGAAGATTTTGAGGCATTTTTGGCATTTTTTAGCATTTTACAGGTTTTGGTCATTTGAGTGGTCTCACCCCCCGCGCGACCACTCATGGGGACAACTCAGATTGAGGAAAACTCTACATATTTGGATTTGTCATGACAAAATACACTTGGATATGGATAGGTTTCAAATTTTATGGAGATTTGGGCCTCCAAAAGCTCAAAATACATGCAAATTTTGACTTTCTGCCCCTATTTAGAGTTGCAGAAAGCTGCCTTGGGAGAAATGATTTTTGAGGGGTCAAATCAACTCCAAATTCAGAAATTCCACTTGGGTTGGAAAGTAGACTCCCAGACCTTTCCAACGAGCTATCTTGCACCTGATTTGGACACCGGGAAGGCCTTCAAACAGAGCTGCAAAGGGGCGCGACCACTCCAAGGGAGGGGCGCGACCACTCAGGGAAATTTCACCATTTTGACCATTTCGGCCAGCAAAACACTGTTTTTACTCTTGGATGACTTTTGGGCATGTAAATAAGAAACTTTGGTGTAATTTTCATGGCACATGGATGCATTTACTCTCCTTTGACACTTCTAGAACTTTCTTTGATGTAAATAGTGAAAATTTAATGCATGGATTAGTTTCCTAAGTTTTAGAGGCAAGTTGTTTTGACTGCCTATTATCTAGTGCTTAGTTTAGAATTAGTTCAAACTGCTCCTAGGAAGCTGAGCTCGACCCCTAGAGGTGGGGAAAGAGGTTGGCTTGCCTATATTATGTATTTTCTCAATCATTTTCATGGTTGGAGAGGTTGGACTCTTGAGGGAGAAGCTCTATTGTATATTTTACTTGTATCTCTGCAATTTGAGGAAAAGGAAGGCCAGGGTTTTGCAGACATCATTGTGGATTCTTGTGGATTATTGTGTTGATGGTGTATTTCCTACTTGTCATTGTAAGTGTGTTTATGTGTTCCATCTCTTATTCTATTGCTGCTAATTAAACAAAAGAAGTGATAAAGTTTGAATTCATGCATGCCATGCTCAGCTTTCAATTTTGTTTAATATTTATGTTTTCCACTGTCTAAAGAGGATTCAAAGCCATTGTTTGCCCTCTTTAGCTCCCTCTCTTTCTTCCTTGATCATCCATCTCAGCTTCAGGCATCAGCACAAACTCCTACCTTGCCCCAAAGATCCCCCTGCAAAAACTGAGCTCAATCCCCGCACCCTGAATTGCACTCCCACCAAAAACCCCAAAAAACTTTAAATCAACCCTCCTTATCAGTTTACTAGCCTAATATCAGTGTTCCTAATTGGGTCAGCTCATCCTATTGAAAGATCTACCGAGTTTGACCGGAGAGAGCCTCCTCATACCCCGTAGGGCTAGCTACGAGGTGAAATGGTTTGATGTTGCCTTGAAGGTTTACCTTCCTCAGCCTAGGGTGAAATCTCAAGCGCTAACAGGAACAATTGGTGAGGAAGTTTATATAGAACAACCTTTGGAATTTTAAGTTAAATATAGAAAGGCATATGCGTGTAGATTGAAGAAGGAATTATATGGCCTCAAGCAAGCACCAAGGGCATGGTATGCTAGGATGGATGCATGCCTTCAAAGATTAGGCTTTAGAAAGATTTATGCTGATCCAAACCTTTATATTAAGGTGATGAAGGGAGAGTCGGTAATAATTCTTCTATATGTGGATGATCTTCTCTTGACAGGTGTGTAAGGTCGAATTGAAGAATGTAAGAAGCAACTAGCAACAAAATTTGACATGAAGGATCTAGGGTTGATGCACTACTATTTGGGACTAGAAGTCTGGCAAGGACCTGATGAGATATATCTAGGTAAAGAAAAGTATGTGATCAAGATATTGAATAAGTTTGACATGATGGATTTCAAAGCAATGACAACCCCATTGATCACAAATTTGAAAAGACTAAGGAGTTCTAAATCAAGCCATGTGGATCCTTCCAATTATATACAATTGATTGGCTCCCTGGTGTACTTGTTGAATACTCGACTAGACATATGCTTTGCAGTAAATGTTCTCAGTCAATTCCAAGTGGAACTGAAGCATGATCATTGGATAGCAGCAAAACATATTCTAAGATATTTGTAAGGAACCATCCACTACTGCCTAAAATACGATGATGTCCACTTGATTGGATATACAGATTCTGACTGGGGAGGCAGTGAGAAAGATGTAAGGAGAACTACAGGAGGATGTTTTAGTTTGGGATCATTCATGATCTCATGGATGAGCAGAAAGTGAGATATAATTACTTTGAGTAGTGTTGAGGCAAAATATATTGCAACATGTGAAGTAAGTAGAGAAGCGGTTTGGTTGAGGAAGTCGTTATCTGACCTATTTGAAGGACATATGGACCCTACAGTGATACATTGTGATAACACTAGTTGTATTCAATTATCTGGAGACCCATTATTTTATGGAAAGACAAAGCATATCAACAACAAGTATCACTACATTCAGAAGCTAGTACAATATGGTGTGTTGCAACTACAATATATCTCCATCGATAAGCAGGTAGCTGACATATTGACAAATGTCTTCCTAATAATAAGCTTGTGTATTTGAGAAACAGGCTTGATTTGGTTGATGTATCCTCCTTAGTTGAGAGGGAGAGATAGGAACATCATTCTTGTATTCACTTGGGAAGACAAAATGGAGGATTGTGTAAGAATATGGCATCTTATACTCTTTGAGGATGAGGTAGGGCATCCAAGATAAGAGTAGTCATGGACCGATATTATTTAGGGACTAGCTATCGAAGATAAGAATAGTCCAAGGAAGGTCATACTAAGTGAACACCTGGGTGGGGTATGTACCTTGAGAGACCATGATGATGGTGTCTATAAATAATTGGTCTCTCCAGCATTGTGCTCTGACCTTATGGAGAGATAGAATTGTTAGTCAAGGCTTGCTATATGACAATGTTGATTGTTATGATTCTAAATAGATGGGTTACCAATCTGACTCTTCTTATGAGATCTCGTCAAATTGAGAATGTCCATGTACCATTTATGAATACATCCCTAGTTAAGAGGGAGTGTTGAAAAATGTGTAACTAGGTTCAAGTTTCATAAATATGAAATGTATTCTTGATTCTTGTAAATTGTAAAATGAAAGAAATTATTATTATTATTTTTGGAGCATGGGTTTCATGCTCAAGGTATTTTATTTTATAGGTCAAGCACCCATTGAGTGCATCTAGGGTTTGTCCTAGGTCAATAAGTCAAAAGAATCATTGTCATAATTTGAAGACCCCTTCGAGCACATTGTAGCTTGTAAAGAAAATTGTTTTTGTCCTTAAAAGTGTCAAAATACCCTCCAAGATTAAGTTGGCTTGGTAATTGGAAAATCGACCTAAATTGAGAAGCCATGCCCTCCTTTGAGAAGCCTATATAAAGGAGGAAACTTGACCTCCTAGGAGCACATTCATCTCTCACTCATTCAAGCGAAGGAAGAGCATGAATAAGACTTGGTTTTGGGCTATTTCTCTCTCACACGAGCGAAGGAAGGCTATGGTTTCTACAACAGATCTAGGGTTTTCCTCTACAAGTTCTATCTTGAAGAAGAGAAGGAAATAATTTCAAGTGAAGGTCTAAGGAAGTCCTAGGAGTCTAAAAGAAGCTCACACGTATGGCAGAAACAACTGCAGGAGGGCCGAAAATTTCAGGTCTGCAGTGGAGGCCCAAATTCTGCAGTTGGAGGCCGAAGTTGTGCTACTAGAATAGATTTAACTGGGTTTGACTTGGACAAGGAAAGAACATCATCCTGAAAGGCTGGACTTGGTCTTGGAGGGTATTGGTCTTTTTTCCCGTGGAGAAAAATCGTAATTTTCATTAATTTCAGAAGATTACATGTTGTAGATGCTTGAAGCATATGCAGAAATGTGGGTAGAGCCACTTACAAAACAATACTCCAAATTAAGTATTCCAGAAAAGCCCTCAAACAGGGCAGCAAACAAATTGGTATGTAAACCCCAGCAAATCTGCAGAAACAAACAGACCTGTAGAGGATACCCATACCCATAACAAAAAACAACAAAAAAGAGCAGAGGTGCAACACCAAGAAAGAAGCTTCTGACAGCTCAGACCCAGCACCAAAGCACCACATGCGGATAAAAGCTCCCGAGGAGGGAAAACAAGAATAGTAGGCTCTAGATCTGGCGGCCCAAACATGTAGGAGAGGCACGAAATGAGGAAGAGAGCAGCCAGGGTAGCCACTCCTCCCCCGCCCCCTCAAAACTCTCCTCCTGAAGCAGACGAATCCAGAGGTAGAACAACTTCCCCATACTTCCTCAGCAGCCTGCAAAAACCCCAGCGAACCCAGCCATGTTGTTGTGGCACGAAACAATGCAGAGACAGATACCTCCACACCCCTGTTCCCTCAACGCTCCAAATAACAGCAGTGGATAAGCCAGTGAGCGTCCAAAATAGCACCATCTGCCGCAGCAAAGGAACGCATCCGGTCCCAACCAGAGTAGAGGCGAGACCGGGGGTAAAGGCGGCTAGGGCAGCCTCCTCGCCCCCGTGCAGTGTAAAACCTAAAGACCAGTAACGAAAAAAATTTCCCGCTCCCGCTTCGCAGCTCCTGAGCGCCCGTCTTCAATAATATGACTTTTTCTGGAGGGTATTGGTCTTGTTCTAAAGGTCTTGGAATTTTTCCATTGAAGAATTTATAAGGAAGAGAAGAGATTTGCATGTTTTCCTCTCAAGTGGAGAGGTTTTGGCCCTGGCTTGCGGCCTATATTTTGTGTTCTTGTTCTTCTTTTTTTGGTATTTGTTTGATGATACACAAACATAATAATAATAAGTGAAGCTAATAAGTAAGATAAGTAAAAATACATCACAAATAGTTATCAAAGAAAGAGAAATCACTCTAATCATTGCCCTTTAGATTTCTCAACAATTAGAACACTCACCGACATCAACTTGTGATTAATAGAGATGATTAAGACTATGAGTAGGAATGGAAACTTGAAGACTATCAAAATCATAAACAATAATGTACGATTCATCGTGATCTAATGGAATTTCAAAGTGAGACTCTTCAATAGAGATATCAGTAAGTAGAGATTCACCATTTTGAAACATAAAAGAACTATCAAGAGCGGGAGAAATTGATAAGGACTGAAATGTCTCACTGTCTTCCAACTCTAAATAATCATCATAAATAACTCGACTAACTGCATTGGTATTTCCTTCCTTTCCATAAGGTGTATCAAAACAAGAAGAATGATCGAGCATATTTTTAGTATCGTCTAAAGAATGATTGTTGAATTTTTATTTTCACTTATCAAAACCAATTGACATTTCATCTTTTTCAGTATTTATATCAGCTCCTCTATTTTCTAGAATAACATTAATGTAAAGAGGAATAGAATTGTTATCAGCAAAAAGACCAAGATAAAGAGAGAAATGAGAATTGCAAGAAATGAACCTGAAGATTTTGTTGTTTGTAGACTCTTGTACATTTTATCCAATGCAAATTTCAAAATCGTGATCATTTGGTTCATTGACAATGCTTCCTTTGAATATTAATTCTTGGTTTCCTAAAATTTTGTAACTGATCAACATGGGATAATTCAAAAAAAATTGTGGCCAAATGAACTTTATTATAATCTTCCATTTGTGCTTGTAGATTTGCTTATTGATTTCCTAATTTCATCTTGTGTTGATTTTCATATTTAGTACCAGTTGGTTCTTCAAGTGTGTTGTCGATATCTTCTTGAGGTTGATTGTCAAATTCTTCCAATCATTGTGATTGTGAATTAGTAACATGAGAGGGAACCTTATGATCCTCATTAACACTAAAGGAAGTATGCACCAGTTGAAGGAATTTATCGTACATGGTTGATGTGATTTTATCATGATTAGCATGTGTGTCCTCCAAATGTGAATTTTCAGTCATGTTAATAGAAACCAAAGAAGACTCATCAAAGCTTGAAATCATTTCATATGGATTTGGAATGAAAGGAAGAGAAAAAACATATTCAAACCATTCCATCAATTCAATATCTGAAGGTTTATCTTCAGCTTTGAATCTTAAGCAAATTAACCGAAATCTAACGGTAAAATCTATGAAAGATTCATTTTCAAACCTTTGTAAATCTTCAATTTCATCACATACATGTTCATAATCATAACCATCAAATCCGTAAAGGAACTTTGTGATAAATTGGTCCCAATTGTGAATAGAGGCAAATGGGAGAGATTCACACCATCTTTTGGATTTTTCCGAGAACGTAAGAGTAAAAATATGCATAAAATACCTTCATCAATATCATGAAAAGTAGAATTTGCAAAATTTTGAATAAATTGCAAAGCATGATAAAATGCATAAGCATTACTCTTACCATTAAATTTTACCCTCGACAAGTGTCCTATTATTGTTGGTGGAGTAGTGATAGATGCATGTCCAAAGATACAACTCCAAATTGGGAGTTTGGGAGGAGTCATTTTGATTAAATAAAAACTTTAAAATTCAAACACTCCAAAAAACAAGCTGTCAGCCCTCCTTCTAGAGCCAAAAATGTTGATGGCCAAAAATGACCTCATCAACATGTAAGGGAAACCACCCGGTCAGAGCCCCAACTAAGCCCTTATCTGTTTCATTTGGTGGTTCTGCCAAGTTCTATTGGGTCCAGTTATCCCCTCTCTCTCCCTGATGACTTATGATATTTCAATCACTTACCAAACAAGAAGAGAGGTATTGAAATTACCCTCTTGCTGCTAGCTTGCAAGAAAAGCAATCCTTAAGCTGACTTGAGGGCTCAGACAAGCCATAATAAAGTTTGTCCTTGCATAAGAGGACTTCTACATTGTAATTATAAAATTTAAAGGCAATTCTACTCTAAGATGCAAGTGACAAAAAATAAATCTATCTCGATTAGGAAGATGTAGATTTGATCCTAACCAAGAGAAAGATAATTACTTAATTAGGGATTTAACATGTCTCTTTTATGATGAACATCTCGCTAATGAAATAGTTATAATAGTTGATATTATGATTGCAAAACATGTTATGTTTTGAGACTTTTAACATCGAATGATTAACCATTAACACAAGGAAATAGTTCATTTAATATTAATGGTTATTAAATCATTTTAGATGATAGATTTCTGAGTAAATAGTTACTCAGAAATATGATTTAAGCACTTGAGAAAATAAGAAAATCGATAACATATCTATGACACTAATGAATTAGATAGCTAATCCAAAAGAGACCCTTCCATATTAACAATAATGCACAATCTGAATCAATTTACACAAATATGTTATAAAAATATGAAATTTGCATTACAAATAATAGTATTTAAATACAAATTGATTAAACCTGGTCTCTTTTCTCTGTTTCTCAATTCGATCTCCAACAATTCTCTCAAAGTGATTAGCTCTACTAGTAGGTAGAAGAATTACAAAAGTGCAAGTCTTGCATCACTAACAAAACTTAAATCATGAGAGAAAAATCCTTAATATACTCAAATCTTAGTATCCCCTTTCTCCTATAGCTAGAAACCCCTTACAAAAGTGCTTAGAGCCTCAAAGTTGCAAAGGAGAGGAACCCTCTTTTTATTTTCAAAAATGATATTTATAATTTACAAAAATCTCCAAAAATGGAGAGTTGTTGGAAGTGGTTTAGATCCCCCTATTTTGGAGTTGCAAATCCTCTTCTTCTCCTTTGTTGGTGCAATATTATTGCTTCAAGCTCTCTTAGCTCCATCCTCTCCAACAAATCTCCTGCAAAAACCAATCAAAATTGAAATAAAATGAATTAATTTTGCACAATAAAATCAAAGTGTCAAAAATGGGAAAACAAACTCTCCAATTAGAATCAAATTAAATTAATTAATTAAAGGAAAATCGTGCTTCTCGTTGATATCTGTCAAGTCTTCTATGGCTCAAGAGGGCTGCTATCAAACCAATTTGCAACAACATAAGTTTTGGTAGGTCAAATTGTTTCAACAAATTTTCCAAATTAATTTTTGTTACAATTTCGTAGCTCCATCTTCTGCTACTTTTTTGGCATATTAAATGTGCAGATTTGATTGAGTTAATGCTTCCAATTTGTTCTCCTCAATTCTAGTTTTTCAACAAGCTATCATGAACCTCATTTAGCTGAGTAGAACTCAAGATATGGCTTTCCAAAATCAAGGTGTTAAAACTACTTGTATTCTAAAAAATACATGCGTAGGCAAAATTTGAACATTTTTTATTAAAAATCTAATTTTAACTAGATTAATAAATTTTAATAATAATAATTAAATAATTAAAATTAACTAATTATTAAGGACAATTATTAAATTAGATCTACGTTATACAAATTAATCACAATTATTAAATTAAATCAACTATATACAAATTAATCAAAATTAAAAGTAATTTACAACTATAAATTAATTATATATTACAAAAAAAAACTAAAACATTTAAGAAAACAATTATAAAATATTAAAAAAATTAACATAGTGGTTGTTGGTCGGGGAATACAAGTGGAGGGGAGGTATAAGGGAGTCGAATGAGAAATCCCGGGAGATATAAGGTGATGGTTATGGGATCGGGGAGTTCCGGGAAGAGCGAGGTCCCGGGAAATGGAGGGATAAGGAGGTGGGCCATCCTGGGAGGTATAAGGAGGTGGGCCATCCTTATAAGGAGAAATGGGAAGGTGGAGAGGGATGGAGAGATGAGGGGAAAGGGGAAAAGGGAAAGGGAAAGGAGGTGAAGCCAGGTCCCATGGAGAAAATCTTGTAAGAAATTTAAAAAGTATGGGAAGTGAAGTCCGGGATTTTTAAAAATATATATACTAGCAATTGTTCCAAAAGGTATAAAGAGAGGCCAATAGACTTATGAAGTTGGAATCGTTGAATTTTTATAAAATATTAAAAAGTACAAGTATTTTTCTAAAAAATATTAGAAATATATATATATAAATTAAATTAATTAAAATCTCAATTGTATTTTCAATTTGGGTATTGGTTAACTTTTACACAAACATATGCTTCCACAATTGTAAATCTTCTCCAGTTTTGATTCATATTCTTCGTGAAACATGCCACATTAGTGCAGTGCAATAAGAAATATTTTAAAGAAAGGTCAAGAAATCTTTCTTTATATATAAATATATATTTTTTAATATGTTTTGAATTTATTTAAAAATGAGCAGTTTGTATCAAATCTATCTGTACATTTGTCTTAAGTATCCCAATCAGTGTTAGACACTTCAAATTTCAATACAAAGGATTAAAAAATTTATGAAGAAAGGAATTCGTTCAAACATGTAGGTTAATAAATAATTAGATAAGATCTTATGGCAAGTTGAATTTGAAACTTTTGAATCAAAAGGAACAAAATGCCAGCTCCATGTTACATAATAGGAATCTAGCTACTGTTTTCTGATAGTAGACAGGTATAATGCACCAGATAGCTCACAATATAGGTTGATAGAACCTCTGTGATATTTGGAGTCTACACTACCTGCCGGCCCACCTTCTGGGCTGCTATTGATATTGTACAGCTTATTAAATCTGAAATAGAGTAAAAGATATAGGAGACAGAACAGACTGGGAATGTAAGTCCTTTATACTGGAAGCGAAAAAGAGAACAGAGCAGCATGTAAACGCAGAAGAACATAAAGAAAACCACAAGACTTTCTGATTCAACATGTGTTTATTGGGGTCCAGATTCATTCACATGTATTTAAAAATGCTGACATGCTTGAACCAAAAAAGAAGAGAATTTGAGAATTTCATGTAAATGTATTTTAATTTAAAAACAAACAATTAACCACTCTATAAATGTCATTGCAAAAGCCCATGTAAGGTATACATATTCCTATATAACATTTTTGAAAACAAAAACAAAGATAACTTAACGTGAGTAGCATAATAATTGGCATTCCATAAACAATAGAAACCACACTCAAAAGCCCAAATCTATGTAAATTGAGTCTTTATTAAAAATGCAGGTACAGGAACATGTATGACACTCCACAACTATGCATCATGTCTGGTGGAACATACTAGACTTATTACACACCAATTGGAGAGACAACCACTATTTAAGAGATTCTATTGATTCATGTGTGGCAGCTGCAAGTGCCGCACTGGCAGTTGGGGCTGCACTTGCAGTCGTTCTCCAGAGATACATCCGCAACATGCCTGTTTACACCAAAACCAAATAAATTCAATTATCATATCATTCTGGAACCATAGAAATGAACAACTACATATAACGCAGTACCCCATGTTATAGGTTGTCTCCACAATACTGTCCATCTGGAAGCCCTTTTTACTGTGCAATAAAAGAACCCAAAAACAAACGAGCTCAGAAGTAGCTGGATTCGAACTCGTGACAAACGACACTAAATTTGAAAAGGAAAAGGAAGAGAGATTGATAGAAATTGAGATTAAAAAAAAACATACGTGCAGTGGCTCTTGTCAGCGCAGTCTTCAGAACACCCCTGATCACATTATCCAAAACTTGCGAAGGTAAGTTTTCAAAAAGATTTCAGTGAAGAGACTTCACAAGGTCCTTTGAGGCTTTCTCTTGACTCATGAAACTTCGCAAGAACCCTGACTATCAAAGATCCATAGCAGTGTATAGGGTTGAACTTACTACATTTTAAGTTTGTTTTTGTTCAAGCATGTATCTCTTGAATGAAATCTTCATGGCATGCACTTTGAAACAAATCAAGATATTCATGACGAAGAAGTTGTGGTATAAGAACAAATTGTGAATACACTTGAACACAACATTGTAAACATACTTGAATACAGCATTACTATACATATTCAATAATGAATGCACATTAATTGTTCAACATCTATAAAACCTGAAAAACAGACAATTCCCCTGTGTAAGAGAATCAGGACTACATTGCAAAGATCAACTTAAAGAGAAACGACAATGGAATTTGGTAACCAATATTTATAGCCATATGTATTTTTCACAACTTTGTTGTCTCCCAGGTCCCAAATCCAAGGAAATCTCAGCTCCCTTTATCATTCTTCCTACCCAGAGCATTTGCAAGGCATTGTATCATTCTTCCACTTTGATCCGCATTTCCACCATATGTGTCAGTTCTCCTTGTGGTTTAAATAAGAAAGCAATGCCTCTTAGTTTTCGAGTATTGAACAACAAATTTCAATCACAGATTCACCAGAGGCGAGGGAAAGATTTTAGTTAAGTAGTTTTCAAATACTAGGTTTGCCTAAGCTAGATACATTTGAAGAAACATCTTTGTTAAGCCATGGACAATTAGTATGTAGCTTTGCTTTTCAATTGGAAATACTTAGGCATCCATATGTACACAATAAAGATATCATAACCTACAGCTGCGATTAGAAAATCTAATTTTCAGATTGGAACCAATTATCTTTATCAAAGACGAATTTCCAACGAATGAACAGAACAATGATAATTTAATATTAATCAGTGCTTTCCAAAAGCCAGGGAAGAAGAACAAGAACAATGATAATTTAATACTAACCAGTGCTTGCCAAAAGCCAGGGAAGAAGAACAGCAACAACAACTGGCAGACCAAAGAAACGATTAACTCTGAGGCCAAGAGTGCAAGAAGATGGGGATGAAATATATGACTGTAGAAGATTTCACTAATGGCAGACCGACAAAGAAGGGCACGCGATTGAAAGGACATAAAAGAATGGGAAAAAGCAGTCAAAAAAACAAGAAACCACCTCTCAGCATGGATGAAGAGGGTCTAATTCAGAGGAATTAATTTAAAAAGCCAAGAAACATGGATGGAGAGGATCTAGTTTATTGTAAACCAAGAAACCGCCTCAGCACATTTCACTGAAGAGATCTTCGTCCATATATTTGGATTTGCAAGCACAATCCGCTTGGGTCTGCACATGCCCATTTTTCTTTTGCGCTTTTGGCTCCCATGTTACTTTGAGCTTTATTTCTATCAAATTTTCTGCAACTATTTTTAGTTATTTCTATATTTTGCAATATGATGCCATTTTGAATACAAAGACGTGCAGGTTGAATTGTATTTTAGATCCGGCCTGATAGTGAGACGAGAACTCCCATGTTACTTTGAGCTTTATTTCTATCAGATTTTCTGCAACTATTTTTAGTTATTTCTATATTTTGCAATATGATGCCATTTTGAATACAAAGACGTGCAGGTTGAATTGTATTTTAGATCCAGCCTGACAGTGAGACGAGAATGTCAAACAAGCAACGTCAAAAACAACTAAAATGAATATATGATCGAGGGATGCTTGACAGATGTCAATAGGAGAATGAAAGTGTTGACGACGGAAGTGATTCAATAGGAAGGCCTATCGGCCTAATTATATATTTTTAAAAAAATGTTAAATATTAAATTTAATTATCTATATATATATTAAAAATAATATTTAAATAATTATTAAAAAAATGAAGTTAATTAATTAATTAAAAATAAAATTATTTACAATTTAATTATGATTGATTAGTTAATTAAGAGTAACTAAATCAACTAATTAAAAATTAATATTTATAAAATAATTAACTTAATTAATCTATGTTAGTTAATTAAAAAATTAATATTTATAAATTGATTATTTTAATTTATTAAATAATATACAAAATATAATAAAACACGTTTTTAAGTTTATGTAATGAAAATCACTACAAACTTTGAATGCGCGTCATTTGCAAATTGTAAGTCCAAATTCAACAAAATTAGAGTCATTAGGAAGTTGGCGAGAAACCCATACTTAATGAAACAATCAAAACACAAAACTAAAGAAAATGCAAATCTCGTAAAAATGTCGCACACTTAACCAAAAGAAAACATTAAAGGGCTATATGACCAGAATTTACATAGAGGGTCCCCGTTATTATTATGAAGATAATAAAATAACAATGGGGAATTGTGATTTTGCCACAACAGATTCCAGAGAGTATACCTTCTAATAAGAGGTCCTTGGCATGAGACTTTTTTTCATGTGACAGATAATGATTAGAGTATCTCCAAATCTAATGAGGTGATGAGGATGAAAAGAATGAGAAATGAGAACACCTTGGTAGAGAGCATAGGCTTTGGCCAACTTGTTGGTCATAACCCATAGATTTCATGGAAACATGCCTTTTAGAGTTCCTCCATGGTGAAAGATTTCACCTGCTCAAGATTTCCTTTAGAGGCCCTGTAAAAAAAAGAATGAAGGAATTCTTTAAATTCCACCATTTGGAGAAGCCATCTTAGGAAAGCTAAAGTTGTCACCGTGATTTGGGGAAAGGGTATTGAGGGAAGGGAAGGAGAAGAATGGGAGATTGAAGAGGGCCACCATGTTGACTAATAGCTTTCCAAGGAGGGATTACAAGAGAGAGAAATTTTGTGAGAAGAAGTCTAGCTGAAGGTGGAGAGCTTTTTGTGCAACCTTTTCTAGGTGAGGAGAGGGATTATTAAACACAGATTCATTGGGAGCTGGCCAAATCTTCCAGAGAATGAATTTAGGGGAAGCAATAAAAAATGAAATTACTTTTACCTATGAAAGGACCTTTATAGTGATGGTGCTAGTTTGCCAACATGTCTCTTCAATTCTTCGGAGGGATGATTGGGTGGGGTGGATTTTTGAAGAAAAAATCCCAGACTTCCTGTATGAAATATTAGTTAAGGAGATTTTTAGTTGATTCTTATTCTTGTTAGCATGAAACACATCTTAAGGGCCTATGGATCCCCTGCTTCATAAGGTTCTCTGCTATTAGAATTTTCCGGTGAGCTAGAATCCAACAAAAGAAATTGATTTTGGGAGGGGCATTATGAAGCTAGATCTTTTCCATGTGATATCTTTGTGGGGAAGGGCCATTTAGAAATTTTTAAGGAGTAGCATTTTTTTACTAAGTAAGAGGAGGATACCCAACAACAATTATCAAGGAAGTGGATGGATTTTGGCGCACATCCAAACAAGGATATTTTCAAGGATTTGACAACTAGAAGAAGAGGCTTGAGAATATTATCAGGGGACTAGCCTTTCCAAAGCCCATGAGGGTCCTATGAAGAGCAATTCTTTGAGGAGTCGAGAAAATTCCCCAAGGGGCACTAAGGCCTGGTTAGATGACATTGGTTGATTCCCTAAGATGTTTTTTTTCCCATATTTGAACTTTCTTCCCATTCCCTCAGTTCAAAGCAAGATGGGCTTAAATGATAGGCAAAGAAGATTTGAGAATATTCCAAATCAAAGAACATTATAAAGTAGAGGGGTGTGCATCTAAGCATCTGATCTGAAATGAGGGTTTAACATCTTGTTATACTTACAAGAACCTCCCACTCCAAAGCTTAACAAAAATATGATCTAGCTTATGTTGACAATTGCGGAATTAAGTACTTGAAACAGGTGTATGTCTTTGTTTTAACTGTTTGAGTGCTTTAAGTGTTTCTGTTGATATAAAAACACATATAATAGTAATATAATGCAGCAAATAAGCACACACACATAACAACAATATAATCTAGGAGTTCACCCTAATATCATGGGCTACGTCTCCTTGAGCTCTTGTCAACTTGACTTGGCTCTTTGGGATTATGGTAAAGCTTCTTTTACAAGTTCCACACTTAACTCCAAAGGTTTTTGAACTGAACCAATGGGCTTAGAATACCATCTATATCCCTGGTTGTCCTCACTCTGCAAACAGATCTAAGCTTCCTTGGACTTGATTCCTTCAATCAGTGCACTGAGCTGACTTGAGCTTCTGGATGGCACTAACTCCCTCAGAATTCTTCAACTGTCTCTGGAACTTCTTCTTCTGTCTCCAACAACATATCAGACACCTACAACAGACTGATCATTTGATCATTTGTTGCCTAAAACTTCCCTGTAGCTTCTTGGCCCTTAGAAGTCTTCAGATGCTTCTGCAAATCCCTGCAATGGATTCAGAAAGCTCATTACAGTCAGAATTGATTGTTGGATCACTGAGAATGAGCTCTGGTAGCTCCTGCAACTGCCTCCAACCTCTGGTGGCTCTGAACTCCAGAATCAATCTTCTTGGATGGAATTCTCCATGAAGATGACTTCTTCAGCTTCTATGGATCATTCCATCAACTTCAAAAGGCTCTATTTAGTCTAGCGAGCCTCTTGTTTCACTCTCTCTGAGTTTCCGTAACTTTCGGGCTCTGCCTCTGTCTCTCTCTGGACTCTCTGGACTCTCTAGACTCTCCCTGTAAAACTACTTTGTGAGTGCTTTTATGTGGTATCTCCACCAATATTAGCAACCGCACCTGACTTCAACTAAACTTAGCATATCTGCTAAACTTTAGCCACTCCGTCAGGCTGACCGTTAGAAGTAACCGTTAGCATTACCGTAATCGTTAGGTGCACATATGTGTGATATAATCTTGGCGGTTAGGGACAATCCTCCATAGAGCTTTCACAATCGGGTTAATCCTGAATCGTCGATCTGTCCCGTCCATCCAACGACTGTCGCGTCATCTGCTGGCCAACTTTCCCAGACGATCTCCGTTGTTGATGTGACCCCGCTCAATCCAACGGACATCGCTCAATTTCACACAAATTTCATGCATGAACGATATCTAACCAAAGGCGCGCGAGAAAAGCAGTTTTGCTCTGCTACGTGTCGACCGCTGAGTGGAATCGCATGCTCTTGGTAGATTACCGCTTCCAGCCTTTCACCCACGTGATATACCATTTACCGCTTGGCCGAATACTGCCCACGTGCTTAATTCAGATTTTAAAGAAAAGGCGCTTTATAAAGGTTTTGCGCTTAACAAAGGTTTTAGCGCTTAAGGCCAATATTAACCTTTTAACCTCTTAACCTTTTTTCTTTACCTTTGTTCTTGACTGTGGTTAAGGTTCTGGATCAATTTCTGATCACTCCTCCCCATTGAGAATCTTTTGGACCCCAAAAGACTGATATATTGATCTGCACAGTAGATGAGAGTACAACACCCTCTTCTTTCAGCCTCCATACACTTGCCTTGCATGGCTAGTGCCTCTGAACCATAACTTGAAGGTAGTCAACACTTTCCTTCCTGGATGCGCTTGTCCTCCTGTTAAGAACTATCTTCCCTGAATTCATTCAGAACTTCTGCTGAGAAGGTTACAGAAGGTAGTTGAACATCTCTTCCTTGATCATTGATCCAAGGTGGCTCAAACAAATGTGAGATTACATCTTCTTAACAGAAATTTACATTTGTACCAATTACAGTATGTTTTACTGACATATTGTCAAAAACAACATAAACTCTTGCTTCATCAAAGAAACATATTTCACATCATGTGAATCATCATCATGTCTTTACATCTTGTGTACAAATGATCGACTGAATAACAAGCCGACAAAAAAAACATGCCTTTTCAAACAATTGACCCTTCAAGTCAAGCATGTACAAAAAGAACTTAAGGATTCTTTTTCAAAGATGAAACACTTCATCATTATCTCCCTTTTACAATCTTGGAGACAAAATCAACTTTTCCAAGTCAACATGACGTTACATGCATGTTTAAAACAAAGCAATCAACCATTAAGTCGATTACACATACATGTTCAAATACAAGGAAATCATCAACATCACCGTGTTTATACATACTATTCTCATGTGTGTATTCCATTCTTTAGCTTTGTTTTAAGCACATTGTACTTACAAAGTTGAAATGAATATAATTTTACTGCAATAAAGTGAGTCTCATACTCAACTTTTCCATTCACCTTTTTGGTAAAAACCCTGCAACTTGCATTCCATTAGCAAAGAAATGCATCAAATCAAAAGACATGCAACCTTTAATTAGATAAGAATTCTACCCATTTCTTACCAATCCATATCAAAGGTGCTTCCTTTGTCTACACATTGACATCAACCTGTGAATCATTCTGCAGCACATCAATTATGGAAACTTCCTTTCCATTCTTGCCATTTTCTCTTCCACCTTCTTCAGATTTTGTGGAAGCATTCTTGGATTCAGATTCCAACACTTTTCAGCAATATGTCCTTGCTTATGGCAGTAAGTGCAATGCATGTGCATCTTCTTGATAGCATGATTTGCCTTGTCCAATGGACCTTTGGCTTCTTGCCTCCTTTCCTTCAATAGTTTCCTGTATGTGGCCATTCTCTTCCAACATCTAGAAACACTATGGTTATCCAAACCACAAAAGGAACATGCAATTTTTTTCCAATGCTTATGTGGAAATTTATCATGCTTTACATGATCAAAGGAAATATGATTGAAATCAGATTTATACCTTTATTTTTCACCTTTGTTACCTTCATGAGGAGGTGAATCAAATGAAGAAGTGGCTCCCTTTGGAACACCATCAATCTCTTCAATGCTTTTAGAGCTTTCACAACTCTCTGGTTCAAGTGCATGCTTATGAACACCTTCTTCTTGCAAAGTATGTTTCAAACTATTGCATTCCCCAAGAATACAATCTTTACAAACTTGAGGTAGAGAACCTGACATGAAACTCCTTCTAGGAATTGTTTCAATTGCCTTCATGGCTGCTTTGGAACTTTCTCCATAAGATTTTCCATAGCCAAGACCCAAATACTTAGGCCTTTCCTCAACCATTATTGGCTCAACAATGCCTTGTGCATGTTTGCCCAATCCTTTTCCTTCATAGCCCATTTTTGCCATCAACTTGGACCCTATGCCTCTTGTATGTTTTTCAAAAGAACCAACATAAATATTCTTAGAGGAAATTGAAGAAAAACTAGAATTGTTTACCTCTTCTTCAAGCTGATACTTGACTAAGGCTTCTTTGGCAACAAGGAGTTGTGTCTCCAACTCATGCATCCTTTCCAGGTTCATATTTGCAATATGAAGTTGACTTTCCACTTCCTGCAATCTGTCAGAAAGCAACTGCTTCTCTTCCTTCATGGAATTCAACTTCTCTCGAAGTTTGGTGCTCTTCCTTTCATCCTCATACATTTCTCTCACCATATTCATCATGATGAACAAGTCTTGCTTCATGTCTTCATCAAATAATCTTGTGAAGGAGAACTCACTTGTAGAGGTTGTCAAAAGAACTTCAACAAAATTCACAAAAAGCTTATTCAAGCAGCCTTTAGCAAATAAACCTTCTTGTGTTTCAAGGATTTACTTGAGGTCCTTGGGGTAAGGAGAATGTCTTCAGCCCTTCTTCCTTCTTGTCCTTCCTGGACTTAGCTATTTGTAGCTTTCCCTTCACCTTTGCAAACTCAAACAATAGTCAGTTTACAAACAATCAAACAGTCAAATCCTTTGTACTGTTTAAACACCTTTCAAGTCAACAAGCAATTATGCTCTGTCAATCAAGCAACTATGCTCTGTCAATCAAGCAGCGAGCTCTGATACCACCTGATCTAAAATGAGGTTTTAGCATCTTGTTATACTTACAAGAACCTCCCACTCCAAGGCTTAACAGAAATATGATCTAGCTTATGTTGACAATTGTGGAATTAAGTACTTGAAACAGGTGTATGTCTTTGTTTTAACAATTTGAGTGCTTTAAGTGTTTCTGCTGATATAAAAACACATGTAACAGTAATATAATGCAGCAAATAAGCACACACACATAACAGCAATATAAGCGAGTAGTTCACCCTAATATCATGGGCTACGTCTCCTTGAGCTCTTGTCAACTTGACTTGGCTCTTTGGGATTATGGTAAACCTACTTTTACAAGTTCCACACTTAACTCCAAAGATTTCCAAACTTAACCAATGGGCTTCGAATACCACCTATATCCCTGGTTGTCCTCACTCTGAAAACATAACTAAGCTTCCTTGTACTTGATTCCTTCAATCAGTGCACTGAGCTGACTTGAGCTTCTGGATGGCACTAACTCCCTCAGAGTTCTTCAACTGTCTTCAGAACGTCTTCTTCTATCTCTAGTAACATATCAGACACCTACAACAGACTGATCATTTGATCATTTGCTGCCTGAAACTTCCCTGTAGCTTCTTGGCCCTTAGAAGTCTTCATATGCTTCTGCAAATCCCTGCAATGGATTCAAAAATCTCATTACAGTTAGAATTGACTGTTGGATCACTGAGAATGAGCTCTGGTAGCTCCTGCAACTGCCTCCAACCTCTGGTGGCTCTGAACTCCAGAATCAATCTTCTTGGATGGAATTCTCCATGAATATGACTTCTTCAGCTTCTATGGATCATTCCATCAGCTTTAGAAGGCTCTATTTAGTCTAGCGAGCCTCTTGTTTCACTCTCTTTGAGTTTCTCTAACTTTCGGGCTCTGCCTCTGTCTCTCTGGACTCTCTGGACTCTCCCTGTAAAACTACTCTGTGAGTGCTTTTATGTGGTATCTCCACCAATATTAGCAACCGCACCTAACTTCAACTAAACTTAGCATATCCGCTAAAATTTAGCCACTCCGCCAGGCTGACCGTCAGAAGTAGTTGTTAACATTACCGTAACCGTTGGGCGCACATATGTGCGATATAATCCCGGCGGTTAGGGACAATCCTCCATAGATATTTCGTGATCAGGTTAATCCTGAACTGTCGATCTGTCCCGTCCATCCAACGGCTGTCGCGTCGTCCGCTGGCCAACTTGCCTGGACGATCTCCGTCGTTGATGTGACCCCGCTCAATCCAATGGACATCGCTCAATCTCGTGCAGATTTCATGCACGAACGATATCTAACCGAAGGCGCATGAGAAAAGCAGTTTTGCTCTGCTACATGTTGACCGCTGAGTGGAATCACGTGCTCTTGGTAGATTACTGCTTCCAGCCTTTCACCCACGTGATATAATTCGGATTTGAAAGAAAAGGTGCTTTATAAAGGTTTTTGCGCTTAACAAAGGTTTTAGCGCTTAAGGCCAATATTAACCTTTTAACCTCTTAAACCTTTGTTCTTAACTGTGGTTAAGGTTCTAGATCAATTTCTGATGAGCGTCTTTGGTGAGGACCTAAAAAATATTTTTTGACCAAAATTTGCTTCCACTAGATGGTATCATTTGGAATAATTTACCAGATGATTTTTGTACTTAGAGCAAGATTTTCCAAGTGTGGGTCTTTTATACCCATTTCATCAGAAGAGAAAGGAGCACGAACAATATTTTAGTTCACCAAATGAAATTTCTTTTGATTTGCTTTTCCCCCTTCCCACAAGAAGTTCCTGAGGTCTTTGGAGATTTGGGACATGATTCTAGATGAAGTTAATAATGAAGAGAGTTGACAAGTGGAAAGGGATAATAGAACAACTTTCAGTAGAACTAGTCTACCAATTAAAGTTAACCATTGCAACCCCCAAGCTTAAATTTTGTTTTTGATTCTAGAGACAGATTTAACACATTGAGAGGAGGGAAGAGAGCGAAGTTCGATTGGTATACCCGGGTTGGAAAAGGAGTGCCACTCTTCCTTGTAGGGAAATTAAAGGATTATTGTGATGGCACCTAAGGCCTAGTTGCTTACATTCTAGCCACATATTAATGATTTGTGGTTGTTAATTTACCCTCTAAAGGATTTAAGAAAGGAGTTTAGAATATTTTGAATCTAAATTCCATGGTGATGGAAGCTCCTCCAAAAAGGATTGTATCATCAACAAATTGAGAGTGGTTGATTTTTCAACTCCTCAAACAATTTGTATACCTGGAATGGAACCTATAATTCTTTTTTTTTCCAATTTCTTTTTGCGAGAGTCTGTCAAAATAATGAAGAGAAGGTGGAAAGGGGGCATCCTTCTCTTAGACCTATGTTTGTAGGGAAGAAGGAGGTGATTCTGCCATTTACCAGTGGGCAGATCTAAAGGGAAGATATACAAGATTCAATCTACTTAATAAAGTGATGACAAAACCCAAATTTGTCTAAAACTTGAAAGGGAAAGGAGTATTGTACTCTATCAAATGCATTTGTCATGTCTAGTTTGATTGCCATGCCTTTTCCTCCATGAGATTTACTAGAATGAATAGCCTCTTGGATAATCACTATGTTCTCTAGAATTTTCATGTTGGAAAGAAATCCACCTTGATTTTCAGAGATGATCTTAGAGAGGAAGGGTTTGAGTCTATTGGCTATAATTTTTTAGAGGATCTTACAGGATACATTACAAAGGGATATAGGTCTAGAGTTGGAGAAGGAAAAGGAATTGGATTATTTGGGAATTATATTGTAAAACCCCTACTCGACCCTTGGATTGTAATTAACATGTACATGTGAAACTTAGGTTAGTGATTCAGAACATATTAATTACGTTGGTGAGCCAAGAAATACTTTTGGGAAGGTGTGCCTATTTGTATGTGTGTATATGTTTTAGAGCTTGTGTGCTTGTGTGTATATGTTTTGTATGTTTTGAGACTTAAAAATGTGATGTTGTAAATATGTTAACTTATGCATGTTAATAAACACATTATGACTACAAACCAAATCAGACGAAAAGAGTATGGGGGGCCAAGACTCCATGAGAATATAAAAAGGGGCTGATATGATTTAATAAATAAACATTCGTATAACAAAGTCACTTAAGTGACTCTATAGGGTGCCACGTGTAAGAAAAAGGACATGCACATAAAATAAAAGAGGATGGTAATATGAGGTAGTCAGTCATAGTGGATAGCCAGGATGGTAGCAGGAACTCTTGGAGCCCCAGTGTTTAGAACATCCTTGTCCAACTAAGTTGAACGCCCTAGAGGTGGTAGCACAACCCAAGGGGTTGCAGGTGCAGTGAAGGGTGTGCCCCACTTGAGTGTTGGCTGATGGGGGGTGTGAGATTGGAGGTTTTAGGCTACTAGGGCTTGATATGAAGGCCTGGAGGGTACTTAGAGACCCCATAGGGCAGTACGAACTCCTAGATCCACAGGAATATAAGAACATTATTTTCTAGCTGAGTAAGACGCCCTGAAGGTAGTGGCTCATCCCAAGGGATTGCAAGTGCAAAGAAGCGTGTGCAGTACTTGGGTGTTGGTTAATGGAAGACATGAGCTTGTAGGTTGGAGGCTATTGGGGTTTGATACTTTGGCCAATCAAAACTAATGGACATGTACTTGGACTTGGGTGAGTTATTACCCCATGGAGTCAAAGCCCTAACTCGAGGGTGACCCATTGATAAGAGGAAATGAACAATGTGGTGTATGGTTGGGAAGAATGTTTAAGGTTTGCAACCAATTAGTCGTTTATTAGATAAGTGCTTTGTTAACATTTATTTAATTATGTTGTGGACAACACACCATAAATGTCTGTGCAAGTTGGAGCCCGATATGGTTTGTGGATCATCGATCTCATTTGATCTTAGCCATCAAATCTATCAAGAGTGTAACTCTGTTTTATTCTCTGTGCAAGTTGGAGCCCAATGTGGATTATGGGTCATTGATGAAGGTAGATCACAATCATCAGATCAAATGTGCGCTAAACTAGTCATAAACCCTCACACATGTTTCAATGTGATGCAAGATTTGGGTTGTCAGATTAATGAAAACACAACCATCAGATATGTCAGGCAAATGGCACACCATAAAGTGTTGTGCATGCTCTCGAAAAATATAAATATGGGTCATCATATCAAAGAAATATTGGCCATTAGATTCATTTGGGGAGTGACTTGTTGTAAACCTTTGTGCATATTTTAGCTTGATGAAAATTTGGGTCATTGATCTACCTCAAGATCAACCATCATATTTGGGAGGGGAAAAGTCACCCACCATATTGAAAAATGGAAAACAGAGCCCGCATGTAGCTATATCTAATCAATCACTACCACATGGAAGGACACATGTGGATTATGGGGCCTATGCGGGGATCGACATGCCACATGCATGTCAAGTGTTTGAGGGAAGCTATGCAAGCTAGTTAGTGTCCAATGGGATCTATAAACCCAAATTTGTACCAATAAATACTTTCCAATGACGTAGAGGAACATAGGGGATGTTCATATGTCTAAAGACTATTACATAACATAGGTACAAGTAGATCTAATTTCTATATGGGAGTAAAAAAATCGTAATTTTTGCAAATTTTCTGGAATTTTCGCTAATTTTTCAAGTCATCTGCTTGTAGGGCATTTTTGAGGCCCTAAAAGATGTTTTTAGGTAATGAAAATGATTATAATGATGGTATAAGAAGTGTTTGATGTTCAAATAAAAGTCCTCAGGGAGAGCTTTTCAAAGACATACTGCAATCATGAAACATAGTTAAAATGATGGAGTTATGACTAAAACATTATAAAGAAAAAATAGGGTATACAATCACTTAAACAGGGTGTAACTCATAAATTAGAGCTTATAATGGGGCACTGAAGCAATCAATGGAAATTTATGAGACCATAAATCCCAACCATGGAGTTAGATTTGGAAATTCCAATACATAACTCTTCGAAAAAATGAATATAGTGTGATGCGATAGAACAAAGGAAATTGGGGTAAATAGGCCAAAAATTTCAGAGGTCATAACTTCCGGTTTGGGAATCAAATTTGGGAAACTAGGTAGTCAATAAAAAGTTATTGAGAAGGGAAATACACTTATCAACCCTAAATTTTGGATTGATGTAGGAATTTTGTGAAAATTTTGACAGAAGGCTACATGTGGCCTATAAGGCAAGACCAACATGAGGACCAAGACTATGGAAGATGCTTAGGGGTCCTACAACCAGGAAGAGGAAGTCAGAGCCATGAATACTATCATGGATAATGCTAGAACAAAGTTAAATGGGCATGAAATGGGTAGGTAAAAGGATAGGTATCTGGAGGGAATCATGAGGAGCCTCAAAATGTAGGTGCTTAACTACAAGTTGATAATGAGAGACTAATAAAGGAACACCAACAAATTAATACACAATTCTACAGAGCTTGAATAAATTACAAATGAGAATGGACCAGAGATCTAATTCTAGCCAGGGAGATGAACATGACTCATGAGTCAAGGGAAATATGGTGGAGATTCAAGACACTCTAAGAGTGCTACTGGGAAGCACCATCATGCATCAAGAAATCCAACTAAGAGAGCTTATGTTTCCTCATAATCAAGAGATATTCCAAGCATATTGCTAGTAAGGCAACCAAGAAGAAGATTTGACTTGGATAGTCTGCAAGGATAATTCAGGAAAATTAAACCTCCCACATTTACTGGTTAACATAAGAAAGGAGAGGATGCTAAAGCATGGCTATAATAAATGAAAAAGTACCTTCTACTACATGATTACTCATCCACTTTAGAGGCACAAATTTCCATCTATCACTAGAAGGGGAAGGTGGATCTGTGGTGTGAGGAGATAAAAGAAGTAAAACATATGGATGAAAGAAAAACCTCATGGAGGAAATTTAAAAATCACTTCCAAAGGAAATACATATTTGAACATTATTACAAAAGGAAAATGCAGGAATTTTTTTAGCTCAAGTTGGGAAATATGACCATGGAAGAGTATGGCTGAAAATTCGTTGAATTGTTGAGGTATGTAGATTTTATTAGGGATGAAAAGCTAAATATACATAGATATGTTAGTGGTTTGGCACCATTCTATAGGGACAAAATTAAATTTGATAACTGAGGACGTTGGATGAGGCCATGAGGAAGGAAAAGTACCTGTATGAGTAGAGAAAAAATAAATCGACGTTCCAAAGGACTTTGGATGACAAGAAGAGAAGCAAGATGGAGCAAAGGAAAAATGGGCTCAAACCCTCATTCTTCAAGAACAATTCATAGGAAAACAAGAAAAGGTAGCCAACCCATAGTGAACCACATGGGGTCGATTCCTTAAGTAAGAGACCAATATTTATGCCCATCATGTGTTGGGGTTGTGGAGGAGAACCAGTATAGGGACTTCCCTCACAAAGACAAAAAAAATAAGGATTATACTCCACTTTCAAGGAGTTGATGTAGTGGAATACCTAGGTAGAAGTATGCATATGATTTATGTAGCAGTAGACAACATGCAGGGCCAAGCATCAAGCACACATGATCAAAGTGGAAAGTAAGTTAAATAATCAACGCATTGATATTCTAATTGATTTTGGAGTTAGTCATAGTTATATTGATCCTAAGTTGGTTGAAAATTTTAACTTAAAGAAAACTAGGTATTGTCGGGCTTGGTTAGTCCAGTTAGCTACAAGATCTAAAAGGAGAATATCCAAACTTGTAAAAGAATGTCCCATCAATATGAATGGGTCAGATATAAATGTATATTTAAATATAATACCATTGGGATCATATGATTTCCTAATTAACATGGATTGGTTGGAGAAATATCATGAAATATTATACTATTATAATAAAACATTTTCTTTCCTTGATGAAGAAGGGAAACAAAGACAAGTATAGGGAATTCTAAGGCCAATTTCTATTAGGGAAATATCAACCTTGCAATAGAAGAGAAATTTTAAAAAAGGGTTTCAAATTTATACAATCCTTATATGGGAGATAGTTGAGGATCAGGAACGAAGCCTTAAGGATCACCTGATACTTAAAGAATTTGAAGATGTGTTTGTTGAAATTCTAGGGTACCACATAAACTAGACATTGACTTCTCTATAGACTTGGTACCTGGAGTTTCCCTGGTGTCCAAAACACCATATAGGATGAGCACAACAAAACTTAAAGAATTACAAATGCAACTAGAGGAACTCTTAAAGAAAGGGTATATACGCCCAAGTACGTCGCCTTGGGGTGCCCCGATTCTCTTTGTTAAAAATAAGGATGGTGCACTAAGACTATGTATCGATTTCAGACAACTGAACAAAGTCATTGTGAAGAATAAATACCACTTTCCAAGGATAGATGACTTGTTTGACAAGCTCAAAGAAGCTAAGGTGTTTTCCAAAATTTACTTGAGATCCCGGTATCATAAAGTAAGGATTAAGGAAGAGGACATCAACAAGATGACATTTCGAACTTGATATGGGCATTATGAGTTTGTAGTAGTACCATTTGGTTGAACTAATTGTTACACAATATTTTGTCACACCTCCTACACTTCCCTGTGACATACCCTGAAGTGCCTGAAATATGACCATAATGCAGTGAACTCATTCATATACGTAGTTCAGATCCTTCCTAAGACATTTGTAGAAATTTTGAATAATTAGGTACTTATTCACAGAGATTATCCCAATTATACACTATTGCGAAATACATGCACAATACATAATCTCCTCTACATTGATCATCAATTTAGCAGCATTAAAAACAATGAAACATCAATCTCATGCACACATTAACACAGTATGTAACCCGGGGAAAGCATACAGCTGAAAACCCCACACTATCTGTATATTATAATGATTGAGAACATGTAACAATACATAGTACAATACTCCTCACAAGTACTCAATACTATCTCCACCTGTTACACACAAAACTAGCTCAGATCCGAACAAGTCACAGGTTCAAATCTCCTCCGCTGCTTTGCCTGCCTCCACTGCACAATCCAAAGTGAAAATCACGTGAGCACAAGCTATAATTGCCTTGGTATTGGCCCACATTGCACAGTCCTCATTGGCATAACTCAATCCCATTGATTGTGCAAGATCTCATGCACAACTATAGTCACAACTAATAGCAATCTCAACCTCTAACACCTGTCTCCACTGAACTGTACATGCACTGAGTTAACTGATGTATTCTTCAGTTGCTTTATGAGTTAATAATTAGTGAATTAATTAATATTTAATTCACACAACTCATCACTAGTGTATTCTTTAGTTAGACTAAAATACAACTAGTTCAACCAAGTCAAACTGAACACAACTCCATCAACTCCACCAAACTCAACCACATGAGTTCTAACTGAAGTCCTGCATGCAATAGCTCAACTGACCCAAAAAGAAAGCGTATTTCCTTCTGACAGCAGCATGTGCCACATCTATAGCTCAAACTGAAGTGCTCCAAGACGATAAGATAATGTTTATAGTCCAAATATTATTATGAGACAATAATATTCGACTGTTCTATTTTTAGCCTGGCAGTCTAAAAATAGAAACCTGCCTATATGTCTAAAAATAGAAGTCCATCTATTTTTACCGACATGACCAATCATCCACAAATAGCATCCTGCAACTCATAGACCATGATCCATATGTCTAAAAATAGACTTTGCGCCAAAAATAGCCTGCGGGCCCACTTAGTGAAAGCGACTTCTTTCCACTAAGCTCCATCATCTTGTTGCATTCTCAACAACATTTATTGGAAAATTCCTTGAGCTTCCCCTGAAGGAAATAGCTCTTTAACCCTAATTTGAGCATTATCACTCTTATGAGGCTAAAAACCGCGATGGTCGCATGTTGCACTATACCCAACCCGCGATGGCATCGCGTTGTTTGCTCATATACCCGCAATGATCCCAAAAAGGCAATTTTCCTAAAGAGGATGAGAAGCGTCGTGATCTAGAAGTTTCCAGAGCGGCGACGTGGAGGTGGTTTCACATAGATGAGGTTGAATCCTCATAACTTGACCTCTTTGTCTTATCCCTGTGAGCTACCTCCTTGAGATGTGGGCCTAATCCTATCTTTGGAGAAGTCCTAACTCCCTCTCCATGCCTATAAATTCCTCCTCTCCCATTCCCAAATGGCTGGTCAGGTTAGAGGCTGGGTTGATCTATGTCCATTTGCACCCCTATACTAAGCTTTTTCTTAGAGCCTATTCATTAGACTCCGAGGAGTGTTTGAAGAGTTTCTTGGCTTGGAATTGGATTACCACTCAAGGAGAGCCTTTCAAAATAAAGGTTATGGTTATAAGCTTCCCTTCATTCTTTAACTAATATACCACTGTTGGTTCATCTTCCCAAAATATATATGTTCATGTATGTGTTAGCTTGGCATTCCTTGATCAGCTAAGTAGGTTATTACTGGATTTGCCATTGGTTTTGGTATGCTTTGTTGTCTCTTGATCACTTGTGCAAGTATATAAGCGCTGAGAGAAGCAAAAACAAGTCTGCGACACAAGCAGTTTGAGGCTCTCAATAAATGAAATCAGATTAGCATGAGAACGAGGTAGGCCATATCTTTCATTCTACTTTTCAATTATAACCTAGGAAAATGTCTAGTTGATTGTCACTTCAGTTGCTAGACCCACTCATTGGGCTAGAGGGATCGTCTTTGTCTGCAGAGAGGATTAACCTTGTCAATAAAATGGCGACTCCACTAGGGAGCCTATGACCCTTTCCTTCCAATCTTTCACCCTGATCTTTTGTCTAGTTTGACCAACCGTCGATTTTTCGGCTTGTCTGCATCAGTCTGGGTTTATACCATCACTGACTACTGCCTTAGAGTGCTAAGTCTGGATTGTTTCTTGGAATATTTTTCTTTCCCATATTTATCGCCTGTCATGGATTTACCCTTTACAGTCGCGATGGCATTGCGTTTTTTACCTTTACAGTCACGATAATCGTGGTTTTTACCTTTACATTCACAATGAAAAAAAAGCTTCATTTTTTGGTCGTGTTGAAATCATCACTAGTTTTTCTATACAAAGTAGTGATGTCGTCGCGGGTTTGCCTATGAAAAGTAGTGATAATCACGGGTTTGGGTATGTAAAGTAGCGATGATCCTTGAATGTGAGAATTTTTTAGGTTTCTTCCTAAGAATCCAGTGTGTCTTGGCCCCTAAGGTCTTTTCCCATCCTGTATGCTTGCATTTGTCAATGTTTTGATTGATTTCCTTGATTAATTTGCAAAATTTGTCTCGTTGGCTTCAAAGTGAAATCTGACTGAATTCTAGGGTTTCTAGTCATTGGTCATTGCTTTCTGCTTGTTGGTGTCGTTGAGATGCTTGTTTTGTTGATTGATTGAGTGTTGTTTTATGTGGAAATCACTGAAAACATCGTTTTTCATTCATTTTAGCTTGTATTTCGAAATTTACTTTTCGTGAAAATGCATTAGATTAATTGCATTGAAAAGTTATTTTTTGAAATTCATCATTGAAAATAGATCACATTTTTTAGTGATTGAAACCTAAAAACTGTATTAGGTGCATCAAATCATTCAAAATGGAAAGAAAAACATACTTCATATAAGTGCATCTTTGTAAAGTA
Organism: Pinus tabuliformis; assembly: GCA_031772625.1. NCBI lineage: Eukaryota > Viridiplantae > Streptophyta > Pinopsida > Pinales > Pinaceae > Pinus > Pinus tabuliformis. The sequence goes on along the minus strand of CM062807.1, from coordinate 993,819,846 downwards.
AAACCATTTTGCTTTCGAAAAAGTCGCATTTAGGATAGTGAAAAGTGGAAATCATTTTTTACTTTTGGCATTGCATTTAATGAAATGAAAGATTAGATTTCGTTTTCACATTTTGCATTTGGAAGATGACAGTGAAAGTTAGTGAAAGGCGTTCTACATGATGCATTTTGTTTGATGCATTATTCATTGAAATTTCTTCCCTTGGTTAGTCTAGATTTCATTGACGTGAAAGTTTTCATTTTCTCATATAATTGCATCATAAGTGTTCAAGTGACATCGTTTTGAACCTCAAAACCGAAACTTAATTGAAGACAGACGTTTAAAATATATCAATTAATCTAAGGAGCATTTGAAACATTAACACTTCATACTTAGTGGTCTAGGCTAAAGACATGTTCTAGCGTCTTTAAAACTTAGCAGTTGTCGTTCGCTTCGGCATTAGACAGTGCTAGCACGGACTTTTGCTCCCTGTACTGTCAAGTATATAAAGAGAGACCCCCATAGGTTGCAAAGCTTTATCCATATGAAGTCGAGTTTGCCACCCTGTAAACGTGATACACCGAACATAGCATTCAAGGAGATTGCCTGCACGTATCTCAAGTCCTTAGTGAATTTATTTGCTGAGGTGTATATTGCAGTTCACAGTTACTTGGTACTCCTTTTACCTAGATTCACCTCAGTAGTCATTTCAATCTTTTATGACTCTTTAAATTTGAAAATATCATCGAGAACTTATCCTTTCAAGCTCGCTAAACCATTGAAAGCGACTAGAGTCACCTTTTGTCCTTTTCTCGACTCTTAAAACATGAAAAGGAAAAGTTTTTGTTTCAAATTCTAAAATTAATTGACTGCGGAACAACATCCTTCTTGTGGAAATACTCCTTAGTAGATCTTAATTTGATACTGATGGCAACATTTCCTGAGTGTACCAGTCAAGGAAACCCCTTTGATGGGAATCCTAGTCCTTTTCCTTCTTTTAGAAATACTGGTACTCCTTATATGGCAACGTTGTCCCTTCCTAGATTGACTATTGTTCTCACAGTTTGGTTGTTTTCGACCTCGGGGGTTTCGAGTGTCCAAAATTCTTTTCAACCGAGTTCTCCTCTACCTGAACAACAACAACTTCATGTTGATGCTAAAGTTGGCCCCTCGGCTTCTTCGCTTATTTCTTCACCTCGTTCTTCCTCTTCGCCTAATGAAAGTCTAGATTCTAGTAACCAGGAAGCTAAGAAGAAGAAGAAGTAGAATAAGCAAGGGGGCAACCAAGCAGTCATTGCTACAGATGCAACTGATGTAGAAAAATCTTCCAATGAGCCCCAGAAAGTAAAATTCCCTTGCATGTTATGTAAGGGTGACCACCTTCTTTGGAATTGTCCTAGTATTCCCAAGGTCTTAGAAGTGTGGTCCACAGGTTCACATCGACCTTTGTCATCAGCCTCTGGTGATCATGCTGGTGACAAACCCTCAACTAGTGACAGTAAAGTCTATGGGAAAAAGGGAAAATTCAAATTTCCCTGTAAGTTGTGTGAAGGTAATCATCCCATTCACCTTTGTCCTTATATGGATGAAGCTTCCAAAGAGTTGGAAAACCTTACAACTTCTCAACCTCGTCTTTCGACGGGGTATCTAAATATTTCCTCTGATCCTCCGCTATTTGATCCACTGATTGATCAAAACTCATATTTGGTTAACCCCACTCTCTTTAAAAGTGAGTCTCGTGAGTCCGTTCTCAACCAACCATTGGTTGAGAAACTGGTAGACTTGACTCCACCTTCAGTTAGCCGCACCTTTCCGGTAGAGAGTGAACCTCATACTTCTTAGGTTCTTTTGGTCTCTTCGGTTTCGAATGAACTGGAGGTAAATCCTCATGTTCCCAAGGTGCATGAGATCATTTCTCCCATTCCCATAGAGCAAGAGGGTATCTCTCATGTTCTAACGACACCCCCTCCGAGTAGTTTAGTCACTTCTTTTGATTGGAGTCGACTAGATGGATATCGCCTTCTATCTTATGTGCCTTTCCAGATTACAATACAAGCTTACCATATGGTCATACCTAGCACAATCATAGACGAGGGCGCATTTGTTAGTATCTTGTCCTCAACTGCTTGGCAAGATTTAGGTTCTCCTCAGCTTGTCCCCGTCACCTAGAATTTGTTAGCTTTTAACAGAGGAACCAGTCAACTGTTAGGGATCCTTCCTAAGTTGCCTATTACTTTGGGAGGAAAGATTGTCTATATAGACATGATGGTTGTCCAAGGCCCTTTAGATTTTAATCTACTCCTTGGTCGTGACTATGTTTATGTCATGGGAGCTCTTGTTTCTTCCCTCTTTCGAGTGATGTGTTTCCCGCATGAAGGAAACATTGTGATCATTGATTAGCTTACAATCATTGGTCCTGAATCAGCTCCCACTCAACCATCATCCCTAACTGGTTCTTATGTGCAAGAAGTATCACCCATGCCACAGGTTAATTACGTGGCCACCTGTTCCATGCCCACATCTACTGATGATCTAGTAGGTGATGTAGTACACCATGTACTGGGGGCATTAGAACCCGATTTTTCATATGGATCCTTGGCCATGTATCCCTTCGAGAGTGTTGTTCTCCCTTCTGATGAGAAACTCTTGGACACCATGGCCTCCTTTGGTCTATGATCAAAGGGCTGGAGCATAGTTCCTTGTCTTGTGTCAAGCTCGTTAAAAAATGAAACAAGGGTTGGAGCATAGTTCCTTGTCTTGAGTCAAGCTCGTTAAAAAATGAAACAAGGATCATGGAGTAGAGTTCCTTGTCTTGTGTCAAGCTCGTTAAAAAATGAAACAAGGATTATGGAGCAGAGTTCCTTGTCTTGTGTCAAGCTCCTTAAAAAATGAAACAAAGGATTATGAGGATAGTTCTTTCACTATGTCAACCTCGTTAAAAAATGAATTAAGTGTCATGAACATGGTTTTTTTCCTGTGTCAAGCTTGTTAAAAAATGAAACAAATCCCCTTCCAATTCGAGTCTTTGATTAGATCTTGTAAAATCCCAGTCAAGTCTTTCACTTGATCTCGTAAGTGAACCTTCATTCCATCCACTTAGCTGAATGAAATGAAGCTTGGGGGGCATGTACCTCGAATTGAGCCATTATGTTGGGGGCATGCAAACTTATCTCAAGCATAGTTTATCTTTGTTTCAAGCTTGTGTAAAAATGAAACCAAACCCAGGCATAGTTTATCTTTGTTTCAAGCTTATGTAAAAATGAAACCAAATTCAAGCACAGTTTGTTTCCGTTTCAAGCTTGTGTAAAAATGAAACCAAATTCAAGCACAGTTTGTTTCCATTTCAAGCTCGTGTAAAAATGAAACCAAATCCAAGCATAGTTTATCTCTGTTTCAAGCTTGCTAAAAATGAAACCATTCCCACTTTACATCTCATGATTATTGTTTTTATTAGTCGATTTTTATTAGATGAGCCTTGGTTCTTTCATTCCATCGTCTCCATCTCATTGGCCGATCATACGCTTTCACTTGATTGTTTTACCCTTGCCTAGGGAACATCTGCAATGAGTGGTCTTATTAGCTAGCCTCTTTACCATTACGTGTTTTGAGAAGTTTCATCATTACCAGAACCAGTTTCTATCCTTTTTTACCACTCGTTCCTCCAGGAGGAGTCATCTTTCAGCTCTTTTCAGACTCCAAAAATATGAAAATATTGTCGAGTACTTGTCGTTTTGAAATCGTTAAAGTAAATGAATTGACATTGTCTCAGTATACGTTTTCCCCTTTTTCGGGCTGAGATTGACTATTTATGAAAAAGGTACACCTTAGTCAAACGTGGCTAGGAGATTCTCTCGAATATTGTTTTCTACCTTTTTGGATTCGAGAAACAAATTACGAAAAGGGACATGATGGGGTTTTAATTTTCGTCTCTTTTTCACACTCTCTAAATGTGAAAAAGACACCGAGTTATTCTTTCGTCGGACCCGTAAAACTTAAACGACAAAAGACTTGTCACCATGATAAGACAGAGTTCCTCCTTCTTAGGACTCATAAAACTTACTAGGATGGATTCATCCGAAGGATGAACTTATATGACAAGCATATGGTATCCTCTTCAAGCTTGTGTAAAAATAAAGAGGTACTCACTAGAAATAGTGGGGAAAAATGAAGATGAAACATCCTTTGTATAGGCAGCATGTCGCTCTTGAACATGACACTCTTCTACATCTTGTGTTGGGTTTGGGATATCCTCACTTAGTCACTTGTCCTTCTGGGTTTGGGTGATCCATTTTGCCTCTCATTTGACTATTCCACCTCGTCATTATGACCCTTGGTCCTATGTTGAGTCTAATGCTGCCACACTCCGGAGTCGTGTCACCAATATGTTCAAGAGAAGTCCAATCTGCAGTTATTTACCTATACATTGTTTGAGTCATTGTTACAGTCTTGAAACTTATTCCACTTTGTTCCTCATTTCATGTCGATGATGGGGGAATCATTATGACCCTCCTTCGACGAGTCACTTCCTATTGACTTCATCTCATTATCCAGGAAAATGACTTAGAGACTCCCTTTCAGTACCTTATGGCTTACATGCCTTAATGGCAAGTTCTTCGCGTCCGACGACAGGATTTCACTATTGGCCTTCGATCAGGTGATTCCATGAGTGTTCGACTTCAGCTTCGTTATCACATTCACGGATTGTACTATCGTACCTTGAGATTCATTGTCATTATGGGTGGTTCCTCTCATGCCTGTTAACTGTCCACATAAATGGCCGGTAATCAGGTGGTTTTCTAGCATGCTCAACTGTGACACGTTCATTTGCATGTTAGAATTCGTACTTTGATCGAGTTGGGATGGAGCACAAGACCCTGAGTTTTGTCTGATATGACTCAAGTTGCATGGAGTTATGTGTTATTCATTATTGTACACATGTTTCTGCTATACGTATGGTTGTGATCGTACCGTGGGACTTTATATTTATGATGATGATCCTTCTATATCAGATGGTTGCATCCATGCCTCGGATCTTAGATTACAGATGATCCTTATGTATTGGATGGCTGCACCCATACCATGGATATTTTCATATAGTCTTCATCATTTGGATGGTTGTGTCCATGCTGTGGATTCATGTCTTGATCTCATATATGTATATGTATATGCGTCCTTGATTTGCAGGTCTCCTGACAATGCTTTTCCTTGTCCTTGCAAGAGATCATAAAGCATCTCATCCATCACTCCTCGTTTTTCCTTCATGCTTTAGGGGTCATCTATTACACAGTATTTTGTCACACCACCTGAACCTCCCTGTAACATACCCCTAAGTTCTCGAAATATGACCATAATGTAGTGTACTCATTCATATACACAGTTCAAAGCCTTCCTAAGACATTGATTAGAAAATTCCTTGAGCTTCCCTTGAACGAAATAGCTCTTTAACCCTAATTTGAGCATCATCGCTCTTATGAGGCTAAAAACCACGATGGTCGCATGTTGCACTATACCCGACCCGCGATGGCATTGCCCTATTTGCTCATATACCCGTGATGATCCCAAAAAGGCTATTTTTCCAAAGTGGATGAGAAGCTTCGTGATCTAGAAGCTTCCAGAGCGGTGAGCAGGAGGTGGTTTCACATAGATGAGGTCGAATTCTCCTAACTTGACCTCTTTGTCTTATCCCTGTGAGCTACCTCCTTGAGATGTGTGCTAATCCTATCTTTGGAGAAGTCCTAACTCCCTCTCCCTACCTATAAATTCCTCCTGTCCCATTCCCAAATGGTTGGTCAGGTTAGAGGTTGGGCTGATCTATGTCCATTTACACCCCTATGTTGAGCTTGTGCTTAGAGGCTATTCATTAGACTTGGAGAAGGAGTGTTTGGAGAGTTTCTTGGATTGGACTTGGATTACCACTCAAGGAGAGCCTTTCAACATCAAGGTTATGGTTGTAAGCTTCCCTTTGTTCTTTAAATAATATACAACTACTAGTTCATCTTCCCAAAATATATATGTTCATGTATGTGTTAGCTTGGCATTCCTTGATCAGCTAAGTAGGTTATTATTGGATTTGTTATTGTGTTTTGGTATGCTTTGTTGTCTCTTGATCACTTGTGTAGGTATATAAGCACCGAGAGAAGTAGGAACAAGTCCGTGACACAAGCAATTCGAGGCTCTCAACAAAGGAAATCGGATTAGCATCAGAACGAGATAGGCCATCTCTTTTGTTCTACTTTTCAGTTATAACCTAGGAAGACGTCTAGTTGATTGTCACTTCAATTGCTAGACCACTCATTGGGCTAGAGGGATCGTCTCTTTCCATAGAGAGGATTAACCTTATCAACACTAATGCACCAAGTTTTTTCATGTGCCTCGTGAATGGACATTCCTAAATTGGATGACATCCTAGTGTATTCTAAATTTGAGGAAGAGCGTGAACAACACTTGAGGATGGTTTTATAGGTATTTAGAGAGCATCAATTGTATGCCAATTTGAGTAAATGCTCATTTTATAAATAAAAAAAACCATTATTTGGGTCATATCATTTCACGAGAAGGGATGGCAATAGACCTAGAAAAGGTTAAATAAATCAAAGAGTGGATACACCCAAAAACGTGACAAAGGTGAGATATTTCATGGGTTTAGTAGGCTACTATAGAAGATTTATTGAGAAATTCTAAAAAATATCCCATCCTATTACTTCCTTTCCAAAGAAAGGCATGAAAATTGAATGAACTAAAAAATGTGAAGATGCCTTTCAACTTTTAAACATATTGTTAACAAGTGCACCTATATTGAAGATAGTTGATCCAAATGAAGATTTCCTTGTGTGCATAGATGCATGTCAAGAAGGACTTGGAGGAGTTCTCATGCAAAATGGACATGTGATGTGTTATGAATCCAAGAAGCTAAAATATCATGAAAGGAACTATGTCACTCATGATTTGGAGTTGGCAACCATTATACATTCCTTGAAAATGTGGAGGCACTACCTCATGGGAAAAAGGTTTGAATTACAAATCAATCACAATGGGTTGAGGCATTGGTTTGGACAACCAAATTTAAATTCCAGACAAATTATATGGATTGAATTTTTGGTTGATTACAACTTTGAAATTAAGCACATAAAGGGTAAGGGAGATAAAGTGGTTGATGCACTCAATAGAAGGGTGCATACAATGCATGTTACAACCATAAGCATATGCAAATGAGATGCATAGAGTGCCATATGCTCGGTACCCAGGGTATTAAAAGACAGTCTCAATAGTTAAGAAATGATACTTTTTGCTAAGTATGAGGAAAGAAATGGTTGATTATATAGCCAAGTGCTTGGAATGTCAGAAAGTTAAAATTGAACATGCACACTCAGCTAGATTGCTACAACCAATATCCATTCCTAGGTGGAAATGGGAAATTGTTGTTGGGTGTGTGTTATATTCTTTCTACGACTAGCCCTACGTGTCAAGCGATGGGGTGACTGCACCCCCTTCGTTGCGCGGGGCGAAACGGGGGAGTCAAAGGCGGGGGATCAGACCCCCCGTCGGGGGGTTTGCAGGGGGCGGTAGCCCCCCTACATGGGGTTCGGAGCAATGCCCAGGGAAATTTTTTTTGGACCCTATATTAGGTGGGCGGACCTACCTATGGTTTTGTGCATGGGTTTTGCACATGGTTTTGGGAATGATGGTTTTGGGCATGATGGTTTTTTTCCCATGGTATTTTGTAGATCCAGTCAAGGGAACTACTGTTATGTTCTAATCCAGGGTTAATGGATTGGGGTTTATGAATTCTTCGACATGTATATCTATGTATTGTAACATTGAAAGGAAAATAATGAAAAATCAATCTAGTAGTCCCAGTTTCGGGATCCAGGGGAAATCTTTGTGTATTTGTTTTATATTATCGCCCTTGTATATCTTATGTTTTTAAGAATTCGTTTGCAGGTAATTTCTGTACAGGGTTAAAACCTACAATTGTTTCTATCAATTTCATTATGATTTCTCCTATAACTACAAGGAAACATGATTCCATCATGTTTGTGGTGGATAAACTCACAAGTATGCCCACTTTATTCCAATGAAGTCAACACATAAGGCAACCAATGTTTTTGAGATTTACATGAAGGAAATTTCCAGGAGACATGGTGTGCCCAGAGAAATTATCTTAGACAATGATCCCAAGTTTACATCCAACTTTTGGACAAGTTTATTCAAGGGATCTAGAACTAATTTAAATTTTAGCACAGCCTACCATACAAAGTCAGATGGAAAAATTAAAAGATTCAATCACGTTATTAAGGATATCTTGAGGATGTATGTGATGGAGAAACCATAAATATGGGAAGAATACTTGCACTTGGTGGATTTTTCTTACAATAATGGGTACCAAGCATCTTTGAAGATGAACCCACTTGAGGCATTGTATGGCAGGAATGTAACACTCCCATGAGTTGGGACAATCTAGTGGACACGACGATTATTGGTCTAAACCTGCTCAGGGAAATGGAAGAGAAAGTGATAGAAATTAAATAGAATTTGAAGGCTTCCCAGGACATACTAGAAAATTTATGATGATAAGAATAGGTTAAATAGGGAATTTAAATTTGGCGATCATGTCTTCTTAAAAGTGAAGGCAAAGAAAAGTTCATTAAAATTGGGTAGTTATGCAAAGTTGGCAGCTAGATATTGTAGACCATTTGAGATCCTAGAGAGGATTGGTCCAGTTGCATATAAGATTGCATTGCCAACATCCATGCATATTCATAATGTGTTTCATATATCATTACTTAAAAAGTATTTTCCCAATTCTGATCATGTAATTGATTGGAATATGATTAAGGTGGACTTTCAAGTCCAATCAGTACGAATTTTGGACAAGAAGGTCAAGATGCTCCAAAATTGAGCCATCACCTTGGTAAAGGTGTAATGGACCCTTTTCAGTCCTAAAGATGCTACATGGGAACATGAAGATGTAGTGAGGTAAGAGTAGCCTCATCTTTTTGGATGATCTCATTATATATATATGTGTGTATGCACTGAGGACAACGCATAATAAGGGGGAGGGGAATGTAACACCCCTACTTGACCCATGGATTGTAAACACCATGTAATGTGAAACTTAGGATGGTGAGCCAAAACATATTAATTAGGTTGGTGAGCCAAGAATTACTTTTGGGGAAATGTGCCCATGTGTATGTGTGTTGGCCGAAAAGTATGAAGAGGTAGAGACCCTGGGTTTAGATGCAGGATCCAACAAAAGGGTTCATTGTAGTCTAGCGTAAAACCGACATTTTCACCTTACTCAAAGAGAATAAGGCGTCTCACCCGAGGCATGTCGCGACCTTACTTAGTTAAGGGATTGTAACCAGGAATCGGGAGAAGTAGTGCACATGAATCTGTAGCTCAGTTGTGACTGCTTCCTTGGTTGTTTCAACTCAGTTATGACTACATGTCTCCCTATTTTCCATAGACAACCTTCTGCAACTGACAGATCTTAGGGGATTCCTTCTCTTTCCTCAGTTGCTTTCTTCACGACTTCCTGTCGGTCAGATTTGGTCAAAACATATCAAAACTTTGTCCCCAAAACGAAGGACCCAACAAACCCTTACCACAATTAATTGACTCATCCCCGAGTCAATCATTTGTTGATGCTGCTGGTGCTTCTTATTGTTGCAGGACTCCTGCTTGTGCTACGCCTTCTTGTTTTGTTTCTTCAAACGAAGGACCCAACTCTGGGATGGATTGGATGGCTACAGTTTTAAACTATGTGTACTCAACAAGAGTTAACTGTCATGGACCCATGAGAGCTAGCCTGTTGGCAAAAAATTATGAAGGGGTAGAGACCATGGGTTCAAGTGCAAGAGAAAACAAAAGGGTTCGTTGTAGTCTAGCGTAACACCGACAATTTCACCATACTCAAAGAGAATAAGGTGTCTCACCCGAGGTGTGTCGTGACCTTACTTAGTTAAGGGATTGGAACTAGACATTGAGAGAAGTAGCGCATAGGTTAACAGTTTCATTTAATGTAGAAATATGGTATCAGAAGTATAACCATCACGAAAGACAACAAATAAAGCATTCAAAGGAACAAATAGTATACACATGCATTCATAATTAAATTTTAAAAGGGCCCCATAAAATCTACGCATGCAAATCCATAAACATACTTGCAACTCCTTTCCATTAGATTCATCCATCAATACATCATTACATTCAGGCTCTGAGGCTTTTCTAATAGAGACATGAAATCATAATACAAACCAATCCAAAATCAGATAAACACATAACACAGTTAAGTCCATAGACTGAACGACAACATTTCAGTACACAAGCCTCTTCCCTTCATTTTTCCTTTTCCCTAAGATTTTATGCACTTCGCTTGCCTGAACTGTTTATTTCTTCCTCGAATTCCCCACCCTTTTCTTTTCAGCTGCTTATGTAGCTCAACTATGACTGCTTCCTCATTTCGGCTTGGTTGTGACTACATGTCTCCCTATTTTCCCTGGCCAACCTTCTACAACTGATAGATCTTAGTGGATTTCTTCTCATTCCTCGACTGCTTTCTCTGTGACTTCCAGTCGGTCATATTTGGTCAAAACATATCAAAGCTTTCTCCCCAAAATGAAGGACCCAACAGGGCCAGACCATAATAAATTGACTCATCCCCGAGTCAATCATTTATTGACGCTTCTCGTGCTTCTTATTGTTGTGGGGCTCTTGCTGGTGCTTATATCCTATTACTGCAAACAAAGGACCCAACTCTCAGACGAATTGGATGGTTTCGATTTTAAACTGTGTGTACTTGGTAAGGGCCAACTGCCATGGACCCGTGAGAGTGCTAGCTTGTTCGATGAAGTGTGCAATGAGTTCAGATGTTGGTTGAGTGAGTCTTGCAGTCATGAGATAATTCCATTGAGCTTTTTCTATTGCGTTGATCTGTTGTAGTTTCTGGAAGTGGACATGTGTAGGTGGATTAAGGTTGTGGAGCAGAGTTTTTGTGGCGCGTAATTTGTCCTCAATTTGCTGGATTTGTTTTAGGATATTAGTCTGTGCAAAAAGCTCCTTTTGTCAGTTGAGGTCAAGGGAGGTCAAGGATTCATTGAAGAGTTGATTAGCTTGTTGGCACAAAGCATAGACCAGTTGATTTTTATTTGGAAGGAACCCTAACCAGTCGTGAACTTGAGTGAAGATTTCTTTAGCTTCTCCCGTAGCCTGTCGAGTGGAGGCTTTCAAGCAAGCCACTTCAGTGATTTTCTGCTCGATGTCACTGGCATAATAAGTTGTTGGATGAGGGAGCGCCCTTTTGGTGGCAGTAATAATTCTCTGAAGCTCCTTGTTTGCTAAGAAAAGGTCAGTGCATGCAGTTCGTATATGATTGCAGCAAACCAAAAGAGTGCAGGTCAAAAAGTCTTTTGGTGCATTTGGTATTTTCCGACAACTCTGGGCCAAAGATCCTAGAACTTTGCACTAATTTCATTAATTTGTTGTTGTACCTCTTGCTTCTCCTTGAGAAGTTGATCTTGATCAACCACAATAGAAAGAAAATGTTTTGTTGTTGCTCGTGCTCGGTTGTCAAATTGTTGTGCAATGCCTTTGCTTGGTGTGCAACCAGTTGAATAAAAGTAAACAATTGAGAATATGACCAACTCTGGAGGTCATAAAGTTTCATAGTAGCAGGTGGAGGATATCGAATTTGCAGTGGTTGGTTGTTGGCAACTGATTTCTCGGATTTCCCTTGGGGCAAAGTCTCCTGTTGTAGGGTCTCAGCGGTGTGGGTGTTGGTATGGTCTGGAATGGAATGTGATGGTGAAAGGGTAGTGGGGTTGGATGTCAGAGGCAAGGTGTGTATGACTTTTGTGCCCTAGGTATCAAAGTGGATAAGTTGAAGGATTATTATGAGCAGCCATAAAGCTAGCAACAAAGATAACATAGATGTATTAACTAACTCTGTGTTTGTAGAGTGAACAATGAGTGCATATTTGGTAGTGTCAGTGATAGACTGGATTACAGAGTCTACTTCCATTTCAATTTTGGCACTAAGGTGATTGTTGGAGGGAGGAACGTCTGAAATAGTGGTCGAGGGGGAGGTTGTGCGGGGTGATGGGTTGTGTGACGTTGGGTGTTATCACTCAGGTTGTTCCCAAAAGTTGTAAGAAAGGGAATACGGACGAGGTAACCACAGACCAAACTTTTAGATACATATTCTAGCCAATCTGTATCCAGAGAGGGCTCTCTCTTTATGATTTAGCTTTGTTTTTTAAAGGTTTTAGGCTAGTTATGAAGTACAAGGGTTTTCTTTGAGTTTGGGTGGTGAGATTCAATAGAACAGTGAGGTAAAACTGAAGAGTTCAGTCCATTGGGCATGATGGAGTCAAAGGAAACAGGCTTCCTGGATTCGGTTTCTAACAGAGGATGGCATCACAAAGCAAGGTACTCAAACCTGGAAAAATTAAAGAGCTGAAATCAGATGGAATGGGCTCAAATGGGTGAAGGGCAGTTAAGAATCCTTCATCATATTGAAAAGATGGAAATTGAATGATTACTGATAAGGAGCAGTTAAGAATTCACTGTTTTATGCTAATTCTGAAGAAAACACAGAGAATAATAAAGACTGAAAACAGAGTGCAGCTAAGCAAATTCTGAATTAATCTTTTTCTTTATCATTCATATCATGAAACACAGATGACGTAATAAACATGAAAACTGTAAAACACAAGTTATAAGGGACTTATTGATCCGGAGTTTGATTCAAGAATTCTGTGACAGGTCCTCTGCTTCAATTCCTTATCTAGTAGGCTAGACAACAAATGGTTCCAACAGCTCTTTATTCCAAAGTTCAATATTACAACAAAGTCTAAGGAAATCTACACATACCCAGCCTCTTCAAAACTCTGATGAAGGGCCTATTTATACAATAAAATATGTACAACCGGATGTCTCATCAAGGCTATGAGATAATATCTAAGTTTAACTTAAAGTAATTTACAAGCAAAGTAGAAACAGCTCGGGAAAAAATATCTGATGTTGTGCTGGATGCGGGCCTATTAGGTTTCAGCCTGCAGTTGTCTGAAGTAGCTATGCACCGACTGTTTGCATTAACTGTTCTTTAACTTCTGACCTGCTTCTCTTAGTTGGCTCGGATACTCTTTAATGCTGACTTGACTTGCCTTTATTTCTGCACTAATACTCTTTATGGCACATCTGATACTCTTTAATGTGTTTTGACTTTGATTTGATCCTCTTTAACTTGCTAAAATCGACTCCTCTGATACTCTTTATCGCTGATCTGACCCCTGCTCATCGCTTTTCTAGCAAAATGGAACTGCAAAATGTCTTCTCACCGCCTTTACTTTGGCCAATTCTGTGTCTGTATGTTTCTGCTGGCTGGGGCAGTAAGAATCCCTGTAAATCTCCATTTCTGTCTTTTGCAGGCTGGGAATCCTTCAGCGTTGTTTCGAATTGTAATAAAAGGAAGAAGAAAATGCACTGTGGAGGTTGAATAACAGGCTGTGGAGCTCGCTGTGGCCTTTCTGGTCGAAACATTGGAAACGCGACCACGAAATATTTGCATGCCCGGAGCACTGTTTTTGCAGCGAAAACATAAAAAATGACCTTTTTTTACCCTTCATTAGCCAAAAAGAATTTTGGCGGGAAAAAATTGATTTTTCGGGCGGGTGACGTCAGTGTGACATCAACGGGGGTACAGTAAGGATGTTGTGGCAAGTGACATGGCAGGATGACGTCGGAAAAGGACGGCTGACATCAGCGAGGGTTGGCGGGAGGGCGGTAAGTTGTTTTGCCCGCACCGCTTTTGGGCTAGGGCGATTTCGGACGGAGGGGCAGCGATCACGCTAGGAGAGCGACGCGTGGCGCTTGCACGAGGGAAATACCACTGTCTCCCCGGGCGGTAAAGTTCAGCGGATGAGGGGGTCGTGATATGTTTGTCAGCCGTTCGATGCGAGGGCGTCGATCAAACGGAGGGCGCTGTGCGGAGATGGAGGAGTTTTAATGCGCGGGGCCCGATCATATTAATGTTAAGTTAATGATATCGGGCGCAGTTTGATTGGTTGCGGGGTGATTAGGTTGTTAATTAACCAGATGTTAATTAACCCTTGAGCGTGCGGCGAGGGTTGTTTAATAAGCTCCAGATGAACCATTAATTCCCAATTTTAAATAGTGATATGGTTTATATTTAAACCAGGGCGGGGAATATTAATACATGGGGTTTTTATTTTATATACATATTACGAGAAGGGGAAATAAAGTATGGGAGTTATATAATAGTAGTCAATGGTTAATATGAATTTTTTGAAGTAAAAAGTGCTAAGTCATATGGTTAGAAACTTAGGCTAAAGGAAAAAATGTTTTTATGTGAGAAATATGGTTAGTCTCCTAAGTAAAACAGATTCTTACTTAGGCAAATTTTATGGAATGAGATGAGTGATTCAGTGATATTAAGCAGATCTTAATACCATTTGGGGAAGTTAGTAAATGATTTGGGAAAAAACATGAAGGGAAGTTAGTCATGCCTCGCTTGAGTTGCTCCAAGAGAAATATTTGTCGTAGTACTTGTGATAGAAGTAAGATTAACATTTTGAGAGACAAAATCAATCACAAGTCTCATTCTACAACTTCAAAACTACCTACCCAGACTACTTTTCCTAGCATTTTTTCTTCTTTACATTTGGGTGCACCTAGACTGGAAAACCCTCATCAACTTTTCTTTTATTTGTATGATAAGCCTATCTAAACCTGCACTTATTTCTTCCAAGGGCTCAAATTAAACAGTTGAGCTCCTTTGCTTCTCTACCTATCTACTTATCTGCCAAGATTAAGCTGTTTGGAAAGATTTTTATTCTCTATCTCTAAAACAGGAAATTAAAACATGAACTAGCCAAGATTAAGCTGTTTGGCCATTCACCAATTGTGGCAAAATTTCAACAAGCTGTACATGATGCTTTATTTACAGAAAATGAGATAGCAGTGGCATTTGGACTTGCACACTTTCCTGGTCTTTTTATTTGGCGTTCATTTTTCATTTTTTCTTTTGACCATTTATTTTTTTCACCCTTTGATTTTTCTTTTAGGGTATACCCTCTTTACATTTTTTAATTTTTATTTTTTCATAATATGGCAACCTTTACAGCAAGGAAAGGTATGAACATATTACAGAGCTCAACCAGTGACTCATGAAATATGACACCTATAACTATAGGATTATAACACTGGCTCCACTTGGGGATGGCTTTCCCTCGTGGAAAGTCAAGAACAATAGGTCAGATGGCCTTCTGCATAACTTTTGCTCTGCTATGAAATTTTCCTTTTACTGGCTGCTTTATTGTATATATGACAGCACACTTGTGGAGCTTAGGGCCTTCTCTTCGGGCTTCAACTGCAGCAAGTTACTATCCAATCCACATTTAAACACACATTTTTTCATTTTTTCTTCCTCCTTGAATCTTGCTTGAGCACCTTATCTCTTGGGCAGGAGCTTTTAGCCTTGGTCCTTTTCATAAAAAATCTTCTTAATTTTCTCCTGTACAACTTGAGATCTGGCCTGAAACAAAAAAGTGCTGCAACTTTCAAACCAGATTAGTAAATCATCAAAATCTTTAGGGCCTTTTGATTGGATTCAAACATTTAAGGATTTATTTTCTAACTTATTGATAACTGAATTAAAACAAACTGAAATCCTACCTACTTTACTCTAATCAGCTTTCTGACTGCTGGTTAGGTAAAATGAAACAACCAATGCAACCACTTAAGCATTATATACATCAATGACCTGTATTTCTTGTGTTTGATGGTGTTTAAAATTGAGATCTTACAATCAAATTTGGCTTTGTTAAACTTTGAGAAGATAAGGAAATCCCTGATCTCCTTTGCTAAATCTAGAAACTGAACAAAAGGGTCTTGTAAAATATATACACTATTCTTGAACCGATTCAAAGAACTGTACAAATGTCCTGGATAGCTCTCATGCCATGAAACTGAAATATCACCATTGTCTTTATCACCATGTATGTTTTCAACTGTTCTTTGTGGTGATATTTTAACTGATTGTAATGCCTGTCTTGTAAAACCATTATCATCTTGTTTTTGACTCTCACAATCTATTAATGGAGAAGAATTCTAATTTCTTTCATCATTCAACCTGTCAGTTGCTGGATCATAGAGAACTTGGAAGGATTCTTGCAACTTATTGCACACGGGTTCAAATGGAACTTGACAGATTTCTACCAGTTGTTCTTCTTTTTCTTTAAACAATTCAGATGATTCAAAACAAAGGGGCAAGGAATCAACTTGGGCTTTTTGATCATATGTTGCTGTTTCCAAGTCTTCTTCTACAACCTGACATTTAATGGCATTTGGGGCTGCAAATCTAAATATGACAAATCTTGAACAACGATTTGATTGCCCTCTAGATGGTTAATATCGGGACTTGTTGACATTTGATTTTTAATTGCCTGATAGTTATCTCTGATAAACTGAAAAGAATCAAAACAAAATATTAAAGTTCCTTTATTGATTTCAAAATTTTCTGCACTTTCCTCCCCATTCTCATTGCTGCAATGAACAAGTTGATCACTTCTTTCAAGCTGTTGGTCCTGAATTTTGTTATTCCCCAAATTATCTTCTGATTCCTCTGCAAGGTTAATTTGGATTTGAGAAACATAATCATCATCATATTGATCATATTTGGGTGAGCCATTGAAAGAAGGAATGTTATCAAATGCACACAGTAGATCAGGAGATTGCTCCTCCACACATTGCTCTATGAATCTGTCTTCTGATCTATGGTAGGTTGAGTTGGTAAAAATTTGTTCATGAATATCAACCCTTTCTTCTTGTGAAACAAATGTGTCATGATGATTTTGAACAAAGCATTCAACTTTCATTGTGATCTTCTGTATCATTTCCTCTGCTTTCTTTATCAAAATGTCAAGTTTTTCCTCTTTCTCTGTTTTCAACTTTTCTTTTCTAATTTTCAGATTAACCTCTACATCCACTGCCATGTTCTGCATCTATTCCATAGTGGAGGGGTTTCTCTCTCTCAGATGAAATTCTATCTCTGAATCAAATGCTCTTGGGTAATGCAGTAGAGCTGAATCAGGGGGAGGTTTTATATTCAATGGTATTGAATGATAGATTTGATTGAATCTGTCTGAAAATTGTTGTACTGTTTCATCTGGATGTCTTTTTAACTGATTATATTCTTCTATGATCATGAGGAGATTGACTTTGATTATCCATCTATCAAGGAAGAGTTTGAGAAACTGCTCAAGATTTGAGATGCTTGCCTCAGGCAGGGTTTTGAACCAACTCCTGACTTTGCCTTGCAAAGAAAGAGCAAAAAGCCTAATACTAACATCCTCTTCATCCACTTCAAATAAGTTAAGATAATCTTCAAAAACTTGGATATGCTTTTGGGCAGTGACACCATTCTCTCCATCAAATCTTGGGAGATACTTGGGATAATCGTTAGGGAAAGCATGGACTGTAGGAGGCAAAATGAGTGGTTTATACCTATCACGAACTTTATGAGGTACCGGAATATGTTCAGGGATTAGATGATTGGTCTTAATTTTTTGATTCTCCTTAACTGAAAAATGATCTTCATAAGAATTAGAAGACTATTGTTCAAATGTGTAAGGAGAATTTGCATCTATATTTCTGGAAGGAAAATAATAAAAATTTAATCTAAAGTCATCTCTAAAATACAATATACATTGAAAAATCTTGTCAATGAGAAAGAACATAATGTCTTGGATAACAATCCAAATTAAAAGCCCGATCTTTTGATACAGTTCTTTCAGGTTCATTTCTCCAGTGGAATCTTGATTGTGAAATTGATGTGGAGTCGTCAGGTGGATGATTTTAACCTTTGTGTGTCTGATCCCTGTCCACCATCACAGATCAGATCTAAACCTGTAAAACAGCTCTGAAGAAAAGGTTTAGTTTCTCCAGGAAACAAAATTTTTGAGTTTTTTATGATTATTTCGATTTTTTATGGTTTTTTCAAAACAACTTTTATGATTTCTTTAATAGGTTTTTTGATATGAGCTTTAAACTTTCTTAAATACTTTATTTGACAAGAGGAACTGATCAAGAATTTGAAATAACTATTCAAAACATAAACTAGATTGGAGATAGACTGAAGCAGCATTTATTTACTTCTGCAGTTGCAAAGCAAAAGCAGTTTCAAAGGCTACCTGGCTAACTTCAAGCTCCATCTGTAGCTTATGAAACAAACAACAGTAAAAAACAATTATTCAAATCCCCAGTGGAGTCGCCAATGATGTTATCACTCAGGTTGTTCCCAAAAGTTGTAAGAAAGGGAATACGGCCAAGGTAACCACAGACCAATCTTTTAGATATAGATTCTAGCCAATATGCATCCAAAGAGGAATCTCTCTTTATGATTTAGCTTTGTTTTTTTAAAGGTTTTAGGCTAGTTATGAAGTACAAGGGTTTTGTTTTGAGTTTGGGTGGTGAGATTCAATAGAACAGTGAGGTAAAACTGAAGAGTTCAGTCCATTGGGCATGATGGAGTCAAAGGAAACAGGCTTCCTGGATTCAGTTTCTAACAGAGGATGGCATCACAAAGCAAGTTACTCAAACCTGGAACAATTAAAGAGTTGAAATCAGATGGAATGGGCTCAAAAGGGTGAAGGGCAGTTAAGAATCCTTCATCATATTAAAAAGAGGGAAAGTGAATGATTACTGATAAGGAGCAGTTAAGAATTCACTGTTTTATGCTAATTCTGAAGAAAACACAGAGAATAATAAAGACTGAAAACATAGTGCAGCTAAGCAAATTCTGAATTAATCTTTTTCTTTATCATTCAGATCATGAAACACAGATGACATAATAAACATGAAAACTGTAAAACACAAGTTATAAGGGACTTATTGATCCGGAGTTTGATTCAAGAATTCTGTGACAGGTCCTCTGCTTCAATTCCTTATCCAGTAGGCCAGACAACAAATAGTTCCAACAGCTCTTTATTCCAAAGTTCAATATTACAACAGAGTCTAAGGAAATCTACACATACCCAACCTCTTCAAAACTCTGATGAAGGGGCTATTTATACAATAAAATATGTACAACCGGATGTCTCATCAAGGCTATGAGATAATATCTAAGTTTAACCTAAAGTAATTTACAAGCAAAGTAGAAACAGCTCGGGAAAAAATATCTGATGTTGTGCTGGATGCAGGCCTATTAGGGTTCGGCCTGCAGCTGTCTAAAGTAGCTGTGCGCCGACTGTTTGCATTAACTGTTCTTTAACTTTTGACCTGCTTCTCTTAGTCGGCTCGGATACTCTTTAATGCTGACTTGACTTGCCTTTATTTCTGCACTGATACTCTTTATGGCAGATCTGATACTCTTTAATGTGTTTTGACTTTGATTTGATCCTCTTTAACTTGCTAAAACCGACTCCTCTGATACTCTTTATCGTTGATCTGACCCCTGCTCGTCGCTTTTCTGGCAAATGGAACTGCAAAATGTCTTCTCACCACCTTTACTTTGGCCAATTCTGTGTTTGTAGGTTTCTGTTGGCTGGGGCAGTAAGAATCCCTGTAAATTTTCATTTGTCTTTTGTGGGCTGGGAATCCTTCAGCGATGTTTCGAATTGTAATAAAAGGAAGAAGAAAATGCACTGTGCAGGTTGAATAGCAGGCTGCGGAGCTCGCTGTGGCCTTTCTGGTCGAAGGCGGTCGAAACATTGGAAATGCGACCACGAAAGATTGCATGCCCGGAGCACTGCTTTTGCAGCGAAAACATAAAAAATGACCTTTTTTTACCCTTTATTAGCCAAAAAGAATTTTGGCGGGAAAAATTGATTTTTCAGGCGGGTGACGTCAGCATGACGTCAGTGGGGGTATGGTAAGGATGTCGTGGCAGGTGACATGGCGGGATGACGTCATCAAAGGATGGCTGACGTCAGCGGATGACGTCAGCGAGGGTCGGCGGGAGGGCGGTAAGCTGTTTTGCCCGCATTGCTTTTGGGCTAGGGCGGTTTTGGGCGGAGGGGTAGCGATCACGTTAGGAGAGCGACGTGTGGCGCTTGTACGGGGGAAATACCACTATCTCCCCAGGCGGTAAAGTTCAGCGGATGAGGGGGTCGCGATATGTTTGTCAGCTGTCCGATGCGAGGGCGCCGATCGGACGGAGGGCGCTGCGCGGAGATGGAGGAGTTTTAATGCACGGGGGCCCGATCATATTAATGTTAAGTTAATGATATCGGGCGCAGTTTGATTGGTTGCGGGGTGATTAGGTTGTTAATTAACCGGATGTTAATTAACCCTTGAGCACGCGGCGAGGGTTGTTTAATAAGCTCCAGATGAACCATTAATTCCCAATTTTAAACAGTGATATGGTTTATATTTAAACCGGGGCGGGGAATATTAATACATGGGGTTTTTATTTTAAATACATATTAAGGGAAGGGGAAATAAAGTATGGGAGTTATATAATAGCAGTCAATGGTTAATATGAATTTTTTTGAAGTAAAAAGCCCTAATTCATATGGTTAGAAACTTAGGCTAAAGGAAAAAATGTTTTTATGTGAGAAATATGGTTAGTCTCCTAAGTAAAACAGATTCTTACTTAGGCAAATTTTATGGAATGAGATGAGTGATTCAGTGATATTAAGCAGATCTTAATACCATTTGGGGAAGTTAGTAAATGATTTGGGACAAAACATGAAGGGATGTTAGTCACGCCTCGCTTGAGCTGCTCCAAGAGAAATATTTGCCATAGTACTTGTGATATAAGTAAGATTAACATTTTGAGAGACAAAACCAATCACAAGTCTCATTCTACAACTTCAAAACTACCTACCTAGCCTACTTTGCCTAGCATTTTTTCTTCTTTACATTTGGGTGCACTTAGACTGGCAAACCCTCATCAACTTTTCTTTTATTTGCATGATAAGCCTATCTAAGCCTGCACTTATTTCTTCCAAGGGCTCAGATTAAACAGTTGAGCTCCTTTGCTTCTCTACCTATCTACTTATCTGCCAAGAATAAGCTGTTTGGACAAATTTTTATTCTCTATCTCTAAAATAGGAAATTTAAACATGAACTGGCCAAGATTAAGCTGTTTGGCCATTCATCAATTGTGGCAAAATTTCAACAAGTTGTACATGATGCTTTATTTACAGAAAATGAGATAAAAGTGGCATTTGGACTTACACACTTTCCTGGTCTTTTTATTTGGCGTTCATTTTTCATTTTTTCTTTTGACCATTTATTTTTTTCACCCTTTGATTTTTCTTTTAGGGTATACCCTCTTTACATTTTTTAATTTTTATTTTTTCATAATATGGAAACCTTTACAGCAAGGAAAGGTATGAGCATATTACAGAGCTCAACCAGTCAATCATGAAATATGACACCTATAACTATAGGAGTATAACATTGGGGACACAATGGAAGTGGACGATGGGTTTTTCTCAAGGACTGGTGTGCTTGTGTGGGATTGTGGTTCCTCTTCGATGAGAACGACGATCTGGGCAGAGGTAACTTTAATGGGTTTCCTAGGAAGTGGTGGTGGCCTGGTAGCAATCAAGTGAGTATCTTGGATGGTGGGTTGAGTAGTAGAGTGGGGGCCCACAGAGGGAAGTGAAGCAATGACTGGGCTGAGTGACAAGGCAGTAATAGGACTAATAGTAACAAATTTAGAGAACAAGGGAAAATGACTTATCGATGACCTGAGACCCTCCAGAGTGTTGTGGACTAATATCAATGTTGTCTCAAACCTCTTGAAGACCGAATTGAGTGTCTCCTCTGCTACTCGCTTCCGGGAGATGGCGGAGGGGCTCTCACTTGAGAGTGGTTTAGGCAACATTCCTTCAAAAGAATACATCTTTTTGTTGTCCTGGACTGTACCAACAACCCCTGGTTAGGAAAGAACTTTGTTATGGAATGCCTCCTTAGAGATAATGTAAGGTTGGGCACACATCTGGAACTTGTCCAAATTGACACATTTAGGGTGAATCCAGGTGTTTCCATGGCGAACACCAAACCATATTTGATGTGAGTATTTGTCTAGAAGCATTGTTAGGATTCTGGGATTGGCTTTGGTGACAATTAACATCTTTTAATACCATCTTACGAAAGAGGCCTCATTTATTTCCTTATTGTTCAGGTCCCCTGAGGTCTGCCATGGTAAGTACTTGAGTGCTAGAGGTTGATCTTCAGAGACAGGTGCTAGCTCTCTGCCTTCCAGAGGGCACCACTTCATCATAGCCATAAAAACTACAAGATATCCATAGATGAAGTATGTTTCCCTTTTGTACACATATTCACGGGCTTCAAAAAGCTTGCTCAACAAATAACTACACCAATTCAAGTGTTTTCCCTTCTCGTAAGCTTCTGCCATTGAGATTGTGTCCAGAGTGCACTTGCCCTTTATGTAATGGCGCATTATTTTCCTAATAATTATATAGCAAGCTAATTTGATGGTGGGAGCGTTAATTGGCTCAATATTGGCTCCCTTGTCACCATGCTGAGTCTCATACTTGTTGTATTAATTGTTGTCACTCGTCTTCTTTCCACACTTGGAAGTAGTCTGGAATGTAGATGACATTACGTCCCTTCAGTGGATAGTCCTACCAATTACTAAATGTCATTAACATTTATGGGGTATTCTTTGTCTAACCAGAGAGAGCCTCCATGCAGTCGACTAATAAGGAGTTTAGTACACTTCATTGTTGCCCCTGAGGTGTCGAACACTGGTAAACCTCACAAATTCAGCAGCGTGGACCTTTGTATTCCTCTAAAATCCTCTTTGATTCTGGATGAATGCCTTCCATCTGTTCTAGTTACTGCCTCTGTAAAAACTTCACTCTTGAGCGCAGGGAAATGGAAAGAATCTGATAGGTCGTTATCCATGAGCGTGGCCTTCTCATATTTTCCATAGAGATTCTCAATATCAGTGACTTTGGAGTCCAATGGAGGGGTGGGAATAGAGATTTTGGAGACTTTGGTCATGGCTTCAATTCTACAACTATACACAATATACATAGGGGGTTTGAATTTGGGCTAAGGACCGAGGGAATTCGACACAGAAGTCAGACTGAGTAATTGGACCACTTACGCTTTCACAATGAAGAACTTAATGTGTCCATGCAAACTAAATTGAAAGACTTGACACGATGCTTTTGATTAGACCGTTTAACTAATTAATATGACAACTTTCTACACTCGATTCAAATCGTGGAATTAACGACGACTGTGACCTGAACCTGACCCGGATGACGTGAAAATTGGAAAGGCAGGTGATCATGATGATTAATTATGATGAGGTGATGGAGGAATCCAAAAATATGATAACCAAATTGTGTCAGGGATATTATGGGAGAGATTTAATCCAAACTTGAAATGACTTAGGGAATTATTACTAATTATTGTGGATAAGATGATTGCCACATGTGATTTCCCAGCCACAAGCAGTTGCAGAGGGTGCACTAGACTCATTAACAGACCTAACTGAGGTAGCTTTATTCGCGACTGACATATCTGAGATGATTGACCTGACTAACACAACTGAAATACCTGACACAACTGGAATAAATGGCGCAACTACAAAATTAACTGGCTTACTCTACCTAAACCTAATTACGATCACCTTAGAAGGTTTTCATGCATGTGTCGTTCACCCATCCAAGCAATAGGAGTCCATCCAATTGTGTGATTTTGACAACTCTAGACACTCTCAGTACTACAACAATGAATGGTCCTAACCAGTGAATTCACAACTTTCTAGGATGTTTTAGAAACTTATTGTCATATAAGAGAACTTGGTCCCCAACTTCAAAAGACTTTCGTTTTATGTGTCAGTTGTGTCATGCTTTTTGCCTCTCCTTTTCGAAAGTTTGGTCAAAATTTGCCAGAATCGGGCTTCGTCCAACTCCTAGAGCTCATCCAACCGCTTTGTATTAGATTCATCCTCTGACATGTGAGTGGCCAGTGCAATGAAAAGTTTGGGAATAATCAAATCGACAGATATTATAACTTATCAACCATAAACAAGTTGGAACGACATATATTTGTGCAGGCCCTTGATGGTTGTACAGTAGGCCAACAAAGTAACTGGTACCCACTCGTCCCAGTCATCTCGGTTAGCAGAGCATATCTTAGTGAGGCCTTTCTCTAAGATTTTATTAAAAGATTCCACAATGTTGTTTACTTGTGGATGGTATGGGTTTCTCTTGTGGTGCTGAATCATGAAGTTTTGCAGTAGTGTGGCGATTGTCTCATTAATAAAGTGGGTCCCCTAGTCACTTGTCAGGCTTTGGGGGCACCCAAACCGAGTGATAATATTTTTGAACATGAACCTGACAACAGTGTCTGCAGTGCAATATTTAACTAGAGTAGCTTCGACCCATCTAGTAAGGTAATTTGTGGAAGTGATAATGTACCGGGAATGGGAGTGTCGTGATGGTGGATTAATGGGCCCCACAAAGTCTATCACCCATTTCTGAACTACCTGGAGTGCCCACCCTTTGGCACTGCAAAGTAATTTCATCCTGGTGTGATGGTCATCCCACCCTTTGGCAAACACCATATCTCTTGGTGTACTCTTTTGCATCTCGGAAGAGTGTGGGCCATTAGAGTCTTGCTTGCAACACTTTTATCGCAGTAGATTTCCCACCCACATGTCCACTTGCAACTCCCGAATGGAATTCCCATAACACATCCTACTTCTCATGATCGAGGACACACCGTCAGAATATCTTATCAAGGCCCATCTCGTATAACCATCCTGTGATCAATTGGTAATCTGTAGCTCAAACTACCATGTGCCTTCATTGTGTCACTGTATACTCTTTTGGACACTTCCTTGTGGCCATAAATAATGCAATATCTTCCAAGTAGTTGGGTATGGATTCAACCTGAAACAGGCCAACATTTGATAGTTGATCATCAATTGACCCCCCAGCTTCGCCTAACTCTAGTTGGGAGAGATGATCAGGACCCACATTTGTCCTACTTGGTTTGAGGATTACTTCGAATGTGAACTCCTTGAACAATAGAAGCCATCTTTAAATCCTTCCTTCGAGCACATGCTTATTCACTAGGTACTTCAACATGGAGTGATTAGTAAAGAACTTGAACAAACCCCCCAGAAGGTAGTGCCAAAACTTCTATAGCAAGTACACCATTTTGAGAGCTTCGAGCTCGGTTGTGGTATAGTTATTTTCCATCATGGAAATTTTTCTACTGGCAAAGTAGATCAGGTGATTAAGGTTACCGTCTCCAGGCTGAGCCAAAAATACTCCCAGAGCAATTCCTGATGCGTCAATATGGACATGAAATTGCTTGTTCCAATCTGGGTAAACCAAGATTGGTGTGCTTGCCACCTTCTCTTTGAGAACATCAAAGGAAACATCACATTCGTCAGAGCAGGCAAACTTTTTAGATTTCTTCAACAACTTCTCCAATGGCGCAATGATTGAAGCATAGTTGCGGATGAACCTGTGGTAATATCTTGTGTGCCAAGAGTTGATCCCAGCTTCTTAGCACTTATCAGTCGAGGCATATTCAGAATTACCACAACCTTGGCAGGATCGACACACACTCCCTACTTACAAACTATATGCCCCAAGATCGTCCCAAATGGGACAACAAAAATGCATTTCTTCAAGTTCAAGGAGATCTGCAACTACCTGCAGCGGTCAAACATCACTCAGAGAAAACTGGAGTGTCTTTTTAATAACTTGTAGATTGTCCAATCGTCCATGTACACTTCTAGAAATCTATGAATGTAGTCCTGGAAGGAAGTGGTTACAATCCTTGAGAACATTGTTGGTGAATTATTTAATCCAAAGGGCATGCCATGGTAGGAATAAAACCCCCATTTGGTTGTGTAGGTGGTTTTATTCTTATTCTCCTCTGTAATACGAACTTGGTGGTAACCCGAGAACCCATTTGTGAGAGAGTAGGATTCATTACCTACAACATTATCGAGCACTTCGTCATTGAGGGGAGTGGGGAAGGGATCGTGAACACAGGCACTGTTCAGGATCCTGTAGTCCACACAGACTTAGATTTCTTCAAAATCCTTCTTGTTTTGGATGAAAATCAGACTGAGTGACTCAGCCTCATCAACAGGGAAGATAAGCCATGCTGCAAACATTTTGTCAATCTTCTTTTCCACCTTCTCCTTGACCCTCAAATTCAATATATATGGTCAGTGCTTTACTGGTCTCACATCTAGATTTGGTATGATCTTCATTTCACCCAACTCCCCCTTAATTCATTTAAGCTCCATAACATATGAAGGGAACAAGTCTTCATACTCCCTTAGGAGATAAAATATTTCCTTGGTAGTCTACTCATCCCAATAGTCCCCAATCAAATCTAATTTTGGCTTCTCTTCAATGCCGATAATGTGCTTCTGAAGCTTCAGAGGTTTTAGTTGTGGATACAGGCCCATCTTCGATGTTATGCTCCCCTTCAGATTCCTAAAATGTCAAGTGCCTTAACTCCTCTAAATCATCTCCATCAAGTTCAAGTTTTATCTTTCCGCAAGCCACAACTTTGTGGAATCTAGATTCATATATGTGATCGAAGGCATCCTAATCAAAGTAGTCCTCATTAAGCTTAACTACCGGGAACAAGACCCTCTTAACTACTTTCAGAGCATCGTTATCCTCTCGTCGTCATCAATGAAGAAGAAGTCACAGATGAAATCAATTTCCATACAATCACATTCACCGGTTTGTCTCCTTATTTCCTCCTTCACACACTGCACCTATGGAAATGTTCCCACAATGTGGATGAAGCTATGCACCCACGGAATTTCCAGAAGTCCTTCCCTGATCCACCTAGATTTACAACTTTGTATATGTTAGTGAGGATCAATATACCCTTCATACTTAGTGAGAATGGATGAGCAACCTTTTGAATGCCTGAATCAGGCTACCAATGCTGAACTAACCACCTCCCATTCTCTAAGATGGTTGCGGTGAGAGCCCCACCACCTTGCAGGCATCGCTTGAAGGGAAACATCCAACAAGGGAAATTTATGTACTTCCAAAACATTCAAATCAACTTCATTGATAAAATCAGTAACAAAACCCATACCATTAAAAATAGGAAATTCTCGTACCTCGGTAGCAACCCAATGGACATGGTGGATTGTTGCACATCGCCTTTTGTTGATCTTGTGTCTACCTTGCTGCCAGTCGTCCCATGCAGCTTCTAACTTGACTTCAGAGCTTTGAACACTTCTCCAGTTGATCGACCCTCCTGTTGTAGGATTGATGTAATCTTCCCTTTTCCTTGTTGCAAGCCGGTATAACTGGTCCAATAACTTAGGTTCTTCTATGTCGTCCACCGGCTCGGTGAACCTAGGGCCTTGGTAGGGGTCCAAGGGATGAATCACCCAGACTCCATCCACTTCAAAAGTCATGGTTTCTCTCTTTAGGTCAATCACTGCATAGTTTTAAAGGCCCACAACAATGTTAGATAGGGGTCTTTGTCTCCCATAATGTCTATTACCTCAAAATTTGCATATTTCTTTACACCTGCTATGTCGACTTCTACATCTTTCAGGCGTCCAATCGGGAGGATATAATATTGATTCACCATGGATAACTGAATCAGAGATAACACTAACTTGGGCCTTCCAAAGGCTTCCTAGGTCTTTCTTTGGTAGAATATTCACATATGAACCCAAGTCTAGCATTGTATCTTTAATCTGGAATCCTATAATCTAGGCATTGACCTGAAATTCTCTCCCTATCCTCTTCTTGTTCCTTCGCACCCATCTATAATTCCTTTCAGGAAAATTGGAAGAAATGAGCCCTTCAAAGAAATCCTCTGATCCAGATTGGATCATTATATTGTTTTTCATCCATCTTGATGCATTTGGAGTGGAAAAAGTGGAGGAATCAACACACGAGACCGTTTTTTACCGGCGGGACCCAGTTTGGAAAAACAGGGTCTGAAACCTTCCAGGTGTGTTTTGAAGCATCAAATGATGTTTTTTAGGGGTAAAACTTTTTCGCTTTAGCATTTCACCATTTCATGTTATTCTACACACAAAGATCTTTCCAACGGTGGAAGAAGCACGTCAATCGAAGTTTGTATGCAAAATCTATGCTAGTCAGAAGTTGAACTTCCTATTTTCACACCTACAGTTCGGGAGGATGCCGTGTAAGCCACCATTATTCATGGAAAAGGGGCTAGCCACATGATTATGATGTAAATGACTCTAGAAGAGTTTATATTATAACTCTAGTTAAGAGTTGATGTAGTCAAAATTAACCACTAGTAGGCTATCAAGTTGTGTTACAACTAGGCCACTAGGAGGAAGAGATATTTCATTCTTTTGAGAGAATTTGGTTCCATATATGAGAAAATATAGCCAAGAGTGTAGGTTTTCACCCCGTATATAAATTACCTACATACGAATTCTAAAACACAGAAAATAAACAATGCGAGAGCATAACACATATACACAGAGATTTTCCCTTGGATCCTAAAATCGGTACTACCAGCTTGATTTTTAATTATTGTCCTTTCAATGTTACAATACATATTTATACATGCCAAAGCATCCAATACCATGGACCGAAAACCATCGCGTCGAAAACCATGTGCGAAAAATCATGCACAAAACCATAGGTAGGTCCGACCAACCTAATATAGGGTCCAAAAACAAAATTTTCTGGGGCGCTGCCTGGTGGGCTCCAGTATTGCAGCAATAATGTTGCAACTCCTGGGACTCCCTTCTTTACTTTTATCAACCCAGTAGTTCGTAACAAACTTGGAAGCGACGGTGCTATATGCACAAGTACTAGCTCTTGCCGCAACTGTCACTGGATCAGCTGGCACAAGTCCGCTAGGAGCTTAAGCCAACTTCTATGAGCTCTGAGAAGAAGCTTTTAATGGTGATGGATGAAAGCTAACTCAAGGGAAGCTAGTCTACTTGCAGAAAGAAGTTGAAAGTGAAAAAGGAATGCAAACCCTAGCAAACCCTAGTTCTACAGACTAACCCTACCGGTGCAAGGAAAAAGATGAAAGCAGCAGAAATGGATGCCATTGACTTCTAGAAATGTAGAATGCATGTGACTAAGCTACTCTTGCAGTGAAATCTGAAAAGGAATGTCTTTTTGTATTTTTGAGTAATCTTGTAGAATTATTATGCATGTGCTTAACTATTTTGACTGTGTAGAGGTTTATTGATGGAAGGAAATGGCGAGGGCGCTTGCAGGAGGTTAGGAAGGTGAGAAGAGGGCCTAAGGGGTCCCTAACACCCTTCCAAAGAGTTTCACAGTGATCGGATCTCAAAAAACCGCTCTCGTGATCTTCTACAGGAAGTCTGCAGGGGTTCTACAGGATGTTCTACAAGATGTTCCGAAAGGAGATTTTGGAGGGTTGATGGTGGAAGAAAGGTGGAGAAGTGGAAATGGAGGTTGGATGAGGGTGTGAAGAGGTCTAAGACCTGGAAATTGGAGTTGAGAAGTGATGAGGATGGCTGGATTTGTTCAAGGGTGAATAGAGCAATGTTGCACAAAAATATGGAAATTAGGTCAAAGTGAGGAAATGTGGAAAATGAAGGGCAAGAATCTGAGCTATGGGATGGAACAGGTTGTGCTAATGGAGAGAGAGTAGGCAGGGAGGTTTATTAGGTGTTCTGCACACTACTTCTTGAAAGTGACCAAACAAAGATCATGCAAACCAAGTATCTAGCTATTCTAACCTAATTTGACCTAGGAACTAGCAATCATGATGAACAGAAATCCCTTGGTAGAAAATCATGTGAAACACTTATGAAAACCAAGCAAGAATGAACCTAAGCATGTAATCACATATGGTATCAACTTTTACAAATGAGAAACTAACACTAGCAATTGCATGAAGAAGCAAGAACAGTGTTTTTGTGGCAGCAAGGACATTGTGGCCTCAACTCATGGTCCCAAGGAGGGAGAGGTGAGATCCAAGGTTGCTTGATGGCCTTTTTCAAAGATATTTTCTGCTATCAACCTATCACATCACTCTGAAACATGAAATCTTTTTCAATCATCAAAACTGCCCTAGATAACCAAGCAAGATTTTGATCTACTAACAGAAACTATTTTATGAAGACAGTAAAGAAAAACATATAACAATACATGGAGGAGGTCCTGGAACTTGGGTTGGGCCCAACCCCAAGAGCTACAGGCTCTTAAAAGAAGCTCAGAACTAATGCAACATAAAACTGGTTTCCATTACTCAAAAAACAATCATGTCCAAAATGTGTTACAGCAAAAGCTTCAAAATGGGCTCAGAAATAAAGCAGCACTATAGTGCGAGATACAAATGTTCAACGAGTAACCTACGAAGGCTAGAAGCCTTCCTACTTATGCACTATGATGACCTCCAGCAGTCCTCCTTAATTCAAGGGGCTTGGCTGCTCAAAACTACAGTACTCAATCACTTCATAAAAGCTGCTCGGCTGCCTTTGGAAATCGACTTTGGTGGGCTGCTGAACTCCGAGCTGATGGTGGAGAACTCGAGGAAGGAGTCATTTAGTGCAGGAGACACCTTTCCTACGAATCCTCAGCCCTGTCCCCTCATATTTGGCTGTCAAATGGTCCATAAATGCTTGACCTTAGTCCAAAAGTTGTCCAAAAATCTGCAGCAAACACGTATTAGCCTTCATGGTCAAGTGACTATTCTCATTCATTCAATTAACATAAACATACTTCAAAAGAATACATAAACTATGAAGAATGGTGGATAAATGGAGAACAATAGGCAAAATGAGCCCAATAAGCTACCCATTTTTCGGGCTCATCATCACCCCCCTGCTAAATGGGTTGCTCATCCTCTGAGCAACTAATCTAGCTCATCATCCTTGATAGCTTTCACTGCCTCCCTCACGTCCCAGGTCTCCGAGGTGATGTCTTCTTCCCGGTCATGAAATCCTTGCATTGATTGTTTATAGAGGGGTACCCTTGCCAAGGCCTCCCTCATCCTGGTTGGAGAGTGGTATTCTCTTATCTTCAAACTGTGGGGCAGTGTGTTCCACCTCCTTGTGCAAGCATGAATGCATTTATCCCCCAACAATATTTCCATGTCCTCAAAGTGGGCAATAGCTTGAGCTTTTTGTTCAATGTAATCTGGTAAATCCTGAGGGTTGTTGGCCAGGTGCTGATGGGCATGTATTAAAGCTGATGTATCCTTTGGTTCTGCCCTGATCATGAGTGGTTCACTCAGCTCCCTGTTCATAATATCCCGAATCTCTGCTGCCCTCTTTTCCTCATGATTTAACCAGGAGGCCATGGCCATAAGTTGCACATCTCCCAATGTAGCATTGGGGTCCCAAAGAGTCATGTTTGGAAGGGCCAAGTTGTGTAAATAGAATTCGGATAACTTAGCCTTATCCTCTGCTGAGCTGCTATCACACAAGGTCATGAATTGATGGTAGCTTTGAAATGGAATGGTGCCCCTTTGGGCCAAGGTGTTAATCTGGAACTGCAACCATTGATCTTTAAGATATAGGGCATATGACTTGGCAGGTTGCCTACACTGCAAGGCCTCTACTGCCCAACTGGCCATGCAGGCTAGTTGGGCTTCCTTTTCTTGTACCTGTTGCTTTAGAGACTGTATTTCCTCAGCTGCCTGTGACTCCTTCTCCTGTAGCTGTTTTGTTAGTGCCTCAACCTTGGCCTGCAGCCCGTCCACTTTCTGCTGTTCATTAGAGGTTTCTTTGTCTGCTGAAGGCTTTTCCTATTGCTGTTGTTCTCCTAGAATGGAGGGCCTGTCGTCCTTATGAATTTCCTGTAGCTGTAGCTGCTGTTTCAGCAGCTCGTTCTCTTCCTGTAGTTTGGCCCTCTGACTGCTTTCCACATGCTTCACCATGGCTAATTCTCTCCTTGACTCCCTGAGTTGTTCTTCTAGGGGGCCTATGTCCGCCACACCCTTGGACTTGGCAATCCTCATCCAAGTGTGAGTCCTAATTCTTTCTTCTTCCAGTGCAAAGAAGAGTGGCACTGCAAATTTCTGGGGAATTATTTTCCCGGCTTCTAACAGGTTATAGTATGAGTCCAAGCTGGGCTGAGGGCTTGGTTCCAATATTTCCTCTGTCTTTTCTTCCTCCTGTGATTGTCTGGCCGCCTTTTCCTCCAATTTCTCGGTCGCTTTTAGCTTAGCCCGAGTTTCCTGTAGAGATTTCTCAGCTTCCTGTAGAACTGTCTTTGAGTCCATTGTCTTCAGTCTCTCTCTCCAGGTGGAAGTTTTTGGGCTTCCTCGTTCATAGGTGATGGATATCTTTGAAGGAGACCCTTCCTTTGGTTTAGGTGTTGTGTCCTCAATGATAATTGGCTCCTTTGACTGCGGCTGGGGTCTGCCTACTTTGATCCGTGTGCTCCTCCTTGCTTTAAAGTACATGGAGGTTTGCCTCTTTCGCTTCCCTTTTTGTTTTGGAGGTGTTTTTAAGGCGGCAAGCACAGCTGCTGCCTCTCTTGCCAATATTTCAGGTGATTTCCCCCTTTGCTGTTCTTTTTCCATGCTTCCTGTAGAAGTCCCTGTGTCAACTATTTCTGCCTGTATTGCAGCCATTTCAGGATCTGTTTTTCCCTTTTGTTTTGGTGTGACTGCTTTGGCTGTGACAGCCTTCACTTGGGATGTTTCTACCTTCTCTGCTCTCCTCTGCAGTCTCTTTTCCCTTGGGGTTTGTGTTGTTGTTCCTTGCTCTGTTTTAGGCTCAGCAATTTGGCCCTCTCCCCCTTTTTCTTTATGTCCTTGTTGTGCTTGAATGTCCTGTGTTCTTTCATCATTGGTTTTCTTACCTTCTTCAGTGTGTTCTCCCTCCTCACTGTTGGATGAGGTGATGTCTTCAGCCAGGATTCCAATATCGTCATCCCGGGACATGTTTTGGAAGATTTCCCAAGATATGGGGACAGTGTAGGTATGCAGGGCATCTTCCACTAATAGCTTAATGAGCCCATGATGGGCCAGCTGATCTGGGGTCCCTTCATTCAATTTTGTACCACATTCAATGAGTGACTGAAGAAGAAAATAGGGAATTCTCAGCTTCTGGGTTGGAGGTGAATCAATCTCATGCCTTAGTTCACACAACAACCTGAAATGGTATCCATAAAAAATGCTAAACCTCCCCTCACATGTAATGTACTTCATAATTTGAAGACTAACCTCACTCTAGAGAGGAGGCAAGCTGGTTCTCCTAACCCCGTTTTTGTCTTCTACAGGATGTTCCTCTGGTAGGAAGAACGTTTTCTTGGCAACCTGGCCCAATGACCTCTCTTCTTTGCTCCAAGGGAGCCCTAATGGCAGACCAGTAACACAGCTGATGAGCTCAGGGGTAATTTCTAGGGTCAAACCCCTAAAACTTACTGTGGCCTGTGTCTTTGATTGAGGTCTCAGGGACATCAAAAATTCCTCTGTTATCTCCTCGTCATGACCCCAAATTTTGTCAAAAAATGTCATCCAATTGGCCCGGGTGAAAAGATCCACCACCTCAGGATGCTCGTGCAGTTTGCTGGTGTCTGAGGGTTCTTTCCTTATGAATCCCCCTGGCATGGTGAGAGTGTTTTTCTTTTTGCTTTGATCAGAAAAAGGAATGTTGCTTATGGTTTTCCCCCTTAACTCAAGAAGGGATTTCTCGGGTATCAATATTAATTAACAGCTATTCCCTGGTTTTCAAAACTGTTGTTGCCCAGAACACGGCTGCCTGTTTATGAAAGGGAGAGTTTCGTTTCTACAGACAGAGTACAGAGCTCAATTTTCCTTCCCAACACATATACAAATATTCAAATTCAAAATTTCATACACAGGCTGACGTCCACAATTGCATATCTTTCTACAGGAGAATTAAAAAAAAAAAAAAAAATAGGAACGTGGAGGAGAATTTGGATGTAAAAACAACTAAGAAACCCAGTGCAACACGCAGGCAAATGTTTTTTTTCCAATCCCCAGGCAGATTTTTCTCTGGTTCCCCACTCTAATATCATTCAGTTCACCACCTTTTCAAATCAAACCATGCATAAAGAGGTTTTTTTCGAGCCTACCTCATTTGGAGCTCCAAATTCGGTGACGAGAAATCCCAGTTTTTTCTGCTCTGGAAGGATGTGCACGCTTTCCTGTAGAAGACTTCCCTAGTTCCTGTAGAATATCTCTGTGCTTCTGAGTGAGCCTGATATGCGGGTGATTCTTGAAAACAGGTAGAAATACCGGTGGTGGACGACTTGTTAACAGTTTCTGGAGTGGAGGACGCGTACTTCAGTCGAGGACGTTGCAAGTGCAAATGAACAGAGGGTGGTGTGAGTTTCAGCCAAGCATCTTTTAACTGCGGCGTAATTCGTGGCGAGGGGATGAGGTGGCCGGACCGAGCCGTTGATCCAACGTCATGGCCATAATTTCTCTACGTGTCTCTGGCTGCCATCACCTCCCCTCTGTTGTTAACCGCCGCCACCACTGCCAGTCCCGACGATTTCTCCCGGAGTGGACACTCCACACGTGTTGGATGCACGTCTCGTTGGAAATTTGAATGTAACTGAGCTCGTTCGGATCCCACGAGGCTATGACCAGTTGACTGGCCACCGATCCCATTCTATCCAACCATTTCCATAGGAATGCGGCTTTTTAAAATATAGTTTATGTAATTGACGAATGAGTTTAGACACTTACCTGCGTGGTCACGGCCACGTTATGCAGATTTCGGGTCTCTGAACCATTTCTTCGTTTGCTGCTGCTTCCTGCACGGGTTTTGGAACCCAATCCTTTAGTCGTTGACGTTGCATGCACGTGTTTCGGAATTCATTCCATTGGTTGTTGTCGCTGCATGCTCAAGTGTTGCTTGGTTTCAGCTGCTGACGATGTTTCCACATTGAAGACGAGCTCCTTGCATGTTTCCTTTGCTGTTTTTTGACTGTCCTCATCTCCAGAATATGTCTTCCAGAGGGATCAGCTGCTACAGGGTTCCTGTAGGATGTCCTGTAGCTGCTTGTCCTCCTGGGATGCAAGCTAAACGAGCAGGGCTATACTGCTGACAAGGGATTCGGCTGATGAGGGGTCCAGATGGAGATTGACAGGTAGGGAGAGCAAAACACCACTGCTAGATATGTCATTCAAAGTTCTTGCTGGCAGTGTGAGGAAAACAGGGTTGTTTTTTTTTTTTTTTGACTGTGCAGGCATATATAACAGAATGGGCGCAATAGAGGTGTGAGAAGATGAACAGGGTGATGTATGGCGATGGACGGAAACAGGGGTGGTTGCAGGCTTAATAAGCAGATTCCAACCTTCGGATTCCCTCCCACGATCAATTTTTGCCTGTCTGGAGGTTCTACAGGATCTTCCTGTAGAAGATATAGAACTTCCTGTAGAAGGTGAAATCTTAGCCTGAATGCGATCAAATCCTAGGAAAGGGGAGTGGTCATGGAGGAGGTGTGTGTGAGGGATGTTTGTAGTCTGGTGTTGACCTCTGTCCTTGTTTTGTGCGCCCCCCCGAACCTGCAATGTCTTCCCTGCAACCTGCAATTATTCAACAGAAATTAGGCCTATTTTTTTTATTTTTTTTGGTGAGACAGCTGGGGCGCCTCCAGGAGGTTTTCACCCTCACTGTCTGCCCCGGGCGCCTCTAAGAGGTTTTCACCCAAGGATCTTTTTATTCCTTTTTTTTTTATGATCAAGGTGTGGATGGAGTAGAGACAAGGCCCTGCTCCACTACCAGCACTGACTTATCCAGAGTTTCAATGAACTCCTGCTTGGAAAGGGGCTTCCTATAGATTTTCAGCCGGTGCCCGTTGACGAGCATGGGGATGGCTTCTTCATCAATGGTCCTGATAAGGACTGAACCATTGTTGTTGCATTTCTCCACTGCATATGGTCCCAGCCACCTTGTCCTCAACTTCCCTTTGAAATCCTTGTATCTTGAGTCATATAACAGTGCCCAATCTCCTGGCTGAAATTGCTTTTCGTTAAGGTGCCGATCATGCCATATCTTTCTCTAGAGCTGAACTACTTCTGAGTGGAGGAGGGCCTACATTCTCTGTTCATCTAATCCGTTCAGCTGTAGTAACCTTTCCTGTTGCGCATGGCTGAGATCCAGGTCCAGCTGAGCTGCCAACCTTAATGTGTTGTACTCGAACTCTATGGACAGCAGAGCCTTCTTCCCGTAGACCAGCTCATAAGGTGTGGAAGCTGTTGTGGTTTTCCAAGTGGTGTTGTAGGCCCAGGTGGCCTCAACCAAGTGATTTGCCCAATATTTTCTGCTGCTGCTCACCACCTTAGTCAAAATTTCTTCTAGAGCCCTATTAGTGACTTCCACCTGCCCATTTGCTTACGGATGATAGGGAGTGGAAGTTCTGTGCTTGATCTTGTGATGGGCGAGTAGGTCTTCAATCAGGTTAGAGGTGAACTGACTCCCTTGATCCGTGACTAATTCTCTTGGGTAGCCAAATTTGTAGAAGATATTTTCCCTTAAAAACTCAACCACTTTTTCTTCTGTCGCTGCCTTGATTGCCTTTGTTTCCGCCCACTTTGTCAGGTAGTCTGTGCACACAATGATGTAAGACTTTTGCTTTGAAGGAGGGTTGATAGGACCCACAAAATCCATGCCCCACTTCTCAAATGGCTCGAAAGTCACTTGAGGTTGGAGGGGCATTTCATCCCTCGAAGTCGGTTTCCCCATCCTTTGACATCGGTCACATTGGCTGATGTATCTTCTGACATCTTGATGAAGAGTGGGCCAATAGTAGCCTACCTGTAGAATTTTGAAGGCAGTCCTTTTTGCTGCAAAGTGGCCTCCACAGGGTCCATCGTGACAGGTTAGGAGAATGTCAAAAACTTCCTCCTCCCTAACACAATGCCTCAGGATCTGATCTGGGCCGAGTTTGAACAAGTTGCCCCCAATCCAAGTGAAGGGGGCGCTTTTCCTCACAATTCTGCTCTTTTCTTTCGAGGATAGGTGTGGAGGGAACTGTGCTGAGACCAAGTAGTTTTCTATATCAGCAAACCATGGAGAGAGTACTGAAATAGCAAACAGGTGTTCATCTGGCATCTGGTCATCCACCGTCCCTTCTTCATCTGCAGGCAAATCTAATCTAGACATAAAATCAGCAACGACATTTTCCTTCCCTGGCTTGTCAACAATGGTTAAGTCAAATTGCTGCAATAAAAGTAACCATCTAATGATACGAGCATTCACATCAGGTTTATTCATCAAATACCTTATCGTAGCATGATCAGTGTGTACAAATGTTTGATAACCAATGATGTAGTGTCTGAACTTATTTAGGGAATGGACTACAGCTAGGAGCTCTTTCTCAGTCACAGTATAGTTTAATTCTGCCTTGGATAGGTTTTTGCTGACAAAGTATATGGCATATGGTAGCTTCTCTTCAATTTGTCCTAAGGCTGCCCCTATGGCTTTGTTCGAGGCATCAGTGTGGATGTGGAAAGGTAGGGCCCAGTTTGGACCTCTCAGGATTGGGGCAGTTACCAGTTTATCTTTTAACTCATCCAGAGCCTCTTGGCAGTTGTCAGTCCATTTAAATTCAACATCTTTCCCCAAAAGACCAAACAATGGCGAGGCTAGCTTACTAAAGTCTTTGATGAATCTTCTATAGTATCCTGCTAAGCCTAGAAAACTTCGAACATCTCTTACCTTCTGAGGAGGTGGAACCTTTTGGATGATAGCAATTTTGTTAGGATCCACCTGTAATCCTTGCTAAGAGATTGTATGGCCTAGCACGGTCCCTTCAGTCATCAGGAATTCACATTTTTCAGGACTGAGGGACAGGTTCATCTCAATACACTTGGTTAAAACTTTTCCCAGGTTAGTCAATGCTTCTTGGAAGTTGGACCCATAAGGAGTAAAGTCATCCATGTAGATTTCTACTGAATCATGAACTAGCTCAGAAAATATGCTCAATACTGCTCTCTGGAAAGTGGCAGGAGCGTTGCATAGCCTAAAGGGAAGGACCCGGTAGGCAAAGGTTCCCCAACGACAAGTGAAGGTGGTCTTATCTTGGTCTTTCGGGCTGATTTGGATTTGATTATACCCGTTGAACCCATCTAGGAAAGAAAAGAACTTCTTCCCTGCCAGCCCATCTAGCACTTGATCTATGAAAGGCAAAGGGAAATGGTCCTTCATGGTGGCTTTGTTAAGTTCTCGATAATCTACAAAGATTCTCCACTTCCCATTTTTCTTGGGCACAAGCACTAGAGGAGAAACCCATTCGATGTTCGAGATGGGGTAGATGAATCCTGCATCCAACAACTTTTGCAATTCTTCTTTAACGATGTCCTTAAGGGCTGGATTCATTCTCCTCTGAGGTTGCCTGACTGGTTTAAAATCCTCTTTAATGTAAATGTGATGGGTACAGACCGACAGATGGACTCCTTTCATTTCCTTATAGCTCCAAGCGAAAGCCTCCAAATGGCGGTTCAATAGGCTACATAGCTCCTTCTCCTGAGAGGGAGATAAGGATGAGCTGATCTTCAAGGTTCTTTCAGGGCCAAATTCCACATTCTTAACTCTGGGAGAGGTCGGATCAGCCACACAGAGGTCCACTAAAGCACGGGATTGGGTACTTTCCACCAACTTCTCTAATGGCAACACACTAGGAGGTGGATTTTGAATCAACTTCTCAATTACGTCATCCTCGGTTTGAGGACCCCCCCGGGTGGCTTCCATTGTGCACACTGGTGCAGAGTAGACTTCGTCCTCATCTTCCTCCTCCAACCAGAGAGGTAAGTCATGTTCTAGCAGAGGTTGGGCAAGAGGGTATAGGACTAGCTGTTTGGACATAGGCCCATTCTTGATGGTCATGCTCCCAGCTCGACAACTGATGTAAGCATCTGCAATAGCTAACCAAGGCCTTCCCAAAATGAGGGGGTATCCAGTGAGTTTTGCTTTTGGCTGAAGGACCAAAAAGTCCGCAGGGTACTCCCAAGAATTAACAGAGACCAGGACATCCTCCACAATCCCTTCGGGAGTCATGGTGGAGCGGTCTGCTAACTGCAGTACTGTCAAGGTCTTCCTTAAGGAACTCTGAAGGTTGAGTTTGAGCATAGTGTCCCTGGTCATCACATTAATGGCAGCCCCTAGATCGATCAGGGTGCGGGGGATTATGGTGCCATTGATGTGGACATCTACTATAGGACTCCTAGGATCCAAATATTTTGGACAGATTATTTTCCCCAACATCAGATCGGACAGTTGTCCTATGACATTAATAGTCGGGGCATCTCTCTTGCGCCTGCCTGGGTGCCTGAAACACTTCTCCTTGATCAATTTGTTGTAGATTGGTACATCTTTTATGGCCTGGAGAAGTGGGATTTTCACACACAACTGTTTAAGTTCTCCCAAAAGTTCAGTCTCCTCTGGGTTTGGTTGCGTGGCTACTGTTAGTCTCTTAGGAAAGGGTGGAATGGCTTTGGGTTCACTTTCCTGTTTCCCTTCCTCATCCTCTAGGGGAGGAGGTTGGCGATCTGGAAGGACCTTTCCAGATCGTAGGTTGATCTCCTAAATCTCCACAACATAGGTAGGGCATGTTGTCTCTCCAGTGTATACCTGCTGGGCCTGTCTATTGTTGGGGTTCGGGTTCGGTTGAGCAGGCATCTAGGGTTGTCTTGGAGGAGCAGGAGGTAATGGTTGTGGTTGAGCAGGAGGTGGAGGCAAAATAGCAGGAGGAGAGTTGTATTGGGGCCTCCACCCCGGTTGAGGTGCATTCCACTGAGGTTGTGGCTGAACATGAGAGTGAAACGAATGAGCAGCAGGTTGAGTATGGTATTGAGATGGATAAGACCAAGGAGGAGGTGCGGACCAGGAAGGATGAGCAGGGGGGCCCCAAGAAGGCATATGAGCGGATTGGTTGGGGTTGTAATAGGTTTGGGATGTTCCTTGCATCCCCTGCTGGTAAGGTCTGGATCCATGCGGCCTCCTTTGGTTAAGGAAGTAGAGTGGCTCAGTGGCCCCTTCAGCCCCTTGGTACATGGCTTTAAGTCCGGGTAAGGTTGGGCACTGGTTTGTGGGGTGGTCTTCCTCACAAACGAAACATACCTCCACTGAGTGCAATGGACACTCATTCTTAGGATGCTTCCTTGTACACCTGGGACAAAAGATGGCCAAAGCCTTCTCAACTTCCTCCTTCTTCTGTTGGATTCGGAAGGTATCCAGTTGCATGGCAATGGTCTGTCTCATCTCACTTTTGAGGTCTTCCATCTGATTTGCAAACTCATGCTTGGAGAAGGTGGCACTAGCTGAAAGTGGATTCCCCCTACCTCTTTTCCGGGCTGCCCTAGAGTGGTTTCTAAACATAGTCTTTATGTCCTCATAAGGTAGTTGGTAGATGTCTCCTCCAGCTAGCAGATGGAGGGTATCTAGAAGGTCTTCAGGGACTCCTCAGAGCAGGACCAGCTTCAGAGATTCGGGGTCCAGTGTGCACCTGGCCCTTTTATAACTAAGTTGGAACCTTTCTTCATAGTCTTCTAAAGACTCATCACTTCCCATGGTCATCCGAAAGATCTCTCCCTTCATTTCCTTTGACCTACAGTAGTCCCAGTATTTGTTGTTAAAGGCTTGCTGCATCTGAGCCCAAGTTGTGATACTGTTTCCAGGTAACCCCATGAACCAGTGTAGTGCTGCATCCTTGAGGGTAGAGGGAAAGAGTTTCAACTTTTGCTCGTCTTCTGCATAGTCATAAGTTCGACAAAGGACAACAAACTCAAACAGGAAGGTATCAGGGTCTTCAGTGGTCAATCCATGGAAATGAGGTAAGGCTAAGGGACTTATGTTTTTCATTTTCATGTCCCCGTTGGTCTCTTGGATGGGAAAGGCACCTTCTATTCTCTCCTCATCTTCTCTACCGTTTCTGTTTTCAGCCATGGTCTCAAGAAGAACGTTTTCTTGCTCTTCTTCTGTTATAGGATTGTCGTATATCTCTGGAGGTTCACCTATAGGTTCTTCTGGATCATTGCCACCGAAGAAAAGAGAAGGGTGACTCAGTGATGTGGTGGGGGTGTTGGGTAAGAATTTCCCTGTATTGTCTCTGTTCCTACGAGGCATGAAATGGAATATTTTTGGTGGAGTTTTGGCGTTTTTTCTGCTTGTACCTGCAAAACTGAAATAGATTGAACTGCAACTAACTAAAATCTATCTTGCTGAAATGAAAATGCGGAATTGAAATGAAAGCAGGAAAGGACTAATCTATTTTGCTGAAACGAAATTGCGGAATTGAAATGCTAATCTACGTTTGCAGAATTGAAATGCTAATCTACGCTTGCAGAATTGAAATGCTAATCTACGCTTGCAGAATTGAAATTGAGGAATCGAAATGCTAATCTATGAAAGCAGGAAATATCTAATCTATGCTTGCTGAAATGAAATGAAAGCAAGAAATGTCTAATCTACTTTTGCGAAAATGAAATCGCAGAATGGAAATGAAACAACTATTCTACTCTTGCTGAAATAACTACTTAGCAGAAGATTGAAGTAGAAAGTAGAAGAAAAGCAGCAATCACAAATACTCTGACGCTTCCCCGGCAACGGCGCCAAAAAGATGGTGGGCTCTAGTATTGCAACAATAATGTTGCAACTCCTGGGACTCCCTTCTTTACTTTTATCAACCCGGTAGTTCGTAGCAAACTTGGAAGCGACAATGCTATATGCACAAGTACTAGCTCTTGCCGCAACTGTCACTGGA
The DNA here is from genome assembly GCA_031772625.1 of Pinus tabuliformis. NCBI lineage: Eukaryota > Viridiplantae > Streptophyta > Pinopsida > Pinales > Pinaceae > Pinus > Pinus tabuliformis. Next base: position 993,778,198 of record CM062807.1, on the reverse strand, counting down.
TTAGCTGGCACAAGTCCGCTAGGAGCTTAAGCCAACTTCTATGAGCTCTGAGAAGAAGCTTTTAATGGTGATGGATGAAAGCTAACTCAAGGGAAGCTAGTCTACTTGCAGAAAGAAGCTGAAAGTGAAAAAGGAATGCAAACCCTAGCAAACCCTAGTTCTACAGACTAACCCTACCGGTGCAAGGAAAAAGATGAAAGTAGCGGAAATGGATGCCATTGACTTCTAGAAATGTAGAATGCATGTGACTAAGCTACTCTTGCAGTGAAATCTGAAAAGGAATGTCTTTTGTATTTTTGAGTAATCTTGTAGAATTATTATGCATGTGCTTAACTGTTTTGACTGTGCAGAGGTTGATTGATGGAAGGAAATGGTGAGGGCACTTGCAGGAGGTTGGGAAGGTGAGAAGAGGGCCTAAGGGGTCCCTAACACCCTTCTAGAGAGTTTCACAGTGATCGGATCTCAAAAAACCGCTCTCGTGAAGGGGTTCTACAGGATGTTCCGAAAGGAGATTTTGGAGGGTTGATGGTGGAAGAAAGGTGGAGAAGTGGAAATGGAGGTTGGATGAGGGTGTGAAGAGGTCTAAGACCTGGAAATTGGAGCTGAGAAGTGATGAGGATGGCTGGATTTGTTCAAGGGTGAATAGAGCAATGTTGCACAAAAATATGGAAATTAGGTCAAAGTGAGGAAATGTGGCAAACGAAGGGCAAGAATCTGAGCTAGGGGATGGAACAGGTTGTGCTGATGGAGGGAGGGTAGGCAGGGAGGTTTCTTAGGTGTTCTGCACACTACTTCTTGAAACTGACCAAACAAAGATCATGCAAACCAAGTATCTAGCTATTCTAACCTAATTTGACCTAGGAACTAGCAATCATGATGAACAGAAATCCCTTGGTAGAAAATCATGTGAAACACTTATGAAAACCAAGCAAGAATGAACCTAAGCATGTAATCACATATGGTATCAAATTTTACAAATGAGAAACTAACACTAGCAATTGCATGAAGAAGCAAGAACAATGTTTTTGTGGCAGCAAGGACACCGTGGCCTCAGCTCATGGTCCCGAGGAGGGAGAGGTGAGATCCAAGGTTGCTTGATGGCCTTTTTCGAAGATCTTTTCTGCTATCAACCTATCACATCACTCTGAAACATGAAAGCTTTTTCAATCATCAAAACTGTCCTAGATAACCAAGCAAGATTTTAATCTACTAACAGAAACTATTTTATGAAGACAGTAAAGAAAAACATATAACAATACATGGAGGAGGTCCTGGAACTTGGGTTGGGCCCAACCCCAAGAGCTATAGGCTCCTAAAAGAAGCTCAGAACTGATGCAACATAAAACTGGTTTCCATTACTCAAAAAACAATCATGTCCAAAATGTGTTACAACAGAAGCTCCAAAATGGGCTTAGAAATAAAGCAGCACTATAGTGCAAGATAAAAATGTTCAATGAGTAACCTACGAAGGCTGGAAGCCTTCCTACTTATGCACTACGAGGACCTCCAGCAGTCTTCCTTAATTCAAGGGGCTTGGCTGCTCAAAACTGCAGTACTCAATCACTTCATAAAAGCTGCTCGGATGCCTTTGGAAATCGACTTTGGTGGGCTGCTGAACTCCGAGCTGATGGTGGAGAACTCGAGGAAGGGGTCATTTAGTGCAGGAGACACCTTTCCTACAAATCCTCAGCCCTGTCCCCTCGTATTTGGTTGTCAAATGGTCCATAAATGCTTGACCTTGGTCCAAAAGTTGTCCAAAAATCTGCAGGAAACACGTATTAGCCTTCATGGTCAAGTGACTATTCTCATTCATTCAATTAACATAAACATACTTCAAAAGCATACATAAACTATGAAGAATGGTGGATAAATGGAGAACAATAGGCAAAATGAGCCCAATAAGTTACCCATTTTTGGGGCTCATCACTGCCCCAGACCCTATAGAGTGGGGTTACATGCACCCCTCAAACCCCCTGTGACCCCCCCCCCCCACCCCCTGCTACGCAATAGACGCATCGAAGGGGGGGCTCCGCCCCCCTTCTAACCCTCCGGTTAACTACGTCGGCTAGTCGTGGAAAGAATATAACACAACCCAACATTCTCCCACTTGTTGTTTTATTTCCACATGGGGCCATATGAGAGCTTAGTCATTTATCCAGCCCTGCAACGCCCATTTTTTCTCTACACCAAGAGAACTTCTCAAAGCTCACATATTTTGTCAATGCATCTGCAGTATTCTTCAAAGTGTCCACCTTTACCAGCAACACCTTTTTGTCTTCTATCATATCCCTCACAAAGTGATACTGAACATCAATGTGCTTTGTCTTTGAATGATATGCAGGGTTCTTTGCCAAGAAAATTGCACTTTGTCTATCACAGTCTATCCTTATAGCTCCCTGTACTAACCCCATACTTGAACACAATATCTTCAACCAAACTGCTTCCTTGCTTGCATGAGTGGCTGCCATGTATTCTGCCTCTGTAGTTGATAGTGCCACTACAGATTGTTTCTTGCTCATCCAACTGACTGCACCTCCAAATAGGTTAAACACATACCCACTTGTAGATCTTCTCTGATCCAGATCTCCAACCTAGTCTGCATCAACAAATCCATGAATATCGAAATTGTTGTCCAATCCTGGTCTTCCTTGGTAGCACAAACCATAATCACTAGTGCCACGCAAATACCTGAAAACCCGCTTCACTGTTGTCTGGTGCTCCTTCCCTGGTTTTGACATAAACCTGCTCAATACTCCCACTACATGTGCAATGTCTGGTCTAGTACAGACCATCGTATACATCAGGCTACCGACTGCACTTGCATATGGAACACGGGACATGTCCTCTTCCTCTTCTTGTGTCTTGGGACACTGTTCAGCAAATAGCTTTACACCTACAGGAATAGGAACCTTCACTGGTTTACTATCCTGCATATTAAACCTCTGCAATATTGTCTCGACATAATTCCTCTGGTTTAACCTGAGCTTCCTCTTTGTCCGATCTCTTTTAATTTGCATGCCCAAAATATAGTTTGCAGCAGCAAGATATTTCATGTCGAATTTGGAGGACAAATGGGTCTTCAAATACTGGATAATTTCTTTGTCATTTCCAACTAGCAACATATCATCCACATACAAGACCAGATACATAACACGATCACCAATTAATTTAAAATACACACTGTGATCTGCTTTGCTTTTGGTGAAGCCAAGTCCCTGTATAAATGTATCAAATTTCTGATACCACATCCTTGGTGACTGTTTTAACCCATACAGAGATTTCTTTAACTTGCATACCAGTTCTTTCTTACCCTTCACCGCAAAACCTTCAGGTTGCTTCATGTAGATCTCCTCTTCCAGATCCCCATGAAGAAATGTTGTCTTCACATCCATCTGTTCTACCTCAAAATCAAAAGCAGCAGCAACAGATAGGAGTAATCTAATAGAAGCTACCTTGGCAACACAAGAAAAAATATCACCAAAATCAATTCCCGGCACCTGGAAATAACCTTTTTCCACCAACCGAGCTTTGTATTTCTCCACCTTTCCTTCTGCATTTGTCTTCTTCTTGAACACCCATTTGTTGCCAATGGGTTTCCTTCCAGCCGAAAACTCCTCCAGATCCCATGCCTCATTTTTGTGCAAAGATGCCATTTCATCAACCATGGCCTCTTTCCAGAGTTTGCCATCCTTTGAATCTAGTTCTTCCTTCACAGTTCTGGGATCATCATCAGTAACAGATAAAGCAAAATTTGAACAGAAAGTAGATGGACTATACCTTTCTGACTGCGTTCTTTCTCGAACTGATCTTCTCACACCCGGAGTTTGTGGCTCTTCATCTTCTGATTCCTCCTCTGCTGTAGAGTCTGAATCTTCCTCCTTAAGCTCAAACTCTATCTTCTCAGGTTCCTTTGGTTGGACTTCATGTTTAATAACACCACATCTCGACTGTACACAACCTTCCTTGTTATTGGGTTCCAAAGCTTATAACCCTTTAAACCATCCTTATACCCAATAAAGATGCACTTTTCAGATTTACTATCCAACTTGGTTCGTTTCTCCTTTGGAACATGTACATATGCATCACATCCAAATACCCTCAGATGTGAAAGAGAGGGTTTCTTACCAGTCCATACCTCTTGTGGAGTCTTATCCTCGGTGATTTGTTGACCAGGTAACATGTTGTCTCCACCGCCTCTGCCCAGAATTCCTATCCTAACCCGGCACCACTGAGCATGCTTCTTGCCCTTTCCATCAACGTCTTGTTCATTCTTTCTGCAACTCCATTTTGCTGAGGTGTATATGGAGTAGTCTTTTGTCATGCTATACCACACTTCTTACAGAATTCTTAAAATTCCTTACTGCAAAACTCTCCACCGTTATCTGTCCTCAATACCTTTATCTTCTTTTCTGTCTGGTTTTCCACCATAGCCTTAAATTCTTTAAACCTGTCAAAGACTTCATATTTCTTCTTAAGGAAATATATCCATGCATTCCTTGAGAAGTCATCTATAAATGATACATAGTACACATACTTACCCAATGATGGAACCTTCACAGGTCCAAACACATCACTGTGCACAAGCTCTAATATATGTTTCGCCCTCTTACCACGAGAGGGGAAACTCACCCGATTCTGCTTCCCATATACACAATTTTCACAGAAATCAAAATCCAGAGAGCTATTACTCATACCTTTTACCATACCTTTACCATGAAGTATTAGAAGGCCCTTCTCTCCAATATGTCCAAGCCTTTGATGCCACGGCATGGTCTTCTCTCCATAGACCATTAGATTTTCCGCTCCACTTTCAGGAACCACGGAACTGTTGCACCCATCAACAACAGTGCTACCTTGCAGCTTGTACATAGTTCCAATTCGAACTCCCTGCATAAATACTAGTTCCCCCCGAACCATCTTGCAGGTATGCTTCTCGAACACTATTTTTACACCTGCATCATGCAACTTGCTTACAAAAATCAGATTTTTGGCTAATGTAGGAATATGCAGAACACCCGAAAGTGTTCTAACCCTTCCACCTTGCAACTTCAACTTTACTTTTCCACGACCAACGATTCTAGCCTTCCTATCATCCCCCAAGAAGACATCACCACCATCATATTTCTCATACTCGCAGAACCACTCTCTATGGGGAGTGAAGTGAAAGGATGCACCTAAGTCAATCAACCATACCTCATGATCTACATGTGTACTTGAAGAAGCCAAGTACACATCCCCACCTTCATCTGAGCTGGTTTTCGCCTCTGCGGAAGGAGCATCATCAAATCCCTTTCCTTTATCAGGAGCTTTAGATTTACAGTCCCTTTTGTAGTGCCCTTCCTTTCTGGATTTCCAGCACACCACCTTTATAGGTTTTCCTGGAGATTTAGATCTCCCTCTAGATTTAGATCTCCCACTCGATGACTTATTTTTGTTTATGTTCTGGGACCGTCCTCATACAGACAAGGCATCACCATTCTGACTCTCCATATTTTTCCGTCTCATTTCCTCCGTCGGCAAGGATGAGACTATTTCATCAAACTACAAGGTAGTTGCATTGCTACCTATTGCAATAACCAAACTATCCCATGAATCTGGTAGAGAACACAACAAACTGATGCACTTATCTTCATCTGAAATTTTAATTTCAACAGATAATAATTGACTTACCACAGTATTAAATGCGTTCAGATGCTCTGTCACAGAGTCTCCATCTTTCATCCTCAGGTTATATAGCTTTCTCTGTAGGAACAGTTTATTCACCAAATACTTAGATTGGTAGAAAGTCCCTAACTTTTCCCACAAAGCCTTCGCCGTAGCTTCCCCTGATACATTCAACAATACTGAATCTGAGACACACAATCGTATTGCGCTCTTTGCCTTCCGATCCAACTTCTTCCTTTCTTCATCGGACACTTCTGTTGGTTTAGTACCTGGATCTACCGCGATCCACTGATCTTTATCCACCAACAGATCCTCCATCTTGAGTTTCCATAACTCAAACCTCTGACCATTAAATTTCTCGATCTTTATCTTTCCACTGCTCGCCATGTTCTTTCACCACCAAAATCGATCTCGCAGATCTCCCATTGAACAGGGTCTACCACAGGCCTGAGCAAAACCCCTCAGCAACAAAGGCATCCCCTTGAAGCCAAAACATGGCTCTGATACCAAATTTAGGTTTTAACCTCGTACAGAAATTACCTGCATACGAATTCTAAAACACAGAAAATAAACAATGCAAGATCATAACACATAAAACACATATACACAGAGATTTTCCCCTGGATCCCAAAACCGGGACTACCAGCGTGATTTTTCATTATTGTCCTTTCAATGTTACAATACATATTTATACATGCCGAAGCATCCAATACCATGGATCGAAAACCATCGCGTCCAAAACCATGTGCGAAAAATCATGCACAAAACCATAGGTAGGTCTGCCCAACCTAATATAGGGTCCAAAAACAAAAAAAATTGGGGCGCTGCCCCAGACCCCATAGAGTGGGGTTACTTGCACCCCTCAAACCCCCTGTGACCCCCCCCCCACTATGCAATCAGCGCAACGAAGGGGGGGCTCTGCCCCCCTTCTAACTCCCCGGTTAACTACATCGACTAGTCGTGGAAAGAATATAACACAACCCAACAAAGAGAGATAAGAGGTAGAGCACATAGAGAGGATTTGTGCACTGTAGTAGCCCATGGGCCATAGGCATTACTTCTTTGTACCTGCGGCCATATTTCCATACAGAGAAAGAGATCGGAGTGATCTCACCTTCCAGTTGGGTTTTCTCCTGAAAGGTTTCCTAGAGAACATATCTTATGTCTTATGTGTGATTATTTTTTCGTTTTCTACTTTTCTGCATAATTTCCATTTGCATGCATGCACTCATTAAAGTTAAATCTACAGATCTTAAAATTTAATAAAACGGTAATAGTGTAGAATCTTAGATTTTTAATATAATATTATCAGATACGTTGTGACAAACTGTCTAGTGGAATATCCATGACAGTTTACATATCATCCCCTAGCATTTTCTCGTCGTTCACGATTTGCAATAACAACCTGAACTATTCTGTTATAGGTTGGGAATTAGTCTGTGGCAGTTTCAGACTTCTAGACTTCGAAGATTCTGGTTATTCTCTTTGGGGCTCATCAGTTGGAATCAACTTGTTAAAAATATTTGTGGCATCTTTGTAGTACTGATTTTGCTGGCTAGAATCATATGAGCACTTTGATGAGGCAGGCTTTATGATCATTGGTTGTTTAGAAGCTCCAAAGTTGGCTTCGGTCTTATTTCCTCCCCCGGTGACTACGTTAATGCTTTATAGGGGAGCTGGCTCGGGTTCCCTCGGTTCCACATTAATCAAAATTTCTACCATTTAACGGTTTCACTCCTCCCATCTAGTGATTAGCCTTGCGAAATCCTCTGTTGCATGCGTATTGACCCTACACTGAGAGCACAAGGGTCTTCTAAGTAGCAGGCAGTCTCTTGCAACATGCCCCTCCTGATCACAATTGTAGCAATGGATCGGACCTTTGCCTCCTATTCCTCAACCTCCTCATCTTCGAGGAGCTTCATTGATCCTCTAGGAAGACTGATCCAATCAGTATGTTAGGGCATCTAATGCCCTACACTGATCAATGTGGTGAGTCGACGAGCCACAAAACTCATAGAAAACGTTGTTTGGAACATTTAAATACTTCTATAAGATTGGACAGAGGTAAGGGAGATGCCCGTAGATCCTGTAGATTTCACAATATGTATTTGGAGTTGTACCCTGTTGATTAGGAAAGGCGTGGAACTATGTGTAACCTATATATAAACCTTGCATACCAATCTGCCCAACTCTGGTAGCGATCTAAGACGCAGAAGGCCCCACTGGTTTAGAGGGAGTGCTTGGGCCCCACAGTCTTAGGCATTCTATGGCATAATGCCCCTCAATAAGGAAGTTGGTAAACCACATGTGCGGTCGCGTAGGTCATGTCGGTTGCATGTCTCTCAACTTCTCTGTCATGTCAGCAATCTGATGTTGCAATACTATGAGAGTGGGGTCATGGGAAATCATTCCTCCTCGGTGTTCATGTGGATATCCTGTCATGGCCTCAATTCGGGTTGCTTGCTCGAGGGCGTCTTGCAGAGTATCAATCTTTTGTTGAGTCAACGACATATGGGTAAGTGGCAACAATGCTTTGATGAACCAATCTCGTTGATGATTGGGATCAATATGGTAGCTCATCTTTCCAATAACATCCTTAAATATTTGCATCATCTCCGAGGAAATTTCTCTTTCCGTTGCTTGATTTCCCACAGTTTGGATAACCCCTATTGGTTAATCTGCAAAAGTTTAAACTCTTGAACAAACTCCCGCCAAAATTCGTTTATCGTTGGATTCTGCTGTAACGCAGACCACTTGATAAACCATCTCAGTGCTATTTCTCGAAGAGTGGTATGAAATTCAATCAACTTCGTGGCATCTAGAGTTTGGCGAGCCCTCCAGATAGCCTCACATAGGTACCAATGTTGTTCGACATCCTCATTCCCTCTCCCAGAGAACTCAAGATATTGAGTTAAGGATCCCACCATATTACCATCCATACATGGTTGAATTGGCGAGATGAGTATGAATCCTTGGGAACCAAGTTGCGATGATCCTTGGAGACCTAAACTACAACTACTATTTCTACCACTAGAGGTACCAACCTTGTAGGTATTATGTACTCTGTGGACCTTTATAAATTTAATTATTTTAGATAAAAACTAACCAGGATTGTGACAAAGTACTAGGGAAAGGTTGGGCGAAGTACTATCTGAACTGTTGGGCAATGAGTCACTATTCTCGGGAGATGAATCATCCTCAGAAAACAATCTTATCATACTAAAGTGCATGTCATCATTTAGGCCCTCCTTTTGTCTTGTAGGACCCGATCCATCTGGCATCTCCATCTCTTCCGGTGGAGGGAAATATCTATTGCTTCTCTCAACTTCTGTCACTATGGTGGATCCAACCTCTCTTGCTGGACCAAGCTTCACTCTATCTTCATCCGCATCGATCCACAACTTCAGCAAGATTCCTTCTCCTTATCGTGCATCTGAGCTTCTTAACACCACTCCTGCTTGGTGTAGCTCCCTTTGTCGTCTATGGATCTCCTACAAAGATTTTTCCTGCTATTCTTTAGCTATTTGCGCTCTCCTTTGTGCCCTTAGATCTCTAGCCTTATGGAAGTCATCTACGCCCATCTCTTCAACATCTTCATAGCTCGTAGCCAGGTAGCATTCCTCACCTTATATCCTTCCCTTGGTACCAGGGCTTTAAGCTGCCACAGGTGGCCCTTGAAACACCAGCAAGTTCTCTTATACCATTAAGACTTTAATCTATAACAAGATATCCTTCAACATTCTTCCCCAAAATCCTAACTTGAACACGACCTCAGCCTTGGAAAAGGACAGATGGCCCTTTGCAACAAACTCGATGATGTACCCTTCCAAAGTGGTTTTCACCTAGAAGTCGACAACTCAAGTTAGATTTGTATCGAGGCAATGTAATTCAACGATGTCAGCCTGTCCAAGTACTAGGATATCTAATATGGTTGTCAGTATTTTCTTTTATCCGCAACCTTCACAACCAATTGTAGAGGTCCTTAAGGAACTTACACCAAAATATTGTGTATTGGTCGCTCACAAGCTTCGCATACAAAATTTATTCCTTCACTCACTTCACACTTCAATGATGAAGTTGCACTTGTTGAGAGGTAAAACTCTCTAACTATTCATGCCACCAATCTTGTAGATCCTTCTTAAAAATTCTTGACACCATGTTCGAGATCCCTTTGAGAAATTTCAGGTCCCAACAATGGAACCATTTGTTGGCAGAAAATTATGAAGGGGTAGAGACCCTCGGTTCAGGTGTAGGAGCCAACAAAAGGGTCCATTGTAGTCTAGCATAACGCCGACATTTTCATCTTACTCAAAAAGAATAAGGCATCTCACTCGAGGCATGTCGTGACCTTACTTATTTAAGGAATTGGAATTAGGCATCATGAGAAGTAATGCACAGGCTAATAGTTCAATTTAATGTAGAACTACGACATCAAAAGTAAAATCATCGTGAAAGATGATGAACAAAGCGTTCAAAGGAACATAGAGTATACACATACATTCATAATAAAATTTTAAAAGGGCCCCATAAAATCAACACAGGCAAATCCATAAACATCCCTGCAACTCCTTTCCATTAGATTCAATCATCAATACATCATTACATTCAAGCTTTGAGGCCTTTCCGATATAGACATGAAATCAGAATACAAATCAATTCAAAATCAGATAAACACAGAACACGACTAAGTACATAGACTCAACAACAACATTTCAGTACACAAGCCTCTTCCCTTTGTTTTTCCTTTTCCTTCAGCTTTTATGCACTTTGCTCACCTGAACTGTTGGTTTCTTCCTCGGATGCCCGACCCTTTCCTTCTCAGTTGCTTCTGTAGCTCGGCTGTGATTGCTTCCTCGACTGTTTCATCTTAGTTGTGACTGCATGTCTCCCTATTTTCCCCGGCCAACCTTCCACAACTGATAGATCTTAGCAGATTCCTTCTATTTCCTCGGCTACTTTCTCCACGACTCCCCTCGGTCATATTTGGTCAAACAAATATCAAAAATTTGTCCCCAAAACGAAGGACCCAACAATGTGTGTATATGGTTTAGAGTTTGTGTGCTTATGCGTATAATGCTTTTATATGTTTTGAGACTTAAAAACCTGATATTATAAATAGGTTAACTTATGCATGTTAATAAATACATTACAACTACAAACAAGATCATACAAAAAGAGTATGGGGGGCCAAGTCTCCATGGAAATATAAAAAGGGGTTGATAAGTTTTAATAAAAAATAAGAAGAGATCACATGCATATAAAAAAAGTCCCTTAAGTGACTTTGTAGGGTGCCATGAGTTAGAAAAAGGCCAAGCACATAAAAGAAAAGAGGATGGTATGATGAGGTAGTTAGTAGGAGTGGACACTCACGATGGAAATAAGAACTCCTAGAGCTCTAGTGCTAAGAACATCCTTGCCCGCCAGATTTGAAGTCCCTAGAGGTGGTATCACAACCCGAGGTACTGCAGGTGCAGAGAAGGGTGTGCACCACTTGAGTGATGGTTGATGGGGGATGTGAGATTGGAGGTTGTAGGTTATAGGGTTTGATATGAGGGTCTGAAGGGTACTTGGAGACCCTAAAGGGTAGCATGAACTCCTGGAGCCACAAGAATATGAGAACGTCCCTGTCCAGCTAAGTAAGATTCCCTGAAGGTGGTGACACAACCCGAGGGACTACAGGTGTAGAGAAGGCACCGCTTGGGTGTTTGCTGATGGGGGATGTGAGCCTGCAGGTTGGAGGTTGTTGGGGTTTGGTACCTTGGCCAATTTATGGTGCTAGACATATATCTGAACTTGAGCAAGTTGTTGCCCAATGTAGTTGAAGCCTTAACTCAGGGGTGACCCATTGTTGAGAGGAAATGAACATTGTAGTCTACGACTGGGAGGAACGTTGAAGGTTTGCAGCTAGCTAGCCATTTATTAGATAAGTGCTTTGTTAGCATTTACTTAATTATGTTGTAATTAATTGTGTTTTTCATGTGATGCATGCATTAATTTATAATTATTGTGTGTGAAAAAAAAACAATTACATGCCTACATATGAGTAAATGCCCTTAGAGTGCATTTAGGCATGCATAACACCCATACAAAAGCAAAATGAAAGGGGTTTTTTAGGAAATCGAGTCACATAAGTAGAAGGCACATAAATATGCCTTATCGAGTGGCTGGAGGCATCATTAGAGTTAAAAAAGGGAAAATGTCAATAACCCAATTTATAGAGGGTCATTGGGCATGGATACTCCCTACAAATGATTGAAATAAGCTGACAGTGGGTTCGTAATGTTATAGGTAGAGTTGATAGTGGGTTGAGGACATTACATGGATTTTATAGCAACCCCCAATCTACAGGATTTGTGAATGTATTTCAACATTGTAATATGATCAAACTTGATGTTATTCCAACGAGTCCTGTAAAAATTGGTTGTGAAACCATCAAGGCAGTCTTTGTCCAATTTCGTGCTCTAGTTGACCTCTATCACTTCATTTTCCCGAATCTCCTACATAAGAGAGAGTTTGTTTTCACATGTAATGAGGTTGGGGTTAATTTCAAGCATCTCTGCCACTGTTTCAGGGTTGGGGGTTGGGGGAGTGGAGAATAGATCTTGCAAATGGAGGAAGGCTTCATTTTTAATGGTAGGGAATTTTTATTATAATATTAATATTAACAACTTCTATAATTAAATTTGAAACATTTTTTTATTATCTGGAAAGAGTATTTATATTATATAAATTTGTGCTTGGCTCACGACAAATACATAAGGAATTACATAACAACTTCTTCAAAAAAAAATTCATTTTTTTCTTATCCAAGAAATATGCTAAACTTTCTTGAGGAGCATACTGTTGAGAAACAAAAATGGGGTTTCTGTATGTGTATACCTAACATAATTTCCATAATGGAACACAACATTCACAAAACATACAACTACTGATTAATAATAAAGCCCTTGAACAGTGTGAACCTACTAGAGTCCTGCAGAGGCTCATTGATGACTATGAACCATTATCTTGAGGGGCTAATTTGGACGTTGTTGACCTCCCTACATAACATAGATATCTTCTAGTTGCCACGAGGCCTCTATGGCTTCCCATTTTCAATGAGTTGATTTACATTGGGTTAAATTAATTTTTGAGTTATTAGACTCCATTAAGGGATGATTGATGGCCTAATTTGGCTATCTTGACCAGAGATTTCACTTCATCTATCCTTTTTGACAACTCCACTCCCATGCAATTCCAGGAGAGGACCCTCATTACTTGTATGAGTTTCCCCTTGCTAAGGAGATGATTCGCCTCCTTTTTTGGCATTTCTATATCCCTTTAGTTTTAGATCTAATATTGCTTGTGTTCTCATTTCCTTATCCTTCTCTATTTTTTTGTGCCTAACCTCTTTATTAGTCTGTCGACTAGCCTTCCGTTAAAGCCTTTCTAATTCTTTTTCCTTCTCTGCCTCTAACTTCTTGTCTCTTAAGATTAGAAAGGAAAGCCCCAATTTGGAGCTTTTAGGGGAGATGAATTATTCCTCTTCCGAGGAAGATTCCACTATTTTCTGCTTTGGTATTGGATCATTTTCTAATGGCACCATGGATTCATCATTTTGCTCTGGTTCACGCCCTCGTCCAGAATTTTCTACCTGCTCTTGTACATTGATTTTGAGAATTTCCCCTTCTTTAGTCACTAAATTGAGAGCCTTGAAGCTGTTATTTTTCTCATTTTGGCCTTTACTAGATCCTTCCCCTCCCCCCAGAGTGGATCGCTTAGGGGAAGTTGGTCCTTTCCCTTTGCTCCCATTCCGATCTAGCGAATTTGGTGGATTACTTTGTTGTTTAGTTGGTTCTCTTCTCCTCTTTTCTTGTTGCCATTGTTCTCCTTCATTCCCTTGTTTTTGCTGCTCCTCATGCTTTATTTTGCAGCTTCTTGCAAGGTGGCCATATTCATGGTAAACTTTGCATTTAAAAGGACATTGATTGTAGTCAACCTCCTGCATATGGTTCTAACTATCTAGGTTTAGGGTTATTGCTGTCGAGAGCTCCTTATCCAGATCTACCTCCATGCATATCCTTGCACAGGAGAAGAGCCCCTCTGGTGGCTCAACTTGATTAATGTAATTCCCAAATACATTGCTGATATTTCTGAAAGTAGTATCATTCCAACATTGCAAGGGAAAAAAAGGGAGCTTTACCCAAATAGGAACAACATATGGGATATCACTTTGCGGATTAAAATATGGGTTCCATCGATCCGAATATAACATTCGAGCCCTCATGAAGCAAGGCCTGCTTCGAATGATTAGGCCCTGATCATCCTTGTTCTCGAAAAATAAGGTAAAAAAAAAATTCCCGTAGAAAGCCGAAGTGACAAAACCCTCGATCATGGGTTGCCATTTTTTTTCAACCCATAATGTCACTAGATTCGGGGAGGGCCAAATCCCCATGAATTGGCCTACCAAGCCATGTTCAACCATTTGCAGGACTCGTGCTCTTGATTGTGGCCTAAAAACCTTGACCTTTGTAATGTCTTCCAACGTCTTGACAAAATGAAAAGTTTTTGCCTTCTGGTACCGTGGCCTATTTGTGACTAATGAGTTAAAAGCAACAATATCGAGAGCATGGGGTGGGAGCAAAGGTGAAGACCAGTCCGATCTAGCCATCTAGCCACAGAAAAAAGTGTTATATCCACTGAAACGCTCAGAGCCTACAAATATCCTAGTAAAACCCTATAATTAAATTTTAATTAAAAAATTAAAAAATATCTTTTCATAAAGGTCTACTAAATCTAATATAATTTTAAAATCATATTTAATAATAATATATTTTTAACTAAAAATTAAGTAATCATCTTAAATAAAATCTTATAATATTAAATTTAATATAATTATTTATTATTATTATTTTTTTGATTGGCTTGACCAATGGAGAATTTGAATCTTGAATCACATGATTTACATAATACTTCATAATATGACAATCACCAATTAAACTACTCCATACTTCATTAGACGACGATCACCAAGTAAACTACTCCATAAACATTTTTTAATAAATTACTTTAAAAATAATAATATATTAATCATTTTATTAAAAATTAAATTAAATTACTATCTATTAATTTTAAAAAAAATAAAATTACTATCTATTATTTATTAAATTATGATTTAATAATAAATACCATTTATAAAATTAACATTTTATTTATATTTATATTTTAATAAATTTTATATTCATTAACCATTATAATTTATTTTTCTAAATAAAATAAAATAAAAAAAATATTTAATTTTTTCAATTTTAAATATATTCCTATTGTATTATTATTTTTTTGATTACATTACAATATTATCAATATTTTTGTATTATTATTTTTTGATTACATTACAATATTATCAATATTTTTTTTTTCAAATTAGCAATGATGCTACAATATTGACTTAAACTACTAAACTTAATATTTAACATATAAATGATGCTACAATATTGACTTAAACTACTAAACTTAATATTTAACATATAAATTTTATGGCCATATTAGTATTGAGATCTAGCATTTTATTTAACAATATATGTTATTTGTTTCTTTTATTCTTTCTATTAGTTTATAAGTATGTGTGCTTATTGCTGAAGATTGTGTATGTCACACAAGTGAAGTACTACCGCAACCATTCGCAAGGAAGGGCTATCCTCATCTTTATTGAGTTTGGAAATAGTTTAAATTGTGTATCTCACACAAGTGAAGTACTACCGCAATCATTCGCAAGGAAGGGCTATCCTAATCTTTTTTAAGTTTGGAAATACTTTAAAGTTGCAAACAGTTGTGCCTACATATTTGTGTAAATTTGTGTAAGTTAATGATTTATAATATTTTAATATTATAGTTTCGTTTCAGAGGAACAATTATCAAGTGATTGATATAATGGATTTTATTTCTTTTACTTGATTTCAAATCTTAAGGAACGACATTTTTGGCTTTTTGTGATAAGGCTCAAGGAATAGGCTCCCCCACTTTCATGGAGTCTCGACTCTTACCAAGTCATAAATTCTTGGTATATCTAGCTTAATGTTGGATATCTTGGTGTTATGGTCATAGTCGCTAAGTCATAAATTCCTGATATATTTGGATTGTTGTTATCCTTGTGGGATGACTAAGTGATTGGTACAATGGGATGCTATCCCCTCCACCCAATTTCAAATTCCACGTGGGAATATCTTTGCCCTGTTGTGATAAGGCTCAAGGAGTAGGCTCCCCCACTTTTGCTCAGTCATAATTTCCTGGTATATCTGGATTATGGACTCTTGGAATACTCTTGGTGTTATAGTGACAGATGTTAGGTTTGAACTTGGGCCTCACCTAGATTACTCCAACGAGTTACCGATTCACCATGGTAAAAGAAGAAGATTAGTTTATCGTTGGATATACTCTTGGTATTATAGTGGCAGCGACTAGATTTGATTTTGGGTTCAAAGAGTTAAAACAAATAAAATTTAATATTGTAATTAATTATATATATTTTTAAATATTATTATATACAAATATTTGGTAAAAGAAGCATTTTATTTTTTATTTTACAATGGTTTTATGAATTTCTATTATTACAAAGTGTTTTTTTAATATTAATGAAATTAATTTAAATAATTAGAAGTTACAATTATTACTTTGTAACTTGAATATTTTTTATTTGTATTTAGTGAATAATGGGTAATTGGGTTGGTCTCGTACTTGTGTGACACGAGGTCGATTCCAACAACTACCACTATAACATCTATGTCCATACCTATGCCCCTTTCATAGGCATAGGTGAATCAAGAGGATTTGAAACTCAAACTTCCTTTTGCATAACACTTCATTTTCATTACCATCACCAATTGAGTAAGGCCCATTTTTTTTAAAGAAATATTATTATAATCAATTTAAACTTTTATTATAAATTTTATCATTAAAACTTATAATTAGGCCGATAGGCCTTTCTTTTGAATAAACTGATCTCCAGTTTTCGTCTATTTTTTCTGTTTAAACATGACATCTGTGGACCATATGACCATGACATATGTCTAATTCAGTTCCAAATATGCCCCACCGAATCAGTCAATCCCCACGCTTTGTTTAATCTTTGGAGCCCCATCGAGTCAATCGCCAAATTCTACGTTGGCGAACCCCATAACGCACAACTCACAACAATTTGGGTTTTGAAAGACGTTTAGTGGCAAGCGGTGAAATGGTTCTTCTTTTTGTGTCATTGCTTCTCTGCATCGCTGCCTCTCTACCTGCAACAATGACTATGAGGAATCCATATTCCCATCCTCATCTGCCTTCCATTGCTAAATGCATGGTGGAGGAAGATGAATTCATGTTATCATCAATGGATGCCCACGAGCAAAGGGACGTTGCTGCTCTCTTGTCATTCAAAAGCTGCATCACATCTGATCCCTTCGGAAAGCTCTCCAACTGGACGGCCCACAACTCCCACAATATCTGCTCCTCATGGTATGGCATTCGCTGCAGGCCACACACAAACAGAGTCGTCGCAATTGACCTTCATGTAGATGAAGATGAAGATGGAGATGAAAATGGGGTATTCGAAGGAGGATTGGAAGGTAGTCTTTCATCATCTCTTAGCAGCCTCTCATTATTGCATACTTTCAATATTTCTGGTAACTCTTTGACAGGAAGAATTTCGCCCGAATTTGGCTAGCTGAAAGCATTGCGAGTACTTGAACTCAGAGACAATGATACGAGTGGTTCTATTCCAGTTGAATTGGGCCTACTGTAGAAAGTACGTTCCTTGGACCTCTGCGAGAATGTGCTCAACGATTTTATTCTAGTGGAGTAACTGGAGTACTTGATTCTAGAAGGCAACGAATTCTTATGCAATAAACCGAGTTCGTTGGGTAATTTGACACACCTTACATATCTATCCATTTCTAGCCTTAATATTCCAGGTTCTATTCTTTCTGAAATATTCTGTCTATCTGTCTCCTCTCTAATTCTTAATCTTTACCACACAGGGAATATATACAACCATTACCAATTTGACCATAGGCCTTTATGACATTGGAGTCACTCATATCCCTCAAAGCATTGCAAACTTGACCAAACTAGCCTATTTAGTTTTGTCTTCAAATATGCTCACGGATAACATTTTTGTAACCGTGGTCAATTTGAATCAACTGAATTTTTTGTCTCAAAGATAATAAGTTGACTGGTAATATTCCTATAACTCTAGCAAGTTTGAATCAATTAACTATTTTAGCTCTTGACGATAACATTTTGATGGGGACAATTCCAAGTTTTATAGGAAAATTTTATTCATTGACTTTCTTAAGTTTGTCTTCAAATAAATTAATGGGTGAAATTCCTAAAGTTATTACCAATTTAGGAAAACTCAAATCTCTTTTACTCTTAGGCAGTAGTTTGATATGGGTAATTCCAAGTACAATAAGAAATTTAAGAAAAAATGAAATCTTTTTACTTTCAAATAATAATTTGATCGAGGTAATTCCAAGTACAATAGGAAAACTTCAATCATTGAAATATTTATTTTTGTATTCAAACAAATTAACACGTGGAATTCCATAATTAAAACCCTTTGTATACTATACATCTATAATAATAGATTTTTTGGGAGTATTCCTAACAATATCAATGGACTCCAAATTGGTGTATAAGACTCCATAATACCCTCTTGTTTGTGGGATAAAATATAATTAAAACCCTTTGTATACTATACATCTACAATAAGGAGTATTCCGAACAATATCAATGGACTCCAAACCAAATTGATGTATAGGACTCCATAATATGCTCTTGCTTGTGGGATAAAATATATGTTTTAAGGCAGTGATTTACTCTGTATTAACACAATGATTTACTAAAATCTGCAGTGATTTACTATCTGTTTTAATGTAGTGATTTACTAAAATCTATATAAAAGTAGACAATTCTCTTTTAAATTTGCACTTATACATATAATTTTTAAGCATAAACTCTTTTAACTATAATTTTTAGTAAAGTGCTGAGCTTGTAATCATGATTTACATATTTTTGACCTTTTGACAACATAGGGTAGTTAGGTAGTTAGCCTTATGCATTCAAGTTTTTTAATTTAATTTTATAATTATGACATATGGCGAGATAAATACATTATTGCTGGAAAGGGTTAACATGTCATACATGCTTTTTGAAAATTAAGATAGCGAGTTTCAATGAGTCAATCTTTATTAGCATCACGAGAAATATGGAATAATATGGGATGGATGAGAGTTAGTGTGTTAATCAAATTTAATTAAATATACAACTTAAATAATAATTATAAATTATGTTAAATAGCTAATTATTACAATAATAAAATTTTTAGTAAAGGTTCGGTAATTTTTTTAAGAAAAATAATATTTAAATGATTTAAAAAAAATATATTTTATACTTATTATAATATAAATTCTACGATGAAAGTATACCTTTCCCATACAACTTTTCCAAATTAACAAACAAATACCTTTCTCATCTGACTTTTCCAAATTAACAAACCTATCCACTTCCATTTACACTTTTTAAAACAATTGCTAACATACAAACCTATACTTTTCCCATAAAATAATTTATATCAACTACACAAATTCATTATTTTTATTCTACATAAAATTAACTATTATTTATTTTTATTTTTATTTTCGAGACATGAATAAAACAATTGCAAACTTTTCCTGACAAATTATATTCCAACCATTTTTCTCGTGCAGAATTAGATACCATACATCACGTGGCGTTCTCGTTGAGAGGAAAGTGCACTCCGACCATACAAATAAAAATAGCATAAATAGATTTGGCTTTTGCTTTGCTCGAACACATTTTTCCACAACAGAATCGCAACATTAGACACGCAATACCTTTGCCAGATAACTTGCTAACGATTCATATTTATATTCACAGTTAGCTTTCATTGTAAGGAAGATCTGAAATATTCCTATATAGCCGACGCTTGTGTAGGAGCTTTGAATTTTTCAAAGAACAGGAATACGAGCAAATGGGCATTTAGCACCGATTCTAAAAGAAATAGATAATAAAAATGTTTTTTGTGATTTTTTTAGATTTTTTGGTGTTGGAATTTTACGGAAAAATTTGTGGTGAAATATTGATTTGTGTTATTTAAATTGGTGTTATATATATATATTCAGCATCTTGAAAAATTCTTGGGCACTTTGATTGTACAGGGGTTACCTATCAAATTTGTGATTTCAATAGACACTGACCAGATTATAGAGAAATTAACCCAAAAAAACCCACCCTAAAAATTTCCAAAAAATCTCGCCAAAACTAACTAAGAAAATCAATAAAAAACTCAAATTACAATTATTCCACCTTAATATCAATAAAAAACTCAAATTACAATTATTCCACCTTAATATCTGATTTTTTTAAAGTTAAAAACTCAAATCACAACCATGGTAACGGTCATATTTGATAAAATTAGTTGAAAACTCAAATTTTAACCATTGTTGTACCTTTCATATCTTAAAAAAATCAATAAAAAATTCAAATTACAACCCTTGTGCCTGTCATTTATAAATGAAAATGTGGAGTAGAAAAATTATGTTTCAACCTTGAACTTTGCAACTTTGCCCACTCTTAATCAAAGTCAAAATTGAGCGCATTCATGAATCAGTTGCAGATCCAACGATTGCTTGTTGACCATTGGTCAGAGTACCAAGAGAATTTGCATGTGGGCATTCTAAATCCATGGCCCACTCATGTGAAGGACATATTATATTATATGTATGAATTCCATATATTTTTTTTAAATCCATGGCCCATTCATGTGAAGGATATATTATATGTATGAATTAAAATGTAGTTAAAAACTCAAATCACAACCATGGTACCTGTCATATCTGAGAAAAATAGTTAAAAACTCAAATTTGAACTATTGTTGTACCTTTCATATCTTAAAAGAATCAATAAAAAATTCAAGTTACAACCCTTGTGCTTGTCATTTGTAAATGAAAATGTGGAGTACAAAATTATGTTTCAACCTTGAACTTTGCAACTTTGCCCACTCTTAATCAAGGTCAAAATTGAGCGCATTCATGAATCAGTTACAGATCCAACGATTGGTTGTTGACCATTTATCAGAGTACCAAGAGGATTTGCATGTGGGGCAGTGTAAATCCATGGCCATTCATGTGAAGGATATATTATATTA
Organism: Pinus tabuliformis; assembly: GCA_031772625.1. Classification (NCBI taxonomy): domain Eukaryota; kingdom Viridiplantae; phylum Streptophyta; class Pinopsida; order Pinales; family Pinaceae; genus Pinus; species Pinus tabuliformis. The sequence continues at coordinate 993,757,344 of CM062807.1, read as the reverse complement.
TATGTATGAATAAATTTTTGTAAATGCATGGCCCAATCATGTGAAGGATATATTATATGTATGAATTCCATATAATTTTCTAGAAGAGGAAAGGGCAATTTCCCTGGGATTGCCCAATGGAGCTTTAACTGAATTCATTTTACCCACAAAATAAGTTTAGAATTTGGAGTCTATTGCGGAGATCAAGTCAGTTTGGTATTGCGGAGATCAAGTCAGTTTGGGGGAGCGGAGCATGAGCGTTAGATAGACTGCATTAAATGATTTAGGTGGCGAATATCTTTCATTTCATTGGGATCTTCGGATGATTCTTTTCTTTATATTGTGTCCCAACACAAGAATAAATCCAAATCTCATACCCACGATCGTCTTGGATCTCATCCGCTCGCTCTGGTTTCTGAAGAAGCTCGGGCATGTTGGTAGCTCGGAAGAAGGTGAGTCCCAATTGCCCATCTGAAGATCTGAATGAATGCATATGCTGGTGTTTGGGCATCTGGTATGAAGCTTGAAGGTCAATGGCAGTAGATTCAATCTTTGTCTGGTTCTGTATTTAAAATCTCAGAGTCATATGTGGCCTGAATGTCATTGGCGGTAGATTCAGTTTCTCTCTTGTTCTGTATTTTAAAATCTCAGAGTCTCATGTGGGTCGTTTACGCACATTCAAAATGGTAATGATGGGTTTAAGCAAGGGAAGCATTCATCCGAATTTATCTTCTGTGATTTTCTTTTCAATGTTAATTGAAGCTGTATTCCTTATTTCTGTGGCCTTTGCATTCCTTCTTATTTTCGTGAGTGGTGCTTATCTTGAATTGTTCAAATTGTGTAAACCACTATCTTGGTTCACGGGTGTGGTGGACGGAGTGTTTAAGATGTCCACCTGGTTCTCTTCTTTCCGTGCTCTTGTTGTTTTCTTCTCTCTGTTTTTCATCTTTCTTATTTAACAGATGCTCCCCATTTTTTTGGCTAGAGTGGGGTAGCAGGCCTTAAGGAGAACGTGGGGTGGGCTTTTTTTTGACAGAAGCGCCCCATTTTCTGGCTGGAGTGTGGTCATCAAAAGCCATGACTAATGTCCAAGCTGCCCTCCAAATAGTTGCCCATTACTTCGTTGCACACTCCCTTTGTTAGACACTGGTGGAACGCAAAAGGCTCTAAATATTAGAAGTGTAGATGGAGGGCGTCCAAACATGAGAAGGTCTAGATGGAGGCCAACTATTTGTGAGGAAGAGAGGTGGGCAGCCCCAGGCCTTAAGAACATAGTGGTGGGCCTTTTTTTATACAGAATCTCCCCATTTTTTGAGTTGAGTGGGGTCGCAGGCCTTAAGGAGAACATGGGCTGGGCTTCTCTTTTTAACATTAGCTCCCATTTTTTTGATTAGAGCGAGGTCGTAGATCTTAATAAGAACATAGGGTTGGGCTTGAGCTCTTAATCTTCTTTATTGCTATGTTACCAACCAGCTCTGTTGAAAAAAAGAGAGTTTTCAGGTTTCCCTTGGGTGAAACTCAGCTGGGCTCTGCTGCTGACCTTAGTTAACTAGGTCACGAGTCTGACTCTCTGCTGACAACTTAAACTTGCCATCATTAAGTCATCTCTGTGAGCACTTGTGGGTTGGAACCTGATTGGTGAGTGCATTTCACAAAAATTACGCAAAACACACCTTTTTTTTAAACAGAGTGTGCCGAGGGTTTTGGGGGTTGCTGAATCGATCCTTTGCCTAAGAAGATTGGAAAATGCAAATTTTACTAATTGTTTGCTGGAAAAGTGAAGTTTGTTTCTTGTTTTGGATAATGCATATCAAGCTCCATCGGTGAGTACCTCATGAGTTATACCCTGCTAGACAAGTCAAAATTGCACGCAGATGGAAAAACTTGTTGGCATAAAATATAAATGCTGAAATAGAAAGAAAAATCCTTTTTTGAGCAATTTCTAGTTTCTGGACTGATCCAGTTCCTGCGGCAAAAATTACAGGCCTGTTCTGAGGCCTTAATTAGCCCTCTGAGGCAGGTTTCTGAGGCCTTTGTTTGGCCCTTCCTGAGGCTGATTTGGACCTCCTGAAGCAGAAGATTTTTGGCATCCTTCAAGTCTGTTCTAACTTCTAAGGCTAACCCGAAATCTTCCTGAAGCTGATCCGAGCCTAAGATTTTGAAAACTATGCCGAGGAAGTTGAATTTGTTTAACTTAGCCATATTAGTAGCAGTGACTGTAAGAAATGCCCTTTTTGCTTTCACATGATTAGGAAAATATCAAGTGTGGTTCACCAGTCAAACTTGGCTTTTATTTGACAAACCTAACAACAGAGAAGGTTGATTTAGGTGTTGAGATTGGCAAGATTAGGAATTTGAGCCAAAGTTTGATTTTGACAAAATTAGCATATTTGCGAATTGGGATAATAAGGTGAATTAGTTTACATGCAATAATGTCAACCAAGAATGCTAAACTGAATCTGCTTTTGGATTTGACCAATGATAGCAGGCACGACAACTAGCTCTAGTAATTCGACCCAGGTTTTTGATTTGACATTTATGGCAAGACAAATTAGGCCATTTGGGCCATCATATAGATATATACCCTACAACTAACTACCCTGTGTCAAACTAGGAGAATAGTTCACTTTCTCAACACTGCTCTTGACTCATTTTCCTTCATTCACTGGAATCCTTGAATCACTACATCATTGGACACTTTGAACCATTGCATCACAAACTGTATCCACCACAAATAGATGCTGCTTAGTGTAGACATACTTGAAAAAATAATCTAGCTTAAAAAAACCAAAAAAGCAGGAAAGATTGAAAATGAAGGTGATATCTATGTGACCATTACCAAATATAGCAAATCTAAAGTTACACTACCAATTATAGCAACCTGTTGCATGTGGATGAAAGCAGCCTCATCAGACTCGCTTTTCTAGAAGGAACCCAAATATTTTCTCAGAATTGGCATGAAAGCCTTGAATAGTCAGGAGTTGATGGTGTATCTCATCTTGCTAGAGAGAGCAAAAAGTAGACAAGGAGCTGGGTTGGCTCTCAAAGACAAACCTACACCCAACTTTCCAAAGGATGGATAAAGCTAAAATCCACATCTTGGAGAAAGCAGAATGAACAAGAAAACAATCATTGCCAAACATTGCAGCATGCCAATGCAACCTACTTTGAAAAAAGACATCTTGGAGGCATATCATCGCTTTTATTTGTGATAGTTGTGCTCTCAATGACATTATTTATGGTCACTAAATTGGACTTTCGTCAGATCTTATGTGGTATTGCTGTGTTGAGTTAGATTTGACCCAATTGGCTTTGAAACTATAGGGGTTGGCATGCTTTGAATAGAGTTATGCTTTGCATTCAATGGAGAATCTAGTCTACAGAGTGAAGTGATCTATAGTGATTGAGATGTGATCAAGGAGCATACATTGTTGGGTGTGTTTCTTCCTTCACAACTTATATATTTACATGTCTATGGGGGGCAACAATAATTCTCATGTTTGGAGACACAATTGTTTAGTTTAAGGCATGGTAGCCAAAACCATTCCACCTATATTAATAGATTTGAAATCTTCCTCACACATTGAGTTTTGTGTTCTTGATTCACATACATAGATTTCTGTTTTTCAAGCAACAAATTTAGAATATGAGCCTTTATACATGTTTGAAGCAGCTTTGGGATAACTTGGAACTGACACCTCTGGCATGAAATCTTTAGGGTAAGGTACTATTTGCATAATGGGTTTTTGCAAAAGGGTGCCTTGCTCTCCTACACAACAAGCTCCACATGTTATAGAGGATTTATGACATTGTGATCCACATCTAGCATAAACAGTTTTGACTATAAATCTTTGATTTGGTCATGGCTAAACACATCTATTGAACATGCTAACTAAATAAATTTAGAGGGTCTCTCTCTCTTGATGTTTTTTCCTCCTTGGATATACTTCTTTCACTTCTTCCGTGATAGTGAAAAGTGGATTAAGTGGGATCTCCCATGCCCAGGCTTAGGGCCTGATGTGATTGAACTAATATTCTTTGCAGGGGGGTAGATCCAACACTTTGCTTCAAAATCCTTGAGATCTCTCCCTTACCAACTTTAGGGCTCATTAGGCCCTTTGAGGTCATTTTTCCTTCTCGATTCATTTGTTTTTTTGTCTCTATCCTCGTTCTTTGAATGTTTGGAGCATCTTAAATCATTAACAATTATAATAAATTTCTTTGCACCTCCATGTCATTTCTCTCATAGGACCAATTAAGTCTCAATTTACTAACTCTCGTTGCTTTCTCTTTCTCCATGCACGTTCTTTGGCAAATTTAATCTTGTGTTTCTTGCTTAAGACACAAACTTCACATAGAAATGTGTCTAATCCAACAAGAAGAAACCAACGAGTCATATTTAGTTTCTTTAAAACCATTAGGTTGTGGTAGTTAAGGTGTGGCCAAAACCTCTAGAGTCAAAGTTGAAATTTTATGCATTTTTCTAAAAATTATTCTCCACTTTTTTTTGGTGAGTTGACTGATGTTTTCCCAAGTCAATTATTAGGTACTCCAGTCAGGGTATTTCTGAATCCAAGTCTTGCAACATTGCTTCAAATGACATCTTTAGATGTCTATTGAAGAATCTTGACATGTTCAGTTTGAAACTGAATCCCAAACTACTGCATTTTTTTCTTGCAATTTGACATCTCTTTCTTAAATGGTTCTCCTAGCATTGAATTATCTCTTAGGAGCATTTGAATAGATGATGCTTTCTTTTCGTGGGTCTGTCTGTTTGAAGCCATTTTCTTGTTGAAATTTTCAGTTCTAGGGCAATTAATGCAACCTTGGAAATTTCACCTCTTTCCTAGAGGTTTCCTGGATCTAGTCTCTGTGAATTTACAGCTTTAGGGCTGATCTGAAATATAATAAAACAGCAGCAACCAGAAGAAAATATTTCACTTCTAAACAACTCCAATCCACTAGGCAGTTAATGAGAAAAGATACCAAAACTTATGCCACAAGTTTCAGCACTCTTAAGGCAATCTTCATGATGCATAAACCACAACTGAAAATCACTTAATGACAACAATAATTAAAGCAGTGAATTCTGCCCTATTGTCTTCAATATCAAAGTTACTGTCAACAATTTCAGCCTGAACTTATCTCAAATGAACAAGACATATAAGTGCTGTAAATTACCAAACCATGAAGACAACGATAGCTGAAAATAAAATCTGCTACAAGACCATTTTGGACAACTAAACTTTATATATATAGATAAAATATGAAGTTCAAGTATATATTCCCAGCTTCAGATAAGTTGGTACAACCCTCTAATCTCTCCAAAACCCTAGCTAGAAAAAAACAAGAGAAACCCGAACTCCAAAAATACTCCATCAAGCTGAAGTGACACTGTCAATTCCTCCTTGGCCTTGTTAGCACTTTGTATATCACCAGGAGTGCAAGTCTCTACTAGATGACAATACAGGTGGAACTTGGAAGAGTTACTTGGCACTCTCTTCCATCATTTTAGGATGATCCTTGATTAAAAGGTCATCAATCTTCTTTTTCTGTCATCTATGAAGAGATGATTAGGATGTTGAATTCTTTAAGGGCTGTAACTTATTATGGATTGTTAAAATTTGGGTACCAGAGGACAAGTGGTTCCCTAAGGCTTTGATCTTTGGTCTAGGGAAAAGTGTCCAAATTTATTTGTACTTTTCTCCTAAAGTGACTTTATAAGTGGTAAAGTCATTTTAATTTAAAAGTGACTTTATAAGTGATAAAGTTACATTCTAATTTAAAAGTGACTTTATTAAACTCAATGAAGAATTAGAAAGTGAAAAAGTGACTATAGAAATAAAAGGCTAAGTGGGTCTTTGTTAAAATTGGCAACAGGGCAAAACTTCATGTGGGTCATCTTAGTCATGGCTAATAATATTTTTATTAGATTCCTCTCATCGAGAGGTGTAGGATTGATATAAAGATCATCCAATTCTGATAAGTATTCATGGAGATATGAATTTATTTTGATTATGGAATTATTATCAAGCCGACCTACAACTCGTGTAGGCTTAGAAGCCCAACAGTCGCATCTATTCACCCACCAACGTTGTGTATAAATATAAGAGGACTTTTCCTCATTTAGACTCACTCACTCATCTCATCACATCTCTCTCTCTACTGCACAGATATGAGTCTCTTCTCTACTGCGCTGAAATGGGTCTCTCTCTCACACATGTGAAACCGGAAGCTGTTGAATTTGAAGCTGCAACTGCAGAAGTAAAGATTGACTTACGTGGCCTAGAAGATCTCCTCTTTGGAACTGCGTTGTAGGTTCATCTGAACCTCTTCTGAAAGCCGCAACTTTTGGTGGTGGAATGAAGTCAATCCGACGAACGGTTTGCAAGATATCGACTGCCCTAGTTTGAAGCCAGAAACTGCTGAAACTGAAGCTGCAACTGCAGAAGTAAAGATTGACTTGCGTGGGCTAGAAGATCTCCTCATCTGAACTGCGCTGTAGGTTCATCTGAACCTTCTCTGGAAGCCGAAACTTTTGGTGGTGGAATGAAGTCAATCCGACTGTCGGTTTGTGAGATATGGTCTGCCCTAGTTTGATAATGAAGCCGCTAATGCTGATGCTACTGATCTAGGGTTTGCTACTGCTGATATGAATAAGATTTATTGTACTATTTCTCTCTGCTGAATTATTGAAGATAAAAGAAGATTTGATCAAAGGGTTTCCCCACACATTGTGGGGTTTGTCCCTGGCTAGTTGCCACATCTTGTGTCTCTTGTCTTGGCTTGTTTTCTGTCGATCGTTTAATGTTCTATCTGCATTTTACTTTATGTACATGTGATTGCTAATCGGTGGAATATAATAAGAAAAAGCAGTAAACTGTTATAAGCATAGAACATACAGCAAGAGAAAGGCACAGAAATCAAGGAAGAGGGACAACAAGTTCTGGGCATGTTTTTTGAGGTTGGTTGTACATCATTTAATGTTGTTTTATTGCTGTAAAAATTTCTGTTTTGTCTATTCGTTGATTGGCACGATTTTCAAGGTGGAGTTCAAGCACGGAAATCGAGATAAGTTGTAATTTGTGGTTGCTGGAATTTTTACTGTATATTTTAGTTTCTCTGTAAAATCATTTCAGAAATAAAGAAGAGCTCTCAAACTGGTTTTCCCCAAGAGTTGTAGGGGGTTTTTCTAGGGTCACATTGACCAAAAATCACTATGTTATTTTCTGTGTGTGGCTGTCATAATTTTGCTGTGTTTTATTTCTACAATTTCAACAGTTGTGAAATCTCTAAATTTGTGTTTTTAGAAAATTATTGCCATTTCCAGATTTTTATCATGCTTGGATTTTAAACTAAATGCATGGAGTGATAAGGAAAACTGATAACCGGTGTGGGGGTTGAAATTTCTTCATGGTATTAGAGGTTGGTTGGCTAGAAAGTGCAGTTTGGGACAGCAAAATGAAAATTACAACAAACTGATTTTTACACGGTAAATAGAAACCTTTACCACAGATTTGAAAATTTCAGTTTGGTAGGACAGTGAAACATGTCTTTGGGTTTGAGAGTTGAAGACCGGTTGGATGGGCCAAACAACTACAGTGCATGGAAAGAGAGAATCCATAGCATCTTTGAGGAAGCAGAAGTCTGGGGCATTATGTTAAATACCACACAGAACCCAGTAGTAGCACCTGCTGACCTTGTACAGTTGGTAGAGTTTAACAAAAAGAATGCTAAGGCAAAAAGATTGATTCTGGAAGGAATCAAAGATCATGTCATTCCTCATGTGAGAGGAAAGACTTATGCACATGAGATGTGGACAACGTTGACCAGTCTTTACCAGAGCTCAAATGAAAACAGAAAAATGGTCATAAAGGAGAAATTGAAGGCCATTAAAATGACTAAGCCTGACAGTGCTACAACATACCTCACAAAGATCACTTCAGTGAGAGATGAGTTGGCAGCCGTAGGTGAGATCATTGCACCCACTGAGTTGGTGAGAATTGCTTTGAATGGTCTTCCCAGGACTTGGGAGAATTTTGTGGATGGCATTGTTGCACGAGAAAACCTCCCTGATTGGGAGAGGTTGTGGGATGATTGCATTCAGAATGAGATCAGAAAGAACTATCTTGGGGCAGCCAAACAGGTGGAGGAGGATAACAATGTCGCATTGTTAGCAAGAGGCAAGAAGGGCAGAGCAAAGAAGCAAGCTTCCAACAATGGAGGCAAAAGCAAAGGTAAAGGGAAGCAACAGAACAAGGAGAAGGACTATTCCAAAGTCAAATGTTGGAATTGTCAAAAGTTGGGACACTACGCTGTTTTGTGTCCGGAGAAGAAGAACAAGAAAGGGAAAGACAAACCCATGGCAGCTTCTGCAGAGATAGAGATCTTCTCAGAGAGTTTTGATCGGGAGTTTGGGTTCATAGCTTGTGAGGCCACTGGTGCAAGATCACCTGCCATACAGGTTCAGAGGGAGTGTGCATTTCCCGCTACTAGCAGAGCATCTTCTAGCATTTGGTATGTTGACAGTAGCGCTTCCCGCCACATGACAGGAGTCAGAGAGTACTTCTCAGAGCTTTCATAGGGTGATATTGATATGGAGGTAATACTTGGTGATGACAACATTGTTAGAGCAGTTGGTGTGGGGACATTGACATTTGATAGGGGACCCAAACCTCCCTTGAAAGTGTCAGATGTTCTACATGTGCCTGGAATGAAGAAGAACTTGATATCCGTCTCAGCACTTGAGGATAGAGGGTATGATGTGTTGTTCAGGAGAGGGCAGGTGCTTATATATCTTAGGGGAACTCCAACTTCTTCAGCTAGAGGTGTGCACCATGCCAAGATGTACAAGTTTTCATTCTAGCGCTTGACGGCATTGAGTAGCAGCACCCGAGATAGGACCGACAACAGATCTAGTAGTTCAGAGTTGTGTGAGATTTGGCATCGTAGGATGGGGCACATGTATCACGGGGCCTTGAGTACATTACGGGAGATTACCATTGGTGTGCTAAATTTCAGTTCTGATCACCTTGATGTATGCAGAGGATGTGCTATGGGGAAGTTTGCTAGATCCCCTTTTCCCAACAGCGACAGCAGAGCGACCGGGATCTTGACTTGATTCATACCGATGTGAGTGGTCGGATGTCTCATGTATCATTGAGTGGCTATGAGTACTATGTTTTATTCATTGATGACCAGTCCAGGAAGACCTGGATTTATTTTTTGAAGACCAGGAGTGAGGTCTTCAAGCGGTTTCAAGAGTTCAAAGCTCTTGTGGAGACCCAAACAGGTAGGAAGATCAAGGTCCTCAGGTCGGACAATGGAGGGGAGTATGCCCTTGGTGAGTTTGTTGATTTTTGTGTTGAGGCAGGCATTAGATGGGAGTTCACAGTTCCTTACAACCCCCAACAGAATGGGGTTGTAGAGAGGAAGAATAGATTCATTGCAGGGGCTGCCAAAGCCATGCTTCATGATCAAGGGTTACCTTTATTTTTGTGGGTAGAGGTCTGCAACATTGCTGTGTACTTGTAGAACAGGAGTCCGCATCGTGCCTTGGGGAATGTGACTCCAGAGGAGGCTTTTTCTGGGAAGAAGCTTGATGTTGGGCACTTTCGTATCTTTGGGTGCCTTACATAGTCCTATGTCCCCAAGGAGAACATGACCAAGCTAGAGCCCACTGCAGACAAGGGCATCGTTGTGGGTTATAGCGAGACCTTGAAAGCTTATCGGATTTATATTCTTGCGTAGAGGAAAGTGGTTGTCAGGCGAGATGTGAAGTTTGAGGAGGAGAGAGCTTTCAGGAGGTCACAGGAGTTAGAGTATCCAGTGTCACCAGACCCTTAGGAGCAGTTGAGTCAGTCTCAGGGATCCAATGGTCAGGGATCAGGAGGTACATTGATTACAATGTCAGGTCCATCAGTGAGCAATGGCTCTCAGAGTCAGGTGCGTGGTTCCTCGGGCAGCATGCAGGGCAGTCCGCAAAGCAGTTCACAGGGTAGTCCACTAATGGACAGTTCGCATGGTACTTCAGCATCTATAGGCACAGATTCAGGCATGAGGTCAGTTGACATGCCTTCAGGAGTTTAGGCTTCTGATGATGATGAGAGAAGTATGCTCAGGGAAGAGGAAGCCCAAGTGGCTTCAAGATACCTTGCGCAAGGCCACATCAGTTGTTGGGCCAAAGAGACAGGTTAGAGAGAGTAAACCACCTGAGCGGTTCTGTAGTTACATGGCATTGGTAACAAGCATTGTTGACTCTGAGCCTTCTAGTTATGAGGAGGCAGGCAGCCAACAGGTCTGGACAGAGGGCATGATGGAGGAGTATTCTTCTATTATGAAGAACGATGTTTAGGAGGTAGTGCAGAGGCTTGAAGGTAAATCAGTTGTTACTTCCAGATGGCTCTACAAGATAAAACATGCTACAGATGGCAGCATCAAGAAGTTCAAGGCTCGATTTGTGGCGAGAGGGTTCTCACAGGTAGAGGGAGTTGACTATGAGGAGACCTTCGCTCCCGTAGCTCGGTATACATCTATTCGCTCCATTATATCGATTGCAGCAGAGATGGGTTGGAAGATCCACCAGATGGATGTGAAGACCACATTTCTCAATGGCTTCATTCAGGAGGAGGTTTATATTGAGCAGCCGCAGGGCTTTGAGGTGCATGGGAAGGAGTCCCATGTATGCAGATTGAAAAAGGCACTCTATGGCCTGAAGCAAGCTCCCAGAGCTTGGTACTCGAGGATTGATACATACTTGGAACAGTTAGGGTTCATAAAGAGTGAGGCTGATCCGAACCTATACTTCATGTGGTGGGTGAGGAGCCTCTCATTCTGGTGTTGTATGTTGATGACTTGATCATCACTGGTGCAGAGAGACTCATTAAGCGTTGCAAGAGAGATCTTGCTTCAGAGTTTGAGATGAAGGATATCGGCTTGATGCATTTTTTTTTGGGATTGGAGGTGTGGCAGGAGGAGGGGCATTTCTTCCTGGGACAAGGGAAGTACATTGTGGATATTCTTAGCAGATTTCACATGGAGGACTGCAAACCCATGTCTACACGTATGACCACTAATTGGAAGAAGCTTCACGCTTCTGATTCTGAGTTGGTGGATCCTACTCTATACAGACAGTTGATTGGTTGTTTGATGTATTTGGTCAACACTCGACCAGATATATGTTTTGCAATTAACACTATGAGTTAGTTCATGTGTCAGCCCAGGAGAGTGCACTAGGTGGCTGCAAAACACATTCTTCGTTACTTGCAGGGGACTGTGGATTTTGGTCTGGATTATAGACAGGGTGATGGAGTGAGACTGGCAGGGTACACGGATTCAGATTGGGTAGGTTGTGCTTCAGATAGGAAGAGTACTTCTGAGTGTTGTTTTGGGATGGGTTTGGCAGTTTTGACGTGGATCAACCAGAAAAAACAGTCAGTTGCATTGAGTTCAGCTGAGGCAGAGTATATGGCTGCTAGTTTGGCTAGTTGTGAGGCCATATGGCTTCGCAAGATGTTGTTGGTCTATTTGGTCAGGCATTGAGACCCTCGGTAATTTACTGTGATAATCAGAGTTGCATAAAACTCATGGAGAATCCAGTTTTTCATGACAAGTCAAAGCATATTGAGATCAAGTATCACTTCATTAGAGACTATGTCCAAAAGGGAGCTGTCAAGCTTCAGTAAATTTCCACAAATGATCAGGTAGCGGACATTTTCACGAAAGCCTTACCACGGGGCAAGCATGTCTACTTTAGAGACAAGATGGGAGTGGTGAGGAACACTTTCCTCGGTAAGAGGGAATGTTAAAATTTGGGTACCAGAGGACAAGTGGTTCCCTAAGGCTTTGATCTTTGGCCTAGGGAAAAGTGTCCAAATTTATTTTTACTTTTCTCTTAAAGTGACTTTATAAGTGGTAAAGTCAATTTAATTTTAAAGTGAAAGAATTAGAAAGTGAAAAAGTGACTATGGAAATAAAAGGCTAAGTGGGTCTTTATTTAAGTGGGTGAGTTAAAAAATAGAAAGTGAGAATTAAATGCACATTTATTCCCATCCCTAGATCTAAATGAATTTTAGCCATTAGATCTTAGGGTAACACAAAAGGTCATTTACAAAATAAAAGGAGAAGAGGAGGAATAGATCATTCATTCTTTCATGCACATTTGAGAGAAAGAAAGAGAGAGCAAAGGAGAAAATTTCTGAGCAATGAGGAAGTGAAGGAGAGCAACAATAAGACATTTCAGCAAATTTGGGCAGAAGCATTTATTGGCACGCATCCCAAGGAAAAACCGTACAACAGGAGAAAGGCACAAAAATCGAGGAATAGAGACAACAAGTTCTGGGCATGTTTTTTGATGCTGGCCGTACAACATTTAATACTGTTTTATTGCTGTAAAAATTTCTGTTTTGGCTGTTTGCTGATTGGCACGATTTTCAAGGTCTCGTTCAAGCACGGAAATCGAGATAAGTTGTAATTTGTGGTTGTTGGAATTTTTACTGTGTATTTCAGTTTCTCTGTAAAAACATTTTCAGAAATAAAGAAGAGCTCTCAAACTGGTTTTCCCCAAGAGTTGTAGGGGGTTTTTTCAGAGTCACATTGACCAAAAATCACTGTGTTATTTTCTGTGTGTGGCTGTTATAATTTTGCTATATTTTATTTCTGCAATTTCAACAGTTGTGAAATCTTTAAATTTGTGTTTTCAGAAAATTATTGTCATTTCCAAATTTTAGAATTTTTATCATGCTTGGATTTAAAACTAAATGCATGGAGTGATAAGGAAAACTGATAACTGGAGTGGTGGTTGAAATTTCTTCATGGATAAAAGGTGCAGTATCTAAAGTCAAATTGGCTACCTAAATTCAGTTTGATATTCGGATATAAAGCCACACGCCACAGGTATACCGACTAGGTTGGGATAGGTTATCTTGAGATGCTTCTTTGGTTCAGGTTTCAACCCAATGAGCACTGTAATTACAGGTTTGCAACAACACTCATAATCTGAGTAGTTTGATGATGATTGTCTTCAGTTATTTATTACCAGCTTTAAAGTAAAAGATATAAATATGTATTCAACAAATTGGCCAACAATTATAGGTCTGTCCTTTAGGTACTGTTGACTGTCAAGGAAATCGTCTTTTTGCAAATCTGGCTGTCAATCTGAATACAGTGGTTTTTCAACTTGGATTAATTGTCCTCGACCAGATTTTACGTATGTACTACAGCTGGTAAATAATAGATAATTACGAGGGTAGATTCCAGCACATAATATATAACCAAATGGGTATACATCTTCTCCCTGTAGATGCTCCAATAAAACTTATTATGCATATTTGTAAGACACAGTTAAGTCTAGTCTTCTTTCAATTTACAATGAGAAACACAACCAGACTTAAAGGGACAGATCAAGAGTAAGCTTTTTTTGGTAATTTCAAGATCTGTAGATTAGTCTTAAAGACAGTTTTGGATCAGTTTTAACTTTTAAATGAGTTTTAAAGACAGATTTTCTATGGTTGCAAGGTGGTTCCATTGCCTAGTAAAATCCTTGGGCATATGGGGTCCAGTGAGGCTGCTTAATAGGAAATGAAGATGGACAAGGCTACAAATTGCAAGCCTTTATTGATCTTCTCCTTGTTCTTGTGCTTATCAAAAATATCTATCAAAGGAGTTCACTAATGATGATAAATTCAAGACTGAGGCCTAGGTTTATTCCAGAAATGCTCATATATGTTTATTGCCAATCATAGAGAAAAATACATTAAATCGAACCATTTCAATGAAATAAACCAACATATAGGATCACTGTTACCAAGATTATGTGCATCATAACCATGAATGATGAAGAAACCACTAGAACAAACAACATTTAGATGTATAAAGCATCCTCATCTTGAAGGGTGCACTATCAAACCAATGAAAAACTTCAATGAAATACAGAAGACAAATGAAACAAGATTTTTAACACTCAATCCTTCAACAACCATTAAAATAGGATATATAGATGATGATCTCAAAACCACCTCCAATTAAGTAAAAATATCCATGCTAAAACCCTTGGTATATTCTAGTAGTGCATAAACAAGTAATATTTGACTTCATGAACAAGTCAAAGAAATAGAGGGGCCATGCAAATCTTTGTCAAGATGAGTCCAAGAAGTAGACAAATTCCTCATTCATGTGAAAAGAGCGCCAACATTACCCCCTATTCTTCTCCAAGGAGTTGTTCCATGAGAAAATGTGCAAATCCCTCAACTAGTGGCACATGCGAGCCTCCAAAGCATGATTAGGTGTGGGAATAACCTCCATGGAGTAAATCATCTCCACAAAAATGAGAAAGGTGGAGCATCAAGTGTAAATTGATGCTGCAAATAAAATCCAACCTCTAGTTGACTTCATCAGTGGGTGAATATCACAATTTCCAAGTCAAATATCATTGCCAAATATATGCCAATGGCCAGGCCATTGGGAGAGAGAATCAATATAACACATGTATAGGTGCCCAAATATGATATGAATGAGACTGTGTGTCAAAATAGTGGCCATGTGGAGCACATAAGTGTCTCCACATGTGTACAATAGGGTAGCACTCCATCTAAACATCATCTCAACCACATAATACACTGTAATACTAGTTAAAAATTACATTAAGAACTAGGGTGCAGTGTTAGAGACCTCAATGTTTAATTAGTAATTAAATCAGCCCAATCACCATCAACATGTATGCACAAGGAAACCACCCTCAAAAAACCATAATACCTATGATAATTAAGTAAATTAAGTGCTCATATATCTCTAGTAGACTAAGGCACTTATACATGAGCCCTATAATACCGATATCAATCATAATGATTGGAACCATATAGAAATATATGATAATCATAAATCAAATAATAGAAAGGGACAATGTGATATGCACTCTCCTAACCATTGAACCATAAAATCATCATCATAATGTTGCAGCCATTGAAATATGATATCAATACATATCGACATGAACTAGTAGCTTTGCACTAGATACCCATTGTTGAGTAGTGGTCAGTTCTTGAAGAACCATGAGGGTAATGCTAGGAAAAGTGTGTGCTTCCATAGTATGTCCATGAATAACATCAATCGATCACCCAGAGCACTTGTAAGTATCTGCCTCCTATAAAAGTGCTTTGAATCATGCTCATGCATCATACTAGGTAACATTTTTGTCATCAAGTTAAATATGGAATATGTGAGGTAATAGGCCTAATGCAAGGTGTTTCCTCTTCTCCTTCTCCTCAATAAGTACAATTTAGGTTTTGAAATTTTATCCACAAACCCTAGTATCAATGTTTCCTTAGGGATGAAACCATATCAAAAAGTCCTAGCACCTCATGACAATAGAGAGAAAGTGCAAGGAAGAATGATTGAGAACAACTCTCTCCTTCCTCTATTATATGAGAAGTGAAGGGAGGTCTACATGTCAAGTGGACCTAACTCACTACAAGCAACCTACAAAATGCAAAGTAGGCCTACACATGTGAAGGAACCTAAAAGTGACACATGTCAAGCTCCAAATTGATGACTATTCCACAAGCAAGGCTCTAAGTCAAGAGCGCTCCCACCATTCAATATCCAATGCTCCTCCTCCAAGGGTTCCAATGCTCCAACACCTCTCCAAGGCCATGTGCTCTTCTAGGTCCATTATCATAACATAAGCATCCTCAAGTCAACTCCAAGACTCCATGCAAGCATCCAAGCAACCCAATGATGTCTAGGGCTCAATATGTTCCTCTAGAATCCCAAATGATCCTATTCCAATGTAGGGTATTCTCTAAGCAAGCAACCTCTTCCATGTGGTTAGTATGTAGAATGTCACCACGTTGTTTGAAGATTCCCAATGTTCCAACAAAGAATGTTAATCAAGCATCCTTATGATGTCTAGTAACCAATGATTAAGCCACCTCTAATCAGCAAGTCCATCATGGATTGATCAAGGGCTAAGCAAACATCGTGCACCTGGCATCTCATGGAGCACCCCCAAACATGGTTTAAACACTTTTGGATAACCTTGAAAGCTAACATGATTCTCTCAAATTTTTATTTCCTTCCATGTTTTTAGTTGCAAACTTTATCTCAAGTTTGAGTGGTCTCAACATTGTCTGCAACCCCTTATGAAACTCAGATTTTCCCCCTCTCAATCTCGGTGTCACTTTTATTGCTCCAATGTTATGTTGGCTTTCCAAAGTGCACAAACATGGCAATACAAACAATTTTTCAAACTAAAACTATGTTATTTTTTTATTGCATAGGAACATGAATTTATAGTACAAAAATCGTTTAAATATTGGCTGTTGAGATTGAAAATAAACCCCTGAGAAAAAATAGCTTACCCTTGAATAGACTAAACTTATCCCTAAATTGTGTATCCTATCTTGTTTTATCATACTCTTATTTCTAGCAAAGTAGGCCGTCAAACTAAAACCATTTTCCTTAACAAAATAAATTTGTTGTATACAGATACATGTTTCATTAAATTAAGGACCAAAGGCATTTTCAGTGTTTGGGCAAGCTTAAGGAGCCCATGTTCAGTTGTTTGCTTCCATGTGCTGCAAAAGTTCTTTGACATAATCGACACCAGGGCCATCCTCATTGTCGATATAGACTCATTTAGTTCATTGAAGATGCTTAGTGGAACCCCAAGTTCCCAACCGAGCCTTTTTCAATGTTGCAACCTTGTGACTATATATTTGTATGTTAAATGTGCTTCTTTGGATCAACATCCCATTGTATTTATGGTCCCATAAGATGCTTAGGCATCTTGTGATACTGAAGGTGTAAGCAATTGCATTACAACTAGCTTCTTGGCTCTAACAGAGGAAAATACATTCCTGTTAATAGAATAGATGAAGTTATAGGTGGATCAATTCTTCTCAGCATTAAAGGCATCCACAATTTGGGATAGTAATGGAAAGCTATAAATGTATCTTACTTATCAAAGTTCTTGACCTCCTTCATCGTGCATGCTTCTTCATGAAATTTGGTTCCACTAATGTTTTGAAGGAGGCATTGAGTTCTGCATCAACAATTTGGGATAGTAATGGAAAGCTCTAAATTTATCTTACTTATCAAAGGTCTTGAGCTCCTTTGTCATGCATGCTTCTTCATGAAATTTGGTTCCACTAATGTTTTGAAGGAGACATTGAGTTCTGCAACTACTGGCATCTGCTGTCAAAGTAACCTGCATTCATCATTTTCATCTCTGGAATAGCAGCCCATAACCCTATGTCTACCCATTGATCATTGATTTCCCCAGGACTCTCTAGATATCACTAATGATCAAATGCATACCCTTCCATGTATAGTGGTTTTAAACTCTCCCACTTGCATTTAATAATGGATCAAATTTATGTTGTTGAATTTAGTGTGGGATGCCTGTAATTAATAATAGATCGCATCAGCTCAATTTCTCGTCAAATGTATCATTTTTCTCCAAATTGAGGAAATCTGTGTCTGCATAATGGATGCTTTCTACTATAGGGGTTCCCAACACAACTGCATACCTGCAATCTTCCCACCATTTTATTATTCAACACAGTTTGATTCATGTTTCCCTTTTTTCTCTTCTACACTCTCTGCTTGAACCAATTATTAGATACCATCATAGGCTACAAGTTCTCCCGCAATTTGATCATCCTCTCCAATAAAATAAAGTAACTATAATATCTTGTATCTACATCCTTAAGGAATTCCATACTTGCATGAGACTTGTATGGGGAGGTACAGTGGTTGCAGATAAACTTCTATATATCTTTATCAGATGTAAAATATTATAAACTAATGCTTCCAATCCTACCAATCTCCGTTAATTCATTTCTCAATGCATACTTACAGCATGGGTTGCATTACATATTCCTGTACCTACTCTAAACCAATAAAAACTGAGTAACAGATGTTTATTGTGACTGGTGACCTGCACCATGTTAGATGGTTCATCCTTCTCTATGACATTCCCAAGAAGATGAAGCTAGAAACTTCAATCCTTCTGAACAATTCACCACTTGGAAGAAGAGGGGAGCTACTAGATATACGACAATGATGATGATAAGTGGGAAAGGATTGACATCTGTACACCTATCCATAATAGCAGAGCACCCAGCCCTCACCCATGTTTGTCTCATTTCCTCTGTTTGTAGGCTAATCTTGGACACTTATTTGTTCAACAATGATGTCCTAAGTTTGCTTGCTGTTGGTGGGATAGGTTAAGATCCTATAGCTAAAACCTTCCTTAATATGTTCTTTCAGAAAATGATAGCAGGCAATGTGGAAGGTAATGCAATTGGAAATTGGAATATAATTTTTTTGCGACTGCATCATCTATGTCGTCATAACTGTTGCATGTTACACATTTTTCTGACATCATCATGCTACATTGGGTTCATTGATGTGTATTTTTCTATACAGGGTGAATTGCATAAATTGGTATTTCGATTTATGAATGCATAAAAAGTAGTAATTAGTTGTTAAATTTATACATTGAATTTGTAGACCATCATATAATTGTTTATCCCAGTTATTATCAAGGGCCTTTCCGATGAAATTTCATATTGTGAATGCATACATGATTGCTAAACAAAACATATAAAAGGCCAAGGACTCAAGGGTGACATTAACTCAATTGAACATGTATGTTTATTGAACTATGCAAGAAACATTGCAGATGATATTGTGGCATGCTAAAGAAAATTCAAATTAATTGAAATAAAATTGTGAGAAATATGCAGATTAATTGAATTAAACTTGTGAGAACGTGCATTATCCTCTGTGACTGAAATCATCAAACTATAACCGTTTAACATACACATGATTTTAAATCAACTAATTAAAAATGAAATAGCAAAAAAGGACAGTTCAAAAGAAACCATTCAGAAGTAATTGGAGATTTCTTTATGATAAACTGTATTAATTTATCTCTGAAATGAGAATGTTCATTTGCAAAAGTCTTATGCATTTTGGAAGGTGATTTAGAATGCAGTTAATATTTACTATCCTATTGTGTTCTTTGGTGCAGTGAGTTTCAAAATCTGATAATAAAATTATAGGTTCTATGTAGGCTTCGGCCAATTCATGCTGATCTGAGTTCCCAGTTTGCATCGTTCGTAGTTCCATATTAATGTTGTTTTTTATATTACTTATTCAGGAGTCCTTCATAGCAAGCAACTGTGATGATTTATAATCATTGATTTGAAAGGTACCTGAGCAATAGGAAGGGAAAGCATGAACTCACTGTGATTTATGTGGAAATAGTGAAAGTCTATAATTTGGAGTATTATTTCTGCAAGTTAAGGTACTCAATTGATATATAGACCTATGGGTGACAAAGTCAAAATGAATGGAAATGAAAGTATGAATCATGAAGAGTTGGATGGAAAATTCAATTCTACAAGTATGCCTAATTATATTGTCCCAGAAGCAACAGCAAATGGAACCTTGAAGTCTCATGAACTAAATAATTTGAACTTTATAGAGGGATTTAAAGAGAAAATTAATCTGCTGGAGAATCAGAAAGTTCAAACACATAGGCCCTTGACATTTTGGAGGGTACTAAGAGGGGTTATATGTCTAATGGTGCTTCTTTCTACAGCATTTATGGCATTGATTTTCTTTGGTCCTCCTTCATTTCTGGTACTACGGCTATTCAGCGTACATTATAGCAGAAAGGTGATATCCTTTTTATTTGGTCATTGGCTAGCCATGTGGCCGCTGTGGTTTGAAAAAATAAACGGGACAAAGGTTATATTTGCTGGAGAACGTGTTCCTGCCAGGGAACGCGTTTTGCTGCTTGCAAACCACCGAACAGAAGTAGATTGGATGTACATATGGGATCTTGCTTTGCGTAAAGATCGGCTGGGTTACATTAAGTATATACTCAAGAGCAGTGTCCGTAATGCACCAATTTTTGGTTGGGGTTTCCACATTCTTGAGTTCATTCTGGTTGAAAGAAAATGGGAAGTAGATGAGCCAGTCATAGAATCAATGCTCTCAACGTTCAAGGACCCACAAGATCCACTCTGGCTTATTCTCTTCCCAGAGGGCACTGACTTCACGTATTCACTCAACTTTTTTATTATTTGCATCTATCAAACTGCAGTTATACTGCTAAATGTTTTATTTTAGAACTATAATTTTTGTACAGTTTAAAACTATAGTATATTCTTGCATATCTTTCTCTTTGCAATATTACAATACTAGGAAGATAACACAATAATATTGTTATGTAATGTAAGTGATGAATATTATATATGTTAGGATTGGATTATTAATTGTGTAGGTTGGCTTGGCTATCCTTTAAAGTTTATTAAATTAGCGCCGTGAATGCAGAGACCAAAAATGCCTTCGGAGTCAACGGTTTGCTGAGGAAAATCATTTACCAATTCTAAAGAATGTGCTTCAACCTAAAACAAAAGGTTTTTATTCTTGTTTGACACTTCTAAGGGATTCCCTGGATGCAGGTTAGTGCTTTTCTGTTCTCTTTATTTCTTTTTTATCTTTCAATATAAAACTGCATTATCTTGATTCCCTATACAGACAAGTGGGAGAATTTACTCAACAAAAGGAAATTATTGTGAAGTCATACAATCAAACTTGATTGTTTTCTGACTAATGAGATTAACCTAAAAAAATCAACATTTACCAAGTCTGTTCAAAATGTTCAAAGAGGTTTTTTAACAGATCATAAATTCTAAGCCCAAGAAATGGTACTAGCAGTGAAATAATAGGAAGAAATGCAGTACAGAGTATGAACAACAAAGGCATAAACAGTAAAGCAGATACAAAAAAATGCAATCCATAATATAAGCAACGAGGGCATAAGCAGTAAAGCTGAGACAAACAATGAATTTTGGGGTAGGAACAAAATAGCTGGTGATAGAAGCAGTGGAACCATGAGTGGAAGCAATAAAACCATCCCCAAGAAGGTTGTTAACCTCTCTGATCATGAATTGGATGAGGGATGTTAGATGATCCAAAAATAATTTATTATCATAGGTTATAAAATTGAAATAAAATAATTATTAATTTAAGAAATTAAATTAATAATTATTATTCTAGAATGATTAATTATTTAATGGAGACAATTAGAAATTAGTATATTGTTGTAACAAGATATGACTCTCCAAATGTGTCGTATCTTAGGCTCTATTTTAGGAGATTAGTTAGCTAGTTGGTTTGAATAGCATTTAATGTAAATGGACACTTGTTATTTAATAAGTGATCCATAATTAGAGGTAGTTAGGACATGGAGCTTATAAATAGCTCATTGCAAGAGTGTTTGGTTGTTCGGGTGTAAACTCTTGCAAAATCAATTATGTAATTATTTTTTTCTGGTTAATAAAATTACGTGTCTGAGGACACTTCTGCCATTATTGTGGTATCAGAGCTCCAGTAATGATGCAGTGGATGTGAGGAGGATATTCTAGCTCAAAAAAGTCCTAGAAAACTCCATTCAATTGACCGGCAAATGATTGGTATGGAAATTGTCCAGTTTTTGTTTAAAAA
Source organism: Pinus tabuliformis (assembly GCA_031772625.1). Classification (NCBI taxonomy): domain Eukaryota; kingdom Viridiplantae; phylum Streptophyta; class Pinopsida; order Pinales; family Pinaceae; genus Pinus; species Pinus tabuliformis. The sequence continues at coordinate 993,735,846 of CM062807.1, read as the reverse complement.
AGAAAATAAATTTTATCATTGATTTTAGATTTTTAAAATCTAAAAATCATTTTTTAGTATTATCAAAAATTGCCCCTGTTTTTTGGAATTTTTGTTATTGCTCCGCTTCAACACTGTTTGGCCTGAAACTCGCGACTGGATATAGAAGCAGCCGTGATATTGTTGTTTCTGCTTGTATTGTCGTCCACAATGGCGGTGTCGTCGGTGTTTCCATATAAGGCCTCTAGCTGGTTGAAGAACTTATAGTTTTTCCCGTCTTGTCGACCGGACCTTTCCGCCTTAGTCCTCTTAGAGGAGCTTTGAGGGATGCATCACGGAAAGCGGCATCCATTTCTGATCGAATTTTGAGAAGGGCGAGGGTTTCTTGCCTCGGCCATAGGCTCCCTCCGGATCCACCTTGATTGCAAAACATATCTGCAGCGCTTCAACCTCTCTGCAATGACGCAGAGGGAGCACTGTTTTCCGATTGCAAATTTCAGATTACTAAACTGGTCATCACCGGGGTTGAAGAAGTTCGCATCATCCATCTGCGAAAATTTCTTTGCTGTTTTTGAAGAACTGTCTGCCTGAGTATCATTTTTTCTTTCTTGTTTTTCCGTTCCCTTGCTTGAGTGTCTGCTTCATGCTTTTGGTTCCTGATAATACTGGAAAGCTTACTAATGGATTTTGAATTGGAAGACACGTAAATAGCAACCCCATTTGATCCTGATTGAACCACTACTTTGCTAGATGCAAGCTCAAAATTATGATTTTTATCACCCGACCAGGAAATCAAAGGTCCTGCTACTACCTCCACCTCTTTCTTCTCGTCTTCATCTTCGATATGAATACAAGGTTCGACATTCTTAGATGTTTCTCCTATATATGATGAGGCTTGAATTTTCTCACATGTTAATGACCTGAAAATAAAAAATGCTTGGCATATTTCCTCTGGGCGGCCTCTTTCAATGCCATATAATGGATCTACTGCAAGGAACAATAAATCCTCCACAAGCTGATGAAGAAGAGATGCAGAACATGCCAAACATACATTAATTCCAGTCAAGAAGAATAGACCGAATTATGCAATGCGTGCAGAGGTTATGGAAAGAGCAAGAAGCTAGCGTGAGCCAGCCAACCACCAAGAATCCAGAGTGAAGCCTGTTAGCGTGTCAATGTAAAGCCAGAAGAAGCCAGAGTGACACCTGTCAGGTTGGATCATAAAGTTTTTTTTGTAATATAATGCATATTGTATTTTGGAGAAATCTCATGATTTTTTAATTTTGGAGTTTATGTTTTGTGGAGTAATAAGGGATATTTGTAGATGTTAAGGATTGTAAATTTTGGAGTAATAAGGAGACTTTAGTTGTAATTTGTTTTCGAAGAGATTGTAACTCAAAGTAATTTTACTTTGAGGGGGGACAATTTCTTTTTTACCATATTGTGCAAAAGCACCATTGTAAAAAGTCAAATTTTGAAAGTTGCCTTGTAAAAAGTTGAGAAATTGACTAGAGCCAAGTGCAAAGCTCAGTCAATTGTCTCCTGTTTTGACGACTATTCGTGGGTCAAGGCCAAGCCCCGATAGATCGTGTTTTTTTTTGCGTAGTGTGTTGTGTTGAATATCTTGTCATTTCTGTTCTGATTCTTGGTGCAACGCTTCAACGCTAAAATGTCTAAGTTGATTAATTTGTTTTCTGATTCCGACAAACTAGAAGGCACCAAATCTTATAAAACATGGCATCGACTCATCGAAAGCACACTCATTTACAATGAATTATGGCAGGGAATATGTGATGGAGATGTTAAGCCGAATAAACCCACAGATGTAGCTGCACTAGCAAAATGGGAAATCAAGAATGCTAAAGCTTTAGCTCTTATTAAATCGTCTGTGAATGATGAAATGTATGTCCATATAGAAAATGCTTTAGATGCATGGACTGCTTTGAAAACTTTTAAAGACCTCTTTGATACTCAGCCTGAATCAAAGAAAGTCGATCTACAATTAAAATTGTTGCAACAAAAATTAACTGAAGGCGGTGATGTTCTTGAATATCTCTCAAGACTTAAGAATATCAGGCAAGAAATTATTAATGCTGGTTTTCCCGCAATTGATGATAGCTTTATGGTCACAATTGTAATTGCTGGGCTTCCTTCTTCCTATACGCATTTTTTAGAGACTCTACAAGTAACTGGGAAATTAGAAAAACTAAAGTTTGATGAACTTTGTGAAATGTTGAGTCAACATGATAAAACTTTTGGGAAGAAGAAAGTTGGTGAAGATGTTTTTCTCATAGAAGCCAGCACTAGTAAGTCATCAGCAGATAGTTCTCGAGGAAGAGGCAGAGGGAATCAGAATCAAGCAGCACATAATCGAGGTCGAAGCCAAAGCAGAGGCAACAATTTTAACAGAGGAGGAAGAAATAATTTTCAAGGTAGAGGAAACAACCAAGGAAGAGGCAATTTTCAAGGACAAGGATATAATAATCAAGGTAGAGGACAATCTCAAAATAGAGGTCAAAGCAGAGGCAAAGGACAATCTTCAGGAAGAGGAAGAGACTTAAGTCAAATTGTGTGTCGAAGATGTAACAAAGTTGTCCATTATGCTGAAGATTGTCGAACATCACTTAATAAAATTCCCAAGTTTCAGCAGCATTCAGCACAATTTGCAAATGATCAAGATGAAGATAACTCAGAATATGTTTTTACTTCCTCACCAGCATCACAAATTTCATCCCATCTTAGAAGTGACTATGAAGATGCCTGGATCTTGGATTCCGGGACAACTCAACACATGACTTGTCGACGTGATTTTTTCTGGAATTTTCAAGATTGCCAACTTAATTCCATTTTTCTTCTTCCCAAAAGTTTTATCAAAAATTCTTTGATGGGAAGAAGAAAAATGGAATTAAGTTGGCAATCTTGAAAATTCCAGAAAAAATCACGTCGACAAGTCATGTGTTGAGTTGTCCCGGAATCCAAGATCCAGGCATCTTCATAGTCACTTCTAAGATGGGATGAAATTTGTGATGCTGGTGAGGAAGTAAAAACATATTATGAGTTATCTTCATCTTGATCATTTGCAAATTGTGCTGAATGCTGCTGAAACTTGGGAATTTTATTAAGTGATGTTCGACAATCTTAAGCATAATGGACAACTTTGTTACATCTTCGACACACAATTTGACTTAAGTCTCTTCCTCTTCCTGAAGATTGTCCTTTGCCTCTGCTTTGACCTCTATTTTGAGATTGTCCTCTACCTTGATTATTATATCCTTGTCCTTGAAAATTGCCTCTTCCTTGGTTGTTTCCTCTACCTTGAAAATTATTTCTTCCTCCTCTGTTAAAATTGTTGCCTCTGCTTTGGCTTCGACCTCGATTATGTGCTGCTTGATTCTGATTCCCTCTGCCTCTTCCTCGAGAACTATCTGCTGATGACTTACTAGTGTTGGCTTCTGTGAGAAAAACATCTTCACCAACTTTCTTCTTCCCAAAAGTTTTATCATGTTGACTCAACATTTCACAAAGTTCATCAAACTTTAGTTTTTCTAATTTCCCAGTTACTTGTAGAGTCTCTAAAAAATGTGTATAGGAAGAAGGAAGCCCAACAATTACAATTGTGACCATAAAACTATCATCAATTGCGGGAAAACCAGCATTAATAATTTCTTGCCTGATATTCTTAAGTCTTGAGATATATTCAAGAACATCACCGCCTTCAGTTAATTTTTGTTGCAACAATTTTAATTGTAGATCGACATTCAGAGTATCAAAGAGGTCTTTAAAAGTTTTCAAAGCAGTCCATGCATCTAAAGCATTTTCTATATGGACATACATTTCATCATTCACAGACGATTTAATAAGAGCTAAGGCTTTAGCATTCTTGATTTCCCATTTTGCTAGTGCAGCTGCATCTGTGGGTTTATTCGGCTTAACATCTCCATCACATATTCCCTGCCATAATTCATTGTAAATGAGTGTGATTTCGATGAGTCGATGCCATGTTTTATAAGATTTGGTGCCTTCTAGTTTGTCGGAATCAGAAAACAAATTAATCAACTTAGACATTTTAGCGTTGAAGCGTTGCACCAAGAATCAGAACAGAAATGACAAGATAGTCAACACAACACACTACGCAAAAAAAAACACGATCTATCGGGGCTTGGCCTTGACCCACGAATAGTCGTCAAAACAAGAGACAATTGACTGAGCTTTGCGCTTGGCTCTAGTCAATTTCTCAACTTTTTACAAGGCAACTTTCAAAATTTGACTTTTTACAATGGTGCTTTTGCACAATATGGTAAAAAAGAAATTGTCCCCCCTCAAAGTAAAATTACTTTGAGTTACAATCTATTCGAAAACAAATTACAGCTAAAGTCTCCTTATTACTCCAAAATTTACAATCCTTAACATTTACAAATACACAAAATGAGTGTTGTCAATGAAGAACTGGGGTTTGCTGTAGCCTCGAAGGTCATTCCAATTGATGAAATAGTTTGCTGCATAGAAAATGGAATCAAGGAACTATGTGATGAAAATAATGAGACATTGAGACAAGACTGTGCTCTTGCACTAAGAAGAGCCAAGCCACCATGCAATAATCTTATGAAGAATGAACGATTAGCTTTCAAAAGTCTGAGAGACAATGAGAACATAGTAGTATTGAGAGCTGACAAGGGAGAAGCTACAATATTTATGAACAAAAATGAAGATATAGCTATTGAGAGCTGACAAGGGTGGGGCTACAATAGTTATGAACAAAAAAGACTATATAGCTAAGATGTACGAACAACTCAACAATAGTGGCAGCTACAAAAAGCTCATAAGTCATGTGATTGAGAGAATTGGAAGGCTAAATCTTGATTCAGCCCCATCTCAGTCATTGGTTTGCTACAAAAATAGTTCTAAGGTACTTGAAGGGAACTCAAGACTTTGGACTCAAATATGCACAAGTGGATGACTTCAGTTTGATTGGATACTTTGATTCAGACTTTGATGGAGACAAGGAAAATGGAGTATCTACTTTAGGGTATGTTATGAGTCTTGGATCAGAGCTGTCTCTTGGAGGTCGCGCAAGCAATCAGCTCCAACAGATTCCACAGTAAAGGCAAAATATGTGGCAGCTGCAAAAGCAACCAAGGAAAATTCTTGAAGATTTGCAGGAGAAACAAGTGCATTCTAATCCTATTTTAATTGACAATACTTATGCAACAAAATTGGCCAAGAATCCAAAATTGTATGATTGAACCAGCATATCAATACAAATTATCATTTGATTCGACATCATGTTGAGGCCAAGACTATTCACCTACGCCATTGTTCCACAAATGAGCAGATTGCAGACATCTTCACCAAAGCACTTGGAAGAGAAAAGTTTGAAAGATTCAGAATGATGCTTGGACTTATAAACACCCCTTTAGATTGGGAGGGGATGTTGACACCTATTCGGGATTGCGCAAATATGTTGAAGAATGTAACTAGTTTCGGTCTTCATAATTGTCATTTGACTCTTGACATTATGTAATTCTTATGTATCTATTAAAATAAGAAAGAAAATGATGTAAAGAACAAAAAAAAATTATTTGTAAAGCATGGGTTTTGTAATGTCCCTATTTTTAGTTTTCTCCATATTACAACTAGGGTAGATTTATAGGGCAGGGGATGGCCAGGTTAGTGGATCAGGTTTATTCCATTAGGGGTCCTGATGGAGTTTTGAGGAGTTTTTATGGGGTCTGATGGCATTCGCTTGGCATATTCATCATCATGAGCAGTTTTGCACATCTTGTTTTTGGTTCCGTGACTTTCTGATAATTCTTGTAAAACGGGGTTATTATTGGGCATAACTTAATTAATTATACTCACGGTGGCTTCTCTTTTGTCTATATTTCTGCTTCCTTTGCAGTCACGAGTTGAATCTCATTTTACTTCTGCTCACCAGAAGAGATGGCGTCTGCTGTTTATGTTGCAAAATGCACACCATTCTCTGCGCCTTCGCCATTGTTCCACGGCGCCAAGCTTCGTTCTTCGGCCCTGCGCTCTAATTTGGCCAGATCGCACATGGTTTCCATGACCCCAAGGTTGGTTTGAAAATGTGTGACAGAAACGATTCATTATTTTGATTTTTTTGTTTTGAGAATTGTATTTAAATGGTTGATTTTTGTAGTTTTTTCTAAAAATAAATTATAGATTTAAATTTAGAAAGTAGAGTATGTATATTGTATAAAAAGAGTTAGTTTAGTTGTTTGAGTTTTTTAGGTAATGCATCTCTATTATTGAAAATAAGTTTAATTCTCTACCTCTGTTATCGTGAAGAAGTTTAATAGCTCGTTGGAACCCAAATGAGAAGATCTACAGGATGGGATGCTAAGAAGTGATTTCTGGTGGCCGAAGAGAGTATGGTGGACGATTTACCATTTTCCTTGATTAAAAATGACTTTAATTAGCCATTTAATTAAGGAAAAATAATTAATTGGAGGAAATGGGCCAAAAGTGACTTAAGTGAAATAAAATAAAATTAAAAGGTCACTTAAGTTAAAGTCAATGGAGGAGCTTCTAGAATAATAATAAAATAATAAAATAAGATGCTTCTAGAGGCTTGGAGATCTATCCATCAGATCTATAAAAGAGGAGGAGGTCATTTGGAGACATCTTGGATTTGATATTGTTTCTTGTATGAGAGGTTGAGAACCCGATTCTCTACTCTATTGGTAGCCCCAGGACGGAAACCTTTGGGTGTTTTAGAGAGATTGGGTGAGCACCCATCTCCCCTTGGTGGATTGATTTATCCAGAATTCACAGGAGAGCTCAACAACGACAATTTAGTTCAGTTTTGGTGGAGGGCCAGGGCAACATTGGAGCAAATTTCTTCAGTGGCTATTCTCTCAGCCATTTCCAGCTTTCTATGTACTCTTTATTTTTAATAAAATAACGCTGAGGATTCTGCATATATTTCTTGCCCATTTTAAGTTGCAGTTTATGCTTCGTGGTTTTGCTGTAAATTTCATGGTGAAAATTTGTGAAATTTGATGAATGAATTTTATGGATTAATTTTGAAGAAATATTTCCGAAATTTAAGTATTTCTGAGTTAGAATTTCAAGAAAACCCAAAATTGTTCCATTTGGGACATTACAGGTTTAATGCTCAAGTTATTTGTCACTAGGTCAAGCATCCATTGAATGCTCCTAGGGTTTGTCATGAGTCAAGAGTCATTGTCACTTTGTAAAAGACCCTTGCTGGCACTTTTATCAAGAAAAATAAAATTTATTTTTTGTATCTAGAAGTGTCTAGAGGGATCGCAAGAACAAGTTGGCCAACTAGCTAAATTCGGTGTAGAGTGGGCTTAAAAAGCCACTTGGAAGGCTATATAAGGAAGAAATTCGACCTCCATTTGGACACACATCAAGCATACAAGTTTGGGTTTGATCTGCAATTGGCAAGAAGTGTGAAAGTCCCATAAAACAAGGAGAAGGCTAAGAAAGAAAGGAAGAAGCTCTTGGAGAAATCGGAAGTCTGAAATTTGTCCTTTATTGTCCACACATGCGAGTACTATAGGGTTTCTAGGGTCCGAAATTGCAGAGAAAGTTGCAAATTGTTTGGGTAAGGACGAAAGGCTAGAAGAATCATTACCTTGAAGGGATGTTGCTTTGCCTATCCATGGAAGAGCCTTGTCTTGTTTTGCAGGAGGAAGGTTCGTTGGCTAGCTTGGTTCTTGGTGGGAGCCCTAGTATAGGGTTTGGTCTTGGAAGTCTCCTTTGATGTTGAATCTAAGAAGAGAAGTTCTTTCTGGGTTTTTCCCTTGGAAAGGTTTTGCCTTGGCGCTTGGAGCCTATATATTGTGTTCATGTGATTTATATTTTTTTGGCATTTATTTGATGATAAGAACATAAGCATAATTAAGGAGATGAACATAATGTCACAAATAACTGTCAAGTAAGGAAACGATGAATTAAAATGTTGCCCTAATCAATTTTCCAACATGGTATCAGAGCTTATGTCACGAATATAGGCAGCTGAAAGATCACTGGAAAGGTTTTGCCTTGCTCCAAAAGGCCAAAAGAATGGAACGTCTACAAAACCGAATTGTTCTAGTACAAGACCAAGGAAGAGTAGAAGGCTGAACGTGGGATCAAATTCCATTGTAATGTGATTCGATGATTTCATATCCATCTCATGGAATTAAGCGCTGTTTGAAGGGCTAGTCTATACATCGTAGAAGGCTTGTATTTCTGTGCTGTCTTTGTAATATTTGGTGGTAAGATAAGATCACACTTATTATAAAGATTGTAGAAAAATTGTCGGTCTTGTAGTGAATTGTTTTGAGGGACCAAATCTTGTGAACATTATGTTAGAGGAAGTCATTTTGCTAAGGTGGATCATCATGATCCTGTAAGAGTCATCATCATTGGAAGGCTCTTGGAAGAAGCATTATGACAAGATTAGTACATATTCCATATTGTATGGAAACAATACTTTAAAAATGATGAAGGGATGCGGTTGGTAAAATTGCAAGCTCATTTTGAAATACATACAACTAGATGATTGTGTGGAAGATTAGGAATGCATGTTTAAAAGTAACCTTGTATTTCTGTGCTGTCTTTGTAATATTTGGTGGTAAGATAAGATCACACTTATTATAAAGATTGTAGAAAAATTGTCGGTCTTGTAGTGAATTGTTTTGAGGGACCAAATCTTGTGAACATTATGTTAGAGGAAGTCATTTTGCTAAGGTGGATCATCATGATCCTGTAAGAGTCATCATCATTGGAAGGCTCTTGGAAGAAGCATTATGACAAGATTAGTACATATTCCATATTGTATGGAAACAATACTTTAAAAAGGATGAAGGGATGCAGTTGGTAAAATTGCAAGCTCATTTTGAAATACATACAACTAGATGATTGTGTGGAAGATTAGGAATGCATGTTTAAAAGTAACCTTTAGGTAGGATTCATATAATCCTGGAAGAAAGGTTGGTCACATGCATAGTGAATCTTTCATTTGATTATATGATGCCTAAGTAGATGAATTTGACTTACTCTAGAATGGATAGAATAATAAGACTTTCTCTCTAGAATATAATTACTAATGATCAATATCGAGTACAATCTTCGGAAGAAAATGGTAACTTGGCAATCAACTTCGATCCTTGGGCACTTCGATGCATGAAGGAAGATTCAGGTGGAGATGGACCATAATGATGTTGATGATGAGAAAGTCTTCATGATGAGTTAAGTCTGATATTTTATTGTTTGATTAACATATTGTTGTGCTACCTGGAAAAATGTTGCAGGATGACAATTGAGGCAAGTTCAACTGTATGGAATGTATGAAGACTGTTACTTGGCAATTGTGAAGTCAAGATGCGCTCATCTTGGGATTGAAAGGTAGCAGTGCGAGAAGATAACCTCGAGGTCAAGGGAGATCACTTTCTTGAGGAAGCTATGATCAGCCGGAAACTTGGGAAGGCTCAATATAATGCCTTCATTGAAATTGACAAGTTGAAAGTGATGTGCAAAATTAATGACCTGGAACCTGTCAGAAGATTGAAGAAGATGGCTCCATGATACCTCGAAAGGAAGTAGGCTCGATATGATGAGATGTGGAGAAAAGAGGGAGCCAAGCAATTATGAAGTCTTGGCAGCTGATCCTCTTATGAAGACAAGCTAGAAAGCTTGTGGATATGACTTCCCAATTAGAAAGGAAGTCATAAATCTCCTCTAGATTTGAGAGGGAGTGAAGGAGTCTCCTTGAATAGGAGCAAGGATCTATTCTCAAGTTAAAAGGAGAATAGGGATATCCTCCCTAGGTTGAGAGGGAGTGATGTTGGACATCACATGTGCATTCTCTGCTTCACGTGTCAAGCAGTTCACCAGGACTAATAGTTGTAAGTCTAAGGGAAGGCCTTGGAGAGAGAATTTTAGAGGATTGGATAAGCATCTGTGGTTTCCTTGAGGATAGAAAATCCAAGAAAGGAAAGGGACTGACACTCTTTGAGGATGTGACAGGTATTCGAGATAAGAGTGGGTGAAGAGGATTGATATTCTTTGAAGATTCAGGGCAAAAAATCCAAGATAAGAATAGTCCTTAAAGAACATACTTTGTGGACATTCAGATGGGGTATGTGCCTTATAGAGGTAGTGCGGTATCACACATAAAGCCTCCCAGCATAATGCTCTTGAATGAAGAAGAGCTTGCCTAGTTAGGCCTCAAAGACAATGTTGGTTGATCATAATGTTGATGCTTACAGTTGGCTTATCAATCCAACTCTTCTTATGAGAACTTTTCAAAGGGAGTACTATCCTTGTACTGCTTGGATAATTATGAATACCTCCCTAGTTAAGAGGGAGTGTTGAATAATGTAACTAGTTTCAGTGTTCATAATTGTCATTTGACTCTTGACATGATGTAATTCTTATGTATCTATTAAAAGAAGAAAGAAAATGATGTAAAGAACAAAAGAAAAATTATTTGTAAAGCATGGGTTTCATGCTCAAGTTATTTGTCACTTGGTCAAGCATCCATTGAATGCTCCTAGGGATTGTCATGAGTCAAGAGTCATTGTCTCTTTGTAAAAGACCCTTGTGGGCGCGTGTATCAAGAAAAAGAAAAAATATTTTTTGTATCCAGAAGTGTCTAGAGGTCTCTCAAGAACAAGTTGGCCAACCAACTAAAGTTAGCAAAAGAAAAAATATTTGTAAAGCATGGGTTTCATGCTCAAGTTATTTGTCACTTGGTCAAGCATCCATTTAATGCTCCTAGGGATTGTCATGAGTCAAGAGCCATTGCCACTTTGTAAAAGACCCTTGTGGGCACTTGTATCAAGAAAAAGAAAATTTATTTTTTGTATCTAGAAGTGTCTAGAGGGCTCTCAAGAACAAGTTTCCCAACCAACTAATTATCCAACCAGTACTATCCTTGTACTGGTTGGATAATTATGAATACTTCCTAGTTAAGAGGGTGTGTTGAAGAATGTAACTAGTTCAAGTGTTCATAGTTGTCATTGTCACTTTGTAAAAGACCCTTGCGGACACTTGTATCAAGAAAAAGAAAATTTATTTTTTGTATCTAGAAGTCTCTAGAGGGTTCTCAAGAACAAGTTGGCCAACCAACTAAAGTCAGCCTAGAGTGGGCTTAAAAAGCCACTTGGAAGGCTATATAAGGAAGAACTTCGACCTCCATTTGGACACACATCAAGCATACAAGTTTGGGTTCGATCTACAATTGGAAAGAAGTGCGAAAATCCTAGAAAACAAGGAGAAGGATAATGAAGGAAGGAAGAAGCTCTTGGAGAAATTGAAAGCCTGGAATCTATCCTTTATTGTCCACACATGCGAGTACTCTAGGGTTTCTAGGGTCCAAAATTGCAGAGAAAGTTGTAGTGCAGATTGTTTGGGTAAGGACAGAAGGCTAGAAGAATCATTATCTTGAGGGGATGTTTCTTCGCTATCCTTGGAAGAGTCTTGTCTTTTTTTGCAGGAGGAAGGTTAGTTGGCTAGCTTGGTTCTTGGTGGGAGCCCTGGTCTAAGGTTTGGTCTTGGAAGTCTCCTTTGAATTTGAATCTACCAGAGAAGAAGTTCTTTCTGGGTTTTTCCATGGCTTGGGGCCTATGTCTTGTGTTCATGTGATCTATATTGTTTTGGCATTTATTTGATGATAAGAACATAAGCATAATTAAGAAGATGAACATAATGTCACAAATAACTGTCAAGTAAGGAAAACATGAATTAAAATGCTGCCCTAATCAATTTTCCAACAAAATATATTGTAAACATGTAAATATAAAATAAGAAGACACGAAGACAACATTGGAATATGAATCCCAAGGGTCTCTCTCTCCTATGTGTATATTAATGTTCCTCTTAATAGAAAATAAAATTCTGGAGTTACCATCAATGTTTTAAGACTCCGACTCCGACTCCGACTCGGCCGAGGATCGACTCCGACTCCGACTCCGAAACGGTAATGACTCGGCCGGCTCGATTTCAATGACTCGGTCGTTGTAAAAAATACATTAAATATTTATTTTTTTTTATTAAAAAACATAATTTTTTTAAAATATTTTAAACATAATTTTAAAGATTTTCATTCATGTTTCCAGAATCCAAACACACAACATTATAATATAGATGGAAGACTAGGGGGTTATTCCCCCAATCATGGAGGGATATGTTAATAAGCTAGCATAGAAAATATAACGGGACATTCCCAAACAAACCAATTCTTAGAGAGATTGGTAAGCACTACCAAAGTTTGTTGATGGAAAGTGTGGTTGTCTTGAAATAAAACTATTTTTCAACAAGAACTTGATAACCCAAGGATCACAACTGCAAAGGCATGTGGATTAATGATGAAAACCATCAAAGTGTGGGGAATTAAAGGCCATAACACCCTATTTCTAGATCAACAAGAGAAAGATTGGATAGTTGATCTCCTTATGGGGTAAACCACTTGATGAATCTCAACATTCCAACAACCCTCACAAAGACGAAAAAGCTAGCTTTGAAAGGAGGTAGACTTCAAACAATTGCAATAATCACCACACAATCATATTCTTCGTTTCATAAAGAGTTAAAGGGCAACCCAATGGTAACAATTGTTGAGACAATCATCCTTGATCCACATGAAGATCAAGAATTCAGCTTTGAAAGGACATCAAGAATAACATAACGTAACCATGTTGAAGCTTCGCATTAAAGGGCTAAAACTCCTGGACCCAAGTTGCATCAAGAATATAATTGTCATCAGGGATCCTTCTTTAGTCATCAAACTTATGAATAATGTGACTACTCTGACTGATGGCAAACTTGCTCGGCATATTTTGAGAATCCAAAAGGAATCATATTGCTATGGAAATGTAAGTATTTCCATGATCTAATGGGGCATAGTTTTTTGGTAGATAGCCTCATCAATAATGCTTCAAAATTGAATGGTGGAGTTTTAAAAACAATGAGGAATATCCTCCTTCCAATACAATAGTTTTTATAACAAAAGTCATCCTTGAATGCATGCCCTCCATGCTGCATTTTAAATGAGGCGCAGATCATATAGATGGGGGAAATTTTCAATTGACATTATCACTCCTGTACCTTTGTACACTGCTCAGTTAACGAATAGCTGGCACTTTGAATTGATCTTGACATCAAAGTGTAACGAAGGTGAGATTATGGAGCCATTCATAGGTGTTGGTAACTCTGGTTTGGAGAGTCAGAATTGGAGCAGAGCTCTGTAAAGCTTGCCACCCCTTCAACTGCTTTCTTTCAATTCAACTCCAACATATCACCTGGGAAGTAACCATCCCTTTAGGCATGTCTGGATTGGAGCAGAGCTCTGTAAAGCTTGTCACCCCTTCAAGTGCTTTCTTTCAATTCAACTCCTGCAGATCACCAGGGAAGTAACAATCACTTTAGGCAATGTCTGGTTGAACTTTTAGTAGTATGCTTGGGCACTCTTGATTTATTTATAAAATGTGGGTACAAAGTGGCCTGTGTGGAGAGCCTTTTCTTTGGGTTTGGAAAGGAATTGGGTATATTGTCTCCATGCCAACCAGTAAGGACAGTGAGTATGCTTTCAATCTCTGTGAATTTGTGTTCAAAAACAATCTGAGTCAGTTTTCTTTTGGCTAGTCTAGTTGAAGTTTTTTTTTTTTACTTTTCAAATCTCGTCTGTGAAGAGGGAGATTGGTGGCAAAGACCTGTAATCACTTCGATCCTCTTGCAGGATTTTGGTTTGAGACCTTTGGACTGGCCTGCCAAGATTGAGGGGAATATGGATAGCTAAGGTAACAACAGAAACTACATCCGTGAAATCCATAGGATTCTTCACAAGCACAATGAATCCATCACTGGCAATAGGACTTCAATCTTCTCTGTTACAACCAAAGTTCGTGTGCTTGAATAAATTTGCAACAATCAGAATGTGATGATCATTGAAACTTTTCTCCAACAAATGAGATGAATTCAGGCTTTAGAAGCAGAATGTTCCTCGCTTTGAAATATGGTATGCAATTTAAACAGGGGTACAGAGTCTGCAAGATCTAATCTCAAATGCCAATGGGATATGTTCAAGGTGAGATAAACGAGAAAGAAGCAGCACATCAAATGCTGGAAGAAGTGGCCATGGAAAATCAAGAATCACAGCCCGCATATGTCAGCTAGGTGAAAAATCCCAAAAAAATGAATATTTTAATGCGGTTTACGTGTGCCTGGCCGTTCCCTTGTGACTCGGCCGAGTCATATCGGAACCGGCCGGGTTGGCCGAGTCACCCATGACTCGGCCAACCGGACCGTTTCCAAGGCCGGGTCACTCCCTCCAGCTGCAACTCGGATCAACTCGGCCGTTTCGGTTTCGAAACGGCCGGTTTTTAAAACACTGGTTACCATATCCCTGATCTGACAATATACTACTATTAGTACTAATATCTTTATTTATAGCCAGGTCTATGATAATAGGTATGTAATATTATTCTTACCATTGACAATATCTATTAATCTTATTATTTAATGTTATTTTTATTAATGCCATTACATTATTAGGGTAGGATCAATTCTTTACTTTATACTTTAGCACTCTACTATTATTAGATAATTATATATTCTAGGGTTTTAGCTTTTATTATACAATATTATTATTATTATATGTAATTGATTAATCTCTTCCTTCCCATTATTTTTTCATTCTTCTTCCTTTCTAGGGTTTTTTTTTTCTTTGTATTTTTGACAAGTCTCTTGTTTAACCGACTTTTTCCCCTCCCTTTTATTGCTTCTCCCTTACCCTGAATCTATTAATGATTAGCTCCTCCCTTTTCCTTAATTGGCATTTGATCCTGAAGATGAATCCAGCCAAGGATTTGAAACGTTGACTTTTGAGGAAGATGGACATTGTGGAAAATTCTCTAAGAAGCTCACAATTAAATATAAAAATGTCCAAGTGGGGAATATATAGTGTATATAATAAAAGGGGTTATGTTTAGTAGTTTGTGTTGGGAATTGTTTCTCGAGCAGGAACATCTCACATAGGTTCATTGTGAACGTGCAGAAAGTGGTTCAAGACATTTTGAGGGTGACCACCTAGGAAAAATGGTATTTAATTCTATTTTGTAATTCACTTAGGAAGTTAGGGTAACGTGAAATATCTTATATTTTTCAGTTGAGTCTAATAAAGTGCATGTAATGCATTAGTGACTTAGATTTAATATCAACTGTACATATCAAGGTCATATTAGGTTTTGGAGATTAGGGTTTCAGAAAAGCATAAATAAGACACAATAGAGAGAACAATGTACAGGTGAAAAGTTGAGCAGGTTGAGTGACCAGAGGAGAGAAAACACAGAGCAGGAAGAGGATCGACTTGTAGTTTTTCAGCAGGTTGAAGAGGCAGCCATACAGTTGCATGGTTCCACACAGGTGGTCTGTACAGCCACACAGAAACCATACAGGCTGTACAGCTGTTTTTTTTTTCCTTTTTGTGCAGGCTGTACTTTCTCAAAAGGCCATCCAGCTGAGTTTGAGATGTTTTTTTGTAATTATTCAGCTGCTGTTTTAGCAGCTTGTGGAAGTTTCCTTTTAAGTTTGAATGAGGAACAAAAAAGCTGTTTTTGAAGGAGAAATTATCTGTGTATGTGTGGAACTGTTTAATGCAGTGTTGCAAACATCTCGATAACATCCCGACTTTATCTTGAAATCACGATTTTTTGGCCTAGCTAATGTTTTCAGATTTTTACAGATATTTTGATGGTATCTTAATTTTTCCGATGTTTACCGATTTTTACCAATATTTTACCGATTTTTATGATTTTTTGGTTTTTTGAACCCTTGCCGATTTTATCCTGATGCCGATGTTTGCAACATTGGACTTTATTGCTTTTGCTGTTTACTTTTTTCCAGCTATTGTGTGATTGATGCTATGGTTTGAAATTTAATTTCTGCATTAATTAAATCCAATGATTTATTTGTTTAATTGAGAGATCGAAAGGATAGCAGTCACCTAGGGTTGGAAATTTCTATAGTTTGTTTATCCATTCATTTATCCATCCAAGGATATGCCTGTTCTTGTACTTTATCCCGATAATTTTATTATTCCATGATAAACATGGAAGTAATGGACAGTAACATTAGATGCATCAAGTTGCCATTGAATGACATGTTTTCTATTCTCATTAAGTTATTAACGTGTCAAGGCTACTGCACATTAGTAGTATTATAACCAATGTTTTAAAACTCCGACTCGGACTCCGACTCGCCCGAGGGTCGACGACTCCGACTCCGACTCTGACTCGGTATCGACTCGGCCGGCTCGATTTCAATGACTCGGTTGTTGTAAAAAAAACATTAAATATTTACTTTTTATAAAACCACATAATTTTAAAGATTTTCATTCATGTTTCCAAACACACAGCATTAGAATATAGATAGAAGACAACATATGATCAAAGTAGGCTAATGAATATATCCATTATATTAAAATGGGACCCAGTGCACTGTCCAATACATACACAATGATGATATAGAGATCATAACAAAAACACATAACCAAGGAGGCTAGAAATGGCCTCTACAACAAAAGTCTGTGACCAGTACTACTGGCTACTGCTAGAGTTGCCAACATCATCTGGCTCAGTGTTACTTGGGAGCAGGAGCGAAAGCGGGAGCGGGAGCGACATTTTCGGAAGCTCCCGATTTGGGAGCGAATCCCGAAGGAGTTCGAAAACCGATGTCACTAACATCAAGGTACATAAAGGGATTGGTGCTCTTGATTAAATACGAGTTCCATACCCTAATACATGACAAAATTCAATGGAAACATTGCAATCCCCCAATCCTGAAATCCTGAAAAACCGATAAGTATGTTGGATTTTGAATGAAATCTAAAATTCTACTTTCTCCATATGAAATCCAATGAGGCCGGAACCACTGTCAAACATCCTGAGTCATTTCATGGTAATGTTAAAAATTTAAGTAAAATCCTTTTACTTTAAGAATTTAACATTACCATGAATAGCATTGCCTTAGTAGGGCAATATGATCAAATACTAGGGTTTGGGAGAGGGGAATGGACCCCAAAGACTAGCAAACTAATTCATAAACCCCTTTGGAGTCCCCTACACTTACAAAAATTAAAAAAATAAATAAAAAAGGTGTGTTTTTATGGTTCACTGGCCATTGTCAGCTACCCGGCCGAGTAGTTACGGATTCGGCCAAGTCGGTCGAGTCAGTCATAACTCGGCCGGCCGAACCGAATTTTCTGTCGGGTTGAATTTATTTTTTTTGGTTATTTTATTTTATTTTATTTTCTTCTTTTTTCCGGCTCGGACCAACTCGGCCGAGTTGGTTTCGAGCCGGCCGGATCTTAAAACAATGATTATAACTCCTTTCTTTTCTTTCTACCCAAGGGAGATTTATTGGGCTATAGCAGAATTGCTCGGAAGAAAGAGAATTTCCGACTAATACTTGGAACTCTTAATCTGAACCAGCTCAGGCTGATTTGTATTATTATCTGCAATTGTTGATGTAAATTCACTTGCCACTTTCTTATTGAAGAGAACTTATTGGTTTTCAGTATATGCTTGAAGATGCTTGCATCTTATGCAGCCTTTAAGCATTGTTATGAGTTGAAGTGCCCACCTTAATTGGATCATTGTTGTTAGCAGATTCAGTGTCATTAGTAACTTTCCCTTTTTGTTAATTGGCATTGAATGAGTACTTTTTGATTGAGGTTTCAGATAACCAAGTGACTCTAGAAGAAGAGGTGAAGTGCTCGTAAGATTAAGAGGATTTCTCCATGTTTATGATGATGTACTATTTAATGGGTCATGAATTATCCAGAATTTACAATTTCAATGATTTATTAACTTCAGTGTTGCACTTAAAGTGGTAGTGGAGTAATGTCCCATATACAGTTATTTAAAAGAATGATTGATTAACACATGCAATTCTTGTTAATTTTGACACATTGTTGAGTTCATTAATGAGTGTGAAATTTGGTGAATTATGGTACTTAAGAAATGTTTTGCAATTGTGCTGTACCTGAAAAGTTTCCTCCAAGGAATCTACCAACAATTTAAAAAGTTGGATTGAAATTATTGTTGACAAGTCTGTTGTGTTAGGCTGAGGAATAGCTCCATAGATCAATGCATTTCATAAAGGTGAGCTATACATCAATACAAAGATAAGTGACCTTTGGTTTCATCTTCCAGGAGGTTTGAATGACTCTTCTTATCCACCTATGACTCTTCATATTCCTTGTAAGTTAACATTTACAAGAATATTTACAATTTTTACATGACTCTCAAGGATTAGGTGTCTAACCTTTTCTCTTCCAAGTGCATTGGTGAAGATTTCTGCAATTTGCTCACTTGTAAAACAATGTCTCAAATGAATAGTCTTGGCCTCAACATGATATTGAATCAAATGGTACTTTTTGTTGATATGCTTTGTTCGATCATGGAATCTGGGATTCTTGGCTAACTGGATTGCACTAATATTGCCTACTAGAAGAGAAGTAAAATTCATCTGTTTCTCTTGAAAATCTTCAAGTCTTTTCTTGAGCCACACAATCTCCTTTGTTCATTCTGCAACTGCCACATATTTTGCCTCTGTTGTGGAATTTTTTAGAACTCACTGTTTGCATGGTTCCTCTAGTATATAGCCGTTGATCCACGACTCATGAGATAGCCTGAAGTTGACACTCCAATTTCTTTATCCCCATTAAAGTCTGAGTCAGAATATCTAATTGGGTTGAATTCATCCACCTTGAACACACGAGTCCAAGTGTTGAGTTCCCTTTAGGTATTTTAGAATTCTTTTTGTAGCAGACCAATGTCCTTCACAAGGTTTATGCATAAACTTGAAAAGAATTCTAACAACAAATGAAATATCTAATGTGGTGGTGCCAGGTGGTGATGTAGATAAGACTTCCCACATGCTTGTACTTGATTGCATCCTCAAATTCATTCCCTTCAAATTCTGTTCCATTGGAGTAGAGAGGGTTAATTTCAACCATGCCAAACTTTTTGAATAATTTTCCAATGTCCTATTAGTAGATGAATATTTACTTTGGATTTTGAGTCACTTCAATAGCCAAATAGTAGGGAAGGTGTCCTAAGTCTATCATCTCAAAGCCTTTGTTCAACTCTTTCTTTATGGATGCAATATAGCTTTCATTGTTCCCTATTATCAATATATCATCTTCATTTACTACAACTACAAGATATACAACAAATTTTCCAATATTCTTGACAAACACAGTTGCATCATCAAGTTTAAAGTGCTTGAAATTCAATTTTAGAAGATGCTTAGTTAGCTTTTCATACAAGGCTCACTATGTTTGTCCTTTCACAACAAACCCTTTTGGCTAAGACATGAAGACATTCTCTTTCAAGTCTCCATTCAAGAAAATAGTTTTCACATCTATTTGATGAACTTATCATCCATTTTGTACTACCAAGGCAAACATGGTATGAATGGTGGCCCATTTTGTTGTGGGGGCAAAAATCTCCTCATAATCAATGCCTTCTTTTTGTGCAAATCCTTTTTGCCACGAGCCTTGTTTTGTTCTTGTCAATTGAGTCATTTGACTTGTACTTGTTTTTGAAGAACCGCTTGCAATTGATTGGTTTGGTTTTGAATGGAGGGTCCACCAACTTCCATTTCCCATTCTTGATGAGAGCATCACTCCTTTTGCATGGCTTCTTTGAACACATCACGAGAAGCAACTTCTTCAAAGGAAATTGGTTCGAAGTTAGTAGATAAATTCAATTCACAATCATATGAAACATCTATATCAACTACATCACATCCATCTTGTATAGTGCAGCCTTTGGTTCATCTTTTTTTGACCTCATCAGGATCAACACTTTCAAGTGTCTTTATGAGCCACTTTGGTGGACCTTTTTGATATGATATAGGCTCCATCAAGGCTCAACCTTTCAATCCTTTCAATCACATCATCCAATTGAACTTCTTGATTTGATGAAGTGGCCTAAACTTCATGAGGGGGAGATGGTGCTTCAGAATTTCAGAGATTGATCCAAGATAGGGACTGTCTCCCTTCAAGATGTGGAATTTCATCATCAAATTCATAATATGTCCTTACATGGGTGAGTCTATCTAGATTCCAAATGATCAAGTTGCTATGCAACGAGTTTGTCATTCTTGGGAGATTCAAGAAAAAATATATCTCTACAAACAATGGACTTCTTATTTATCTCATCGTAAAGACAACATGCCTTGGTGGTATTTGTGTACCCCAAGAAGATGCACTTCCAACTCCTTGCGTCGAGCTTGTTTCTTTGCTCTTTAGGAATTAAGGCATAGCAAGTGGAACTAAAGACCTTGAGATGCCTTACCAAAGGAATGTATCCATACCACATTTCATATGGAGTCTTGTTTACAAGAGAATGAGATGGACATTTGTTTTTACATATACTACAAATGGAATCACATCAAACCAAAACATCAACTTCACATTTTTGAAAAACATCATGGAATGAACCATATTTAAAAGAGCCTTGTTCATTCTTTTAGCTACACTATTTCTTTGAGGATTTTGTGGAACTATGGTTGGATGTTGAATCCCATGTTGGTGAAGATAGTTTTCAAATTCATTAGATGTATATTCTCCGCAATTATTAGTATGAAGAGTGCTGAAATGTGATTGTGCTTCATTTTGGATCTATACATGAATATTTTTAAAGGCTTCAAAAGCCTGAGATTTATATTTGAATAAGTACCCTTGAAACATTTTGGTGTAATCATTAATGTAAGACATGATATATTTATTTCCATAATCGATGGAACAGGCATGGGGCCACAAAATTAGAATGTACCAATCTAAGTTTTCTACATACTTTGAAAGTGGAATCATGGAAGGGTTGTTTTCTATGTTTTCCAAGGATACAAACATCACATTACTTCAGTTTCCTAGAAATAGTAGGCAAACTGGAAACACCGTTCTTTTTCAACAAAGGTTGTCATAACTAATGTGTCCACATCTAGCATGCAATAAGGGACTAGATGGCAGTGTACCTTCATTATGGTGAGAGAGGTATGTTGAATTCTATGCATGAACCCATGTAGCTTTCAACTTTAGCAATCTTTCATCCCCCACTCCTATCGTAATGACCATGTTGTTAGAAGCCTCCATTATTTCAACTTTGCCATTGAAGATATGAATGGAGTGGCCTTGCTGTTGAATATGCACAAAGAGACATCAAGTTCTTTCTCATTTCCTAGTGATGCCAATTCTCGAAGGTTTAAAAGTTGATTTGTTTGCAACATAGACTATACCATTTAAATTGTCATTGAGATCTTCAAAGACGTCTCTTCAAAAGGTTACGTGACATGTTGTACCTATTTCAAGCAACCATGCGTCTCGTCAAGTAGCAAACAAAGTATGAAATAAGTCTTCATTTACTCCTATTGCAATGGGCAACAATATAATAAGCATAATTAGTTGCTTTACCTTTCGCTAGATCTGATGCTTTAAGTTTGTCTTCGTTTGATCTTGCTTGTCCTTGATCTTCTTCCAGGGGATTTTGCATATCTTTGCCTCATGCCCATTTTTCCCACAATGGACACAATGAAGATTAGATCTCTCACCTTGATTGTACCTGCCCCTCAGCTTTGAAATTCTTTTTCCACATCTTCTTTTATTGCCGCCTTCTCTAAAATAATCATGTGATTGGTTCCTCACTTTTTGAGGAAGGCATACAATCTCTCTAGCGGGTTGAGTTGTCTTCTTCCATAAACTTTTGCACGTTCTGCAAATTTCTCCACGAAATAGTCAAATGTTATGGACTTCCTTTGGTCACTACCTTGCATAGATCCAAGGTAGTGGGAATGTGCAAGATAAAGGGCCTTGATGAAGGCTATGAGAGGAATGTCCATCTTCACTTTAGTGGCATCTATGTCATGCATGATGGTTTTAATCTCAAAAGCTGAAGCCATGGGATCATCATCTTTCAACTCTAGGTTGAAGAGCCTTACCAACAATTGTATGAGTTCCAATTCTAAGTGTGAGTCATACAAGTCCTCCAATTTCTTTAAAGCACCATAAAAATCCTTAGTAGAAACAATATGGTGACTCATCATGTCACTTACTATTGCGACAGTTAGGGAATATGCTTCTCTGTCTTTGTTCTTCCATATGTCAAGCTCCTTATCTGATGCAGGCTTGGTAGGTCCACTATCATCCTCTCCTTCATAGATGCAATGCCACAAATTGTTAAAAGTCAGTGTGTTTGATCTCTTTAGACATTATGGGTGGTTTTCCTTGCTAGTTAGCATCATGTCAACAATGGAGATGAAAGAATGCATCTTTGACAAAGCTCTAAGCTGGGTTTTGTATAAGAAAAAATTGCTGCAATAATAATAATTTCTACAATATTGGTGGGAAAACAAATTCCAAAATAGCTCTGAAATATCTTTGAAGTGCCAAATATACAACAACTTTCGATTAGACAACAAGGACTTTCGCTTGATAAAAATGTGTCTTTGACAAGTGAGCAGTAAAATCGTGTAATTGTCTTCCTTTAGGAATGAAGGTCTGAAATCTTCTAGTCACATGTCAGGCTTCAATGACCTTAGAGGGATGTCTTGCTGAAACAATTCTAGCTATGTTGCCTATCACATCGAGCTTAAAATCCATAGAATCTAGCAAAAATCCGTAGCCTATTTCAGCAAATTTACCTCTAAGATGTGTTGGATACCAAAGCTTCCAAAGCTAAACCCTAACTTCTGATAGGAGGTTGGTCAAGGTCTTCTCCAACTATGCCAAATTTTGTTGGACAACCACTAAATCAATTGGGACAAAATGGAAACCTACCAATTCTTTTATCGAGACGGAATAGTTGGGTAGTTTTGGCTAATTTTGAGAAATAAAATAATGGCAAGTTGATTTGTTTTGGCATGAAACGTTCCCTTTTTTCCAGGTTGGCTGTAGGTTCTTAGAGGAGCATGGAAGAGAGAGAGGCTGTGAGTTGAGGGAACGGGTGTGGAGTAGAGGAAACTAGCATGGGAGCATAGTTGAGCCAAGGGATTGGACATTGAGCAAAGGTGTTGATGTCTATAGCAGTGAACTTTACTTCTGCATAGGCTAAGTGTCAAGCATGCAAGGAGTCATCCAAGACCTTCTTAGGAACTTGCTCATGTTGAGTAAGTGTCTATTATGATCTTTTTCCTAAGTTTAACTTAGGAAGAACACATTGATTAATCAATTTATTAATGTTGGCTATTGGCTAAGGTTGTCTAAGGAAAAGTAAATTATTCAGTTTAGCGACTTAGATTTAATCTCAACCATTGATATCAAGTGGGTTATGATTTATCTTTCAATCTTAGCCCTCGATCACTTTGGAGATTAGGGCTTTAGATCTAGCTTAATCAAGAATTATAAACACAACTTAAGGGAAGGAGGAAGACACAACACAAGTGGCAACTAATTTCTACATATGAGAGAGATTTTTTCAAATGAGTGAGATAAGGGCTGAAGAGAAAAGAAAAATTGCAGCAGTGAGAGAAAATTCTGAAGAGGGAGATTGAATTGAGGTCTTCCAGCAAAGAGGGCTGTACCAGTTTCTGACCACAAGACAACATCAGCTTGCATGTGCCGCACAAGGAGAGGCCAAAAATCACACATGCCGCATGGAGGAGAGATTTAGTAGGTTCTCACGTGTGGTAGGGATGCACTAGAGTGGCCGTACAACAGTCTTGGGGTGCAGATCAGAATTTTCAGGGGGCCAAATTCTCAGGTTCAGTTTTTTTAAATTTCTGTATTTCTCTGTGGAGCATTATCCTTATAAGGGAGTGCTTATTTATTTGAGAAATAAAAGTGAATGATAGATTGGAGGGTTCATATGTTTTCTGCTCTGTGATTGATTTCCTACTTGCGCTTCTGCTGTTAGAAATTTTACTGTAATTTCAGAAAATAATTCACTGGTCTAAATAAACTTCTGGGTTATAAAAACTACTTATGATATAAATCAGATCTGGTATTTAGGAAATTAACAAGAGGAAACAGGCGTGGGAATGGCAGAATAACATTGGGAGAAGCAGAGACAGGACTACTCTTGATAGGAGAAGCAAAGTTCAGATCTAACGAGGGGCCATTTCTGTATGCAAGAGGAGAGAACCACGGAGTTAAGAATAGACAGCTCTGATACCATTGTCAAGCTCAGGAATAACTCCAATGGATCAATGAATTACATTAAGGTGAGCCATACATTACTACAAAAAGAAGTGATTTTTGGTTTCATCTTTCAAAAGGTCCGAATGACTCTTTCTATTCACCTATGACTCTTCATATTCCTCCTAAGTTAATATATACAAGAATATTTACAATTTACCATAATCTCTAAGGATTAGGTGTCTAACATGATGATTTGTTGGTTTATTAGTATGGTGTTACCTCCTGCACAATTTTTGTTCCAATGATTTATTGAGAGGTGCCTTGTATCAGATCAATATAGTTATATATTGTCACCAGGTTTGTTCCAATGGCACAATGGCTGAGAAGAATAATTTATCTAGCGTGGTGGTGCCTCAAAAATTTTTGGTATCAAGATTTATTAATAGGCATCTTACATCACATCAACATAGTGGATCAGATTGTTATTAATTGGTGCCAATGGGTTCTACTGCCACAATGATCTATGATTTTGTTTTCTTTCGACAAAAAGTCATCTCTCTTTTTGGTTCAGGTGGAAACAATTAGGGATACATTCAGGAATGACTTGCAAAATGCATCTAAACTACCTAGAGACTGAAACAACTAAGGATTAACCACCAAATTCTGGTTACTGTTGGGGCATTTACCCATTTTGGATCAAAGCAGAATGTACGAAAGCAACAAAAAGGACAGTCTAGTAGGCTGTAACCATCCTAGACTTTAGCATAAAGTATCCTGTCCTGGGATAGGGCACATGCCCAAACTAGCGATCTTGTGATTTTTGTTGGTTCTAGTACCAAAATATTGATCAGGTCCTTAGGGGGCTTTGACAGCAAAGATGATCTGGGTCTTGGTGGCAGCAGATCAAATTTCAAGCTAAACTTCATGTGATTTACAGCCTCCACACTGTGACTCAGGAATGATCTTGCATTCAATTCGCATGGAATGTCAACTGGCTTGCAATAAAATATGGGGATCACTAGCTATAGCTATAACTTCGATCTCTAGACACATGGCTTCTGTAATACAAGTGCTTAGCTCATGACATTCGAGATGATTGTGAGGTGTAGGTTTGACAAAATTGAAGTACCCAGTATACAAATGATCCAAATATCACAATAACATGCTCACAACCTTAATGTGAAAATCATATTAATTGTAATGATACCATTCACCACGACATTTTCCCTTGGCCCCCGGTTAAGAAAATTTGGTCATCCATGAGCTATCTGACCCTTAGGCCAAGCAAGAAAGGAGGGCTAAGAAATTGTAAGTTAGTGTAAAGTTTTGTAGATGTTCTATGCTAAGAGCAATTTCACTTTTCTCACAGCAATCATACAAGTAGATAAGCAAAATGCAGATAGAACATATAAGCGGATCTTACAGAAGACAAATCAGAAACAAGAAAAATGAATGTGTTCGTTTCGGCGGTCAACAGGATGCTTCAACCAGCAAAGTCTCCTTTGGTCAGCCAGCCCAACATGTGTCACAACAACCCTCCTGGTAGCTCGTACTTTTAGGATGAGAGAGGAAGATGTGAGTTTTGTTGTATTCAAATTCTCTCCAACTTTTCCTGTATATATATCCATCAATGAGGGTGTGTGACACATCTGTTGGGCATGTGAGCCTACATTACAAAACTGGCTGACCTTGCACATATAATTTATTAAGAATAATAAATTCAAAATATAAGTTCTGCTCATCGGATTAAGACTATTTTTATATGGATTTTACACCTCTCAGAAAGAGGAATCCAACAAAAATATTAGCTTCTTAATCTGAGCATCAGAACATGGAGTTTGGACCTAGTTGTCCAATTTTAACACTCCCTCTCAACTAGGGAGAACTCCATCTATTAGTGCAATTAACATCGTGAGTCATCCCGCCGAAACTTGCTTTGCTGGCTTCTTTATTTCAGAACAGAAGTGGGTCAGTCACAAAGACATCATTCCCCGACTGACATAATCAGTCCAGAGGTCCCAGACCTCATAAATCTTGATCCCAGATCAAGTGGTTGGACCATGCCATCCTAGATAGAGAGTACGGCAATCTCTGATGCGTCCATCAGTCTTTGCTAATAGTCTCTAGCTTTTCCACACCTCATTGGCCGAATGAGAGGTACTTCCCATGAGCCCTGAACTCAATGGGTAGGATGCATACGGGGCACAGATTAAATGAGTGTCGAACCAGCTCAATAATCACAAGGGTGGGGCAAAAGCATTATGAGTGCTTATAGCTCCGAGAAGCTATCCCCAAAGCCCCCCAGAGCTCCCAGAGCTCATCGTCCAACAGGACCCATATCATAGGGTCTTTCCACGACACCAAGACTCTCACGGAAGGTTAGGAACTTGACCTTCCCCAGGGGCTTAGTGAGAATATCCGCGACCTGCTCATCAGTTCCTATATGATCGAGCCTTACGGCGCCTCGCTGTACCATATCCCGGATAAAGTGGTACCTGATATCAATATGCTTGGATCGGTCGTGGAACACAGGATTCTCAGTCATACGAATCCCACTCTGATTATCACAGAGTATTACAGTGGTATCTAGCACATGTTGGAACAGCTCACTAAAGAGCTTCCTCAACCAAACTGCTTCACAACAGGCCATACTAGCAGCAATGTATTCGGCCTCTGCGGTGCTCAAAGCCACCGACTTCTGCTTCCTGCTCATCCATGAGATCGAAGCAGAACCAAGATTGAAACAGCATCCAGATGTGCTCTTACGATCCACCACACTGCCAGCCCAATCGGCATCAGTATATCCCCGGAGTATCACACTCCCGACAGTGTATCTCAGCCCATGGTTTATCGTGCCCTGAAGATATCTCAAAAGATTCTTGGCACCAACCCAGTGAAAATGATGACGCTCAACCATCTGTTGACTCAAAGTATTCACTGCAAAACATATGTCCGGACGGGTGTTCACTAAGAACATCAAAGCTCCTATGAGTTGACGATACTCAGTAGGATTGGCCAAGATAGGCCCTGCAGCGCTGCCACTCAACTTCTTAAAGTTGAGTTCCATTGGTGTTGACACGGACTTACAGTCCACCATCCCAAATCTTTCCAGAAGCTTCACAATATACTTTCCTTGAGAAAGGAGAATCTCTCCAGGTCTCTGCCAGACCTCCAGGCCTAGGAAATAGTGCATCAGTCCTAGGTCTTTCATCTCGAACTCAGCAGCAAGCTCCCTCTTACATTGATGAATGAGAGGGTCATCACCTGTCAGGAAGAGGTCGTCCACATACAGTACTAGAATGAGAGGCTTTCCTTCCTCAACCTTAAAGTAAAGGTTTGGATCATCATTGCTTCGAGTGAAGCCCAGCTTCATCAAGTAACTATCCATCCTCTCATACCAGGCTCTGGGTGCTTGCTTTAACCCATAGAGGGCTTTCTTCAACCTGCAGACATAAGTGTCTCGATCTTGAACTTCAAATCCCAGAGGTTGTTCTACATACACCTCTTCCTTTATTGCACCATGCAGAAAAGCGGTCTTGACATCCATCTGATGAATACTCCATCCTTGCGTAGCAGCAAGGGCTATGATGGATCAGATGGTGGTATATCGAGCCACAGGTGCAAATATATATCGTCATAGTCAATTCCTTCCTTTTGAGAGAAGCCACGGGCAACAAATCTTGCCTTAAACTTTTCAGCACTCCCATCAGATTCATGTTTAATCTTGTAGAGCCATTTAGCGGTGACAACAGATTTGTCCTTCGGTCTCGGGACCACATCCCAGACATCATTCTTCATAATAGCCTCATATTCTTCATGCATAGCATCCTTCCAGACTTGATGCTTGATGGCTTCCTCAAAAGATCCAGGTTCAGATTGTATAATAGTACTCATGGCAGCTAGATACCCTTGGTATCTACACGGCTTCTTGCTTTCTCGGAATGTTCCCCTTGGGGCAGCATGACCCTCAGCATCTTCGAGGGTGTCCCTGAGCCATGATGGCCTCTTTCCTAGAGAAGGGGAAGGATCAATAGGGTCCATTGGCCCTTCAACATCAGGCATAGTCTCATCCTGGGGTTCTTCCAGATTTCCAGGTCTTTCTTCATGGTTTTCTTCAGATCTAGGAAGATCTACTACTTTCTTCAGGGAAGCATCTTCGTCAAAAGTGACATCATGGCTTATCTCTACTTCCCTTTGACCAGGTACATAGACTCTATATGCCTTAGAAGTCTCACTGTAGCCCACAAACATTCCTTTCTT
This sequence comes from Pinus tabuliformis, assembly GCA_031772625.1. Classification (NCBI taxonomy): domain Eukaryota; kingdom Viridiplantae; phylum Streptophyta; class Pinopsida; order Pinales; family Pinaceae; genus Pinus; species Pinus tabuliformis. The sequence goes on along the minus strand of CM062807.1, from coordinate 993,707,492 downwards.
CCTAGTAGCATCCAGCTTACTTCTCTTTTCTTTCGGCACATGAAAATAGACAGGACATCCAAAAATTCTAAAATGTGAGACATCAGGTTTCTTACCAGAGAAAACCTCTTCGGGAGTTATGGAGTCCAAAGCGGAATGAGGGCATCGGTTTTGAATGTACACAACAGTATTTGCAGCTTCTCCCCACAGAAACTTTGGAAGACCCTGGTCACATAGCATGGCACGGGCAGCTTCCACAATAGTCCTATTCTTGCGTTCAGCAACACCATTCTGCTCAGGAGTATATGCAGTGGTAGTCTCCCTCTTAATGCCAGCTTCTCTGCAAAAGTCTTTGAACTCATTTGACTCATATGCAGTGCCATTGTCAGTCCTCAAAAGATATATTATTAACCCTTGTCAAATAATACAAAATATATACAACGTGTGTTGCCGGGCAAGTCCGCGGCCAACACACAATTCTTTTTAATAGAACCGCACATACAACTTATGTACTGTTTCAACCAAGCGCATCAGCACTCGTAGGAACCTGCACAACCACATGTGCTACCGTCCACGTGTCTGCCTTCTCTGGATTCCAATCCGGTTCTGCATGATCATGATACTGCTGCTATCCACGTGCCAGTATTCAGATATACCTGCACTGTGTTGTAAAATCCGTCCACGTGACAGTCCGCAGCTAACCCTGCATCTCCGTCCACGTGACAGTCCTTCGGTGATCTGCTGGGTAAGTCTTCGTGCCGTTTATTCAAGCGCTCCACGCTTTCATAACCCTGCACTACGACCCTTTCAACCGCTGCCCTGTATTCCTGCTGCCACGTAACAGCCTGGAGAACCCTCAGCCGGTCGTGTATTAACACTGTTGTGCCTTTATCTGTGAGTCTCAGCACTCACATAACTCTGCGCGGCCATATACCTGATGTATTACCAAGACCCGACTATCTGCTGCATATGCATATACCCTTCTACGCATTTATTTGAGAGCACCGACGCTCGTATAACCTGCGTATTTATACATACCCAACTACCACCCGAATCTGTTAAACCGAACTCCAGTCGATCTCTCAAACTCAGTCAGCATAACCCCGTGCTCTTGTGAGTGTGTGAGAGATAACTGTCGCTCTTCGAATCTCTGTCACCAACTGTTCTTCTCGTCGTTAATCCCACCGTGAACCAGGAATCAACATCTGCGCCTTATCTTCGAATACGCCTAAGCAGTGCGCATTAGAACTGCGCAGCCAACCGAGAGACTCCAAACGAGCGTTCTTACCTCTGAAAGAGCGGAGATATCTTTATGCTGAGATTGTCATATCAATCTATTCATGTAATGCAGAGACTTTCATTATAAGGATTAGGTCTCTGTTGAGAATCTATATAGCTCAGACCTCATTGCAGTGTCCTTATCCGAGATCTTCATTTCCTTATCCATCCGAGTTTTGTGCCTTTAATTCATAGGTATGCCGAGAGAATATTTAGCCCAGTTCATGGATCAATTCTGCGTCCTCATCATACCTTCGAGTTCTGGTCATGACTGTACCTAATACCCCGGTCGAGGTGCAGTCATACCCTAATGCGGGCCTGCTTCTCCATGCGAGATTTTGGAGCGAGGAAATGCGAGATCTTCTTCCTTGATTGCGAGCTTTGTTCCTCCTTGATTGCGGTTCTTCACACAGCGTATTGGTATTCCTCTTGGCAGCTACAGGTTTCCTTTGCGGCCAGAACTCTTCGACTGTGGCTAGACACTATTATGACAGCAGCGAGATCCTGGGACCTTTCCATGACTGCGTACATCCATGAATGCGTATAATACGTCTCTTCCACTGCAGCTACATCCCTTCAAGTATGCCGAGAGCCCAGAACATATGATAATGTTGCGTTTGACTGCAGCTTCATATGTTGACCCAATACATAGATTATGCTGCGTTCATGTATAGTCTAACTGCGTGTAGAACTCTGCCCTGTGTTAGGGCATCACGTTGACCGTATAAATGTCATGTATACCCAGAATATGAACGTAACCATGAACACCATATAAATGTGTCTCCATTATCTGCATGTAAGTATCTCCAGGACCTGTGCATCAATCATCAGCATATAAGGTTTTCTGGACAGCATATTGAGGCCTCACTTTGACAGCAAATTAGGGCATCCATTGACTGCGTCTAGAGTATCATTAAGACTGTGGCTAGGACTTTAGATAACCACGGTTTCTTCCATACTAGACTGTGGTTATGACTGCGGCTAGGTCTCCATGAACAGCGTATTATATTTCTTCATGAACAGCGTATTATATTTCTTCATGAACAGCGTATTGATTGACTGTGGTTCATATACTTTGCTGTGGCTACTTTTATCCCTGCGGCTTCATATACCTGCTTCTTAATTCATAAATGAATACATCTCCATTGCCTGTGGATCCATGACTGCGTTCTCCATTAGGGCATCATCATACTAGACCAGCTTAATCCATAGTGTATCTCCTTCTCCAAAACCCAAGACGTGGAGAGGAGATCACTTGAAGAGAGTTTGTCTTCACCTCAGCTCTGATACCATGTAAAGTTTTGTAGACGTTCTATGCTAAGAGCAATTTCACTTTTCTCACAGCAATCATACAAGTAGATAAGCAAAATGCAGATAGAACATATAAGCGGATCTTACAGAAGACAAATCAGAAACAAGAAAAATGAATGTGTTCGTTTCGGCGGTCAACAGGATGCTTCAACCAGCAAAGTCTCCTTTGGTCAGCCAGCCCAGCATGTGTCACAACAACCCTCCTGGTAGCTCATACTTTTAGGATGAGAGAGGAAGATGTGAGTTTTGTTGTATTCAAATTCTCTCCAACTTTTCCTGTATATATATCCATCAATGAGGGTGTGTGACACCTCTGTTGGGCATGTGAGCCTACATTACAAAACTGGCTGACCTTGCACATATAATTTATTAAGAATAATAAATTCAAAATATAAGTTCTGCTCATCGGATTAAGACTATTTTTATATGGATTTTACACCTCTCAGAAAGAGGAATCCAACAAAAATATTAGCCTCTTAATCTGAGCATCAGAACATGGAGTTTGGACCTAGTTGTCCAATTTTAACAGTTAGCATACTGCAAAGGATAACATATTTAATAAATAAGCAGTAACAGTCAGATGACATCCCAAAAGAAATCATTTGTCATAGTGAATCTTGGAATGAAGTATGTTTATAATTATAATTAGGACATGTAAAGTATCTCATTAGGTTCTTTAAGATCTGTATAATTTAATCAGATTGTAAAAAAGTTACATCTAAGAGAACCTTACCAACATGCTTTCTCAACACATATCATGTATTATTTGGATTAAACTATTAGTACAATGTGGGATGCAATCTTGTATATTCTATGCAAACAATTTTTTTCACTTCTATTTATTTTTTATTATTTTTTAATTACTATGGCTTGGTTTGCAGTAGTGTTGTTTGTTCTGTCTAATGGTTTTATTCCATGCTACCTGCAGTTTATGACATAACTATCGCTTACAAACATCGATGCCCTCTTTTCATGGATAATGCCTTTGGGACCGATCCAGCTGAGGTCCATGTCCATGTTCGTCGAATAACCTTGCATGAAATCCCGACCTCGGAGAATGAAGCTGCTGCTTGGCTTGTTGAAGCTTTTCGCCTAAAAGATGAACTGCTTTCGAATTTCTACAAAGAAGGGTCTTTCCCCAACCCTGGAACTGAAGAGGAACTCCCTAATTTCAAGTGCTGCTTGAACTTTCTTGTAATAATCGGCTTAAGTTTAATTCTTTTAATTTTAACTTTTTCTTCCTCTATGTGGATAAAAGTGTATGTTGCGTCAAGTTGTGTGTATCTCGCTGCTGCTACATACTTCAACAGCAGGCCAAAACCCATATTTGGATTTCTAAACAGGAGGAATCGTGGAAATAGCAATATATCATCAGATCAAGGTGGTAATTAAATACTCTGTTCCCAAATTCTCTCTCTCCCTTGCACACTAAAGAAATACTGTGTATTGGATACATTTAATTTTTTGGGGCTAAATGTATTTGCTCTGTGCCCTCAACAACCGAGGCCACCTTTCGTACATGTCTACGGAGTTGGTATTCAACTTTATTTTTTAGATGCACATATCTGTAATTTTGATGACACACTCTTTTGCTCAGAAGTACTTATTTATGGAGAGATTGCATTATCATATGCGCGTCTCGGTTTTCGATAATATCAGAATGTCTCAAGTGATGCAGATTGTTCCAAGTACTAGAAGAGAGCATTCGCTGTTGATTGATCAGGTTCCAAGGATTTAAAACATAGCAAGGCACATATTAGAACAACAATGCATTTTCCTGCAAAAGATTTTGCTCCGAGATTATTAAAATGTTATCATGTTCATATTTCTGCAGTAGTTGATTTTTTTTAATGATTTTGGGCTGAAGAAGCCGAGGGTCCAAGTGTAACTCCATACTTATTATTCCTGTTTTCTCATTAGTTTGAAGGTTCATATCGAATCCAAATGTAACTCGATACTTTTTAGGGACCTATTCTCTCATGAGGACTTGGAGGTCCCCATCAATCCAATAGCTGAATAGCTCCCAATATCATATGAGTTTCAACTTTGTGTGATAAAACATACATCTATGAATCATGAGATCTGTTGTTAAGAAATATTTGATACAGCATTAAGGGCATCTTGTGTATATTAATAACATTCCATTCACACCATGAACATTATACTTCTGGCAAAATTCAATAATTGAGATAGCTTGAAATGACATTAGGATTTGAAGAGGAAAACATTTTATTGCGAAGGTAACGATGAATTAACAAGCTTTGGGGATTAATATTTCTTTGGGATATATGCTTGATAATGCTTAATTATTTGTAATTTGGATTCTATGTAAAGATAACAATTAGATTATAAATCTGCATATAAGTTAATATTTCTTTGGGATATATGCTTGATAATGCTTAATTTGTAATTTGGATTCTACGTAAAGATAACAATTAGATTATAAATCTGCATATAAGTAATGTGTTGTTAAAATTCTTCACTAGTCTAGATAATTATATTTATTTTTTTAAAATGTTTTCCAATTAGGATGAGCCTAGGTTGGGACCAGTTCCAATGTTGGATGGAAGAATGATATGCCCACCTACTAGATGTTGTTACAACTCCCAAAGAAGGACAAGGAATCATTGAAGAAAAGAAATGAGAGGTGATGACACTATGTCAGAGCTAGCAAAGACAAGATATGAGGTTCTAGGATGGGCCTAGTGAAGGCTAGAGGCAAGAGGAAGCAATGTTAGAATAGAAGTAGAGAAGGAAAAAGGTGAAAGACAACTTTGCTTAGGATAGGCTTATTGAAAGCAAGAGGTCACAACGCTAAGGCAAAACTAGCAAAAGCAAGGGACAAAAGCTTGAGGGAGATGTCAAAGACATGGTTGAGGAAGCAACCCTATAGTTGTAGCTAAAGTCACCAAGTTCGGTGAATAAAATTGATTAAATTTGAAATTTGTCGAATTTCAATGTTGGGCGAATTTATTCAATGAAATTCGCAAATCTCAAGTCAAACAAGCCAAACACGAACATGAATAATTCACGAAATTTGTCTAAAATTCTATTGAATTTGTTTCGAGTTTGTTATTAAATCAAACGAAATTCAAAGAGGCTTGTAATAAAAAAATAAGAAAACAATAAAACTCGAAAGGCTAAAACCTACTAGCTTTAAAAAAAAATTCTAGTTTAATGTTGTCTTTGAATGTCAAACTTGAAATTCCAATTTGCCTGCACTAACGAAATGTTGTCTTTGAATGTCAAACTAGACAACAAGGAAGAGAGTAATACAGTTAAGTTAGTTTTGAGAGAATGTTGGGAGTTGTTGTTAATTTACATAGAAAACCGTTTTGTTTAATAATATTTTTCATTTATATTTGTTTATCTTCACAATAATTTCACAAAATTGGCTTAAAATTCTATTGAAATTTGTTTCAAGTTTGTTGTGAAATCACAAGAAATTCGAAGAGGTTCGTAATAACAAAAATAAAAAAAGCAATAAACTCGAAAGGTTAAACCTACTAGCTTTAAAAAAAATTCCAGGTTACCTACACTAGCAAAATGTTACCTTTAAATGTCACACTTGAAATTCCAGGTTGCCAGCACTAATGAAATATTGTCCTTGAATGCCAAACTAGACAACAAGGAAGAGAACAATACAAGTTAAGTTAGTTTTGGGAGGGATGTTAAGAGTCGTGCTTTTAATACACATAGAATACATTTTTTTTTTAATAATATTTTTCATTTATGTTTGTTTATCTTCACAATTTTGATATGTTATTTTTTTTTAAATACCATTCACACGTAAATCATATAAATTTATATATTTATAAACAATTATAATAGAAGTGTAATATTTCAATAAAATATAAAAGTTAAATATATAAAAGAAACACATGTAAATTAAAAAAAATATTTTAATCTTAAAGTTTTATTGTCATATATATATATATATATATATAATTTGTACCATACACTCTTAAATTATATAAATCTATATATTTATAAATAGTTATGATAGAAGTATAATATTTCAATAAAATATAAAAGTTGTATATATATATATATATATATATATCTGGTTCAATTCTCTGCCTTATTTGAATGTTATTCTTGGAAATAGCCATGTTGAATATATATATATATATAGTAAGTTTGATAATGGTGAGACTACAACATGGCTATTTCCAAGAATAACATGCAACATGTTGTAGTCTCACCATTATCAAACTTACTATATATATATATATATATTCAACATGGCTATTTCCAAGAATAACATTCAAATAAGGTGGAGAATTGCACTGGTTACTTAACATCTAGGAGTGTCTTAACAACATACCTAATCACCGTCTATCCAAGATCTTGGACATAAACATATTTATATTAAAAATATTTGAATTTTTAAATCTTGTTGTGGTATATATATATACTTTTTAAATTTTCTAGTATGTTGAACTTAATACCAAATTTTATTTTCAAAATTTTAAATGTAGAGTTTTTGTCAAATATTGAAGTCGTCGAACTTGAACACAAACAAAACGAAGTGATTTAGAGTTGTAGTTTAATGAGACATTATAACCAAAACCAACTTGTTATGTAAAAAAATTGTCTACAAAGAAGTTATTTTAAGTTAGACCTTGCCAGAGGTTGTGAAAATTCCAAACTGGAATCCTATTGTAGCAACTAGAAATTATTCTGCTAATTACTAATTTTATTTAACAATTTATTCGCTATTTCCTACGGAAAATACTGAATAAAGCACACAGTAATCTACACAAATAAAACCATAAAAGAATAAAACGTTGGAAGAAATGCTACCACACACATAAAATTAACACAATTATTTTTGAACAAAAGTCCCCGAAAAAACCTAATGCGGGAAAATCAATGTAGCAACTGAGGCTTTTATTATTGAGCAACAGTTAAATAATTCGAGTACAATCTGGATGCCAAATACTGGCAATCCTGTAGAGAAAATACTGACAAAAATCTGGCGAGGAATTTTCCTCACCCCACAGGCAAATCTAGGCTTTGACTACGGTTCAAGTGAGCTGTCCAAATTGCCTCTGCGCTGGCTTTGCGTCACCCTAGCGCAGTGCCTTCTGTGCTCAGTCCGAATCAACCTCTCCTCAAGCCATCTAGTCTAATGCTGTCGAGGAAAATGTCTCTCGTGGCCTTTGGAACCTCTGTCTAACTTCTGGCATTGAAACTCATCTTTCCCTAATAGAATTGAAGCTTCCTCTAGAGGCTACTGTGCTGCCCCAACGTTAGCCTCTCTGCAAATGCATAAACTAGATGTGGAAATATTCTTCCGAATTCACTGTCTTTGCCCCTCTCTCACTACTTTGATCTCTAGCTCTCTGTGGCAACTGATTGCTGCTACTCTGGAAATCGATTTGCTCATGAAATCAAACCTCTCTGGTGTTTTCTCCATCACCACATCAAATTCCTCTTATAACCCTCTATTGGAGCACCAACAATCAAGATTAATCAATGACTAGGAATATCGTTGGATCGATCCGTGTGAGTTTCTAGATGATTCTTGTCTTGAATTAATTAATATTGATTAATTAACCATATTCCCTAAGTTTAGAATTCATAAATATTTAAAATCTGGTTAATAATATAAGTAAGTCATTTCTAGGTGGAATTTCTAGAAACAATTTTTGGGTTTTGGAGATCTCATGTATTCTAGCCTCTCCACAAAATTTCAAAGCTAGAACACACCCGATGCTATAAAAACTAACACTCCCTCTTAGCGAGGAACGAGTTCTAGTGCTACTGCACACCCTATAGCAACACCCTGTCTCTATATCATCTCATGTAACGTTGCTGATGTCTGTCCATACTTCCCACCAACCACTATGCAACTTTGATATACGCTGCATCTGTGGTGTTGTTGACCCTGCTGTACTACTGCCAACACTGCAAATCCCTCTCATATGTTGCTATCGCAACTGAAAAACATCCAAAACACTGAATCAAATGTGATCAGTATAATGCATCTGTCACTTGAGTCCCTTCCTGTTGCTAGTATCTACACTGTTTATTATGAAACAAACTCACAAAAAGATAGAAAAGATAGATGAACACCTTAGAAATCAGCCTCTTTGAGGGGGAAACCTCCTTTACATTACACAAATGAACAATTCTTGGATGATACAAATGACAAGACCTCCTTTCTATGTATAAGAGTCTAAGGGGACATAATATAATCAGAACCGACATAACAATAATAATGTAAGGGCACAATAATAACAATAATGGGCTTCTATGGGGCATGATAATAACAATATGGGGACTACATGGGCACAACAATATAATAAGGGGGACGTACGTTTTGTAACAATTGCATCTCATGTAGATCAAAATATTGCTCCTTCTGTAGTATCCAATTTAATGGATCCTTGCCATCAAACTTCCTCATATCACCTTTTCTTGATTTTAGGAGCTCGATCTTGAAATGACTGTAACTCCGTAATTTTAGATCTCCAAGTTATGAAATTGAGTCATGCAGTAGCCCTTTGAGTTCTCTTTCTAACCTCGCAAGTTTGATCAAGATTGGATTCTACAAGGAAGAGTTATGTCAAATCTCCCACGATGACTTGATTATAGACTTGTTCAGTAGAGCGAACTTGTACGAAGTGCCACGTGTCATTGTTTCAACCATTGGACCTGAAACCGATACACAGAAAGCTACAGTTCGTCCTCTTTCTGTAACTTCTTACGAAATTTCAATCTAATGCTCAAAGAGTGACGATTTTCCCAAGGTCACCTATTTGGGATGTAATTTGGGAGCCTGCAGAAACCCTAAATGTCTTGCACTGTATCTCCGAAAATATAACAAAACAAGATTTGAAATTCGGGCCCGAGCTTCACCAAGTTTTCGGCTCAAATCGGTTTTAATTTCAAAGTCTGAAACTTTGTAGAAAAACAATTATAGCGAAAATGCCACGATGACTTGTTTGAGATGGAATTCTAGAGCTTGCAAAAACCCTAACTTCCTCAGATCATATCTCCAAAAATATAGCGAGACAAGATTTGAAATTCAGACCTGAGGTTCAACGAGATGTCGTCTCAAATGGGTTTTGTTTTTAGCTTCTGAAACGTTGCAGAGAAAATGTTATAACGAAAATTCCACGATGACATGTTTGGAGCAGCGAAACCTTAGAATCCAAAGCTCTGATACTAAATGTTATGAAACCAACTCACAAAAACATAGAAAAGATAGATGAACGCATTAGAAATCAACCTCTTCGAGGGGAAACCTCCTTTACATTACACAAATGAACAATTCTTGGATGATACAAATGACAAGACCTCCTTCCTATATATAGGAGTCTAAGGGGACATAATATAATTAGAACTGACATAACAATAATAATGTAAGGGCACAATAATAACAATAGTGGGCTTCTATGGGGCACAATAATAACAATATGGGGACTACATGGGCACAACAATATAATAAGCGGGTTGTACTAATAACAATAAGGGGTTAAACTAGTAGTATAGGGACCTAACATTGTCACTAAAGAATTTGCGCTATTGCTGACTTTGCATTGTGCTAACTGCACTGTTGCCAACTCTGCACTGCGCTCCCTAGCATCTGACTGCTATTAGTCTCTGTAACTGTCACTTTGGCATTTGATTGCATCAATTGTCACTGATCCATCCTGCTATTGAAAACTGTGGCCCTCGTAGCAAGGTATTGATCCATGAGGTGGACTCCTCAAGGATCTTGCCCATCTGTAGCACTTTGTGGCTACAACTCCAAATCAGCCCACCCCACTCCTGGAGCTATGTTGGTGATCATAGCGAAGTCTTCCCCCAACCTGGAGGATAGCTTATCAATTTCAGCATACGCTGCAGCCTGGTTCGCTTCTCCTCTTTGTCTTTCTTTTTGAGAGGACACTGGTTACTATAGTGATTGAGTTCACCACACCTGAAACACTTGACCTTCGATAGGTCCTTCTTCTTCCTTTGTAGCTCCCCATGTCCCTGACTGGGAACCTTAAATGCGAGGGCCACATTCTCCTCCTCCTTTACCTTCTTCAATCCACTGTTGCTTCCACTAATGGAGCTCTTCAATAGAGCTCGTCTCAACTCATCTTGTTGCAAATCGGCCCACATCCTGTTCCACCTTGGTAAGATATCATTGCCCAAGGTACTTTGGACGAATACTTGCCACTCCTCTGAGACACTGTTGAGTGCTAATCACACTAGCTTCATGGGTTGAGACACTTCCCTAATAGCTGACAACTGGTACCGTACCTCCTGAATCCTGGTGAGGAAGGGGTTGATGCCTTCCCCTTTCTGCATCTTGATGCATCTCAACTTTTCCTCTAAGTACATCTTCTGGTGCTCGTAAGTACCTTGGTATAACGTGGAGAGAGTCTCTAACATCTCCTTGGAAGTACCTTTTCCAGGTATATGTGAGACAATATGGTCCTAGACTCTGTCTAGGATTAACCTCTTCACCCGTGCGATCTCCTTTTTGTACTCTTTTAGCTGATCTGCATCCGTCCCCAGAAAAACCCAATGCGAGAAAACTGGTGCAACAGATGAGGGTTTTATTTTAGTATGCAACAATGAAATATGAGTGCAATATATGGATGCCCAACTGGAAATACAATCAGCGAGTATCTGGCAAAAATAATTAGAGAATACAATTCTCTCACCCACATGCAATCCTGGCTATGGCTTCTATGGAAAACAGGTCATCCAAACCCCAGCGTAAGCCCTCTGCACTGCCTCTGCGCTTCCTCTCACATGTATGGTTCGAATATGCCTATGATAACGCTATATAGCTTGCCTCTATCACTGGAAGTGACTCTATGGCACTCTGGAAAACTTTCCCGGCCTTTGGAAATAGAATCGACCTCCTCCTCAGCTAAATTGAACTGCTCTGCTTTAGCTACCGTGCAGTCCTTGTGCTGCTTCAACATGGATCACTTCTGTCACTTGCTGCTGTCTCTTCGGATCATTGTCTCTGCCCTTGATCCAAATTGGATCATTATATTGTGTCATCCATCTCGATGCACTTGGAGTGGAAAAAGTGGAGGAATCAGTGCACAGGACCGTTTTCACCGGCGGGACCCAGTTTGGCGAAACAGGGTTTGAAACCTTCTGGGAGTGTTTGGGGCATCAAACGACATTTTTTAGGGGTAAAACTTTTCCACTTAAGCGCAACACTTTTTCATGTTATTCTGCACACAGAGAGATTTCCAACGGCACAAGAATCACGTCAATCAGAGTCCGTATGCAAAAGTTACGCCACTCAGAAGTTGACCTTGTTTTCACACCTATGGTTCGGGAGGATGTCGCGTCAGCCCCTATTATTCATGGAAAAGGGGCCAACGACGTGTCTGTGATGTAAAATACTCTAAAAGAGTCTATTTTGAATCTCTAGTTAAGAGTTGATGTAGTCAAACTTAACCACTAGTAGGCTATCAGGGCGTGTTATAACCAGGCCAATAGGAGGAAGAGAGATTCCATTCTTTAGAGAGAATTTTGTTCCATAGTTGAGAAAAAATAGCCAGGAGAGATGGTGGTAGAGCACACATAGAGGATCTGTGCACTATAGCAGCCTACGGGCCACATGTATTACTTTTTTGTATCTGCAGCCATATTTCTAGACAGAGAAAGAGAGCGAAGCAACCTCACTTTCCAGCTGGGTTTTCTCCCGAAAGGGTTTCCCAGAGAGCATATCTTGTGTATTATGTGTGTGTGAGATTATTTTTTCATTCTCTACTTTTTTGTTTGATTTAATTTTACATGCGTGCACTAATTACAGTTAATTTTATAGATTTAGAAAGTAAATAAAACTATAATAGTGTAGAATCTCATATTTTAAATATAATATTATCAGATCTGTTGTGAGGAGATGTCCAGTGAAATATCCATGACAATTTACGGATCCTTTGGTATCAGAGTAGGTTTCTTTAGATATTTTGTGGAGATTACAGGGATCTAGATCGGCGGGGTCGAAAATCGTAAAACCATAATCATGGGCGACGAATATGTAAACGAACGTCGGGATCCTGTAGAGGTGAGGTTTTCGCGGCTCGAAGAACAAGTCACAGATATAAAATGCAATGTAAACCTCCTTATGGCATCCCTAAGCAATAAGATAGGGATATTTGGAGAAGAAGGGGGTTCGAATGTAGAGGATAAATTAGAAGGGGGATCGGGAAGACGTAGACAACCAACTGAAGAAAGAACTTGGAAAAGATCAACCCAGTTTGAGTGCCATGAACCAATCCTTGTTTGAAGTGGAAGAAAAATTTGTCATGAAGCCATACCACGATGAGAATGACGCTCTGAAGTTGAACCACTAGTTGTAACAACTGGAAGTTTATTTCATTGTCCATCATATCGAGGAAGGGTAGAAGATCTCATTCACATGACTGAAATTGGAGGGCCATGCACTGACTTGGTGGGAGAGACACACAAAAACCCTAAGGTTGGAGGGAGAACCTCTAGTGACTAAGTGGGAGGATTTCAAAACCCTCATTAAGTCATATTTTTCTCCCATTGGGTACGTGGAAGATCAATGGATCTGGTGGCATTACTTCAGGCAAAAGCTGGGTCAAAGCGTGTAGGAGTACACCATAAAATGCAGAAAGAGGGCTATAATGTTGGGTATCTCTCCAAAGAACCCAGATGTACTCCTCAAGTATTTGGGGGGTCTGCACTGCCATCTCTGTGAGCAAGTAATGTTGTTCAAGCACAAAACGATGGACGTGACTTGTGTACAAGCACAGTACTTGGAGAACATAGGCTTGGAAAGAGCGCAATCAAGTGGATCGAAGCAAAATGAGCAACAAGATTCTTCTAAGTATGGGAAGAAGAAGAAAAAAAGGGTGAAAAGATAAAAAGATGACAACCACAAAACACCAGTGCAAAGATCCTAGCAACCACTTGTTGATGCCTCGAAAATCCTTGCAACAACATCGGGGATAACCACCCGGTCCGGACCTTAGTACAGCTCCTTTTCCGTTTGGAATAGTGGCTCCGATTGGGGATAATGGGACTAGTTTCCCAAAAGTAGATAAACGGGATGAATGGATGATTTATAAACTAAGCTAGCGGTAAACGAATAACTAAACTATTAACAAGAATACAAGAACTATAACCTATCCCGGGAATCTATTGAACTTTAAAGTGCAGCGTTTAATGGTCTGTGTCTAAAGACAGGCATATAGATGACTCCATCGATCAGACATAGATATTAATTCATTTAAGATTACTGTGCCTAAATAGTTAAGCAAAGCGATTAAAGCAGTATTACTACACTCATCATTTATATTATCGACACATACATGATTAAAAGATAAGCATACCATAAAACATCCAATAGTGGAAGGAATATAGAACTGCTGTTAAAACATATGCATGCAATCAACAATAGCAAGGATAATCAAATAACAATTCACATAACAGGAATGAATTCAGACATAGATAGAAATACCATATGAGCTGCTTTGACACTCCCGATATCAATCGCTACTTGTAATTCTTTCTTCAACGCAGAAACATTCACAACAAAGACAATAGTGCACAATTGCATAAAAAGCCTCCTTGTTGAATTAAGAAAAACTGGTCCAGTTTCATAAAAGAATATTGACTGAAGCACAATAGTGCAAACTTCAGTCTTTAAGTCTGGTACAAAACTTTACGACCCTTTCCAAAACAATGAAAGGGTCTATAAATACTAAATTAATCTAAATATCTATTAAACTGAAATGAAACTAAATCGGTATCAATAAATTTTGATCCTATTTTTCTCAGCGATCTGGCAATCGGCGGCATGATTCATCAGGTAGGCTGCTTGCCTTTAAATCTGAGCTGACTTATCGCAAGCATTGGCTCTACTTCAGGAGGTTTGTTGAGGCACGAACTGAGCTGGGCGGCATAGGTGGCATCGTGAATATCGGGAATTATATACCCGATCGCATCTGTTAGGCACTTAAGGACGGCTCTCTGTGTATGCGGCTTTACCAGGAAGAGCCAATATGCTTCCATAGTTAAACTATTAATCCCAGCGATTAATCTCCCCTTTTCCTCTAAATCAGGATAGCATGATTGTTCCAATGTGTTTGTTGTTGTCATCTTTCCTGGTGTACATTGGGAAATCATATTTGCTAAGTAGAGAGTGTTGTTAACTAGATCAACTAGATTGCTGGAAGTTGATTTACATCTTGAAGCCGCCCTCTCAGTTTTCATCACCTGAGTGTGCCATTCTGTGAAGAGTATATCTTTATGTGTTTCTAGGATCCTGGGCAAATTTGCTGCTTTCCCTTGATCAGAATCTTGCCAGTCAAGATATGCGGTTATGATCTCTTCGGCTTGGTCTAACTCATTCCTGGCTTTCTCTACCTGCTGATTTATGGATGTCGTTAGCTCACACAATGGCTCTGCCTGAGCGATTTGTTGACATAGGAGCCTAATTTGGGATATTAATGCAGTGTTTATTTGCACTGCTTCTGCTCTGAATTCACCCACTTTTTGAGCGCCCTTTATCTTTTCGATCTGCAATGACAATTGAGCGATTTGCTCATCTTTTGTTTTCATCATTTGCTCGTTTGCTGCCCTCAATTGTGCCAATGCCTCCGATAATTCCTTCTGTTTCTGGATCGCGCTTTGGTCGACCCTTTGCTTTTCTGCCTGCAATTGCTGAGTTAATTGACTGTTCACTTGTTGTTGTGTCGACAACTGCTGCTCCGCCTGCTCTGCCTTCTGCTTTGATTCAGCCAACTCTGCTTGTAATGAGAAAATTTGTTGGTCCTTAGTCTTTAGTAGAAGACTTACCTCCGATGCCTTGTCGATTGTCGTTGCCGAATAGGCTCCCGCATACTGTGACAGTTTTGTTAGGTCATCGGAGGGGTCGAATTCCTCCTTCCAAACCACGCTGCCCGTTACAGTTTGTTCTGGAAAAAGGGGAGGTTGATCAATCTTCCTCCTTTTCCTTTGTCTTTTTACCACTGCCTTATGCCTCGGGCTGTAGAAAACATCCAGGGGAGGAATATCTTCCACCTGGAGAATGATTTGGTCGGAGGGGTCTTTTGATATTATCTCAACATCCTTGGAAATGGGTGGGCTGCTGGTTCCACTTAGAACCTGAGGTGAAGTGATGTCCTGTGTATCGTTTGTCTTGGAAGTGTCTGTATCCTTGGAACATTCCAACCCACTGATGATAGAGTCAAATTGCTTCCACTCCTGAAGCAATTTAGGGTCAATATTAGTATCTATATTGACATCAATGGTGGTTTGTTTTTCCTTTTTAGCTTGGGACTCCTTCCTCACTTTTTCCTGCTCTCTCTTCTGCTGTTCCTCTTGTTCTTTCTTTTGCCTTTCCTCTTGCTCTTTCTTTTGTTGCTCTTCCTGTGCTCTCTTCTGCCTTTCTTCTTTTTCTTTTCTCTGCCTTTCCTCCTGTTCCTTTTTATGATCCTTTGTTACAACCGGAGGTTCCTTTGACTGTTGCCGAACAGGCTCGCTTGATGATGTCGCCGGGGTTGTTGCTAGTAAATCTAGAGGCAGAGTTTGCAACCTCTGTTCTCTAAGCTTATTAAACTCAGTCAGCCCTTCATCATTATATTTCATTCGAGCGAATTCTTTAGCCTGACCTATTGTTTCGGCTGAAACGAATAGGTCGTCAAACATATCTTCTTTGTGCTCAAATTTTGTCAATTTGGCCTGTTCTAGTGCATTGTAGGCAACTTTCTTTGGATCATATGGCCTATTTGGGATAGTCGCCAGAGTTAAGGATTGAATCTTTGTGGCTTCCTTTTCTGCATGTTTGAGATCATGCAGAGTATAGACACCACACCTCAAGGGAAAAGAGAGCCAGCCCCTCTTCTTTTCTTTCTTGAGAGTCTGTGTAACACTCTCAGCCGTAATCTGATAAGCGATTTCTCTTGCTAGCAGTTTATCTGGTATATACAAAGGGAGAACATGTGGGTTGGCTTGGCTGCCGAAAACTCTTATGTAGGTAAATATCTCATCTCCAAACCAACTCGCTACCGCTGTTATATCAAACGAAGCTTGATAGGAAATCTTGGGAATGGGTTTATCAAAAATAGAATAATGAATAGGCACCATAAAGCCATTGCAGATTTGGTACAGATGGTGCTTGTAAGAGGAATTCCATAATTTCTGATGGTATATGTGGATAGCCGTGGGATCTTGTGGTGTCCACCTCCAGCCGAGCACGGGAAATTCAGAATTGAAACATAATGTATCTAAGATATATGCACTGTAATAGAATGGGGGAATTTTCCTTTCAGAGACGACAGTCTAATTTCTAAAATCACGCACAGCTTGTGCTAATTTGTCAGAAAGGATGGTGGCCCAATCCATAATTATACTGTTTACTGCTGCCTCCATTAGAGGAACCATTTCTATGGTAAAATTAGCAGAGTCATGCAATCCCCATAATCTACACATCATTATTCCCGCATAGCAATAAGGAGAAGCCAGAGAATCAACCGAGTACTTACCGGAAGATTCGTGTTTGTGTTTGGCTAGATTTTGTATCCAATCCCGGATGGGTTCGGATTCAACTTCATTTTCGCTTGCAAACTTCTCCAGGAACGCTTTATTATATATCTTCTCCGGCTCGGGCAAATGATATATTTGCCTTAGATCATCCGCCCTGAACGATCTGAAGATTCTTCCATCTCTAGTGCTGAAAGTTCTATCCAAGATTGGGATTTCTTGAATCACCCACCGCACTACGTCTGTGTATGGGAGAATTTTCTCCCTGGCCGCTATTCTGTGAAGGAAAGAGTCGGCTAAATCCTTGAGAGTACATTCAGACTTCCGAGTAGGATCCGCAGTAGCTTCTGTTACTGTCTTTACTGGTTCTTCGGCTTCAATTAGGTTGTAAGTGCCTTGCCAAGTAACTCTGGTGAGACCCGTGCATGTAGTATCAGATATTAAGCCCTTCTTCTTGTCCACGAGAGCTTGTCCTGCAGCTGGTGTATTGGAAGCGCCTGCGGTCTTCTTAGATTTCTTCCCCATCTTGTTTGAGCTTCCTTCTATGGATGAATTCTGCATAGCGGCGAAAATAAACGTAACACAGAGATATGATAATGAAAATCCAATATGGAAAGATATATCGATCAAAGCGTGCTGAGAAATTAACTCTTAAAAATGGCCGCGGATCCAATCCATGGGAAGATCTTACAGATACATTAAATGGCCGTTTAAGGCCTGCCACCCCTTAAATGCTCATTACACCATTATTCGGTTGAATGACTCGCTTAAGCGTGCTATGGATATTTTGGCAGTTGAGTGCAGGTGATGGATTATTTAAGAGATCAAACTTTTAAATACGAATGGATCATAATATCCCTCCATTTAACAGCTTTTTCGAAATCCGCGCTATATCGCAATTGGGCATCGGGAACACTTTAAATCTTTATGTTGACAATTTTGAAACGCCGATCGCCGATAGCAATATCGCATCGCATCAGAATGAAGGGGCATGACAATGTGCATAGATAGTGTCTTGCCGATTGCCGATTGCGAAATTGCATCGGACCGGGGTGAATGACTTAAGGTGCTTAGCCTGCATATAAAGTATCGCCGATAGCTTATCGCCGATTGCACATCGCATCGGGGCTTATGTCATGGGGGCGTTTTAAAATGTGTATAGAGTATTGCCGATAGCCGATTGCGAAATCGCATCGGCGGGATCCCATATGTCACTTATTTGCGTTTTCTATGTCATTGCGATATGCGATCTTGCGATCGCTTTATCGCAATGATAAAAGATTGTTATATTTGATTCAATATGGGTTTTTCAAAAGGTTTTATATAATGCCTTCATTTGGTTTGCGGACCTTTTACAAATAATGCAATATTGATACCAATTGACTTCTAAAGGGACCCATTTCATATAATAATTTTGTAAATAAAATGTTATGAAATGGGGGGGTTGTTGTGGAGTACAACAATTGGCGATTCGCTGGAAGAAACAGTTATCTCTGAAAAGTATAGAAATACTTAAACTTTTTCAAAAATAGAATTCTAATCAAAGGGGAAAATTCTAATATAACTAGGTATATATGCATTCCAAGTGAAATGAATTTATTTATGCTAATTTCCTCTCTTTTTTAAGAAAATAGATACATTCTAAGTTTTAAATGAGCCTCTATGGGTTTATAATGATAAAACAGAAAACTTCTCCAAATCAGCTTTTAAAGTGAACTCCTCTGTCATAGGTAGAGCCTCTGCTGCCAGCAAACGTTTATAGTTTCGACAGGGATACCTTTTAGCCATGTTATTGTCCATTGTTCCATTCAATTAAGAGTGCGATTAACAGAATGAATTCAAAACATGTTTTCATATTTTGTATTTCATTTCCTGTTGATAAGATAAAAAGCCATTGTCCTGGTTTGGTGGCCAACTGTTGACAATGCCATTCACTGGTAGTAGTTTAACTGAACAAGCTGGCTCGTGATGAGACCCCTTGTCTTGTAATTTCAAGCCATTACCCTGTTTTGGTATGCAGTATTGGTAATGTCAGTTAAACTATTTCCCTATGAACATGGTAAGCAGGCTTGCAATAAGACCTCTTATCTTTAATATCAGATATTTTAGAATTACACTCTGAGTAATCATAAACTTTAGTGAATGGGATGAACAATTTTCTCCTTAAGAGTAAATGGATGACAGGGTAAGAGTTGAAGATGCTGAAACTGGATTGGCTTCTATCTTGATATTGATAACCTTTTGAGACCAATTTGAAAACAGAGAATGATTTACAATACTTTTAAACTTTGAAAGGAGTTCACAAACTTGAACTGTAGTTTCAGAATACAATGATACCTAATTTCCTAGAAATTATCCCTTTTGGTTAAGAGTTCTATTATTTTAAAAGCAAATATCGCTGCACTCCTGTAGATCAAATTGTCAAACACAGCAAAGGTCAATAGTAGATACCTTACAACATTATTTTCTGCAAATCCTACAAACTACAAAAATCTATCAAACTAGAAGGAGAAGGAGTTACCTCCTCAATTAAAGAATTTCTTCAAGATAAGGCCATTAACAGGGAGAGAATCTCTCAACCCTGATAAGTCTTGCAATATAAAGGTCGAATGGACTATCTTTTCACAGATCTGAAACGGTCCAAGCCACATCTTTTGGAACTTGGTATGTTTACCCTTATCCTCATGGGCTTTGTCCCATTTCAGAACTAAGTCACCGACTTGGAATTGTTTTGAACCGGATGAGACTGAATCAAAAGCTGCCTTAATGACTTGCTGATGCTTGGCATGAATAACCCTGGCTTTTTCTCTTTCCTCTTCTAATTTTAGAATTTGGTCATGTCTAAGCTGAATAGAAGAGGAAGGACTTTCCTCAATGAACTGCACTAGGGCTAAAGAAGGAAGAACAATATTTGTGGGTAGTACTGCTTCTTTTCCATACACAAGATTGAACGGAGAAGATCCTATAGAAGCTTTCCGTGTTTTCCTATCAGCCCATAATGCAAACACTAAAGATTTGTGCCAGTTTTTATGATTCTGTTCGATAGTTCGCTTAATGATTTTGATCAGATTTTTATTAGTAGACTCTGCTAAACCATTACCCTGGGGATAGTAATTAGCAGAATATTTTAATTTAAATCCTCTTTTAATAGCGAAATCAAACATAACATTGCCTGAAAAGTAAGATGCATTATAAAAAACAAGAGCATTTGGGACACCAAACCTGGTAATGATGAATTGATCTATGAATTCAATGATTGCTTCAGAATTTGCTGTCTTTAAAGGGATTGCCTCAACCCACTTAGTAAAATAATTGGTAGCAGTAAGGATATACTTATGCTGTTTGGAAGATGGTGGAGTAATCTCCCCAATGATGTCCAATCCCCATTGCTCAAATGCTTGTTCAATGTTGACTGGTTGCAGAGGGAAAGCTGATTTACGTTGTCTTCCACTAGAAGTTTGACAATTGAGGCATTTCCTTACATATTCGTGGGCATCTTTAAACAGAGTAGGCCAATAGTAACCAGCATGAATAATTTTGTGCGCTGTTGTATCAGCTCCAAAATGTCCTCCCGCTGGTCCATCATGTAACTCCTGCAAAACCTTTTGTGCTTCAGTTTTCTCAAGGCATCTTAATAAGATGGAATCATAATTCTGCTTAAAAAGGACATCATCAATAATTGTAAAATTCTTTGCTTTCAACCTAATGGCCCTTTTGTTCTTGTAAGATAGATTCAGAGGTGCATATCCATTCTTTAAATAAAAGATTAAATCTGCATATTGAGATTCAGAATCAGTAACACTTATCTGATTGATTTCTTCAGTTTGCTCTGTATCGCTTGATTCTGGAATGTTGGATGCTCCTGCCAATATCCTGCAAAAACCTTGGCCCCTAACAATCTTTGCTGGTCTAATTTCTAAGTCATACTCTTGAAGCGCTGTGACCCAATTTGCCCTTTTTTCACCTAGTTATTTTTGGATTAATAGTTGCCTAACTGCTGGGAAAGGAACTATAATTTTTGTGTGAGTTTTCAAAAGGAATGGTCTATAATGCTTGACTGCTTTAAATACAGCAAAGGCTTGTTTTTCTACATCGGAGTAATTCAATTCAGCACCCTGAAGATTTGAGCTAAAAAATGAAATGGGTGCTTCCAAATTGTGATCATTTAGTTGCGTGAGTACTGCAGCATAAGATAAGTTGGATGCGATGGTATATAATGTAAAATGATTAGAAAAATTTGGAGTATTTAAAGTTGGGGCATTGATTATTGATTGCTTGATTAGATCAAAAGCTTCCTTTTCTGCTAATCCCCACTTAAAGACTGAATTTTTCTTAATCATTGTTTGAAGTGGCAAAATAATTTGAGAAAAATCTGGGACAAATCTTTTAACAAAATTGATCTGGCCTAAAAATGATTGCATCGATTTTTTATTGTGTGGGAAAGGGATTTCAAAGATTTCTTTGATCCGATCAGGATCAATATAAATGCCATTTTTGGATACAATAAAACCCAAGAGTTTTCCTTGATCAAGAGCAAAGAAAGACTTTTTAGGGTTAAGAGAAATACCATATCTTTTGCAACGCTGAAAGATTTGATTTAGGTCATGCAAATGATTATACCTCTCCTTAGAGAATACAGTAATATCGTCTAGATAAACGACTACTGTTCTATTAATTAACCCTCTAAAAGCTATATCCATAGCTCTTTGGAATGTTGCTCCTGCATTTATAAGTCCGAAAGGCATTTTCTGATATGCATACGTTCCCCATTTTGTTCTGAATGTGGTTTTAAGCTGGTCATCAGGATGAACCAGAACTTGGTTATATCCTGAAAAACCATCAAGAAAGGACATCAATTCAGAGCCTGCTACTGATTGGAGTATTTGCTCCATAGTAGGTAATGGGAAATTGTCCTTCAAGCTCGCTTTGTTCAAATTTCTGAAATCGATACAAATTCGAATGTCGCCATTTTTCTTTCTGACTGGCACCATATTAGAGACCCAGTTTGAGTGTCGGACAGGAAAAATAATCTTGGCTTTCAAGAGTTTGTTAAGTTCCGATTTTATCTGGCTCTCCAAATTTGGATGTATTTTTCTTAACTTCTGCTGAATCGGTTTCTGATCGGGAAGCATAGGAATGGTATGCTGGATAATGGATGTATCATAAGTCTTCAAATCATCATATTTCCAAGCAAAAACCTGTTTATTTTTCCTTAACAGTTTAATAAATGCCTCCTTCTCTTCCAAGGAAAGTCCTAATCCTAAATTAATATTTTGAGGAGCATGCTCAGTACCTAGATTTATCAATTCGAACCTAAGGGTAGAACTTTGGAGCTTTGCATTAATTACAGGTTTAAACCTGTCTTTGATATCATAAAGATCTTCGAGCTTTACCACTGGCTTAGGAATTGAATTTTCCTGAGGTGTTTCTTTCATTTGTAGATCATGGTCATTTTCCTCAATAATTTGATCGTCATAGGACTTTTCAGAAGTTAGAAATTGTAAAATATCCTCATCATGATTGAATACTCTCCAATTAGTGACATTGTCAGGAATTGAAGGCCTAAAAAGAAATTCTACGGAAAATCTATCTAGGCTGTAGTCTTTAGAAGGTAGAAGCTTGGAAGCTACATTGGCTAGGAGATTGGCTGCCGAGTTTTGAGATCTGGGAATGGAAGAAATGTTGAATGCAGAAAAGTGCAAGGTAAGTTCATGTACTAGCGATTGATAATGCTTGAGGTGATTTGAAAGACAATGAATTGCATTCCTCACCTGTTTAACAATAATTTCAGAATCGCCGAATACTTTCAAATATTGCACTTTAAGACCGATCGCTTTATACAATCCCTAGACTAAGGCTTCATATTCGGCTGTATTGTTAGTGCATTCAAATTCCAGCCTACAGGACAGCATTGTCTTTTCTCCTTGTGGACTAACCAAAATGCAACCTGCTCCTGAGCCCTCGCTAGACTTGGAGCCATCAAAATATAAAGACCAAAATAAAGAGGTATTAACAAATGTATTTACAATTTTCTCAGCATCATTGAAACATCTAGACCTATCAGTTTGTGAAAAATTTTCAATCTGAGATGTAAAATGATTGATTGAAAAAGGAGATGGTTGGGCAACAAAGTTACCAAAGAATGACTCTGACGAATAATTCCCCAAAATGTTGTTGTTGAACGCCACGGGTTGGTTTTCTTGCTCAAATTCAGTCACTGTATGGGTCATATGTTTCTCTCGATCGATCCTTATTTGATTTGGCTTGCCCTTGTAGGGAAGCCACATATGTGACCAATCAGTGGAAATATACCCATGCAATTTTTCGGACCAATCCCTACTCAGAATTAAACCGTAAAATTCAGGTATATCGGCTATTAGGATATCAATCCTTTGTACTACTCTGGGATCAGCAGACAACCTGATAGTTACGGAATTAATTTCTCCCACAACCTGCACTTTGGTCCTGTCCAACTGTACAATATGAATAGCAGACTTCTGGGGTTCAATGTTCAGTTTAGAGCAAACTGAAGTTGGCATTATGTTAGATGATGCCCCTGAGTCAATTAAACAGTTGTGCAGGTTTCTGTTGTAAATCTCATAGGTTAGCAGGAAGGGTGGAGTATGAGAATTTGATCTATCTCCAATTAGAACTGAATCGGTAGCTTCAACCATACCTGGAGGAGGTTGGCCTGAATCATTAGCGGCTTTTGCACTGGGAAGTGGTATAGAGGGAACAACATTCAATTCTTTAAGAAGTAATTTCTACTGATGCTT
This sequence comes from Pinus tabuliformis, assembly GCA_031772625.1. Classification (NCBI taxonomy): domain Eukaryota; kingdom Viridiplantae; phylum Streptophyta; class Pinopsida; order Pinales; family Pinaceae; genus Pinus; species Pinus tabuliformis. The sequence continues at coordinate 993,683,661 of CM062807.1, read as the reverse complement.
TAATTTACTAAGCTCAAACATAGTAATGTTTGCTTTAGTTTTCTTCATGTCATCAACAATGTTATACTCCATTGAATCAGATACGACTAATGTTTTGGATGTTGAAGGAATATTAGAAGTTGAAGGCTGGTTTTGGGGAACTGCTGCAGGTGATTTCTTTGCAGGTGTTTTTTGTTTGGTTGTAGTGGCATCTGCACTCCTCTTCTTTGATGATACTTGAACAGGTTCAGAAGTACTTTTGCTCCTAGTAGTGACCGGGAACGCCTCTTCTTCATTATCAGTATCGGAGTTGGGGAGTATAAAATCCCACATTCCATGACATTCTACTACTTCTTCTTCATCATCAGTCGGTGCGATTGTTTCCTCTTCCTCTTCTTCTTCTTGCTCTGAGTCTGCGTTAGATATGACATTTGGGGGCTTTGACTCATTTCTCTTAAAAGTTCTAAAGGGTCTTTTGGTTGAGGTTTCAGCCACTTGTTTCTTAATTTCGACCATTTCATTTGATAACATTTTTAAGACCTTTTGCAAACCTTCCATGTCGTATGGGTCTTTTGGGGTTTTCTTTCTTGAGTCATCTTTGAAAGAGACTTTTTTGGCTTTTCTGTCTTCCAGAGCAGCTTTCTTCTCTAGAACATTGATGCGCTTTTCCACAGCAAGTGCTTCTCTCATGTTTTCGGCTAAGGTAGGTTTCCCAGCCCTGTCTACAAAAATGGCTATATTGGCAGGTAGGGCGGTGATATACCATTCGCTTGGTTTGGAAGCCGTAGGGATTTTGTTCAGGAGTTTATTGAAGCGAGCATTAAATTCCTTTATTGGTTCTCTATTCTCTATTCTCAGATTGGAGAGATCATTTATTAAAGTTGCCAAAGACCTATCATCTCCATATTTGGTAAGAAACTGCTCTTGGCAAGTGTTCCAACTGGTGATGGAACCAGAGGGTAAAGAGAAATACCGGGATCCTGCTGATCCTTGTAAGGTGTAAGGGAAAAGTCTAACAACAACATCTTGTTCTGTTACTCCTTTCAAGTTGACTGCTAACTTGAAATTATTGATGTGTTCCTCAGCTTGAGTTCCATCATATGGATTAAACTTGGGTAGCCATTTTTCAGGATAATCTGGTAATGGATGCAATGGCGCAGGCATGTTGACTGCACCAGGTCTGGTCCATGGATCTGCCATTGTAATAGCAACAGTGGTTGATACTACTGTTGGAATTCCAGCTGTATGGGAAGGAAGCAATGCTGAGGAGTGGGCAGGTCGAGATGTTGAAGCTTCTAATCCCTAGTGAACAACAATATGTAATGGGGGGGTGGATGGTTGACTTTGCAGAGGGGAAGATGCAATGGAGGATATGGATGAAAGGTCTTCACTATCAGATCCTTCAGTATTTTTCTTCGCCTTTTTCCTTTTGGGTAAAGGGAACTCAGTGGGTTCAATACCGAGCTTTTCGCTCTGAAGTCTGGTGAGAGGGTGAGGTAAATTGAACTGCGAAGTCGCACTGCTTTGTGATACCTCAGATTTCTGTGGTGAAATCAAGAAGCTCTGAAGTTTGTGGATAAGAGACTGGACTTCAGGTGATTCAAGACTTAATTGTTCTGGAGTATGATGGGTTTGAGCAGTGGTAGTTGATTCCTCTTCTTCTTGTTTGGGTACTGGAGAACCAGTATGCAAATAGGAAGATCGAGGGGATTCGGAGGGAGAATTACTCTTAGAATGGCTTATAGGTTTTGGCTTATGTGCCATTCACAGTTGATGGCCCTCCTTCTAGCGCCAAAAATGTTGATGCCTCAAAAATCGCTGCAACAACATCGGGGATAACCACCCGGTCCGGACCTTAGTACAGCTCCTTTTCCGTTTGGAATAGTGGCTCCGACTGGGGATAATGGGACCAGTTTCCCAAAAGTAGATAAATGGGATGAATGGATGATTTATAAACTAAGCTAGCGGTAAACGAATAACTAAACTATTAACAAGAATACAAGAACTATAACCTATCCCGGGAATCTATTGAACTTTAAAGTGCAGCGTTTAATGGTCTGTGTCTAAAGACAGGCATATAGATGACTCCATCGATCAGACATAGATATTAATTCATTTAAGATTACTGTGCCTAAATAGTTAAGCAAAGCGATTAAAGCAGTATTACTACACTCATCATTTATATTATCGACACATACATGATTAAAAGATAAGCATACCATAAAACATCCAATAGTGGAAGGAATATAGAACTGCTGTTAAAACATATGCATGCAATCAACAATAGCAAGGATAATCAAATAACAATTCACATAACAGGAATGAATTCAGACATAGATAGAAATACCATATGAGCTGCTTTGACACTCCCGATATCAATCGCTACTTGTAATTCTTTCTTCAACGCAGAAACATTCACAACAAAGACAATAGTGCACAATTGCATAAAAAGCCTCCTTGTTGAATTAAGAAAAATTGGTCCAGTTTCATAAAAGAATATTGACTGAAGCACAATAGTGCAAACTTCAGTCTTTAAGTCTGGTACAAAACTTTACGACCCTTTCCAAAACAATGAAAGGGTCTATAAATACTAAATTAATCTAAATATCTATTAAACTGAAATGCAACTAAATCGGTATCAATAAATTTTGATCCTATTTTTCTCAGCGATCTGGCAATCGGCGGCATGATTCATCAGGTAGGCTGCTTGCCTTTAAATCTGAGCTGACTTATCGCAAGCATTGGCTCTACTTCAGGAGGTTTGTTGAGGCGCGAACTGAGCTGGGCGGCATAGGTGGCATCCTGAATATCGGGAATTATATACCCGATCGCATCTGTTAGGCACTTAAGGGCGGCTCTCTGTGTATGCGGCTTTACCAGGAAGAGCCAATATGCTTCCATAGTTAAACTATTAATCCCAGCGATTAATCTCCCCTTTTCCTCTAAATCAGGATAGCATGATTGTTCCAATGTGTTTGTTGTTGTCATCTTTCTTGGTGTACATTGGGAAATCATATTTGCTAAGTAGAGAGTGTTGTTAACTAGATCAACTAGATTGCTGGAAGTTGATTTACATCTTGAAGCCGCCCTCTCCGCTTTCATCACCTGAGTGTGCCATTCTGTGAAGAGTATATCTTTATGTGTTTCTAGGATCCTGGGCAAATTTGCTGCTTTCCCTTGATCAGAATATTGCCATTCAAGATATGCGGTTATGATCTCTTCGGCTTGGCCTAACTCATTCTTGGCTTTCTCTACCTGCTGATTTATGGATGTCGTTAGCTCACACAATGGCTCTGCCTGAGCGATTTGTTGACATAGGAGCCTAATTTGGGATATTAATGCAGTGTTTATTTGCACTGCTTCTGCTCTGAATTCACTCACTTGTTGAGCGCCCTTTATCTTTTCGAGCTGCGATGACAATTGAGCGATTTGCTCATCTTTTGTTTTCATCATTTGCTCGTTTGCTGCCCTCAATTGTGCCAATGCCTCCAATAATTCCTTCTGTTTCTGGATCGCGCTTTGGTCGACCCTTTGCTTTTCTGCCTGCAATTGCTGAGTTAATTGACTGTTCACTTGTTGTTGTGTCGACAACTGCTGCTCCGCCTGCTCTGCCTTCTGCTTTGATTCAGCCAACTCTGCTTGTAATGCGAAAATTTGTTGGTCCTTAGTCTTTAGTAGAAGACTTACCTCCGATGCCTTGTCGATTGTCGCTGCCGAATAGGCTCCCGCATACTGTGACAGTTTTGTTAGGTCATCGGAGGGGTCGAATTCCTCCTTCCAAACCACGCTGCCCGTTACAGTTTGTTCTGGAAAAAGGGGAGGTTGATCAATCTTCCTCCTTTTCCTTTGTCTTTTTACCACTGCCTTATGCCTCGGGCTGTAGAAAACATCCAGGGGAGGAATATCTTCTACCTGGAGAATGATTTGGTCGGAGGGGTCTTTTGGTATTATCTCAACATCCTTGGAAATGGGTGGGCCGCTGGTTCCACTTAGAACCTGAGGTGAAGTGATGTCCTGTGTATCGTTTGTCTTGGAAGTGTCTGTATCCTTGCAGCATTCCAACCCACTGATGATAGAGTCAAATTGCTTCCACTCCTGAAGCAATTTAGGGTCAATATTAGTATCTATATTGACATCAATGGTGGTTTGTTTTTCCTTTTCAGCTTGGGACTCCTTCCTCACTTTTTCCTGCTCTCTCTTTTGCTGTTCCTCTTGTTCTTTCTTTTGCCTTTCCTCTTGCTCTTTCTTTTGTTGCTCTTCCTGTGCTCTCTTCTGCCTTTCTTCTTTTTCTTTTCTCTGCCTTTCCTCCTGTTCCTTTTTATGATCCTTTGTTACAACCGGAGGTTCCTTTGAATGTTGCCGAACAGGCTCGCTTGATGATGTCGCCGGGGTTGTTGCTAGTAAATCTAGAGGCAGAGTTTTCAACCTCTGTTCTCTAAGCTTATTAAACTCAGTCAGACCTTCATCATTATATTTAATTTGAGCGAATTCTTTAGCCTGACCTATTGTTTCGGCTGAAACGAATAGGTCGTCAAACATATCTTCTTTGTGCTCAAATTTTGTCAATTTGGCCTGTTCTAGTGCATTGTAGGCAACTTTCTTTGGATCATATGGCCTATTTGGGATAGTCGCCAGAGTTAAGGATTGAATCTTTGTGGCTTCCTTTTCTGCATGTTTGAGATCATGCAGAGTATAGACACCACACCTCAAGGGAAAAGAGGGCCAGCCCCTCTTCTTTTCTTTCTTGAGAGTCTGTGTAACACTCTCAGCCGTAATCTGATAAGCGATTTCTCTTGCTAGCAGTTTATCTGGTATATACAAAGGGAGAACATGTGGGTTTGCTTGGCTGTCGAAAAATCTTATGTAGGTAAATCTCTCCTCTCCAAACCAACTCGCTACCGCTGTTATTTCAAACGAAGCTTGATAGGAAATCTTGGGAATGGGTTTATCAAAAATAGAATAATGAATAGGCACCATAAAGCCATTGCAGATTTGGTACAGATGGTGCTTGTAAGTGGACTTCCATAATTTCTGATGGTATATGTGGATAGCCGTGGGATCTTGTGGCGTCCACCTCCAGCCGAGCATGGGAAATTCAGAATTGAAACATAATGTATCTAAGATATATGCACTGTAATAGAATGGGGGAATTTTCCTTTCAGAGACGACAGTCTGATTTCTAAAATCACGCACAACTTGTGCTAATTTGTCAGAAAGGATGGTGGCCCAATCCATAATTATACTGTTTACTGCTGCCTCCATTAGAGGAACCATTTCTATGGTAAAATTAGCAGAGTCATGCAATCCCCATAATCTACACATCATTATTCCCGCATAGCAATAAGGAGAAGCCAGAGAATCAACCGAGTACTTACCGGAAGATTCGTGTTTGTGTTTGGCTGGATTTTGTCTCCAATCCCGGATGGGTTCGGATTCAACTTCATTTTCGCTTGCAAAATTTTCCAGGAACGCTTTATTATATATCTTCTCCGGCTCGGGCAAATGATACATTTGCCTTAGATCATCCGCCCTGAACGATCCGAAGATTCTTCCATCTCTAGTGCTGAAAGTTCTATCCAAGATTGGGATTTCTTGAATCGCCCACCGCACTACGTCTGTGTATGGGAGAATTTGCTCCCTGGCCACTATTCTGTGAAGGAAAGAGTCAGCTAAATCCTTGAGAGTACATTCAGACTTCCGAGTAGGATCCGCAGTAGCTTCTGTTACTGTCTTTACTAGTTCTTCGGCTTCAATTAGGTTGTAAGTGCCTTGCCAAGTAACTCTGGTGAGGCTCGTGCATGTAATATCAGATATTAAGCCCTTCTTCTTGTCCACGAGAGCTTGTCCTGCAGCTGGTGTAGTGGAAGCGCCTGCGGTCTTCTTAGATTTCTTCCCCATCTTGTTTGAGCTTCCTTCTATGGATGAATTCTGCATAGCGGCGAAAATAAACGTAACACAGATATATGCTAATGAAAATCCAATATGGAAAGATATATCGATCAAAGCGTGCTGAGAAATTAACTCTTAAAAATGGCTGCGGATCCAATCCATGGGAAGATCTTACAGATACATTAAATGGCCGTTTAAGGCCTGCCACTCCTTAAATGCTCATTACACCATTATTCGGCTGAATGACTCGCTTAAGCGTGCTATGGATATTTTGGTAGTTGAGTGCAGGTGATGGATTATTTAAGAGATCAAAATTTTAAATACGAATGGATCATAATATCCCTCCATTTAACAGCTTTTTCGAAATCCGCGCTATATCGCAATCGGGCATCGGGAACACTTTAAATCTTTATGTTGACAATTTTGAAATGCCGATCGCCGATAGCGATATCGCATCGCATCGGAATGAAGGGGCATGACAATGTGCATAGATAGTGTCTTGCCGATTGCCGATTGCGAAATTGCATCGGACCGGGGTGAATGACTTAAGGTGCTTAGCCTGCATATAAAGTATCGCCGATAGCTTATCGCCGATTGCACATCGCATCGGGGCTTATGTCATGGGGGCGTTTTAAAATATGTATAGAGTATTTCCGATAGCCGATTGCGAAATCGCATCGGCGGGATCCCATATGTCACTTATTTGCGTTTTCTATGTCATTGCGATATGCGATCTTGCGATCGCTTTATCGCAATGATAAAAGATTGTTATATTTGATTCAATATGGGTTTTTCAAAAGGTTTTATATAATGCCTTCATTTGGTTTGCGGACCTTTTACAAATAATGCAATATTGATACCAATTGACTTCTAAAGGGACCCATTTCATATAATAATTTTGTAAATAAAATGTTATGAAATGGGGGGGTTGTTATGGAGTACAACACCACTACAACCACTGCAACATTGATGGCCACATAGAGTAGAAGCACTGGAAGTTTCATCCAGATCTAGACTCGAAGAACAAGAAGAAAGATAATAAGAAGAATAATCTCATGGCCACTGATTCAAGAAGCTAAGTTCTCAGAGGTGGATGAGAAGATCGTTTGTACATCAGTGCAAAAGAAGGTGAATCTGAGTAGCCTTCAATAACAGGAAGAGAAATAAATGACCAAACTCTTCCATGTAAAGATATAGGTCAAGAAGACGAAGATTGATGCTCTGTTTGACTCAAGATCTCAAGAAAACCTCATTGCGGCAGATCTGGTCAAGAAGTTGAGGCTAGAATTTAATGATCATCCAAACCCATATCCACTAGGATGGGTACATAAAGATGCAGAGTTGGAGGTAACATAACAGTGCAAAATTATATTTGTTATCAGTGTTGATTTTATTGATGAAGTAGATCTGGATGTGGTTCCCCTTGATGTATGTGGAGTCGTGCTTGGGAGTCCATATATGTACATGCATGATGCAATATTCATGAGGAGAGATAACCAGTACCGGCTCACCAAGGATGGAAAATCGTTCATCATCAACGCACACAGAGACAAGTCGAAAATTTTACTAGTAAGTTCCAACTAGGGAAAGAAATTAATCATTTCGAACAAGAAATATGTTTTATTGTTTTTAAGAGAAAGTCATTGTGTAGAGGAGTCAATAAGAGGTAAGGTATCCCTAGAGGGGTATACTAAGAAACAAAAACAAAAATTGGAGGAGTTGTTATAGACATACAAGGATGTTTTCTGAGAGCCTAAATGGTTATCCCCTAAGGGAGAAGTGGATCATGAGATCCAACTATTTCCAAACTCCCCATTGCCAAATATTGGGATGTATACGCAGTTTGTTATAGAAGCAAGTGAGGTGAAGAAATAGTTGCAGCAACTACTAGAATAGGGTTTCATTCGACCAAGTACATCACCATGTGGGTCACCCATCATTGTGCCAAAGAAGGATGGGACTTGGAGGATGTGTACAGATTATAGGGCGTTGAATAAAATTACGTTCAAGAACAGATACCCCCTGCCCAAGATAGACGATCTTCTAGATTAGTTGCAGCAAGTAAAGCACTTCACCTCGATGGACTTGAAGTCCGGATATCACCAAGCTCGAGTCAAAGAAGAAGATATATGGAAGACCACCTTCAAAACCAGACAAGGTTTGTATGAGTGGTTAGTTATGCCATTTGGCTTATGTAATGCACCAGCTACATTTATGAGATTTATGAATGATGTACCACACCCTTTTATAGATTCATTTGTTATTGTCTATTTGGATGATATACTAGTATATAGTGCTACCTGGGAGGAGCACATTTCGCATTTTACGTAGGTGTTGGAAACATTGAAGAAGCACCAAAGGCTAGCAAATCTCAAGAAGTGCGAGTTTGTACAATAGTCCTTGGTGTATTTGGGATATGTGATTGGTGGAGGAGAATTGAACATAGATCCTTCCAAGATGGAGGCCATCATGAAATGGCTGGTGCCTACTAATGTTATTGAGGTTAGGAGTTTCATTGGAGCAACATAGTACCCGAGGAAATTCATAGCCTCGTTTTCAACAGTAGCAACATCGCTCCACGCCATAACAACAAGTGGTAAGAGTTTCTAGTGGGGAAAATGGAAACAAAAGGCTTTCGATGAGTTAAAGAAGAAGATCAATGAAGCACCGGTTTTGGCATTACGAAACTTGCAACGACCCTTTGAAGTGGAGATATATGCGAGTGGGTATGCTATGGGAGCTGTCTTGATGCAAGGAGGAAGGCCTGTTTGCTACCATTTTGAAGTATTTCATGGGGAAATTCTTAACTACCCTACCTATGATAAGGAGATCTATGCCATGGTGCAAGATGTGAAGAAGTGGAAGCACTATCTGATGGGAAAGGAGACAATAATCCACACAGATCACCAACCATTACAGTTCTTGCAGGCCCAGAATAAGTTACAACAGACTAGGCACTACAAGTGGATGGAGTTTTTACAACATTTTCATTTGGTGATAAAGTATAAGAAGGGAAGAAAAAACAAGTTGGCCGATATGATTTCAAGGCCACCCACATCAAATATTACAACTTTGGGGACTCTTATGCACATGGATCCATTCACCCATGATGCATACATAGAGGCATATTCAGAAGATGAAGACTTCAAGGAGGTGTATCAGTAGTTGCAGAGTTAGAGTTATGTGCACGATTGCGACATCATCGTTGACTACCATCTCCAGGATGGATTACTCTACAGGATGGATAAGCTATTTGTTCCTAAAGGTGAGCATTTGCAACTAATTAGAGAGGCTCACACCTCCAAGGTTGCAGGGAACTTTGGTGTAGGATATACCATGGATAACTTGCAGAGGTACGTGTATTGGCCCAATATGCAGGAGCATGTAGCTAGGTTCATAAGGGGATGAATGCTTTGTTGTACCAACAAGCATAGCAACAGGAAACATGATCTGTATCATCCCTTACCTATACCTACTTATCCTTGGGAAAACATTTCCATGGAATTTGTGGGAGGTTTACCGAAAACTAGGAAGGGACATGACTACTTGTTCATGGTAGTTGAAAGGATCAACAAGATGTGTGTTCTGATGCCCTGTAAAAAGACCATCAACAGAAAAGAAGAAACAAACTTGTTCTTTGGACAGGTCTAGGTACACTTTGGGATACCAAGGAGCATCATTTCAGATAGGGATACAATATTTCTCAGTGCATTCTAGACTACATTGTGGGACAAGATTGACATGAATTTGAAGATATCTACAACAGTCCATCCACAGATAGATGGGCAACCAGAAGTAGTCAATAGGAATTTGGTGCAGCTTTTGAGGGGTTATAACCAGAAGCATCCGAAGACCTAGGATGAAAATCTGGTATATATACAACATTCTTATAATAGAGCAGTCCACACTTCTACAGGAAAGTCCCCATTTGAAACTTGTTTTGGATATTTTCCACCTTCACCTTTGGATATTGCATATGGGTAGCAAGGAGGAGTGAAGGAAGACCTTACAGGAGATGCTTTGAGGGATGAAAAATTTATAGAGAAGATCAGGCAGATCCATATATAGGTACAAGAAACACTGCAGAAGTCACAGGTGAAGTATAAGGGCAAAGATGATTAGCATAAAACAAAGAAATCATTCAAGGTGGGAGATAGAGTATGGCTATAGTTGAACAAGGAGAGGCTGCAGGGGCATGGTAAGAAAATCAAGGCTTTAACGTATGGTCCCTTTGATATAATGGAAAAGGTGGGTGATAATGCCTATCGACTCAGTTTACCACCATATATGCACATTTACTCAGTTGTAAATGTAGAGAATTTGGAACTCTATGAGCCTTCCACGCTAGACCAAGAAGAGGAACATGTCCTACCTTATGTGGAGGATTTGGCACTAGACGCTCAGACAAAGTTGAGAGAAGATACAATTTTGCAGAAGAGGTCCAAAACTACAAGATAAGGGCAACAAGACCTTTGGCATATTGGGTTGAAGGGACAACTTCCAGGCAAAGCTAATTGGTACACTAGAGAGAAGGTGGAGGAAAAATTTCCTCACCTCATTCAGTAAAATATTTTGGGGACCAAAAGCCTCCCAAAATGGGGAGGTGCAATATGAGTTGGATCATTATATTCTTTTTCGTCTATCTCGATGCATTTGGAGTGGAAAAAGTGTAGGAATCAGCGCAAGGACCGTTATTACCACTGGGACCTAGTTTGGCGAAATAGGGTCTGAAACCTTATGGGAGTGTTTTGGGGCATCAAATGATGTTTTTTAGGGGTAAAATTGGTGGCCAAAGCGCAACATATTTTCATGCTATTCTACACATAGAGAGCTTTCCAACGACACAAGAATCACGTCAATTGGAGTCCGTATGAAAAAGTTATGTTCTTCAGAAGTTGACCTTCCTGTTTTCACACCTACAGTTTGGGATGATGCCGCTTCAACTGCCATTATTCATGGAAAAGGGGCTAGCCACATGTTTTTGATGTAAAAGACTCTAGAAGAGTCTATTTTGTAACTCTAGTTAAGAGTTGATGTAGTCAAACTTAACCACTAGTAGGCTATCAGGCTGTGTTATAACCGGGCCACTAGGAGGAAGAGGAATTCCATTCTTTCGAGAGAATTTTGTTCCATAGTTGAGAAAAGATAGCCATGAGAGATAGGAGGTAGAGCACACAAAGAGGATTTGTGCACTGTAGCAGTCCATACCACAAACATTACTTCTTTGTATATGCGGCCATATTTCCAGACAGAGAAGGAGAGCGAAGCGACCTCACATTTTAGCTGGGTTTTCTCCTGAAAGGGTTTCCCAAAGAAAATATCTTGTGTATTATGTGTGTGTGAGATTATTTTTTCATTCTCTACCTTTTTGCTTGATTTAATTTTACACGCATGCACTAATTATAGTTAATTTTACAGATATAAAAATTAAATAAAACTGTAACAGTGTAGAATCTCAGATTTTAAATATAATATCTGTTGTGAGGAGCTATGAAGTGGAATATCCATGAAAGTTTACGGATCAGACCCTCACTGACCATGCTTCGATCTATTTCTCTCTGGAAATTGCTGCTACTCTCTCAAAATCGGTTTGCCAAAGAAATCGAACTACAAAAGTGTCTTCTCCAAGAGCCCATCGACTTCCTCTTATAATCCACTGTTGGAGTACTAACGACCAAGATTAAAATTTAATCAATGGATAGGATCATTTTGGATTCGATTTGTGTAAGTTTCTAGATGATTCTCACCTTATCTCAGTTAATACTGATTAATTAACCATATTCTATAAGTTTAGAGTTAGGAAATATTTAAAAAATGACTAATTATCTAATTGAGACATTTCTAAGTGGAATTTCTAGAAACAATTTATAGGTTTTGGAGATCTCATATATTCTACGTTCTCCACCAAATTTTGTGGCTAAAACATATTCGATGCTACAAAAACTAACGCTCCCACTTAGCGAGGAATGTATTCTAGTGCTGCATACCCTGCCACAACATTTTGTCTCTGTATCATCTCTTGTCATGCTGCTGATGTATGGCTATTGCTGCCCACCAACTACTGCGCAACTATGATGCTGCATCTGTGCTATTGCTGATAGTGCTATACTGCTGCCAACACTGCATCTGCACTGCAATTGCCTCTCATCTGTTGATGCTGCAACTGCGACTATTGCAACTGAGAAGCATGCAAAACACTGAATTAACTATGTTTAGTATGATGCATCTATCTCCCGATTCTCTGACTACTGCTAGCATCAGCATTGTCATTGAAGAATCTATGCTACTATCAACTCTGCACTAAGCCACCTGCTCTGCTGTTAACACTGCACTGCGCTCCTCAGTATATGAATGCTACTAGTTTGCAAGTGTCACTCTGGTTCTGACTACATCAACTGCCACTGATTCATCCTGCCATTGAATATTGTGGGCCGCCGTAGCCAGGTAATGATCCATGAGGAGGACACCTCAAGGATCTTGCCCAAATATCTGCAACTCTGAGAGTTTGATCTACTCAAACTGTTGCTGCTACCTCTATACTGCTGTTGCAACTACTACAATAATGAGTCTGGTCTCTCAGATCATGAACCACTAGCTTCCATAGGAATGCTCCCTTTGAAACGAGACATACTCCGAGTTTAGATCTCCCTATGGGAAATCCCTCTACTCCTTCCTGACAACTCACACTGTCCTCCTGCACTGAAAACTGGACTGTGAAGTTCTGCACTGGGAATATTCTGGCTGGAACTACACCTGCATATTGCAGCTGGGAAATTCGCACTACCTATGTCACTGGTTCTAGATCTTCAACTATCTCCCGGGTACTGACTGCAACTAGATTTGCAGTTGTCATCTGAATGAATGGCTGCATCTACTGACACTAAACCTGCTACTGTGATACTATGTGTTGGGTGTGGAGCCTGATTGTCTTCTGTATTCAAAGGTATCGTTGCATTGGACCCCAGTTTGTAATGGGGCGGCAACACCACCTGTAACTTATTCACTGCAGGGGGGGTCCAGGGGGGGCAGTTGCAACCTTTGGAGCTCCCCCCAGGGGGATCGGGGGCAGTGCCCCCAAAGCTAAGAATAGATGTAAAATTGCCTTGTAAAATGTTGTAATTTCGTAGTCAATCTGGGCCGTTCATTAGGCAGAGATCTTACGGTAGAAGTTATGTTTAATTTATGGTTTTTTTCCCTAGATGGCAACCCCTTGCTATATATGAGGGAATTGTATTGCGTCTACGTAGATCTGTATTCTGAGTGAGGAAGATAGAGGAGATTGAGAAGAGGGAATTATAACGGATCTACTGTAGGTTGTATCTCTTCAGTTTGCTGGATAATATAAAAGGAAGGATTGGCTGTTTCTCCATGGACATAGCCCAAACTAGGTGAACCACGTATATTTGTGCCTCTCTTGTTTTATGCGTTTTCTGTGTTTATATTTCTGCAATATTTTATGTGTTTTATTGCTCTGTAATATATATGTTTCTAACACTATGGGCTCTTGTAGCAAAGGCGATGGTCCCGCTGTAACAATCTAGAATTGATGTCCTTGTTGCAACTGTGTCGTACCCTGCCCATCTAGCACACTGGAGTTTCATACTACTCCTCCTCCTGGATCTGGTGCCCCACTATATCCTTTTGAGACTAGTCCCTAGCTGGGAACCTTTCTTTCTTTGCAACTCACACTTCCTTCAACACCTATTTCCGACAACTGGAAGTCGAATTACTGCTCAGATCTGCATTCTGGATAACTTGCACAGTCTCCTCTGGAAATATCATAAGATCATCCTTGCAAAGCCACAAAATCTGTGAAACTCAAAACTAGAGAAAATAAACCCAAAAATATCCCTCTTTCCCACTATTTGGCTGCTAGATTTTCTACTTGCACTCCCTCTGGAGTGAGGAAATATACTCAACTACTACCAATCTACTGCTGGAAAAAATCGAACTTCTGAAACTCAAAGTCCCCTGAGAGAAATTTTCCCTCTGTTGTGTGTGCTTTTCTCTTCCACCCGACGCTGGTTCTGCTACAACACAAACCCTCTGCGCCTAGCCGAAAATATGATAAGTGAAAATATGAGTTGCAGCTACTCCCTCTAACTGCTGGAATCACTCTCTTGGCCAAATCGAATTTTGTGCACCCCTGCAACTAAAAATTGAACTGCAGGTCGAGCAATTTGGCCTGCCTGTTTGGGCACTGCATTGCCTCATAATTTTGGCTTGTTGCTCCCTCTGAGTAATGAAATTATTTATTTTCGCTTTTGAGCTTCTGGTTGATCACTTACGCTCTGATACCATGTAAAAATTCTAAACTGGAATCCTATTACAGTAACTGGAAATTATTCACTTAATTATTAATTTTATTTAACAATTTATTTGCTATTTCCTATGACAAATACTGAATAAATCACACTGAAATCTACTCAAAAAACTGTGGAAGAATAAAATGTTGGAAGAAATGCTAGCACACACACATAAAATTAACACAATTATTTTTGGACAAAAGTCCCTGGAAGAACTCAATGTGGGAAAACTGGTGCAACAGTTGAGGGTTTTATTATTAAGCAACAGTGAAATAATCTGAGTAAAATCTAGATGCCAAATAATGGCAATATTGCAAAGAAAATATTGACAAAAATCTAGTGAGGAATTTTCCTCACCCCACAAGCAAATACGGGCTCTAACTGCAGCTCCAAGTGATCCGTACAAACTGCCTCTATGCTGGATCTGTGTCACCCTAGCGCAGTGCCTTCTGTGATCAATCTAAATCAACCTCTCCTCAAGCTATCTAGTCTGCTGCTATCAGCGAAAATGTCGCTCCTGGCCTTCATAACCTTTGTCTAGCTTCTGGTACCGAAACTCGTCTTTTCCCAACAAAATCAACAGTGCTTCTAGAGGCTACTACATTGCCCTAGTGTCAACCTCTTTGTGGCTCTCCCGCCTCTGCAAATGCACTCACCAGATCTGAAAATCTTCCTCCCACTTCACTGTCTTTGCTCCTCTATTACTGTTTCTATCTCTAGATCTCTCTCCGACAACTAGCTTCTGCTACTCTAGAAATCGATCTGGTCATGAAATCGAACCTCTCTAGTGATTTCTCCATGACCACATCGACCTCCTCTTATAATCCTCTGTTAGAGCACCAATGACTAGGATTAAAACTTAATCAATGGCTAGGATCATACTTGGATTGATATGTGTGAGTTTCGAGATGATTCTTGCCTTGAATTGATTAATACTCATTAATTAACCATATTCCCTAAGTTTAGACTTAGGAAATATTTAAAAACTGGTTAATAATCTAATTAAGTCATTTCTAGGTAGAATTTCCAGAAACGATTTCTAGGTTTGGGAGATATCATGTATTCTAGCCTCTCCACAAAATTTCAAGGCTAGAACACATCCGATGCTACAAAAACTAACAAAGACAACCTAGTTGGGGTCAACTGCTAACAAGGTGACTGGGAAAATATGAGAAATGTAAAGAAGAGGAGATACCGCCTTGAGAAAATCAAGTTAGGGGAGACGGAAAGAGGTGAAGTGAGGGAATTGATGGTATCTTAAGATAGATAATACTTATCCATAGAATATCCAACATGGCCCCACAAAGGTCCCACTAAAGGATAATGCTTCACTCAACTTGGTAAACTATATTAATATATGGGGATCTTATGAGGTTAATATAACCTTGAGCTATTGCCAATGAACTAGGAATAAAGGGTGAAGCTTTCCTTGAGTGTTTATAGGACACACACAAGAGGAGAGGAAGTGAGTTGAAAGGGGAAAAAGGAGGGAATGGAATCCAAAAGGGAGGAGAGTGACTGGTCCAAGTAGCTCAAGGTAGGAAAATAAAAGAGAGAGGATCAAGAAAATGGGTAACCTAGTGGGGTTTGTGGAAGGATTCTTTAGGACATTTGAGGATAAAAGGTATCCTAGTATAGAAGAAGAGTTTGACCTACTTTAGGTGGATTATGGAGGCTGCCAAAGAAGAGGAGGCGATGGCTTGGAATATTCCTAGATACTACGAGGAAGAGACTAAGGGATGAATCTCAGGATAAACCTTAGGGTAGAGTGAGAGAGGAGTTTATTTTTATGAACCTAATAAGTCTTTCCTTTGTGGAAAAAAAGAGTTCACTTGTGAGAGTTAGGGGAAGGCCATCACTGCATCCAACCAAGGGCGTTTGAGGATGATATTATACTCCAAGTTTTCCTAGAGCACCATAAAATGGGTGTCCATTGTCTTGGGGCCAAGAGTCAAAGGGATCACTATAACTCGAGTTTTGGTCTTGAATTTGTTGGATTCATGAAGGGCCATAAGGGAAAGAGAGAAGCAATTAACACTGAGAGTGTGAAAGATAAGATTCATTATGATGTTAATGGAAATCAAGGATCAACAACAATTTATTTGATGAAGTTATCATGACAAAGCTCAATGAAGAATGAGTTAACCATAATGGCCTTTTGATCCTCTATGAAAGGATATAGGATAGATCAAAAGGGAAAAAAGGATCTTGACCTTGGGTAAGATTGGGGGAGAATTCGAAGGGATTCGATCATATGATATATTCGTTCAGGGCATACTCGAAGGAAGTCCATTAAATACATTCTTAAGACATGAAATGATAGCATTTGGACTATGAAGTGAAAGAAGATACACATTACCACCTAAAATAGGCGGCAGGGGAGGGGAGAGTTCAGAGGAATTGAGAGGATATTTCCTTTGGATTTGAGTGATGACCTTGACCCCTTGAGATAAAAGGAGGTAATTGGCATTGATGAGGTTTAGTTTTTGTGGAGGCTGATTTGGGAAGAGACCCTCCTAGTACATTTGAAGGATGATACATAGGTCAATGAGGTTTAGTAGAGAATTAGATGAAGGAAAAACCTTTTGGGGTGAGATATGGATGGTACAAAATTCAATGAGGTTAATTAGAGAATTAGATGAAGGGAACT
The DNA here is from genome assembly GCA_031772625.1 of Pinus tabuliformis. Lineage (NCBI taxonomy): Eukaryota > Viridiplantae > Streptophyta > Pinopsida > Pinales > Pinaceae > Pinus > Pinus tabuliformis. The sequence continues at coordinate 993,666,837 of CM062807.1, read as the reverse complement.
CCCTTTTTGGATGAGATATGGATACAACTTTGGATCCAATATTTAGTAGCGTCTAGGCACTTTTGACAACTTGGATCCTTTTTGCAACCTTGGTAGAGAATTTATCAGAAGGATGGTTTAGTGAGAGATTTCCCCTTAGAATATTTAAAAGGAAATTCTTCTTCTACTTCATCTAAATAATTAGAGTTATGCTTGGTATAACCTTCTTGTTCTTTTTATAATTCTTTGGAGAGTTAGGCACAAGGTCCCTATATATCTCAATTTTAACATTTACATTTGTGACAACAATTTTTAGTTTTGGCATCGTGCTAATTTGACCTTTTTTTTTCACTCAATTATTTATGTTTTTGGCATTGCTCTATGTTATGAGAGTTACACTTGTGGCATTTAAACCACTTGTTAGTCTTAGGAGGGACAAATTTCACTTTTTCCTTTTCTTGGGTCAGGGTACCTTTGTCAACTCGTCCCTTGTTAGATTTCTATTAGAGACTTCGGGTATTAGGTGTCTTACATTTTGAATATCCAATAATAGCATTATCATAGGTATTTTTGAGTCAAAGGAGTTGGTTATGGAGTCTTTAGTAGAGATGGGATCTTTGATATAAACTTTGAATTTATTATCACAATTTAAAGCATCGATAAAAATGTGGAAGGGTTTCTTCTTGTAGATTTACATAGAATTGTGCAAAGCTGTATGCCATCAATAATGGAAAGTTGAATTAGGTTCATTTTCTTCTTGTTTAAGGTTAAAAAGGGTAAGAATATTATACTCATCTATTCTATAAATTTTGAATATTATTGGATGAATTGGTTTGAATATCATAATCCAACCCTTCATGTAGACAATGGAACCAATGAAGTGCATCACTTGTTGGAGAGGTGAACGAGCTTTACAATGATATTGTTGCCTAAATTATCTTGGTGTTAGAAATAATAAGGTATTCAAAATGGTTCTCCAGATCTTCCCATTGGTCTCATTGAATTTAGGGAACTTGGGAAAGTTGGGAGGAAACCATCCCACTGCAATTTGAAGTGCAAAAGACTGTCTAGATATTTAGGTGAAGGAAGGCCTATATAAGGTGCTCCTTCTATTAGTAGGGCCTAAATTTTGATTAGGGTAACCACTATAGGGATTTAATTTTTTATTTGAGGGTGGTGCCTTGTCATCACCTCCTATACTTGGTTGAGGATACAAGTGTCTATTGCAAGATGCAAGGGTGTTGAACATGCTCATACTTGAGCTCCAAATTTCTTGAAATTAGTGTTTTGGAGTTGTATCATTGTTGGTATAAACACTTGTCAAGGTTATGAGGACCCTATTAGCATGCATACTTGGTTTTTTAGTTTGATATATGTTAGGATGTATGGCACTTGGTTCATGGATTATGAAGAAGTTGATATGATTTCTTGTCTCACATTCAAGGCTCTTCTTGTATGAATACTTGGATGAGGCTAAAAGTCTTGGGGTAGAATGTGGACATTCCCTTGGTTGATATTTGGAAAGGCTTGAGAATTTTATTTTTGGGGTTGCATGTGCACTTGGCTTGTTTGGATATATATTTGCAATAGGGTTTGCAAATTATTACAAACGTATTGAAACTCATGGATCCAAAGGACAAGGGAATGGTTGAAGGGGAGACCCAAGATCAAGTTGGGTTATGGCTAGTGACTGGAAGAACTAGATGCGAGGAAGACATGAGGGGATACAAACTATGAACATGGATCTTTGTTGAGGAAATTTGGGAAGGATTGCTTGAGGGTAATAATAAACTATGTGAAATGAGAAGCTACCCTAATATTCAAAATAGACATGGGATTCAAGCTAGTCAATAATATTAGGACATTGAACATGATGACTTTTTATAAATTTAAGACCTTGAGAGAACTCTAGTTCAACAACTTGAACTAGTGAGAAAGAGGGGTATCATGAGCATCCAAATAACTTGCCACATTAATGATTCTAGCATGACTCATAACTTCTATTGTAGTGAGAGACAAACCAAGAAGATATTTGTTTGGGAAGACTGTAATTAGGCAAAGGGTTGGAGACAAGGAAGTGGAGCATTCCCTCTCTCATAGAAAAATGACACAATATTTTGTATGGTGGAGTACATGATTAACACAAGGGAAAGTTTATGTAAGAGGTAAGGATTGAGAAAAATTCCTTAGCGGGGTCAAAAAAATGTAGCATGATGATTAGAGTGAGACATCAATGTATGATATGGAGGAAGGATAAATTAGAGTCTATACTTGGTTTTATGGAAAAACCATGAAACCCTAGGAGAGATAAAGATTGGAAGAAAAGAGGGGAAATAATGTGTTATGAAGAATTTGGTATCTATGGATAAATACTAATTCCCTAGATAAGTAGCCATAATATTTAGAACAACAGTTTAAAGCACTTTAACCTTTTTCTATAAACAATAGATAATACAAAGAGAATGAGAGGACCTACTTGTACTTTTGCTTTCCTCTTCTCTCCTTTGTATCGGTCCCGTCGCTCCTTCCCGTACTTAACACGCTTGAGAAGTACCTGTAAACATCAACAGAAGACAAAGAACCAATCAAAGAAAAAGATATATTGATTACAAGTAAATGGACTCAGATACATTCACACATATAAGCATCATATATCAAGATAATCATATGCAAAAAGGTGTAAATACTTTATTGAATAGAAGGAAGAATTACAACCATGAATCCTGATTTGAAGCCACTCCTCCAGCTTTGGTTCCATCCACATCAAATCATAAGCATGACATTTCGATAGCATAACGACACTTACAATAGTCTCAATTCTCAAACTAACATTATCTCCTTACATTTCATCAAAGTCCAGCCCTTGATCACTTAGATGAGTGCTCAATTTATAGGAAGATGGAGGAGGTTTTGTCATCAATGAGGGTATTGAATGGCCTTCCAAAGTTAGAATTAATTCCATGGAGGAAGGGATGATAGGATAGGAGGTATCTTAACTCATTCCTCATCCATTTTCAAGCTCATAGGAGATGATAAGTGTGGGGATCTTCTAGAAGGCTCCAGAAGATAAGAATATTCCCCAAACCCTATGTGAATTTCGCTCAAACTCGCCCAACATAGGTCAAAGAGGGCCTAAGTGCTTTGTAGAGCACCCTAGCATGGACTTAACTACTCTGTAGTGCACCCTTGCATGGGCCTACTTGTGCTGGTCCCTCTAGAGGTCATTTCAAGATGTCTTCAGGCCATGAAACTGTCTGGGAAGGAGGCATTCAAAAGGTTGACTTGTTTAGGGCATGTAGCAACTGAAATTAGGGTTTGATGAGCCCTAAAACACTGATCTGGATGATGGGAGTGATGTGCCCAAATGGATCTGTAACAGCTGCCCCCTAAAGCATGAAGTCGAAAAATGTTAATGTCGAGTGAAATTCTTTACGATGTGATGAGGAGGTTCCGAAGTGGTTGGTGACTTGCATCGATTACAATACATAATATCATGATATTTTGATTTTTTCTCATGAATTGCTGAGGGAAGGCATACCCATGCTCAACATATAAACTTTCATTACAAGTACATAGATAGTCGTCTACAGATATAGACCCATGATTGGAATGACCATCAATGTAAAGCCATTGTATGGATGATTTGGTACATTTCCTGAAATTGCAGCCCAGATGGATGAAACTAGATCCGGGGTCTTCTATCTCGTTCAATCATTCGCTCAAGTACGAGTCTAACCATGTGAATATGTGATCTGAAGTCGAACATGGGAAGACACCATCTGATTACCAGCCAATGATGTAAGTCGTTAATAGACACGAGAGAAATCACTGATAATGATAATGATGCTCAAGGTATTGCAGTACATTTTGCATGGTGTGAATGGATGTTTTAATGTCGAACACCATACAAAGTCTTTCGGTCGAAGGCCAGTGATGTCAATTTATCACCGGAAGTGAGAAGCTTTCCATTGATGTATGCAAGCCTCAAGGTACTAGAAGGGTGTTTCTAAGCCAACTTCTTGGATAATGTGTTGATGTCGACAAGAAGTGACTCGTCGCAGGAGGGCCTTGATGTATCCCACATCAATGACACGAAATGAGTCTAATGATTTTGGAGACGTATTTTGACTAACGACACAAGGTTCAGGAATGGTGGTCATGAAAATGAAGGTTTATGGTATTGCAAAGGATGAATTTTGACTGAATGACTTCTCTTGAACATGTCGGCGAAAATGAAATGAATTGGTAGCATTGACCCAAAACAAAGTGATGGATGGTATGATATACCAACAGTATGATAACCATCAAGCTGATAACCCAACCCAAATAGTCATGGTGATGAAGTGAAAGTGTCATGTTCAAGAGTGACCTGCTACCAAAAGTGGTTTACCCCTTTTTCCATTTTTTCTAGTCATTACTGACTAGTACCTCTTTATTTTTTATCAATCTTGAGGAGGATAACATATTCTTGTTGTATAATTCCACCTTTAGGGTGAATCCATCGCTATGTGATGTTTTAACGAGTCTACCGAAGGTGAAACTCAGTCTTGTCATGATCGACAAGTTTGTCGCTATTTGATGTTTTAACGAGTTTAACAACAACGATAACTTGGTCCTTTTCATGTTTAGAGAGTTTGAAAAGGGACGAAAAGAAACTCCACCAGTTCTTTTTCGTAGATTTGTCTCTCAAGCCCGAAAAAGTGTAAAACAATACGAGAGAGAACCTATTGACCATGTTCGCTCAACATATTCCTTTTTCGTAGATAATATATCTCAGCCCGAAAAAGGGTTAAAATTATACTGAGTAGATGTCATTTCCAATCTGTTAACGAGCTGAGAAGGACAAGCGTTGGATGTGGCTCTTGCGCATGATAGCTCAGACCGTGACCTGTTATCATGAGCATCACTAGGTCTACTTAGGATGTTTTTGCATGCATTTTGAGTTTTTAGGTCAGATGACCAAATGTGTCTTTGACACAAATTTTGTAAAAAATTTTAAAACATCTATCTATTTTTACTTTTAGATTTTTTATACGTATGGCTATATGCAATCCTATTCAACTAATGATGTGAATTGAAAATTTTCTTTTACATGTGTCACAAATTTCTGTTTAACACATAATTCACTAATGGGTCGATTAATGTGTTAAAGTTTCTGGAAATATGTTGCTATTGAATGTACTCAAAATGTCTTTCCAAAAGACAAACTCTAAGGAACATACTAAGAATTCTTGGATTTCAGACAATATAAATGTTTGTTAGTTGTAGTATAACGAGTTGTGAATCCAGCCTAATGATGATTCGGCGGATGTCAAGTGAAATGGCATTAGAGATAAGTTTTATCAAAGCGATATACTCAGTGATATTGTTCATCGATTGACCGATACAAATCCCTTGAAAACTCACTAACTCGCCACTTGGAGCGAAAATGGCCCATGTTGTAGAAGATAGGTTCTGCGTACTATGACTAGCACCATCGGCGTAACCAACAAATGGTTCCAAAGGTTCCAACATCTACAACAAATGCAAAGCGGATTACTTAACCACATAAAAACTCTAAAATACACACTAACACACACACATGCAATTAAAGCGTATATACAATGATTTTTACTACACTCAATTAAGCATAGTAATGTTTGAGATATAGCCCATTTCGGGGCTGTGACAATGGAATTCCATCATAATCCACCAACTCATAGGCACCTTTTGCCAAAACACACTTGACAATATAAGGACCCATCCAAAGTGGTTCAAATTTTCCTGCTCCTAGTTTATCAGCTTCCTGATCGTAAAGCAAGACCAGGTATCCTTACGAGAAAATGAGAGGCTTGAAATTTATGTCACATTGAACCTTGATTCATTTCTTATGCGCTTCGTTAGCCAATGCGGCTTCACGATAGGTTTCATCTAGATGGATAAGTTCCAAGAAACACGCTTCTTCTTCAGAAGTGTTGGGTAACAGGTCAATCACGAGTTTGAGAGATGAAATTTCGCATTGTATCGGCAAGATTGCCTCTAAACCATACACCAATTGAAAGGGTGTGAATCCAGTTGCATTCCTCACCGAGGTTCGATATTCCCACAAGGCAGAGTACAAGATTAAATGCTAGTTTCGTTTATGAACCCATATCATTCTTTGAAGCATTCTCTTCAGAACTTTGTTGATGGCCTCAACTTATCCATTCGCTTGCAGATAATAAGGGGTAGAACTATCATGTGAAAGTCCTAACTTAGCAGTCAACTCAGCAATCATGTGATTGTGAAAATGCGATCCATGATCTGTAACTATAGCTTGTGGTACACCAAACTGGGTAACCACGTGGTTGAAAAAGAAAAGAGTAGCTATTTCGCCACTGTTGTTTAATGTTGGCATTGCCTCGGCCCATTCGGTAAAATAGTCAACGACGACCATAATGTACCCATGCCCCCCGGCCGAAGTGGGGTTACATGTCATGAAGTCAATGCCCCATTTGGCTGGTCCAATAGCAACGACTGGATGCAATGGTGCAGGTGGTAATCTAGCTTTACGATCATAGATCTGGCATGCATGACAACTTCTGACGGCAATTATGCAGTCTTTGAATATAATAGGCCATAAGTAACCAACACGAAGAATTATCTGTGCGGTAGCATAACTAGATAAGTGTCCACCACAAGCACCTGAATGGAAATCATTCAAAACTTTCTTGACTTCCTCATGTGTGAGGCACTTTCGGTAAATTCGTATAAATACCATGACAGTAAAGAGTGTTGCCAACGATAAGATAATCTTTAGCTTGGTGTTGGATACGACACTGTTGCGAGCGAGAGGTATCAGGATGGAAAGTTTGGGTCTTGGGATAAATCAGTATATCTCCATACCATGCGTCAGATGACAAAATTAGGAATAGAGACTCATCTAGAATTGATGGTTCTGATGTTGAATCAATAGAAGTTGAGGGAAGGTCATAAAGTAGCTTGGTGAAAACTAGAGATTTCTTTGATTTGGACTAGATGAATTCCAGATCAAAGTCCTACAAAATGACTATCCATTTGGAGTATTTGACCCCCAAAAATTGACGTGAAATATATGTCATAGGGTTGCAATTCGAAATGAAAATGGTCTTCTGGAATAGGATATAGTGGCGAAATCTCTGTACAGCTTGAACAACTGTCAAAGCTAGTTTCTCGACATAAGAGTAATTACTTTCTATATCATTGAGATTGCAGCTCAAATAATAGATGTTCAATCCCATCTTCCTCTTGGACTAAAACCATTCCAATGGTTGTATCTGCAACGATGAGATATAGGAAGTAATTATTTTGGTAATTCGGGGAATACATTAATGAGGCTCTAATCAAGGTATCTTTAAGAGCATCAAAGGAAGCTTGCGCAACCTGATCCCAATGGAAGGGTATCCCCTTTTTCAATAAACGAGTAAATCCTTTAGCCATTTCAACATAATTGGGAATGAACCTCCTCAGAAAGTTAGCCTTCCCTTGGAGTCTCTGTAACTGAAGTAGATTTGAAGGTGGAGGCAAGTCAAGAATTACCTGAACCTTGAATGGATCAAGTCAAATTCCATCCTTAGACACTATGAATCCAAGCAAACGACTAGAACCAACACAAAACACACATTTGTGTGGATTGAGTCGTATTTTGTAGTGTCGACACTGTAAAAATATAGCTCTTAAATGTTGTGGGTGATCGGACCACTTTCGTGAATGAGCAGGTAAATCATCAAGGTATGGTTTAACAATATATTTGATGTCATGGAAGGCATAGTTCATTTCCCTTAGAAATGTGGCCCCTGTGTTCTTTAAATCAAATGGGAGTTTGCGATAAGCGAATGTGCCCCATGGACAAATAAAAGCAGTTTTAGATTGGTCATGTGGGCGGATATTGATTTAATTGTAGCCGGTAAAACCATCCATAAACGAGAATATTTCGCATCCAACACATTCATCAATAATCTGGTCGATAAAGGGAGTGGGATAATTGTCTTTTGGATAAGCCTGATTTACATCCCTATAATTGACACACACTCGTATTGTCCCTTGTTTCTTCATGACAGGAACAATATTGGAAACGTAGTCGGTAAGAGGAACAGGGTAAATGAAACTAGCATGCAAAAGTTTTTCAACTTCCGCCTTAATGGAAGCAACCTTCTTTGGATGAACAGGTCAGAGGCGCTGTCGTACTAGTTTGACATCAGGATACATTTTGATTTCATGTTCAACTATACTAGAGTCTATACCTGGCATCTCCTCGTATGACCATGCAAATATATCTCGAAATTCACGAAAAAGAGCACGATATATATCAAGTTTTGATGGAGAACAAGATTTGCCAACATGAATGTTTTCTACAATGTTAGGTTTGGTCGAAATATTTACAGAAATGGTTTCTTCAATATTTGACAAGTTTCGCTCGGAATCTACTATATCTATGAAAACATAATTCGAAAGGAAATCGATAACTGAAGGATGATTAAGTTCATTTGAATAATCTTTGATGTGATATGGAATATGGGAATGATGATGATAATCCTCCCATGGTTCTCCTTCCATCATCATTGATTGGATGATTCCTTCATTAGTAGAAAATATACGTGAAAAAGGATCGAAAGAAGTACAAAATTCTAATGAACGATCTACCCATACAATTGACGAAAATGGATTTGGGTTCGCCATGCAAGCCAGAAAGATTGATTTTTATGCTAGATCATTAGAGCTCAGTGGCATGATTTCATCACTACTATCAACTTCAAAACTATTGATAATCCTCCTCAAGTCAGATGAAGTGGAAGATATCATGTTGCAAGTCTCAACTTTTGCCACTTCTGCCAAATTTGATGGTGGTGGTAATGAAAAAGTACCCATTAGGGAAGAGTCTTTAAAGAGACCTACACCAATGTTTTGGAGAGATAGCGGGGGTCCGTGTACCAACGGAATGCTTCCAGTAACCTGTGAACTAGAGGCGAAGAAGGTGAGTTGGTTGATAACTGTGGTTCCACCTTTATGAGGAAATGAAATCATACAAAAGTATGTTGAAACCACAACAGCCATGGCATAAACCCATAGTCGTCCTAGCAAAATGTTGTAGTCAAGGGGTCCGTCAACTGCCTCAACTTCAACTGTTACTATTTTTCCTCCTAGTTCAATTTGTAGATTATTCAATATTCCACAAGGCGTATATGTGCGACTGTCAAAAGCTTTTAATGTTGTTCCTAAACATGACAACAACGATGAACCAAGTGTTTTCCAACAACTCATAGACATTATACAAGTAGATGCCTCCCTCGTCAATAATGGTTTGATGAACAAATTTATTCAAGGCATTTACTTGGATCAGAAATGCTAATTGTGTTGGTATCAGTTGGATCAATTCCACCAATTGCTGACAACAAAGCTTGCTTTTGGGAGGGACAATTTTGTAACACCTCAAGTGTAGAGATAGTAGAAGGTGACCGAGCCAAATATTCTACTATGTTATAGTTCTGTGCAGCTCGAGCTCAAGGGTTAAATGTCGATTTGTGTACAACTCCCTTAGGCGGTTTTATTGTTAACTCTAGTACAATAGGTGGTGGAATAGGATCATTCAAAGTTGTAGTCGAAGGGTTAGGTCAATCAACCTGGTTATTCGACAACGATGATTGATTTCCATAATCTTTACTTCATGTTGATACCAAAAAATCATCTTGCTGCTTAGAGGTGATAGCATAAGCACTTGGAGAGTGGAAGCTTGGTCTGTAGCAACCATATTTGTCTCTAGTTTTGGAAAAGGATTAGTCAATACCACAAATATATTAGAAGCCTTCAGAAGTTTTGAGACTTCACAGTGGTGTGGACAATCTCACGTAAAATGCTCATCGTTACAGATCCAACATGGGTAACGAGGTTTCCTAGCTGAAGAAGAGGAATCAAATGATTTCTCTTGAGGGGAGTTATTTTGTTTCTTCTTGTTTTCCCCTTTTTCTTACCTCTTGGTTGCTTTTCATTCTTGCCCTTGTTAGATGACACGGTATTGATTTTAGAAGTAAGAGTATTATCAGGTGCATTTGCAGTTTGATTGGTAATGGAAAGTTGACCAGATGGTCTAGCTGCTGATTGTGTGCTCAAAGAAATAATCATACTGTCGCTGGCATGAAAGTCCTTACTCGACGGTGGAGGAGGAACAATGAAAGCTGGTCGGGGTGCATTCAGAATCTTGTCATAGAGTGTGCTAGACTGTGTATATATCAAGTCCAAATATTGGGCACGAGAAATTACTTGCTCTTCTGTGACAACTCCACCTTTCGCCACATCCTTAGTGATAGATGGCAGCAAGGATTTTATAAACCACTCAGCCAGAAGCTGATCAAGAACATAAGTTTTAACCATTCGATGACAACGACGCCACTCATGAATATGATCAGAAATATGAGTAGAAGTAGTATGTTTAAAGTTGGTTAATAGTTCCATTCCAGTCTTATATCGTATGGGTAACTGGAAGTAGATTAAAAAAGTGGTAGCTAAAGTAGTGAAGTTATCGAAAGAAGCTCGTGGTAACTTGATGTACCACTTTGCAGCCGAACCAGTAAGCGTTCTCTGGAAAAGGAGAAGTCTAACAGAATCATCATTCAAGGAGTTTGATGAACACCATAAATGAAAAGTAATGACATGGTTGGACGGGTCTTCTCCAGGATATCCATTGAATTTCAGAATATCGAAAGGTAACTTATGAGGAATCACCGGCCACCAAGGTGCATAAAGAATTGGTTCATTGGTGAGCCGATTTAGATCTGGTAACTCAAGTGTTGCAACGAAAGGCAATTGTCTATTGAGGTCAAGTTGAGCATATCCAAGGTAAGATGGAATTGCCTAGGAAATGGGCCTTTACATACCAACATAAGGCATCTGCTGCTGGTAACCTGGATATGGGTAAGTTTGTTGAGCAAATATGGTGTAAGGTTGTTGTTGTTGTGCACCAGGGTAAATTTGCTGCTGTCCAAACCCAATATAGGCTTTTTGACCAGGGCCTGGATAAACTTGTTGCTGACCAAACCCAACATAAGCTTGTTGTCCAAGTCCATGCTGAGGTTGGTATTGCTGGAATTGTTTATGTTGATATTGGGGCTGCCAAGGCTGTTGAATAAACTATTGTTGTTGTTGGTACAATGGTTGTTGATTTAATGATTTTTTTTGCCCACCAATGTAAGTTTGACCAAGTTGTGAATACACTAAACCAGTGTAAGTCTGAGTCATTCCAGTAAAAAGTAAACTAACCTGAAGTTGTTGGGCTCTAGACACAAGTGGTTGTTGTCAAATTGCCTGAGAAGGCTGGATCTGTATACCTGAAACTTGGGGGTCTGAGGTTGAAGGGCCAACTTGCATAGGTTGCGATACAACAATCTGGGCTTGTGACCATGGCACAATTGTAACAATAGGTGTTGTAGATATGGATGATACAACTTTCATAGGTTATGATGGATACACAAGCCTAGGTTGAACGGGCATGGTTGGCTGCCATTGACAGAAAATCATTCCAGGCTGACCTAAAGACGATGACATACGAAATATGGTTTCCCCCCAGAATAAGGAGGATAAGGAGAATATGCATATTGTTCTTTGTATGGGGGTAGTCCAGTGTTAAGTGGATACAGAGGACGATAACCAGATGAACCAGCTTGATACGAACTTGATGGGTCTAGCTGTTTGGTACCAGTAAATGAGGAACCAGATAAAATTCCAGTAGAGGACATTGGTGAAGCCCAAGGGCTAGAAGCAACAAATGAGCGGGTTCTCGATAAATATTGGTAACTTGATGGGACGGACAGAACACCATACAAGTGTGACTCAGGTGTCATAGTAAAAATCGAAGAGGTTGCGATAGAAGATTCTATCGTGGCCATAGTAGATGGTACAGTTTGGGATGTTGACTCTACCATAGTCAAATGTCCAAATAAGTTTCCTAATGAATCAACAAGTGTTTGAAAATAATAAAGATCAAAAGGAGCAGCAAAATGAGGAGTATGAGGATACAGTTAAAGTCCAGTTCCAAAAAGGAATGGAGTTCTGGGTGATTCTACCTTAGGTTCCTCTTCTATTGAAATCAAACCAGGTGGACGAACTTCATCGTCTGGTCTGTAATAGATTTTTGGTTGTTGCTTAGGTAAAGAGGAGGTCTCGACAGTTATGGATGTTTGAGTATCTACCAGTTGATCTTATTCCGGTAAGGTAACAACTTCTGATTGTTCCACCTTAAGATCCAAATGTTCTGGTAAAAGAACAAGTTCATGTTGGGCTTTGTGAACAACTTCTGGCTCATAAGTAACTTTTGATTGAACAATGATGGGTTCGGGATGCAGTTCTAGTTGAACAAATTCAGGTTCAGAAGTAATTTCTTGTTGAACAACTTCAGATTGAGAATCAACTTGTTGTTGAACAACTTGGGTTACCGTTTCACTAGATTCAGTTCTAGTTTCCTCAGGTAATTGTGGAGATTCCACTTCAGTAACAGATGTACCAATAATTGTAGTAGTAACTGGGGTCACAGTACTTACTGGTATAGGTGTTTTTGGTAATTCAGATGAAGAACCAAATGCTTGTGAAGTACTGGATTCAGTCAAACGAGACCTCTTTGACCGAATAGGTGTAGCTTCGGGCGATAAAGGCGGTTTACTCGCTGCTCTTTGTGAATGACGGGGTAAGGGTTAATTTTCCTCCACATTTTCTGATTGATTTTATTACAAAAAAGAAAAAAAAAGGGGTAAGTTAGGTAAAAGGTTTACCAAGCAACTGTGAACTGCAGAATACCTCCTTGCGAACCAAGAAGTACGGGCAGGCAATCTCCCCGAATGCTGTGTTTGGTGTATCACAGTGTACAAGGTGCCTGACTCAGTTTCCTAAGGATGGATAGAAACCTAGTGTCTTCCTCCCATATATACCCGAAAGTACGTGAAGGTCCAATCCATATTAGCGCTGTCTAATGCAAAACCGCATAGTGAGAGCATTCCCATATACTTTACGTACTGTAACACCACCCTATATACCCGAAGGTACGTGGACGAGTTATGATATACTCACGTACGTGGAATGAGATATCACACTTGGGATGTATTGCAGACAAGTTAGTGACAGCTGCTATGTTTTACGATGCCGGAACATGTCTCTAGCCTAGAACCTCTAAATGTTATTTGTTAGGTGATAATGCTCCATTAGATAAATTGATGTTAATTTTAAGTTGATCTTGCTTAAGAATTTGCCTTTCAAGGTTCACCACGTGATGTATTTTCAATTCCTAGAATGCAACTAATATGATAAGAATTCTTTCCATTCAATTTAATAATGAAAATCTTAGCTAATAGGGGTAGAACAATCAGATTTCTTTCAATCAAATAGCAAAGAGCACAGTCTAATGCAATTTCCCTAAACTATTCCTATGAGCACACACAAACTTTTTTAATGCATGATGCAGTTTTTTTTTCTTTTTTCGATTCCCTTAATGTTATGATGAAAAAAAAGGAAACTAATGCACATACAATCAATCAATATTTTTACAAGAATGAAGACTTTATGACAATTCTATTTTCAAACGAAAAAAATAATTTTACGACACTTTTTTCGAACAAAGATTAATCGACTATAATTTAACTTTGACAATGAATTGATAATGACAAAGAAATCATTAAGAAACATTAATCAATCAAGTCAAAGTAGGGCTAGAAAAGGAGATACAATCTTGGTTTTAGAGACATGACACTCATTGATCATTCAGCAAGCAATCAAACAGAAGAAATTTGGTGAAAAACCCTATCCAAAGGTGGAAAACTGACCCAAGGAGGATCAATGCAGCCCTGAATGGGAGACAATGCGCTTCAGAGAACTGTCCCTAAGCCAAGGGTGCTCTGCAGCGCATTGTGTCCCTCACAAGCCTACGCTGGTGACAGTAAGCCATTTCAAGAGGCAAATAAATACAGTTTTTGACCAAAATTCACTTCAATAAGGTTGAAATACAATCAATGAAAGGAAGTAAGGTCTGCTAGAGTGTCCTAGGATGTGTACAAGCTACTTGGAACAATGATCATTCCCCAGTATGGTCGCCAATTTGTTATGAATAATTTGGTTTCTTTCTTGATCTTATTAACCTAAATGATGAAGATGAAAAGAGATGAAAATGAACTCACCCAAAAAAGTGTTGTAGGAGATGAAACTTCTTAGGCTAGAGCCATGCTCCATTTGAATGAACCTACACACATTATGACACCTTCTTGCAAATAGGAGTTGATCTTGATCTCTAATACAATGTGATAAAACACCTATCTCTACCATGTAAAATAATGAAACAATGTTGTATGTTGACCCAAAGTGTCATTAGAAAGGTGATACCTCTTTTAACCTAACTATGATGGAACCTCCCTTGAGGTAGAAGGATTAAATCAACTAAGGTGAGATAAGGTCTATGTTAGGATTAAAAATAATATGAGAGAAATAATGGTAACAATCACATACATAAAAAGAACACAAATAAACCATACACACCATGATTTACATGTGTTTTTTTTTTTCCCAGAGGAAAAATCATAGCTTTCATTATATAAAATATTGAAAATTACATGTTGTTGATGCTTTAAAATCATATCCAAAATGGTGATCTACGCTGACCATGATGCAAAATATACCCCAATATAAATATCTTGGAGAAGATCATACCGAAAGTCAATCACATATGTTCAAAAATTTGTATCCATTCCTATTAACTAACTATCATCCTATATATATATATATACAATGTGGAAAATATAACTTTAAAAAAGTATAATAGTTCATATGATGTCAAGTAAGTGCTGCATCCTGAAACAGATTGTCAATAAATGGCTTGTGGCAATACTAGAAGTGGTTTGGATTAATTTGTTCTGATATCAACCAAGTACAAAGCTCCTTTTACGCGGCTTCCTTGGACAAACCATCAGAAATAGTATTCCTTTCCATGTAAATGTGATGATAGGAAACACAATCAAAATGTGATTTTAATAAAATTACTTCATCCAACAAATTTATGAGTGTGTGAATGTGACATTCTTACTATTGATTGAAAGCTTTAATGATAATTCTATAATCTTCAAATATTTGTAGCCGTTGACACCCTTTTTCAATGGAAAAGAGGAGTAACCTTAGATTGTTGATCTATGCAAAATTATTTGTACCCATAGCCAGGTCCATTTTTAATTTGAAATAATGGTTATCATTTAGATAAAGGACTGCACCACCTCCACTTCTACCCTATTGAGATGATCCATCGAAATATGCCCATGGAATTGAATGATCAATAGTCTCAACAATAATGTTCTGTGGGTTCTGTTGCTACTCTTCATCAGGGATAAAGTTGTAAATAACTGTTATTTGGGCTCCTATTAGATCCGATTGTTTGATTGAATCATGGAATATTTTTTGATTCCTACCAAGCCAAATACCCCAACAGACCAAAAGGGGAATATTTCTAAGTTTATGAGACTATGCCGCTTCCCACCATGACATCCAATCTTCGTTGAAATTATCCCCCTGCCATCTTATACGAACATCTAGAGCCCGCTAAATTAGATTCCAAATTTGTGTAGAATAAGAACAATGTAACAATAAATGGTTGACAATCTCATCATTCTTATGGCGCATCACACACCATGATGGGCCCTAAAAAGATATTCGTTTCAGATTTTCCCCAGTAGGAACTTTGTTCTCTAATAAACACCACATAAACAATCTAGCTTTAGCTAGGCTCTTCAGTCTCCATAAATGTCTCCACCACCAGGATAGCGCTTCAGGTTCATGATCAACATAAATAAATATATATCCTTCTTTAGGAGTATACCTACCATGAGGAGAGTATATCCATATGAGTTCATCATTTCGATCATGAATTCTAATATGTGATGCCAATAAGGCATTTTTGAAATGAAGCCACATCTAATGCCATTGTTATGGTAGATTTAGTTCCTGAGTTGTTAGACATTTTTGTCCCCAGATAGAAGAATTATCCTAGTTGAAAATATGGTTTAATGTCTTTTTTCCCATATCTGACATAATTTCAATTAGTTTAAGTGGGAGGAGGTGAGAATTGCCAGTTCTAGACCACAAATCAATCCCAATATGAACCTTCTCACCCGATCCCACATGCCAATCTAATACAAACTAATATATCCAAAGGAATTTAGTACTTCCCTTGAAACCATTGAAATATTCGATATGTTCTTATTCGGAAGTCGGATCCAATCCTCCAATGAGAGATTTACATGTATTATTTTTGTGTATGTGATTGTTACCATTATTTCTCTCATATTATTTTTAATCCTAACAAGTGGTATTAGAGCCATGGGGTGAGGTTAAAGATGAAACATAAACTTAATGGGTTTTGATCAACAAGTGTAAGAATGCAAAGGGCCAGAATCCATGTTATGCAACCATCTCACAAAATAGAAGAAAAGATAGATCAACGACTTCAAAATCAGCCACTTCGAGGGGGAAACCTCCTTTACATTACACAAATGAACAATTCTTCGATGATACAAATGACAAGACCTCCTTTCTATATATAGGAGTCTAAGGGGTACCAATACAATCAGAGCCCACATAACAATAATATTGTAGGGGCACAACAATAACAATAGTGAGCTTCTATGGGGCACAATAATAACAACATGGTGACCATATGGGCACAATAATACAATAAGGGGGTTGCACTAATAATAATAAGGGGTTACACTAGTAGTATAGGGACCTAACATGTCCCTCTCCTTCAAAAAGTGTTGTCCTCGATGCTTGAGTAGTTCTAGATGCTCCTGTATAAAATTTTAATCCTCCCATGTGGAATCTTCAGCGGGTAAGTTCTTCCACTTGATGAGATACTCTGAAATTGATCGATTTCGTAGTTTTCGATTTCTTGTTTCTGTGACTGCTTCACGTTCCAATATGATTTTTCCTTCCTCTTCAAGTTATAGCAATATTATTTGAACTGGGATCTTCTATAACTTTTGAATGAGTGCTCACACTTCTTCATCATTCTTCCATTAATCCCTTGCTTCGTTTATCCAATCTGGTTGGATAATAGAAATGACACAAAAAAATGCTTCCGCATCCTCATCCTTTCTTGAGAGTGTATCTGCAACAACATTTTGCTTCCCTTTTCTGTATATGATTTCAAAGTCATAACCCAACATATTTGTGACCCATTTTCGCTATTCTTCTGAAGATAATATTTGTTCTAAAAAGTATTTAAGACTATCATGATCCGTTTTTACCTTGAAGTGTCTTCCCATTAGGTATGGTTGCCATTTCTTAAGTGCATGTAGTATTGCCAACATTTCCTTCTCATAAATAGCTTTGTGTAAATACTGTCCTTTGATTGGACAACTTTTGAAAGAAATGGGTCTTTCTTCTTGGATTAAAACATCAACAATTCCATTTCCTAAGGAATCACATTCCACAATAAAGGTTTTTGTGAAGTCTGGTGTAGCCAAGACCAGTGCTTGGAACATTGCATCATTAAGATGTTCAAAGGCCTTCATTGCTTCTGGAGTCCAAGAAAATGAATATTTCTTTAGTGATGTTGTTAGAGGTGCTGCTATTCTCCCATTATTATTAACAAACTTGCGATAATACTCTGTCAACTCGAGAAATCCTCGCAGATGCTTTATGGATGTGGGAATTTTCCATTCCTTAATGGATTTAATTTTGCTAGGCTCTACCTTAACACCTTCATGCGATACAATATGACCCAAATATTCCACCTCTTTTACTCCAAAGAAACATTTAGAGCTTTTTTCATATATTTGTTTCTCCTCCTATAATTTTAGCACCCTGTCAACATGTTGAACATGATCCTCCCAAGACTTGTTGTAGATTAATATATCATCAAAAAATACTAACACAAATTTCCTAAGGAAGGGTTTGAAAATGAAATTCATTAAACCTTGAAATGTAAAAGGTGCATTGGTAAGGCCAAAAGGCAGGACCAAAAATTAATAATGACCCTCATGAGTTCTAAATGATGTTTTTGGAAGGTCTTCAATCTTCATTCTAAGTTGATGATATCCTAAATGAAGATCCAACTTGGTGAAGTTAATTGCTCCATGTAATTCATCAATAATTCATCAATGATTGGAATGGGAAATTTATCTTTAATAGTGAGTTTTTTGAGCTCCCTATAATCTAGACACATGCACCATGATCCATCCTTCTTGTGCACCAATACTACTGGAGCATAGAAAGAACTTTGACCAGGTTGAATTATACCAGCCTCTAGCATTTCTGCCACCACACATTCAATTTCATTCTTTTGGGCATAGGGATATCTGTAAGGCCCGATGTTTGGAGGAACACTTCATGGAATCAAATGAATAGCATGATCATGATCAAAAATAGGTGGGAGGCCTTTGGGAGTTTCAAATACCTTGGAATGATTATCCAAGGCTTTTTGGAGATCTGGAGAAATAGATGATTTTGATGTGGGAACCTCTAGCGAACATAATTGTGCAATTACGCCTCGTTGTTATTTATTTAGAATATTTTTCATTCTGTTAGAGCTTATTATATTTCCTGTCTTCTATGCGATACCCCTTAATTCAACTTCCTTTGCTTCCAAAAAAAAATTCATGAAAATTTCTTGAAAGTTAAAAGCTATTGTACCCAAGGATTGTAGCCATTGGACTCCTAGTACAACATTAGCACCACCCATTGGAATGGAAAACATTGGACTATTCAATACATATTCTCCCATGGATAACTTGATATTATGGCACTTTCCAGAGCAATTTATGGTTCCTCCACTTGCAATCATCACTTGACACTCTAGTGATGGATATAGGAAGCAATTCAATTCCTTGGCTATCTTACAATGAATAAAATTATGGGTACTGCCCGAATCTTGATAGTTTGAGGAGTGGTGATTCTAGCCAATGCATTACAAGATATGGTCAGATTCATTTCTTCTTTCTCTAGGGTTTTTTCCTAGTGTATATCATCTTCTTTTGACGTTTCTTGTTCCTTTTCTTCCTCCTCTTCACAATATGTGTAAAATAATTTATTCTCAGCACACTGATGACCTTTAGTGTATTTGTTATCACAACTGTAACAAAGCCCTTTTGCTATTTTTTCTTCCAATTGTTGTGGTGTCAACCTTGTAGGTTTTGGAAGACTATGGGAAGCAAAAATTCCATCCTTATAGTTGTGAGTGGTAGGCTTCCTTGTTGCCATAATTTTTCTTTCCATTTTTCTTGCCAACCTGAATGCCTTCTCCAGTGAATCAGGTTCCCGAAGGCGAACCTCATGTTGAATGTTATCCTTTAAATTCCCTATGAACACATCAATCCTATGCTCCTCTGTAATATCATTTACCCTTATATTCAATTTTTGGAAGTCCTCAATGTGCTCCATAATTTAACCCTTTTGATTGAGATTTATCAATTGGCTAAAAAAGGTGTTGCTTTTTGTATCCTCATAATGTGCTATCATTTCTTCCATAAAAATTTCCCGAGTGAAAATTTGTTTACGAGAGAAAAGCCATCGATAGCATAAAAACTAATTTGGTTCCAAATATAAAGTTACAATGCGTACCTTTTGTGTGTTTTGCACATTATGGAGATCAAAATATTGTTCCTTCAGTAGTATCCATGTTACGGGATCCTTGCCATCAAACTTCCTCATATCGATCTTTAGAACATGGTGGGTATTCAATCCAACGTTAGAGTCTATGAAATCAGGATTAACATTTCTTTTTTTCTCATCCTGAGTTTCCTTTACTACCCTTTTGCCATCAGTAAGCATTTCTTGTAGCAAAATTGTCAAATCTGTCTTCAAATCTTCCATGTTGCCTTTAAGTTTTTCTTCTATACCATCCATCTTAGCGTCGACACCTTTATTTAAACCATCCATCTTATATTCCGTGCCATCCATCTTAGCTTCCATACCCTTCTTTAAACGATCCATCTTAGCTTCTGTTACTTTTTGTGAGAGTGAATTTTGTTGCACTTGGTCTCGCAATTTTGATATATCATGTTGCATTTCTTCCTCTTCTTCATGAGTCATGTTAGAGATTTCAGGTTGCTTACTAGGTGTTTCAATTTTCTTTCTTCAGGGCATCAATTAATGATAATTATGCTTCATTATTTCCTTTGAATTACTTCAAACTAATTTTTCAAACCAAAATTATGCAAAAATTTAAAAAAACTACACACCTTTTTTCACTTTGTAGGAGTTCGATATTGAATCTGTTGTATCTATGTAATTTCAGATCTCCAAGCTCTAAAATTTTATCTTGCAGTAGCCCTCTGAGTCCTATTTCCAACCCCCCAAGTCGAATCAAGATTGGATTCTCCAAGGAATATTTATGCCAAATCTATCACGATGACCTGATTATAAATTAGTTCAGTAGAGAGAACTTGTACGAAGTGCCATGTGTCACTGTTTTAACCTCAGGACTTGAAACCAATACAAAGAAAAATACAATCCATCCTATTTCTGTAACATTTTACGAAATTGTAATCTGATGCTTAGAGAAAAAGTTATGACGATTTTCCCCAGGTCACCTGTTTGAGATATCATTCAGGATCTTGCAAAACCCCTAACGTCCTTGGATCCTATATGCGAAACTATAGTGATAAAAGATGTGGAATTTGGACCCGAGGTTCATAAATATTTCGGGTAAAATGGGTTTTAATTTTAGCTTCTGAAACGTCGTAGAAAAAATGTTATAGTGAAAATTCCATGATGATCTGTTTGGTGTAGTGAAACCATAGAATCCAAAGGCTCTGATACCAAATGTTATGCAACCAGCTCACAAAATAGAAGCAAAGATATATCAAAAACTTCAAAATCATCCTCTTCAAAGGGGAAACCTCTTTTACATTACACAAATGAATAATTCTTCGATGATACAAATGACAAGACCTCCTTTCTATATATAGGAGTCTAAGGGGTCCCAATACAATCAAAGCCTACATAACAATAATATTGTAGAGGCACAACAATAACAATAGTGGGCTTCTATGGGGCATAATAATAACAACATGGGGACTATATGGGCACAATAATAAAATAAGGGGGTTGCACTAATAACAATAAGGGGCTACACTGTAGTATAGGGACCTAACAGTGGTGTTGAAGGTAACATAACTAAGATGAGCAAGTTTGCGAATGTTGTATGTAGTGAATTGAGAAAGAGAAAATGTACACATTATGTGAAACCATCGTCAGGTTTCTGGTAGGCCTAGATCACCATAGATTTTATGGAATTGGTCCCAATGAATCTTAATTTTTTGCTGGTCGAAGATGACAATCAGGCAATTAGGGTTTCAAATTGGAAATGAGGGAGATGTATTGTTAGGTAAAATTGACTCAGTGAGTCAAAGTTGCTTGGTCAAACAATGGTGGTTTTGGACACATGGTTTTTCTTTTCCGTGGTTTCATCCTATGGATTGCATGTGATGAATCCTTTAAAATGCTTGGGAAGAATTCATTGTAATGGGATTAGAGGAAGAAAAGCTGGCTCACTTGGTTGGGCTGGCCGAATTTGGCTAAGGGACTAATAGATATTGTTAGTTGGTTTTTCCATTTTTTGGGGTTTTCCAAGATAAATATTGTGTGCATTATTTGTTTTTTTGTTATTGGCTAATATTTATCTCACTTTCTCTAGTTTTTATGTGGTATTAGATCCTCGATTGTCTTGGAATCACTAGCGAGAGTGACTTGGGTGATGGAATCATTTATTTGGATGTGGGTTTGGAGTATCTAGCAATAGAGGTGTTGAGGCCACACAATTCCCAAGGGCATGATACATATCTAAATTGAGTGCATTGAGTTTAGTTTGATGATGTCTCAATATTTTATAGCGAAGTAGATGTCTACTTACTTCCCTATATAAGGAAATGATGGGCCAATAATGTTGTGTGTTGATGGCAGTGTGAGTATTCCTACGAGAGATGGTGTCAAGCAAGGATGAATATTAGGAGAAGAATATCATTCACTTTGGAATTGGCAAGGTTTTGGTCTCAAAACAAGATTTCACGTGGGTGGTTTAGTGTCACGTGAGGTGTGGTGTGAGCTCTAATGGGAAATTAGCTATTTTTTCCCTAGATTGATATTTACCAAAATGAAACTTGCGTGTTATATGGTTTGTTGTTATTATTGGTTAATTTATTTCGCTTTGGTAATTTTAAAAATATACAAAAATACAAAAGCATTGGGACAAGGTGGGTATGATTGGGAGGTGATACTGGTATGATGTGTATGTGAGATTGGGAATGAAGGGGACAAAAGATGGGTATCAAGTAAGAAATTGAATTAGTCTATCTTTGAATGAAGGGGACTTGATATGAGAGAGCTAATTAGTTAGTGAATGATGGGGAGAATCTCTGTGTGAGAGAAGGGCATGTGTGATCTGCTAGTGAATGATAGTTATGTGAGATGGGTAATGATGGGAATGAAACTTGTCCTTCGATGGGGAATGCAATTTATAGCAAAAAAGATTTAAGTAGTATTTTCTTCCCCTACCAAATAAATAGCAAAATGGGCCTCAATCTTAGAGAATCCATTTGTTGCCATTCAAGCATTCGTTCTAGGTCCTATTATTCTTATTCTATTGGAGTAATATAATTGAAATAAGAGAGGAGGTTTGAAGATACTTTACAAACATGAGAGGAATACTATAAGTAGAAAGGAAAAAATATCAAGGTGTAAGTGAATGTTTAATTGTGGGATTGAAGGTCTATACTATAGATATTTTGTTTAAATGATGCTCTCAAGTATGTGTAATATGACATTAGTACAACCCAAGGCCATTAAGGAACAAAATGAAACATCCTAATCAACTGTGGTTTAGGTAAGGGTATTGAAGCCTTAATTATAACTCAAATAATGGGAAAATATCTCACTTAAGTACCCAATGTTGATTTTTGATAGCTTGGGAGGTACTCCAAGCCCTAGGGTTCATGGTTTGGAGGTTGGAGCACCACAATAAGACATTGTGGGCTTAGAACCCAAGATGTGGGCTTTTCACCCAAGTTGGTGGGTGTGAATTTGTGATGAATTTTGGACATATGATGAAGGAGATGATAGAGCATATTGAGGAGAATCTAACGCACCAAAAATCATCGAATTTCAAGCTGTCTACAATGAGATATGAACTTTTAAAATTTATTATATGTGGCTATAGGTTAATTTGGGAGAAAAGAGTAGGTCGACTTGTGTCCAAATTAGAGTTGTTAACACCACAAGTAGCCCTCACATTTGTGTATAAATTGAGGTGTGTTAAGAGCTTATATTGCATCATCTAAGTGTAAACAAGTCAATAGATATAATATTTTTTGGGGCGCAAGTCAAAGAGTAAGAACACTGAGGTAGAAGCAGTCGTTTGGGTGAGTTTAGGGTTGCTTTGCCTTTGTAGTGAAGGCCAAGTTCACTTGGGAGAGGGCCGAGTGATTTGGGGGGAGATCTAGGTAGTGTGGTTGCATTTTGGAACTATGTTTTGTTATAGGTATGGGCCGCAGGCCTTCCTAAAGTTACAAAAGGTGTGTAGTCCTTGTTTGAGGAAGATGAGAGGTCTATCATCCTACTTGGACTAGGCCGCAGTCAAGGGAAGGTACAACAAAAAACTTGAACCAATTATGGAGCATAAACATAGGAGTTTGCAACGGGGTTTGGGGCTGTTGTGAAGCCCTAACCAGGACTGTCATCTAAGAGTTTAAGTGAAAAAACCCGTGGTCAAGAAGATGTATGATTAGTAACTTATTGTTGACAATGTTTCCTAAGTCAATGATTTGTTTTGGTAGCTTGTAGTAGCCAAAGAGGAGGGGTAGACTTGGTGGTTAGATACCCTAACCAGCGGGAAAATTTTACAGTGAATGATAAACAGTTGTATTTAGAACCTTTAGACTGTTGGAGGGTAGCATGTAGTTAGCCCAAGTGCATCCCTTGATCAGTTTTCACAAAGGGAACTTGGAAGCTAAATGTGGGTGATGTTTGGAGCCTAATGTGCAACACTTTGATGGACAAAAGTCACTGATAGATTGAAAGTTGCCTAGCTTAGGTATTGGCCAACCTAGAGGAGAAGATTGGATGAGCCAAATTTCATTGTAGCAAAAGTGACTTGCAACAGTGATAACCGACAACCCTCCTAGAGTCTCTATGTGTTGTTTCTTGATGGACTAAGGCGAAACTAGAGAACAGATAAGAAGAAAAGGACTGACATGATGAGATATGACATAGAGGTCGTGATTGTCATTGTATCTTGTATTTTTGTATCATTGGATATTTGAGGTCCATTATACTTGGTACGGGAGCCCTGAATAGTTGTATTATATGTTGATTAATATAATGAAGTTGGGTTTGAAAATTTGTAAAAAGTTGTCTATATTTGTGCATGTGTGATTTATTACTGTTTGTATTCCTCTGTGAAAAGTAGCTTTGTTGAGATTCTTGGTTCAGTAGCACCAGAGATTTAAGATTCTATCCTAAAAACTAGGGTCATGGAAATTCAACATGGTATCCGAGCGTAGAAATTTTGAATAATTTAACACATATTCACAGAGATTATCCTGATCATACAATTATAAGCGGAACATGTATAATACATAATCTCCTCTACGTTGATCATCAATTTACAGAAGCAGAAACATTCACAGGCACACATAGAAGCATCAATCAAACTCATTAACACAGTATGTATCCCGGGGAAAGAATCTCGCTAAAAACCCCACACTATCTGTATATTATATTGATTGAATAATGTAACATTACAAAGTACAATGCTTATCACAAGAAATCCAGTACCAGCTCCACCTGTTACACACAATACAGCTCAGATCTGATCTCCAAATCTCCCCCGCTGCTTGCCTGCCTCCACAGCTCAATACCTGCTCAAGAACTGATGAGAATGGCTTACCAAACTCGTATTTGACCTGCAAATAATCACTCACACTCTGTTGGACGTGAGCACAGGCTACAATTCTTGATATTGGCCAATTCATTAGCATACTCAATCCCTCTGATTGTGCAAATCATCATGCACAGCTATAGTCACAACTGATAGCAATCTGATCCTCTAACACCTGTCCCTGCTGAACTGAACATGCACTGACATGCAACTGAGTTAACTGATGTATTCTATAGTTGCATTATGAGTTAATAACTTGTGAATTAATTAATAACTAATTCACCCAACTCATCTCTAGTCTATTGATCAGTTAGACCAAATACAACTAGTTTAACAAGGCTAAACTGAACACAACTCCATCAACTGCACCTCTAGTCCACTAAACTCAACTCACTTGAGTTCTAACTGAAGTCCTGCATGCAAATATTAGTCATCCCATAGGTAACCACGTATTTCCCTCTGGGATTTGCATGTACCACATCCGTAGCTCATCCTGAAGTGCTCCAAGAGAATAAGATCAAGTTTATAGTCCAAATATTATTATGAGACAATAATATTTGACTTTTCTATTTTTGACAGCCAGTCTAAAAATAGACTTTGATCACTCACACTGTGATCACTCACACTGTGGTCACCCACACTATGATCACTCATGCTTTGATCACCCACACTATGATCATCCACACTGTGATCATCCACAGTGTGATCATCCACACTGTGATAAAAAATAGAACTTGCACCATAATTTGCCTGCGGGCCCACTTAGTGAAGGCGACTCTTTTCACTAAGCTCCATCATCTTGTTGCATTCTCAACAAGCATTTCTTGTTGCACACTTTTCAACACTCCCTCTCAACAAGAAAGGCTTCCTCTCAAACCCGATCCTATAACTCTGGAATGTTGTCCATGCAACACATCAGGCCTGTCCACTTGCTCTGTCATCAAAGTCTCTGACTGCTATTGCCTCTATCGACTGAAACTCTGCATCTATGTGCTCTTCAGTATCTGACTGCTCTAGCCTTTGTCACTTTGATCTCTGACTGCATCCGTGCTCCTGCTGGTTCTATCTCCCAGCATTGCATCCGCACTGCACCTCACAACTGACCTCCCTGTTGGGATAGAAACACCCTCTGATGCTGAAGCTCTACCTGCTGCTGACAAGTGCTCCCTCTCTGACATCTGCGCTACTGCAACATCTTCATGCATCTCGCACCATTGCACACCTCTCTGTGCCACCTAGCACTGTGCAAAACACTTGTGCCTCTCGCATTGCTACAGCCTGCTAGCTATGCGCTGTCCTGGGATTCCCTGCACTGTCGCTCTCTCTGCCACTCCATCCGCATCTATCTCTACCCAATCAGTCAGTTCCTGCTACTACACATCTGGGGCTCCCGTAGCAAGGTCTCATCCAAGAGGTTGGGTACCTCAAGGATCCTGCCCCTCCTCCTTGGGATGATCAATCCACATCACCCCACCTCCTACCTGGAGGTATGGCTGCATGCGATCCCTCAGCCCACCTGGCTTGAATTTTCCCCCTACTAGAGGTCTATGGATGAGTAGATGTCTCTACTCGATCTCCTCTCAGCTTCCCCTGTTGTGGCTCCTCCACAATCTCCTAAAGCTGCTGCACCAATCGTGGCTCCTCCACAATCGTCTGAGACTTCTTCTGGCTCTACATGTTGAGAGGTAATATACGCTCCCTCTCAACCACCAAGTCTCCATCAGTTGCCTCACTGCTCAAGGCTTTGCATGCATCTTGAACCTCAAGAGCATACAGGTTCTTGACCCGTGAACCAATCTGCTTCACCTGTCTAGTGATGATGTGTCTAAGGAAAACCTTTCCCTTACTAAAGACCACATCATAGCCTCTGTCTTCCAACATCGCGATCGACACCAAGTTTCTCTTCAGTCCTGGTACATACTTGACATCGGTCAAGGTAAGGCAAGCTCCATGCTCCCTCTGAAAAATAACTGTGCCTACACCTGAGACACTATACTTCTCATCATTACCCATCCCTATGAGTATCTGGAGATCTTTCTCCTCCAAAGTACTGAACAAACTTTTGTCACTGGTCATGTGGAAAGAAGCTCCACTGTCAAGAAACCAACCACTTCTCACCATGGATGAAACCATGCATGCGAAGAGTGTGAAGTCCAACTCAAACTGTGAAGCAAGTGAGGCTACCTCACCTTCAGATCCTTCCCCAGATCCCTTCTTGGACTTCTTCTTTGGGCAATTAGTAGCATAATGACCCAACTCATGACAACGAAAGCATCTCACCTTCGCCTTGTCAACCTTCTTCCCATCATTGGAAGAACTGGATTCGGAAAGAGAAACCTTCCCCTTCCCCTTCTTCGCCTTACTCGCTAAGGCACACTTCTCCTCATCCTGCATGGATGAAGAACCGTCTCTGGTGCTCCGTCTAATCTCCTCTTGCACAAGATCTGGCCACAGTCTTTCCCATCCTGGCAATTTCTCCCAACCATTGACAGAGTCCTGATAGGAATGCCAACTCTTCAGAAGACCAAGGAGAGCCAAGCTCACTAAGTCCTCATCATCGACAGTAACCCCCACACTTCCCAGCTCATCTCGACACTGAGTGAACTTCGTGAGATACTTGGGAATACTGTCACCCTTCTCGCATTTGATGTTTCTGAGTTTATCTTTGAGCGCCAGCTTCCTCTGATCGCTCTTGCTTTGGAATAATTCTGTTAATGATTTCCACATCAAATATGGAGTAGCCTTTCCATGGAGGCTGGACACAATGTGATCCTTCATGCCCTCCAACAGAATCCTTCGACATTTTGCGATCTTCTTTTGCCAAGCATCAACTTGAGTAGCATCAGTAGGCTTTGGGATATTCGTATCTATGAAATCCTTCAGCCCGTTATCATCCAATACTGCCTCCATCCTGTCCTTCCATGCAATATAGTTTGAGCTGCCCTCAAGAGCATACTCCAATCGCAATCCATTGAAAGACATTGCTGCGTTGTCACCAAGAAAAAACTGCTGCAAATTCGAATTCCACCAGCAACCAACTCAACCGCCTCGGATCTAAGATTCGTGAGAACACAATATTTCTCGTACAGAGATTGACTATATGGGCATTCACCGGATATCTCACCTTATAAAGGAAGGATGAATCCAGAGGCTACCTGGCCCGATTACAGACTCTGCCTGAAGAAATAGAATGTAAACACTTCCTGAATAGTAGATCTGATGATCAATCCTCGCTTGATATCCTGTAAAAATCTCTTCTACAAATCAAGCAGCTCTGATACCATGTAGAAATTTTGAATAATTTAACACATATTCACAGAGATTATCCTGATCATACAATTATAAGCGGAACATGTATAATACATAATCTCCTCTACGTTGATCATCAATTTACAGAAGCAGAAACATTCACAGGCACACATAGAAGCATCAATCAAACTCATTAACACAGTATGTATCCCGGGGAAAGCATCTCGCTAAAAACCCCACACTATCTGTATATTATATTGATTGAATCATGTAACATTACAAAGTACAATGCTTATCACAAGCAATCCAGTACCAGGTCCACCTGTTACACACAATACAGCTCAGATCTGATCTCCAAATCTCCTCCGCTGCTTGCCTGCCTCCACAGCTCAATACCTGCTCAAGAACTGATGAGAATGGCTTACCAAACTCGTATTTGACCTGAAAATAATCACTCACACTCTGTTGGACGTGAGCACAGGCTACAATTCTTGATATTGGCCAATTCATTGGCATACTCAATCCCTCTGATTGTGCAAATCATCATGCACAACTATAGTCACAAATGATAGCGATCTGATCCTCTAACACCTGTCCCTGCTGAACTGAACATGCACTGACATGCAACTGAGTTAACTGATGTATTCTATAGTTGCATTATGAGTTAATAACTTGTGAATTAATTAATAACTAATTCACCCAACTCATCTCTAGTCTATTGATCAGTTAGACCAAATACAACTAGTTTAACAAGGCTAAACTGAACACAACTCCATCAACTGCACCTCTAGTCCACTAAACTCAACTCACTTGAGTTCTAACTGAAGCCTTGCATGCAAATATTAGTCATCCCATAGGTAACCACGTATTTCCCTCTGGGATCTGAATGTACCACATCCGTAGCTCATCCTGAAGTGCTCCAAGAGAATAAGATCAAGTTTATAGTCCAAATATTATTATGAGACAATAATATTTGACTTTTCTATTTTTGACAGCCAGTCTAAAAATAGACTTTGATCACTCACACTGTGATCACTCACACTGTGGTCACCCACACTGTGATCACTCATACTTTGATCACCCACACTGTGATCATCCACACTGTGATCAAAAATAGAACTTGCACCATAATTTGCCTGCGGGCCCACTTAGTGAAGGCGACTCTTTTCACTAAGCTCCATCATCTTGTTGCATTCTCAACAAGCATTTCTTGTTGCACACTTTTCAACATGTTTAAGCTACTTTAGAAGCTAGTGAATCAAAGAATGCACTGAGAAGTACAACTTAAGAGGGAGCTGGCCACATTGTAGGTGAAGGGCTCACTACAATGTTGAAGTTGTAGGTTGGTCTCTGGTTTGAGGACATGTTGAAAGGATTGTCCAACTATAGTCCATGGAAGGAAAGGATCAAGTTGGTCTTGCAGGTCAACAAGATCTGGGAGTTCATCGATAAAGCCATCAAGAAGACAACTGACCCTAAGGAGCTAGAAGTGTATGAGGACTTGGATATGAAGGTGAGATTGATCATCCTAGATGGTGTGAAGGATCCCAAATACCTCATTTTTCTGGGAAGAACACTACGCATGAGATGTGGATGGATCTTCAGAATTTTTTCTAGAATAAGAACTAGAACCATGTAATGGTATTAGAGGATAAGTTTAAGTCCACAAAGATGTTGCAGGGTGAAGGAGTGACTTCGTATCTGATGAGGTTGTCTTAGGTCAAATATGAGTTTGCTACTATCGGCGTGACTATTTCAGATTCAGATATGGTGAGGATTGCTTTGAAAGGGTTCACTGAGGAATCGAAACCCTTGATAAAGGGGATTGTTGCTAGAGATAAGTTTCGAGACTGGAATATGCTATGGGACAATTTCATTCATAAGGAGTTGTGAGACAAGGATCTTCATCCAAAGAAGAAGGCTTCAGATGAGGACATGTCACTTGAAACACGAATGAAGGGAAATCAGAAGAAGGAATTGAGTAAAGTCAAGTGTTTCAACTATGGAGAAATGGGTAATTTTTCATTGAGATTTTCTATGAAGAAGAAAACGGGAGATGACTCAGAAGAAGAAAGGAAAGCAGGTTGCCGGTGTTTCCACTTATGTTGAGATAGATGTTCTCACTAGGAGGTTAGAGGAGGAATACTTTTCTATGATCTCTCATATATCGTAGGGTACAATCTATTAGGATGCATGGTATGTGGACAATGGTGATCGAAACATATGACAAGGTCATAGGAGGTATTCAAGACTCTAGTTGAGTGGGACTCGAAGTTGCACATGGTGTTGGGAAACAAGAATCAGAAGGAGATCTGAGGATCGATATTTGTGCCATTCAAGATGGAGGTAGGATAGGTGATGTGGGTCCAAGATGTACTATTTGTTCCAGGACTCAGATATAGCGTGATATCTGTCTAAGTGATCGAGAAGAAGGGGTTTGAGTTCTTATTCCAGGATAGAAAGGCAAGATTCAGGCCCAAAGGCTCTAGCTATACAAGTATTATGTTTGGAGTTAGAGAGAATGGTATATATAGGATGACTGGAAAGGCTATGGATCATGAGAAGAAGAAGGAGGAGGACCAGGTATAGGTTATAGAGAAGTAGTTGCAGGTGCAGGCTTCAGAGGTATAGATATGGGTTCCGGAGAAGAAGGTCCAAGCTCCAAAGGCTCATAGGGAGTCGAGTTCTAGAGGGAATTTGCAGGTTCAAAGGGAGACTTTGCAGCCCAAGAAGAGAGCGTGATCAGTGGGGAGTAAGGGTGCTTCTACAGCTTCCAAGAAGGAATCATGGAGGGATTGGAAAATGATACAGGAAAAGAATAAAAAGTAGGAATCTTCCAGTGACAGTGACACTTCTGAGAGAGGCATAGTTCATACTATAGGGATTACTATTGTTGTGAGCACCAGGAGTTGGGCGAGTGTTGTGGGTAGTGATGATGATGATGAGATACTTCCTAGTCTTGGAGGTACCTCCCTCGCTAAGAGGGAGTGTTGATTTTTCATAGCTTGGGAGGTAGTGCAAGCCTTATGGTTCAAGGGTTGGAGGTTGGAGTGCCAAAATAGGGCATTTTGGGCCTGGAACCCAAGATGTGGGCTTTGCACCCATGCTGAAGGGTGTGAATCTGTGATGGATGTAGATGGTAAATGACGTTGAGGAGAATCCAACGCAATAAAAATCATCGAATTCAGAGTTGTCTACAATGAGATATGAGTTTTTGAAAGTTATTATATGTGGCTGTAGGTTAATTTGGGAGAAAAGAGAAGGTCAACTTGTGTCCAAATTAGAGTTGTTGACACCACATGTAGCCCTCACATTTATGTATAAATTGAGGTGATTTGAGAGGTTATTTTGTATCATACAAGTGAAAACAAGTCAAGAGATATTGTCTATTTTGGGCCGCGGGTCAAGGAGAAAGAACAATGAGATAGAAGGAGCCAGTTGGGTGAGTTTAGGGTTGTTTTACCTCTGCAGTGAAGACCAAGTTCACTTGGGATAGGGCCAAGTGGTTTGAGAGGAGATCTGGGCAGTGTGGTTACATTTTGGAGCTGCATTTTATTACAGGTATTGGCCATAGAACTTCCTAAAGTTACAACAGGTGTGCAGTCCCTGTTTGAGGAAGCCGAGTGGTCTAACATTCTTCTTGGAATAGGCCGCAGTTAAGGGAAGGTACAACACAAAACTTGAACCAATTCTGGAGCATAAACGCAAGAGTTTGCAGAAGGATTAAGGGATGTTATGAAGCCCTAACTAGAACTGTCATCTTAGAATTTAAGTGCACATAACCCATGGTCAAGAAGAGGTATGATTAGTCCCTTATTTTTGACAGTGTTTGCTAAGTGAATTATTTATTTGGTAGCCTGTGGTAGACAAATAGGAGGGGAAGACTTGGTGGTTAGATGCCCTAACCAATGGGAAATTTCTATAGTGAATGATATACAACTATATTGGGAACCTTTGGATTGTTGGAGGGAAGCATGTAGGTAGCCCAAGTGTAGCCATTGATTAGTTGTCACAAAGGGAACTTGGCAACTAAAGGTGGGTGATGTTTTGATCCTAATGTGCAACACTTTGATGGACAAAAGTGACTACTAGATTGGCAGTTGCATAGCTCAAGTATTGGCCACCCTAGAGGAGCAGATTGGATGAGCCAAATTTCATTTTAGCAGAAGTGACTTGCAATAGTGATAACAGACAACCCTCTTAGAGTATCTATGCGTTTTTCCTTGATGGAATAAGGGGAAACTAGAGAGCAGATCAGAAGCGAAGGATCAACAGGATGAGAAATGACATAGAGCTTGTGATTGTGATTGTATCTTGTATTATTGTACCATTGGATGTTTAAGGGCCATTATCCTTGGCACGAGAGCCCTAGACAATTGTATTATATGTTGATTAATATAACAAAGTTGGGTTGAAAATTTTGTAAAAAGTTGTCTATATTTGTGCATGTGTGATTTGTTGCCATTTATATTCTACTGTGCAAAGTAGCTTTGTTGAGATTCTTGGTTTGTTAGCATCAAATATTTAATATTCTATCCTAGACACCAAGTTTGTGGAAATTCAACACCCTAGAGGGTATAATAAAGTCAATCTAGTGACCACGAATCAAAGGAAAGGCATAAGGACATAGGGAACCCCACTTAAGTTCTAAGTATCCAAAAGTGATGGTGCATCTATACTAGGTCAAGGTGACCTGAGAGAAAGTGAATAAGCATATGGAAGTTTTCATAATGAAGGATGAGAGGTGACTAAGTCATCATAAACAAGGTAATGTATACAAATTCCACATAAGTAGGTCATATATTTATACTTATAAGGGAATAGGTGTATCTGAGTGCTAGAGAAATAAAGCCACACATTATGGACTTTGTGTAGTTAGGGTGTTTAGTGAGTATCCATATTTATGTTAAGAATGGATTTCTTCAACCAATATTAGAAAACCATTAGACGACCTCTTTGTTTAAAAACAAAACTAATGGGAACATGAGAAAAACTAGAAAACAAAAGCAATGATGTAGAGGTACTGTGAACATGAGGACTTACACATATAGTGTTGTACTTAGAAGGGTTAAAATCATTCTACATCATAGCTAGAGTGCTTGGGAGAAATGAGTTCAGGAAATGTTTTTCTAAAAGAGGATGGGGATATGGAATATTGTTATGTGCAATGAGTCTTACTTAAGTGTGAGGTATACTTAAGTTTGGAAAATCGCTGAGGGAATAGAATAATGTGAGAGAAACTAAGAATGGACAAGAAGAACAAAGTCCATTAAATGGGGGGATAAATGGGAGGATGATGTGATATGAATTGTAGTTGAACTACTCTCATTCTTGCCATGTAGTGGAGTTTAAGTACTCTCATGCATCCTAATTGTGCAACTAACTTGAAAATCTAGGAGTGAAGTATATGCTTAGAAAATAGTAGGTTAGTGAAGTTGAGGTTGTGTTCACTTATGGAATTCTTCATGCACGATAGTTTTTACAAGAGGAGGGTTATAGGGAGAAAAATATATTGGAGTATGAATTATAAGCATGTGCATGTGTAAGAGGTGTGGACATTTCTATTAGAGGAGAGGTAGAAAAAGTCAAACAAGATGAAGCCTATTTAGTGTATCCTTGTGGTTGTAGTAGGATTGACTACAATGTTTAGATCACGACCTTAATGTCTTCCATTATTTTATTATGAAACTATTGTTGCTACTATGAAAATCCCTACTGTTGTTCAATATATTCTTGTTGTTTATTTTCAATAATAGGCCTTATACAATTGCATTTGTTTGAGCAGTACTTGGGAAAAGTTGGAATTGTAACAATGTGTTGATTAAATAGAACTTTTACGAAGAGTGTTGAGACTTGGGAGATGTTGGAATAGATAGGGTTTTACATTCAAACTAGTTATGTACGAGTTACATGAAAAATGAAGGAAAATAAGAAGGTCCAAATTGATAAAGCATTTTTATTTACCAATTATTAAAATTTTAAGTGCTCACCCCTTAACTCCCAGAGACAAATTTTAAATTAGCACTGTAGTCCCATGGCTTGTAAAGCTTAGATAAATATTTTGAATAAAAAAAAAACCAAAAAGTAATCACAATAAAAATACCCTTGAGAAGCTCTAGTATTAAGGATTTGATACCCTTGAGAAGCTCTAGTATTAAGGATTTGATACTAATTAATATGAGCACAATATGGATGTGCCAAGACAATAATTCAAAAGAATTATAATTGCCAAAATTATTCACACATTTTGTATATTCATATGAATTACCATATAAAACACAAAATTGTGAGGAGAATGATCAAAACGGACTAAATATCCAATGCAAAACGATAAAGTAAGGAGATAAATTAAGTTATACCGAAATAACAATCAGTATGAACCTCTCACAACATTAATTGTAATACAAACTAAATACATTCCATTGGATGTAAAATGTCTTTGTTCAAACCATATATATACAAACATATTTTACATTTATATTTACCTGACAAAATACATAATATTTAAAAACTAAGTTAAAAAATAATGATATATTAAACTACAAATAAAGTACGTTATTAAACATGCTTAGACATATTAAAGCCAAAACTCATGCATTTTATTAAATCCAAAAACTAAAATAAATATTAAATGATTTGTATTATTGAATTGATACCAGAACAAATGTGTGAACTATATATATATAATCCAAACCATTTCGACAAAAAAATGTTTATTGATATGCATTTTGGATCTTTACCGTTTAAAATTTTAAAATTACATTTTATTCAATATTTTAGGTTTAACATGCTCAATTAGATTTATAAATTTTGTAATGAAAAATGGGTATGAATTTGAAAGAGTACTAAATCCGTTATACTTAGTCTATAATTATAATTATTAGTCCAAACCATTTTGATTTCATTGATATGCGCTTTGGATCTCTTTCTCACGTATATATATATAAAACTAAATTTCTTATACTTAGTCTATGATTATAAACATTAGTCTAAACTAATTTGGAAAAAATGTTCATTGATATGCATTTTGGATCTCTATCTCTTAAATTTTAAAATGATATCTTCTTCAATATTTTATGTTTAACATGCTTAGTTTATATATATTTTTAAGTTTGGAAATGGTGAGGCTACATCATTGTCATGTCCAAGAATAACACCTGAATAGGGCGGGGAATTCAACAATGACTTAACATCTAGGAATGGCTTAAAAACACACCCGACCACCATCTATCCAAGACCTCATATACATTCTTAGTCTATAATTATAACCATTAGTCCAAACCATTTTGATAAAAAATGTACATTAATATGCACTTTGGACCTCTACCTCTTAAATTTTAAAATGACATCTCATTCAATATTTTTATGTTTATCATGCTATATAAGATCTTGTTGACAGTGCTGGACCTGCTAACATGTCAAGGGGGTCTCCTTGGTAAGAAGTCCCAACTAGACTTCAGACTGTTTGGATTAGGAGTCCTTGTTGGCATTGTGATACAGGTGTTGTCCTTGATGGAAACTCACTCAGATGAAAGATCACAATACAACATGTTAACAACAAAGAATTACAGATCAGACTACAAAGAATGAAGAAAGAGAGGTATACGCAGGTTCACCTTGACCAAGCTGCGTATACACGCAGGTTCACTAAACACAAGTAGTGTATACATACACACGCACTTTCATAGAAGGAAAAGCACGTATATCTTGGAAAACTAAGTTTTGGTCCGTGGTATTTGGTCCATGGTATTTTGATCCATGGTATTGGTCCAAGGTATTTGGTCCGAGGTATTGACCCTAGGTATTTGGTCCAAGGTATTGGTCCTAAGTGGTTTTGGTCCATGGTATTGAGAAAGGCCTAAAACTATATAAGGAGGAGAAGATCATTAGGCCAAGTGTGCAAGGATTGAATATCTGATGAAGTGTGAGATCTAGTATGTAGGTTATCGGCTTATGGTGCTTTGCTTGATCTGAACCAAGGATGAACCTTAGCGGTTGATGAGGGATAAGATCTAATGATGGATCGGGATCTTAAGGCTTGAAATGAATTATCATTATGTGGTTTGATCATGTATAGTCTAGATTTGAATACTGATGCATGTGTTGTTCTATTAATGTTATGATCTGGGTCTGACTGAAGTCGGGAATAGCTGCAAAATTATGAATTAATATTTGCAGACATATACGTTGGTTCGCTTTGTTAAAAGCACGTATACACGCTAGTTCGGCTCATCAGAGTAGCGTATACATTATGAAATATGATATTTGAATTTGCAGTTGGTTCTAGTGGTTGTTGTAGAGTTCTGGGTTCTGCTCTGTGTTCTGGTGACTGTGTTATGATGACAATATTCTGAATGTTCAGATTGATTGATTATGATTTGCTTCAGTAATGATGGGTTGTCAGTGATTGATTGATTCAGTTGTGGTTGATTCAGAGATTGATGATTGAGTTTCAGCGATTGGTTGATACAGATGTATCTGATGGTGGTATTGCAGTTGTGATTGATTTTGAGCTTCAATGTTGTTGATGGGTCCAGTATGAAAATTGGATGAAACGTGGCCTTCAGATTGTGGTGTTGTGTTCCAGGAGTATCCAGTCTGAAAATTTATGAAACATGGTCCCTGGAGGAAGAGAGAAGGTCGTAGCCTTCTGTAGGTCGGTGCCTATGTACTAGTAAACATATCGGCTAGTACAAGAGCTAGGGGGTTGTAGCTCCCTTCCAGTAGAAGCTAGAGAACGAGAGAAGGTTGTAGCCTTCTGCAGGTGGGTGCCTGCGTACTGGTATGAGTCTGCACCAGTACAAGATTGTAAACAGGTTTTTCTTATATTAAAGAAGACAACAACAGGTGGTTTTTGTCCCGCATTGGGTTTCCACCTTAAATCTTGGTGTTCATGTGTGTTTCTTATGTGTGATGGTTTGTTCTGTTTTTACTACACCTGGTTACTGTTTATATGGTTAATGAAGTACTGATGCATTGATTAAAGATCAACATATGATGAATTAACTGAATCATAAGTTTGCTGGATATATGTTAGTTGCCTTAAATATAGTTGCGTGTACACGCAAGTTCCCTTCATTGAAGTAGTGCATATGAATCTGATTATGGAAATAAAAAAGTTATTGATTTGCTAATACTGATTCACCCTCCCCCCCCCCTCTCTTAGTATTATTTCCGACAGTCCCAGCAGTGGGTGGTAATGTAGTGCCTTGACCGCGGTAGTGCGCAAAGGTAAGTATGATAGCTTTGGTCAAAAGCATGCGTGTGACCTTGCAGTGAGTCAAGTGAGATGCATGGGGGTTCTAACACACGGAGGGGAAAAGGAAGTGTGTCCCTTAGAAGCCTGTAATAGTACACATCCTAAAAGGAACACATGAGTGAAATGGCATCACAAGATGGAAGCATAATAGTCCAAAAAATAAAGTGACAGGTTAATCCAACAACACGCCTTCAACAAGATTCATGCAATTTCATAAAAATAGTTGATACACAGATTTGTAAGTTAAACAACATACATTGCTAAAGCAACTAGAATAGTCCAACTACAATAACAACATATGCATGAAAACATGTTGGCTCAGTTATATTATTAAGTGAAAGTTCCATCCATACATACACCATTGACAGCTACTAGCCCCAATAGTGGAACATTACAGTCAACACTGCCTGCTCCTCCAAAGAAGTGTACTCGCTCTATGCTGTGGAGAAGCCAAGGCTCATCACAATACTCTCCAAGACTTCTCTAAGCAATGCCTAGCCAAAAGATTAGCTCCCAAAATCCTGTACTATGAGTTATGAGGTTCTATATATAACAAAGGGTGGGGTGACCTTTGAAATTCCCCTTTGACTCTTTGAATACCCTCATGAATCTTCAACTCCTTTACAAATAACTATTTACATTACATAGTGACTGTTCACATTCCATAATACAAACACCATCACTCGAAAGCTTGGAGAAGGACCAACTCGGAAACATCCTCTTGATGGTCTTCGATGAAGAAATGATACCAAGCTTGGTACTGTGCTATGGTGTCCCTGTACAGTTTGGTTGTTAGGGTCCCACCCTAACCTCCTTATTTATGTAATAGGATCGAGTCATAGTTATAGTTAAGTCAAGAGTCAATAAAGCCCATATTAATAATTGTAAGTGGTTAACCCGCATTTAATGATGGGACCACAGTTAGTTACAAATCGGCCATGGTATTAGATAAATGGTATTAATAAGAACCATGGTATTGCATGTATGAATCCTATATAAAGGATAGAGACTCCCTGCGAGGAGCATCATGTCTTATTTTTTAATCGAGCTCTGCTCTATTGGAGGTTGCCCCCTCGAAGAGGCAAGTGAACATTGCTTTCTGAATAATAAAATACTTGCTGTTATTTCTCACTGTTCTATGTTTTGGGTATATTGCTTCGCATATTTGGTATTCTGGTATCGTCTTGTAGGTTAAGAGCATAACAAGTGGTATCAGAGCGCTTTCTAGGGCCGGTGGGATCTCCAATTTTAGCAATTTTTTTTTTGGCTAGAGACGTGTTTCGGCGTCTTTAAACCACGGGATCTATCGTTGAGCGCATAAACCTGCGGATTTGGGGAGGCATGCACGTAGGAAATACAAGAGGTGGTCACGCTTGTTGGACTCCCTTGTAACCCCTGTGGGTACCCCTTCGAGTAGTAGCGCATTAGACAGAACCGCACACGGATTGTCTTCCAAGTACCCTCTGGGTATATCGGAAGCCCCCTAGCTCCCTTGAAACCTCGTCATAGATAAACTGTTGGCCGTCTTGCTGCGACAGTACACTGAGAACAACACTCAGAGAGATTACTCGCTCGTACGATAGGGTAGTCGGGTTGTACGACTAAGGGTACGGTTGATCCTCCTTGGTTAGTGCCTTGAAAAATTGGGCCGAGTACTACTATCAGACCCTTATGTATATTGCGATCTGTAGCACCTGACACTCCTCGAGACCATAGTTCCCTTCTCTATTTCTGGATCACGCATAATCTCTGCCCGATCAGATCTCACAAGTGGGGTTTTGCAGCAGCAGCAACAATCAGTCTCGTAGTTCAGATTTATCAGAACAACCATACAGATCTATTAGATCCATCAGATCAGCAACAAAAATATGTTCTGCTATTTAGATCTATCTGATCAACCATTCAGATCTCTAAGATCCATCAGATTCGCCATCCAAATCTGAGTAGTGGTGTGGGTTCCTATACCTAGGCGTGATTTTCGCAGGACTTTTGGGCAGCAGTGACATTTTGGGGATTCAACTACTGTAGTATTACTAAGCAAGGAGTAAAACTATGTTAGGAGTTTTCCCAAAAAAGAGTCTAAGACCCCTCGGGGCACTTATTGGTGACTTGGCCCATCAGAATCAAGACGATGAGTTGAGCAAGGTGGTACCATTCAATTGTTAGAGCCAAAAAATTCGGGCGGTCCCAAATTTCAAGTAAATCAACTCGGTGCATGGTAGAAACTAGAAATCAAGCTATGGTGAATGAAAGGATGGACAAACTTGAAGCATCCTTGCAAAACATCCAAGATCAGCTGACGAAGTTAACTACAACACTCTCTATCGGCAAGGCGGAAGCCCACGAGGAGGCATATATTGGCAATGAACACAGTGAGGGCGAGTCTAGCCACTCTCTTCACCTTTGGGGCACCCACCAACAATCCCGTCCGCGACCACCCAAGCTGCACATGCATAAATTTGATGGCTCTCATCCGGAAACATGGATAGCACAAATGGAGCAATATTTCAATCTGAATTACATCCTGGATAATGACACTCAGCTTAGTGTGGGGATCATGTACTTGGACAATGAAAGATGGCAATGGTGGCAATGGCATCAACGTTGCTATGGAAGTCCCTTAACTTTGGACACATTCAAAAAAGCTCTTATGGATCGCTTTGAACATGACTCTACTTTTTTGGGTCGTCTCACTAAGCTCCGTTAGATTGGAACAATGGATGAATATATTACAACCTTTGAAGCCTTAACTTTCCGCACTTTAGGTCTACAAGATCAGTTCTACATGGAATGTTTTATCAGTGGTCTTAAAGAGGCCATACAAGCCCACGTCCGACTGCACCACCCTCCCTCATGGTTGGAGGCTTGCAAGATAGCTCGTGAAGTAGAACATGCGTTAGCAACCCAGTCCAATCGCCCAAATTTCACCGCCAAGGGTCGCCCCCCACAGGCTCACAGCACTACCCAAACACTCAAGGTTCAAAAGGTGTCACATGCAGAAATGGCGGAAAGAAGAAAGCAAGGATTATGTTACTACTGTGATGAAAAATACTCCCCGGGCATAAATGCAAGGAGCCAAAATATTTTCAAATTGATGCTACTGATCACAACTCATCGGAGGAAACCCCACCACTTGAGGAACCAGAGGAGGAAGAAGAGGACAACTAGAAGGACAATGTACCTGAAGAACTAGTTATTTCGTTTCATGCTTTGGCAGGGATTTCTTCACCTCAAACTCTCAAATTCAGAGGTTTTACTAAGCATTACCCAGTAGTAGTCTTGATTGATAGTGGAAGTACACATAATTTTATCCATCAAAGAGTCGAAAAAGCAGTGCATTGTTTTTTACAAGTAGTTTCTAACTTCCAAGTCCAAATTGCTGATGGGGGCACAATGAAATGTGAAGGTCGCTGTGAAAATGTCAAAATTCAAATGGGGGATTATCAGTTAAAGACCCACATGTTTTCCATACACATGGGAGGGTGCGACATTATCCTAGGTGCTGAATGGCTTCGCACACTTGGCCCAATCACAATGGATTTCTAGGAGTTATATATGAACTTTAAGCAGAACAACCAAACACATACCCTCCATGGACTTCAGGTGGGAGCTCCCTCTATCATCAGCTCACATCGAATGGAAAAATTGTTAAAAAAGGGCCACCATGGAGTTATAGCTCAATTTAATGCCATCCAGGCCTTCGAACCCAATTCTCCTCCGATTCATCCT
Source organism: Pinus tabuliformis (assembly GCA_031772625.1). Classification (NCBI taxonomy): domain Eukaryota; kingdom Viridiplantae; phylum Streptophyta; class Pinopsida; order Pinales; family Pinaceae; genus Pinus; species Pinus tabuliformis. The sequence continues at coordinate 993,625,735 of CM062807.1, read as the reverse complement.
GAGATGCAACAGATATTAAATACCCATCAGCCAGTCTTTGACAAGCCTCATGAGCTTCCACCCTCGAGAGGGGAACATGATCATAGCATCACTTTGGTCCCAGGGGCACAACCACCAAATGTGCGCCCATATAGATATCCGTTCGCCCAAAAGAATGAAATAGAAAAAATAATCAAGGAACTTTTGGAAGCAGGCGTTATTCGTCCCAACATTAGTCCTTATTCATCATTGGTGGTCATGGTGCTCAAGAAAGATGGGGAATGGTGTATGTGTCTAGACTTCAAAGCCCTCAATAAGTTGACAGTCAAAGATAAATTTCCCATCCCAGTTGTTGATGATTTGCTGGATGAACTAAATGGGGCTCAATTCTTCACGAAGCTTGATCTTCGCTTAGGCTACCACCAAATTCGCATGAAAGAAGTCGACATTCCAAATACTGCTTTCAGAACTCATGAAGGCCATTATGAGTTCCTGGTCATGGCATTCAATCTTTGTAATGCCCCATCCACTTTTCAGAGCCTTATGAACCACCTGCTCAAACCATATCTCAGAAAATTTGTCCTTGTTTTCTTCGATGACATCCTCATCTACAGTCGCACTTGGGCCGCACATCTTCAGCATGTAGATCTGCTCTTGCAACTGCTCTGCGAGCATAAATTGTTTGTTAAGATGTCCAAGTGTTCTTTTGGCATGGAAGAAGTTGAGTATTTGGGCCACATTGTGGGGCGTGAAGGTGTCAGGGTGGACCCAAAAATGATCCAGGCAATGCAGGATTGGCCTCAACCTAAGACCTTGAAGAGCCTGAGAGGATTTTTGGGTCTCACAGGCTACTATCACAAATTTTTCCGCAATTATGGTCGTATTGTAAGGCCCCTCACTCAACTCCTCAAGAAAAATTCATTCCTCTGGAATGATGAAGCACAACATGCCTTTCCAGCTCTCAAAATTGCCATGTGTTCCACTCCAGTCTTAGCACTACCCGACTTCACCAAATCTTTTGTCATTGAATGTGATGCTTCGGGTACAGGTATTGGGGTAGTCTTAATGTAGGAAGGTCAACCCTTGGCCTTCACAAGCCAACAACTAAGTGGAAAGAATCTGGGACAATCTACCTATGAGAAGGAGATGATGGCCATCTTACATGCAGTAGATACCTGGCGACCTTACTTATTGGGGTGACACTTCCAAATCTGCACAGACCATCAAAGCCTTAAATATTTTTTGGAGCAATGCCTATCCTCACCACAACAAAATAAATGGCTCGCCAAAATGTGTAGGGACTCTGGACACCACATATCTCCACAATGGTATGATATTGTCCACTTTGGGCCTAAGCACTCATGGATTTGCTTTTGGACTTACCCCCAAAAGGCCTCATACTAGTGGAGATATTTGTCCATCCTTATATTCCCATGATCCTCCCCACTTCTAGTCAATGTGGGACTTTGGTCGTATACCCAACAATCCTCCCCTCGAACAAAGGACTATCGAGCCTCCCCTCAAACCATTATCCATCCGTCCACTCTCTACCAACCAGGATTCTCTGCTCCAATGCGTTGGAAGCACACGCCTTACATGGAGCACCACCTGCCTCGAGAGCTTTCTCTATCCCAGGTCAACTCCTCTTCACCGTGTTGGGACCAGGACATGTCCATGAAGAATCCGGAGCACACCGCCTATCTAACCAAGCTCATCCATGGATCCCATCGTGATATTACCGGGGCCCACCACCTTCGTTCAGCATTCCGAGGATTCATCCACTTGGCTACCTTCGGGGCATGGCTCTGATACCACTTGTAGGGACTCTGGACACCACATATCTCCACAATGGTATGATATTGTCCACTTTGGGTCTAAGCCCTCATGGATTTGCTTTTGGACTTACCCCTAAAAGGCCTCATACCAGTGGAGATATTTGTCCATCCTTATATACCCATGATCCTCCCCACTTCTAGTCAATGCGGGACTTTGGTCGTATACCCAACAAAATGCTGGGATATGATTATGAGATAATTTACAAGAAAGGGCATAAGAAGATTGTAGTAGATGCATTATCTCACCAATTTGAGGAGGAAAGTACCCTGCTCGCCATTTCCCTTCCTGTTCCAGAATGGATTGAAGAGGCTCACAAGGAATGGTTTTCGCATCCCTGGCTCTCCCAACTCATTACTCAATTGCAGGCGAATCCAAATTCCACCGAGGGCTACTCGTGGCAGGAAGAGATTCTTCGCTACAAAGATAGAGTCGTAATATCACCAACATCCACCTTCAAAAGCCACATTTTGGTGGAGTTGCACTCATCTCCCACTGCAGGACACTCAGGCTTTTAGAAGATGTATGCTCACACTAGAAGATCATTTTTTTGGATAGGCATGAAAAAGGAAATTTTTACTTTTGTAGCTGAATGCGACGTCTGTCAGTGCAAAAAAGGAGAGACAGTCAAAGCACCAGGCACATTACAACCATTGCCCATCCCAGCATCCATATGGACAGAGGTTTCTATGGATTTCATTACAAGTCCTCCAAAGTCAGGAAACAAGTCAGTCATCATGGTGGTTGTGGACAGACTTTCTAAGTATGCTCATTTTTGTGCCTTACCCCACTCTTTTACACCGACTTTAGTCGCTCAATCTTTCATGGATCGGATCTTCAAATTGCATGGCATGCCCACTTCCATTGTGTCTGATCGTGACCCGGTCTTCACTAGTAATTTTTGGCAGGAACTCTTCCGGCTACAAGGTACCCAACTAAAACTTAGTACTTCCTATCATCCACAAACTGATGGTCAAACTGAAGCAGTCAAAAAATGTCTGGAAACCTACCTTAGGTGTTTCACTTTACAAAAGCAACATCTCTGGGTACAGTGGTTACCTCTAGCTGAATGGTGGTGTAACACCAACTATCATGCCACCACCAAAATGAATCCATATGAAGTAGTTTATGGTCAACTCCCTCCTTCCCCTACTTCTTATATCAAGGGGTGCTCAAAGGTACAAGCAGTGGATCAACTCCTTCAGAACCGCACAACCATGCTCGCCCATCTTAGAGAGAATCTTCATCAAGCTCAAAACCGCATGAAGCAATAGGTAGATCAGCATCGCTCAGAACGCAAATTTCAAGAGGGGGATAAGGTATTTTTGAGGCTACAACCATATAAGAAAACATCACTCAAAGACAAGGGTTGTCAGAAACTATCTCCAAAATTCTACGGACCATATCAAGTACTTTAGTGCATTAGAGAAGTGGCCTACAAGCTAGCTTTGCCACCCACTGCAAAAATCCATCCAGTTTTCCATGTCTCATGCCTCAAGAAAGTGATTGGGAACAATTTCAAAATTCAAACCAGTCTACCTGAACTAGATGAAGAAGGGTCAATCTGGTTCCAACCTGAACAGGTCATGGACACATGAGAACAACACCTACGTGGCCGCCTGATCAAGGAAGTCCTCATCAAGTGGAAAGACACCTCTCCGGAAGATGCAACCTGGGAACCAATGACTATTCTTCAGCAGTTTCCACAGCTTCAACCTTGAGGACAAGGATATTCTTATGGGGGAGGGCATGTTAGGGTCCCACCCTAACCCCCTTATTTATATAATAGGATCGAGTCATAGTTATAGTTAAGTCAAGAGTTAATAAAGCCCATATTAATAATTGTAAGTGGTTAACCCGCATTTAATGACTGGATCACAATTAGTTGTGAATGGGCCATGGTATTAGATAGATGGTATTAATAAGAACCATGGTATTGCCCCATGGTATTGCATGTATGAATCCTATATAAAGGATAGAGACTCCCTGCGAGGAGCATCGTGTCTTATTTTGTAATCGAGCTCTGCTCTATTGGAGGTCGCACCCTCGAAGAGGCAAGTGAACATTGCTTTCTGAATAATAAAATACTTGCTGTTATTTCTCACTGTTCTATGTTCTGGGTATATTGCTTTGCATATTTGGTATTCTGGTATCGTCTTACAGGTTAAGAGCATAACATTGGTGATGTATTTCTAGAAATAGACCCTTGCCTCCATGGCTTCTGGGTATATGGTTATGGAACCCTTGTCCAACTCATCTTGAAGCATGCGTAACATTTTTTTGAGTGTGGCTAGACCATTGATGTACTTCTCCATGTTTTTTACGCTCAGCTGTAAGTCATCGCTGGTGGCCTCCCGCATCAACTGCTCCATGTACCTCTCAACCTCCAGCTAGACTTGGTTCTTCTTAATGGCATGGGTGAGGGAACCGCTTGAAGAAATATCGTGTGTCCTCACCATGACATCCAGACTCTTGAACAACTATGCATAGGAAGCCTCAATGCTAGTGATGAGTAGAGGGAGATGCTCATAGTTTTAGATCAACATCGGGATTCGTGCTTTGTCTAGCTTTTCCTATGGCTTCATTATTTTCTGCAAGTAAAGTGGAGCTCCCTTGTACCTCATTGTCCATTTTTGTACATGTGCAATAACAACGTGTATGTCTTTAAGAGTTTGGGAATTTACCTTAATGCACCGCTGCTGAAAACCATACAGATGGACAAGTGCCTTGTGCACGGTGACAAATCCGTCATAAAGTTTCCGCATGGTGGTCTCAAGAGTCGATACTTCAACAAGTATCACTTTTATCATCTCTACCATCGCAAATATTTTGGATTGTTCTGTCCACTACCTGGCCTCTTGCAAGTCCATTGCCATCCAATCATTCTCTGCTAACAAGAACTTGACAATTGAGATCATGGTTTCTACATAAGCCTTAGAGGCATTGACCATGGCAGCTATATGTTTCCTAACATTTGACACAATCATCCTTTCCTCTATATGTGCATGTGATGCATGATCATCCGAGAGATGCTTTCTCCATGCCTATACAATCCTTTTCTGTGACTCATCAAATGATAGATTGTACACATTCGTCATCGGATCATCATCAAGGAGAAAAACTTCCCCTTGATTTCTCGGGACTGGTTCTGATTCTGGAGGTGGTGGAGACTGAGGTGCGACCTCGAATATTCTCAACACAAGGTTAGTATCTTGGTTGTGTGGCTCCTGTTACAACTCCATGTCCATTTCTTCAACCATTTTCTCAATCTACCGAGCAAGTTCCCAAATCTGCACCTGATGACCCTCGTCTTCATTTGTTGGTTATTCTGACTCCTCAACCTGTATAGGGGCATTTTTCTTTGTCATTGTGCCTTGCCTTTCTTCCTGTTCCTGTTTCTGCTTCTTTTTGATCTCTCCATCTTATCTCCTTCTCTTATTTTAGCTTCTTCTCTATTTCTTGCAACTTCCTTTCTGCATCCTCCAACCTTTTTGTTGGGCATCAGATCCCCCCACAACATGTTTTGGGGCTCAAAACCCAGGGTTTGGTCAAATGTATTGTAAGACTTTGCGAATTGCGGGTGCAGAGCGCGAAGTATAGGTTGAATCATAGGGTTGTCCACCCTAAGTGTTGTAATGTAATGTAATGTCATGTTGGCCTACCCATGGTCCGCGGGCCATGGGATTGTATAAATAGAGCGAGGCTCTAAGTTGTAAAGATAGCTAACTAGTGAATTGGAGATAGATGAATACGAATGGTTTGAGCATAGAGTAAGAGTCTAAGTGTATTGGGTCATAGTAGTAGGAAGAGGCTCTGCAGCTGAGTGTGCAGAGGCCTAGTAGAGTCCATAGCTAAGTGCGCAGACCCCTACAGCTGAGTGTGCAGGGCGAAGTTGAGTTTGTAACCCAAGAAGAAGAGTAATAAAGAGAAGTTTGATTCTAAATACTGTGTATCTGGTTTTGTATGATTTTCTATGCATTTATACTGTTTTGTTTATCGCACGCACTTATATGAATGTTGGATATACTGTTAATTATCACTATACTTACACAGATAAGTTAAGTAATCAGATAATAACAGGTTAATAGTAAGGAACTTGGGTAATAATATGGATCGCGCCCCGAGTAGGCTGCGCGAAGGCAACATCATAGGTTGCGAGGGACTAATAGATATCTGTAGGGACGTGTGCAAGAGGTCAAACCGCGGACCGCCAGAGCTCATCAGACATCCCCAGGGTGGGGAAACCTGGTTCTAGCACCCTCCCATACAACTTCGGGTGAGACCTCAGTCTGCGCTTCGTGGACTGTTGTCGAAAGAGCCAGTAGTACCGGGATTCGTTTGGCTAAATCACCTCTGAACCTGGGTCAGGCCCCTACAAGACAAAAAATGGTTTCATTGCCGGGACCGAGATCTATATAAGGGATGTTTGATGTTGTGCCACTGGAATCCAACAAACAAAGAAATTGAAGGGTGGTTGGACAAGAATATTCACGAGTTCGTGGCGCAGGAAAACATAAATCCGCGAGTATATAAGGAACCGTGTTTGGAGTGCTACTTGTATACGGAAATCCACAAAATTTTCTTTTCATCCTTTCCTTTTGAGCTATATGAGTGGATCACGAAGCTAGCAGACAGTCACGGAAGGTGTAGGCTCGACAAACCAATCGTGTGGACTCCGGAATTAGTGCGCAGACTAGAAGTGTCAAGGGATAAGATCGTGCAAGCTATGGACCATTGGATCGACCGAATTATAGGAGGATTTATCACTGAGTTCACGGTAGATACGACCATCAGCTACAGTGAGGTGGAGCGACATTTCCTCAAGGGGCCACGAGGTAAGTATATCAAATCTTTGAACACTTGGATTAAGATGCTATTGTGTGAAAAGTGGGTTATGCGAATAAATTAATGTTTAGGACTACGCGAAGTGGGAAGATCTACAAAAGCGGAAGTAGTGAAGAATTAGAAAGCAGTCCCTTAATTTCCCCCTCGCGGGAAAGCGAGGAAGAGCTCGCGAAAGTTTCTCTGAGAAGCGCGGTGTTGAGTTCCAAAACTACCTCTTTCTTAAGCAACTTTCTCATCCTTCATCCTTTGCTTTTCCATGAAAAGTTCTTCCTTAATCATCAAAAGCCATTGCACATTGCCTCAAGGAGTACATTTCAGTGATTTACAAGTTATATTGTTATGTTTGTTATTTGAATAGGTTTTTGTTTTTTAGCTACAGAATGTAGTCACATTCTGTAGCTAACCGGCTGTTCTGCAACCATCTCCATGCTTTTGTAGGTTATAGGTGTCAAGAGAGGAAACAGACCACATGGGTATCTCAGAAAATGTTAGAGCATGGATGGTATCCTATCCATTTGGCCAAGATCGATGAGGAGGAACCCGGTCAAAGGGGAGTCAACTGAAGAAACCTACAGTAAGTAGAACTCTGTTTTTGCACGATTCTTAGTGAATGGATCTGAGGCAGTCTCCTGAAGCCAAGGACATCATTTGACACCTGCAAAAATAGAATCCAATAGCCACTATTAGAAGATTTATGTTTCAAGGCAATCGAAGACAAGATTTCTAGATACATTACCTGTCTACATGTTTTGCTATAGATGACTTCTCTCTTTTAACAACTGTATATTTTTCCTATAAAGACCAGCGTTTAGAATCCATAACAGGTTAATGTTTTTGGTTATGTAATAGTGCAATTTCCGCTTTGTAGTGTGAGATACTCAGTGCTCTGTTTTTAATATAATAATTCTGTTTTCAATGGATACATGAAGCGTGTGAAGTGTTGATTCCGTGTTGATAATCTGAAACCTTGCAGAGGGTCCCTGTGTGGTCAAGGGTACATTTTATTTATGTTTGTCTTCCTTAGTTTAATTGTCAATTCACTGTGTGTTTTTCATCATGTTCATAATCGTTTTCTAACTCCGTGTATATTGCAGCGTGTGTCATTTCTTCACTAACTCAGAGTAGTTTTCTTCCAGCGTAGAATAGTCCTTTAGCTTTCATTGCTCTCTAGTCTCTTAACTGTAGTTTTAAGTTGATGTCAGTAGCATAATTTGATTTACTTCATCTGCTGTTCCTTAGTTTCTAGATTTTAAATTAAGTTGTTCAATGCCTTTTTCTTATTAGTGTAGTCACTCATGATATAAATGAATGTTTCCAAAAGCCTTTTGTTGATGGTCAATCCTCAAACTAAATGGTGAAATGTTGTATTTATGAACGAGTCTTTCATTACAATTGCTGTTCATTAGTTTTGAGTTAAGCAGTTCAATGCCATTTTCTTATCAGTTTAGTAACTCATGATATGAATGGATGTTTCCAAGAACCCTTTCAGTTGATGGTTAATCCTGAGACTAAGTGGTGAAATGTTGCATTTATGAATGAGCCTTTTCTTTGCACTTTCTTGTTTACTTTTCTTAGAATGGTGAAGAATGAAATCTCTCAAAATTGCTATCATAAGGAGGTAGTTCTCCCTGAATTATGTAGCTGAGTGACAATAATACTTCATTTAGCCTTGCTTACATAATAGAATAATTGCAATTTCATTTTTCACTTAGTTTAGCTGCAGTTCCATCTTCAGTTGTTTATTAAGCTTTAATTTTGCAAGTAGATTAGACAGTAGAAGTAATCTTATTTCCAGTATTTCATTTTTGATTTATCATAGATAGCTGCCATTTCATTTTCTCATTTAAGCTTTGGTTTTGTAGTTAAGTAGATAGTAGTTTTAAAGTCCTTTCAGTTCATGTTTTGGAAACAATTATAATAGCAAGAAGAGAGGCTCTGTTTTCACCTTCTTGTTTAAAAACTTTACTTCCAAATTTGGCCTAAAAGCACTTTTAGCTCTCACTTCATTTCTCTAGGTTCTTAGTAGTAGTAGATTAAGATTTTAATTACATTGCAGAACATTAGGAATCAAAAGAAAAAAACCCCAAAACAAACATAAACTTAAAAATAGTGAGGTAAGAAAGGGTCATCTAGCACATATAGTGCACTACACTTCATCAGTTTATGATACCCGGATTGATAATTTATGTAGCAATTTAGGACACTAAATTGACTGAACATTTTGGCGCCGTTGCTGGGGAAGTGTAACTAGGTAGCCTTCTTTCTTACATTCATAAAAAAAAATAAATCAAAAACAACAAAACAAAACAATGACATGCATAGAGAAAGAGATTCTAGGGGTAGATTTATAGCTAGGGGCAGAAGTTCGATTTTCACAACTCCACCTACTCCACCAAGAGTTAGAAAGGACACATCTCCATCCCAGACTCATACTCCCAGCCTTAGGATTCCTAGAATTCAAGGGGCAGCAACTCAGTTAGAAGATTCTCCCACTTCATCTACTAAAACAGACCTAGGAGAGAAGACCTTTTTCACCTCTACAGGGGAGCCTATTGTAATTGAGGAAGTAGGAATACCTAGTGAAGAGGAAGAAGTAGAAACTCTCTCCCATAATCCATTAATAGAAGAACCAGAGGACTCTGAAGAAACTATAATGGCAGAAGAAGAACAAGATGGAGAATTCTCACTATTTGGAGGAGGGGGTAGAGGGATAGGTAGAGGGAGAGGTAGAGGAGACAATGGAGGAGGTAGAGGTAATAATGGAGGAGGCAGAGAAAATAGGGAAATAGATAAATCATTTGGATTCCTTGTAGTAGATGAGGAAACACATACAACAATAAAAAACATCTCACCATCTGTCCTCCCAAAATTTTATGGGTTGAGAAGTGAGGACCCTAAAACATTTTTGTTTGAGTTTGAAGTCTTGTGTAGAACCTATGACTATCTAGAAGACTCTCAAAAACACAAATTGTTCCCTTCAACACTAAAAGGGGCTGCTTTGAAATGGTTTATGGGGTTAGTCACTCAATCCATTAGAACTTGGAATGACATGAAACAGGAATTTTTGGATAGATACTTGGATTATTGTATGCCTACCAATCATAAGGATGAAGTGTTCAAAATGATACCAAAGGAAAATGAAAACTTAGAGGATTTTCTTGAAAGGTTTAACTACAATTTGAAAAGAGAAAAAATGAACAATTTAGACGAAGAAACTTTGAAATCTCTTTTGTTAAAGGCCATTAGAGATGAATGGATATATATCCTTAACATGATGGGGAAGGGAGACATCTCTCAACTTCCATTGAGTGACATAGCAGAACTATGTGTCCATCTCTCAAGGGGGAAATCTAAAACTGGGAAAGGACCAAGAGATCCTTCTCTTGTTAGAGCAAACAAATCTACGACTGGATCTGTAAGTAGGGCATAAATTGGCAATATGCTTGATGAGTTTAAAATTGACATTTTAGGGAGCCTTAGTGAGCAGCTAGACACCCTCAAAATCCAAAACAAGCAGAAAACAGAGGTTGATTCTTTAGCCATCTTTTGTCCAAAATGCAGAAAGAAACATGCTCTAAGGGAATGCCCTTTAGATACAAAAATTGTAGAATCTTGTATGATTTTTTCAGAAAGTCATGAGACCAAGGGTTGTCCTTCAATCCCAGGTCTTAAGGCTGTCTTTCAAGAGGAAACAATCCCAAATTTTGTAGAACCTCTTTGTTTTGTTGCAAGAAGACCTTGGTAGGGGCAACAAAATCAAGGATTTAACAATCCAATGTATTTTCAGCCCCCACCAAACTGGAATTCTTGGCAGCAACCTTGGCCTCAACCTCAAAATCAGTATCAATCTCAACCATGGGCACAAGGGGTACAAAATCCTTATGGGAGATTTGCTCAATATTATCAATATCCTCCATCTTATCAGAGCTATCCTCCCCCACAAAATCAACAGAAAAATCAGCAACCACAACTTCCAAATCAAAGCCCTCACCTTTCATTGCCATTTCCACAACAACCTCCACAACAAAGGAAAAATCCTCTACTCTTACTTCCATTTCAAAAAAAACCAAATCAACTACCAGCCCAACCATTGCCAAACCCCAATAACAAAAACCCTCAGAATGCTTACATAGTAGAAGGACAACAATTTCCTACTTACATGATTGCTCCTCTAGATCTTAATGATGTTCAACTTAGATCTGGTAGGATATTAGAAAAGGAAAAACCTTCTATAGATATTCAAGAACAAGATGATTCTGAGGAGGACTCTCTGAAAGTTAATAAAAGTTTTGAGGGGACATCCCTCCAAAACCAAAATATTGAAAAAGGAAAACAAAAAGAGTCAATAAACACAACTCCTATAATTGAGCAACCAGCATCTACTTCTACACCTCCTTTTCCTGAGAGATTACAAATTGATAGAGGAGTAGAAAAACAGATCTTGTTGCCCAATTATGACTTCCTAGACGAATTGAAGAATGTTTGTATCAAAATTACTTTGTTACAAGCCATTAGAGAAATTCCAATTCTATCAAAGACAATAAAGGATTTGAGCATCAAAAGACCAGGAAGAAAACCAAGAGACACAAACATAATTCACCTGGTAGGAAAAATAGTAGATATCATGATGGGAAATATTGCCATGCAGAAATATGTAGATCCAGGAAGTCCAATTTTCAAGGCACATATAAATGGGATTAAAATTCCAAACACATTGATTGACTTAGGGGCAACAATAAACATTATGAGTAGACAGACTATGGAGCAGCTCAAACTTCCTAACTTTCTTTACATACCCACCTTACTGCAACTTGCAGATAGATCAGTAATCAAACCGGATGGTGTGCTAGAAGACATCTCAGTCTCCTTAGATTATTGGGAATATCCTGTTTATTTTATGATTCTAACTCCTAAGAATAATCTAGGAGGACACCCACTCATTTTAGGAAGACCTTGGTTGGCCACAACTAATGCTTTTATTAGTTGTAGATTTGGTGACATGTACATTTCTGATGGTAATTCAACAAAGAAATTTACTTTGTATCCTCCAGCAAAAGCAATCACAGAAATAGATGACAAGGAATGGATTGATGATGAAGATGTTATTCAACCTATCTTTACTATATCAGAAATTAGTGAAGATAGTCAAATTTTGAACACTTTGGAAATTTTTGAAACATCTTCAGAATATGATCATGCACAATTTCAGGAAAAATCTAATGTTGAATACTTGTCATCTAGGTAGATGTCTCTCTATTCTATGGAAGAGTTTGGTAGCTCTACAATTGAAATTTTTCCAGGTAGAACATTGAACATAAACAAAAACTTGGAGAAACTACAACAAGAAGAGCTAACCAAAATATTACAAAAACATTCTGCTGCATTTGCATGGGAGTATACTGACATGAAAGGTATTGATCCTAAGACTTGTATCCATCATATCTACATTGAGGAAAACAATAGACCAATCAGACAACCTCAAAGAAGAATGAATCCAAATCTTAGGGAGATTGTGAAAGAAGAGCTCCAAAAACTACTCAATGTAAACTTCATTTACCCAATCTCAGATAACCAATGGGTTTCTCCTTTGGTAATTGTGCCTAAAAAAAATGGTAAATGGAGGGTGTGCATTGATTACAGAGAATTGAATAAAGCAACCTTGAAAGATCACTTTCCTTTGCCCTTTATAGATCAGGTATTAGATACATTAGCAGGTAAAAAGTATTTCTCATTTTTGGATGGTTTTAGTGGTTATAATCAAATTCAGGTAGCACCTGAAGATCAGGATAAAACCACATTTACTTGTCCATGGGGAACTTTTTCCTACCGAGTGCTTCCTTTTGGGTTATGTAATGCACCGACAACATTCCAAAGAGTAGTACTAGGAATTTTCTCTGATGTAATACATGATTGTGTAGAGGTATATATGGATGATTTTACAGTCTATGGTAACACATTTGAAGAAGCTTTGGAAAATTTGGAAAAAGTCCTTAAAATATGTAAAGAAACAAACCTTTCACTAAGCCATGAAAAATGCTTTATGATGTTTATAGAAGGTATTGTTTTAGGACATCACATTTCAGGAGATGGGATTAAAGTAGACAAATCAAATGCTGAAGTCATCTCTAAGTTGCCAATTCCAAATTGCCAAAAAGATGTTAGAAGTTTTCTAGGATTTATAGGATATTATAGAAGGTTTATAGAAAACTTTACCAAAGTAGCATCTTCACTCTTCAAATTGCTTACAAAAGATTGTGAAATCAAGTGGAATCCTGATTGCCAACTAGCATTTGAAACCTTGAAAGCAAAAATATCTGAAGCACCTATCTTAAGAGGAACAAATTGGAAACTTCCTTTCCATATTTATATAGATGATTCAAGAACAACTCTAGGAGCTGTATTGGGACAAAAAGATTTGATTCCTTATGCCATTTACTACACAAATAAAAATTTGACTCCCACTAAGTTGAATTATACGGTGACTAAAAAAGAGTTCTTAGCTGTTGTTCATGCAATTAACAAGTTTAGACACTATATAATAGGCTATGAAACTTTTGTTCATATAGATCACTCTGTAATTAGATATTTGATGAATAAACCTATTACTAATGGCAGAGTTACAAGATGGCTTTTACTTTTGCAAGAATTCAACATTACTGTGCTAGATAGACCTGGAAAACAAAACACAGTTGCTGATTTCTTGTCCAAGATTCAGAATATCAAAGAAGACTCTTCGGTTGAGGATAAGTTTCCTAATGAATATCTATTTGCAGTAACTACTCAAACTCCTTGGTTTGCAGATGTTGCTAACTACTTGGTTACAAGGAAGTTACCTTCACATTTATTTCCTAGAGAGAAAAGAAAGATTATTCAAAATAGTGCAAGATATTCATGGATCACTAACGAATTGTATAAAATAGGGCCAGATCTTATGATCAGAAGGTGTGTCAGGGAAGATGAAATGCTTGATATTCTCAAAGCATGTCATGATGAGCCGTGTGGTGGACACTTTGCTGACAAGAGGACAACCTATAAAATCCTTTCTTTAGGATATTATTGGCCATCCATCTTCAGAGATGCTAAAGAATATGTTAGAAGGTGCGACAGCTGCCAAAGGGTAGGGAAACCTGCTCCCTCAAATGAGATGCCATTACAACCTCAGGTACTTATCGAACCCTTTGAAAAATGGGCTTTAGACTTTATTGGACCTATTAATCCTCCATCTAAGCAGAAAAAGTATATATTGGTATGCACTGATTATGTCACCAAATGGGTAGAAGCCAGAGCATTAATTTTTGCTAACGAAAAATTTGTAGTTAGTTTTCTTTTTGAGGATATTTTTACTCGCTTTGGTGTTCCAAGAGAAATTGTGACAGATCAGGGAACTCAATTCACATCCAAAATGATGGAGAGGCTTATGGAAGAGTACAAGATCAAGCATAGGAAATCCACTCCCTATCATCCACAAGAAAATGGTCAAGTGGAGTCTACAAATAAAGTGATTGAAGGAATCCTCACCAAGACTGTGCATCTACATAGAAGAGATTGGGCAGATAGGCTTCCTGAAGCCTTGTGGGCCTATAGAACTACATGGAGGAACACAACAGGACATACACCTTATGAAATTGTTTATGGAAAGCAAGTCCTGTTCCCCATTGAGTTCCAAGTCAAAACTTTCAAGATGGCAGTTAAGTTGGGGATGGATTTATCAGAAGCTCAAAAGCATAGACTGGAGTAGTTAAATGAACTTGATGAAATCAGACAAGAAGCTGTTCAAAGGACTGGTCTAGTTTAGCAACAAAGAGCTAAGTGGCATGACAAGTACATCAAGGACAAAAGGTTTCAAGAGGGAGATTGGGCACTATTATTTGATTCAAAGTTTAAGGATTTTCAAGGAAAGTTTCAAACTCATTGGCTTGGACCATATGAGATTGAAAAAGTTTTCAGTAATGGAGTAGTAAGAATCAGAACAATAGATGAACATCAAACTCCTCTCCTTGTGAATGGTCATAGGTTGAAAATTTATCAATAGCCAATATCAAAGGAGGAGTTCATCAAGATATTTCAAAATAATTCTAAAATGACATTGGTGAAGAAGAATCCTTCTTCTCCACCAACTTAATCTTTGTTCTTTTCATCAATGAAATTTTTTTTTGTATAAGGTTGAAAACCAATCACTGATTGGCATGCTTATACAAAAAATACAGGGTGAAAATCAGAAGACTCTGACACCCTATATTTTCCAAAAAATAGTGACTCATTGTACATTATGAAAATTCATTGTTTTACTTCATTTTATTCTGTTTTACTTCTGCAAGTTTCACTCCACTCCACCACCATATTTCACTAATAAATTTTTCTTCTTCAACATTTCTTCCATATCCATTTTTCATTTCCATTCTGCCATATTTTCATCCACACAGTCATCTCCATTTTCATTCATTCATAAAGTCACATTTTATTCTCTGTTTTACATTCCGCAGCTGTTCTCATGTTCCGCAGCTATTCTCATGTTCTGCAGCTGTTCCAGTTCTGCAGCTGTTCTCACGTTCCGCAGCTAATCCTATTTTGCAGCCAATCTGACTCTGTAGTAATAGTTTGATCATTAGCTCAAAAAAATAAAAAGGCCAGTTCATAATAAATTTCATATGTAGGTATTGGAGGAGAAAACAACTATTGAAGACACATCAACATCTAAGCACCTGAAAAGCAAACAACAAAAGGTTAGCAAGTGGAAAGGTATTGTTGGCATTATGACTCAGGTTTGGCGCTATGGCACAAGTGTTGTCCTTGATGGAAACTCACTCAAGTGGCAAATCACTGTTCAGGCTCTCAAAATAATAGAAAATGAGATACCCGCAGGTGCGACTAACAAAAGCTGCGGACCCGCAGATGCCCCAAACAAGAAGTGCGGACATACCCATAGGTTCTCCGAACAAAAGGTGCGGACATCAAATTCACTCACTTCAATGCAGAAAAGCGCATCCACGTGAGAAATTTCATGATTGATCCATGGTATTTAGTCCGCAGTTTTTGATCCTATGGTTTTGGTCTGTGGTATTGCATTCAAAAGAGTTGAACCCAAGTATTGAGTCCTTGGTATTGTTTCTCAATGGTTTTGGTCCATGGTTTGAGAAAGGCCTAGACTATAAAAAGGGAAGGAGATCATTTGGCCCAAGACACTTGTGAATATTGAATATCTTAAGACCTGAAATTTTGGTGATCGGTTTGTGAAGCTAGATCTGAATCAAAGAGAAAACCGTGAATTATAAGACGGATCTACTGATAAGTCGAGGTCTCTTTGGCGCATGATCAGATCTGTGAATTCAACAGACTGGGGTACAATTGAGGACTGATAAAGTGTTTATATCCAGAGGTCCACAGGTGAGATATGGCTCAGGTGTGAAGGTGCGCAGTCCAGAAGACGGCGCAGGTGCGGAGGTCTGCAGTCCAGTAGACTACGCAGGTGCGGAGGTCCACAGTCCAGTAGACGGCGCAGGTGCGGAGGTCTGCAGTCCAGGAGACTACGCAGGTGCGGAGGTCCACAATCCAGTAGATGGCGCAGGTGTGGAGGTGCGCAGTCCAGTAGACAGATCAGGTGCGGAGCTGCGCAGGCTAGACACAGCAGAAGTGCGGATATTCGCAGGTTTCTATTGGTGAAGTTGTGGACTTTTCTTGAAATATTTGTTGGCTACCTTTTGTCTATTGCTGTAGAGTTCTGGGTTTAGATTACTGGTATTGCTTGTCTGGTTACTGCATTCTGAGAAGCTATTGGTTGATTCATTAGTTGATTGTAAAAGGAGATTGGTTGATTCACATGTACTTGATGATTATTTGATGTTCATGGATCCAGTCTGAAAATTGATGAAACGTGGTCCCTGGAAGAAAAGAAGTAGGTCAACACCTACGTACTAGTAGCTCAGCTAGTACAAGAGCTAAGGGGGTTGTAGCTCCCTTCCAGGAGAGTCTGGAAAACGAGAGAGGGTTGTAGCTCTCTGTAGGTTGCAGCCTGCGTACTGGTAAAGGACTGCACCAATACAGAATCATTGTAAAATAAGTTTCTAATTGAAAGAAGATAGAGACACATTGCAGCAGGTGGTTTTCACCCACATTGGGTTTCCACCTTATATCTGGTGTTCTTTGGTGTGACTTTCTGTTTTCTTGTTCCTGTTCATTATTATATGGTACTGACATTCAAATTAATGGTCAACATCTGAAGAATAAATTAAATTATAAATCTAGAGGGAATATTGAAAAGAATTTGATAATACTGATTCACCCCCCCTCTCAATATTATTTCCAACAATTGGTATTAGAGCAGGTCCTTCAGAAGAAGCTTGATCGCTTGAAGGAAGATCTATCATCATGAGCAACTACGAGAGAGAAGCATCGATCAGGCCACCAATTTTTGATGGGACAAACTTCGTATATTGGAAGGTAAGAGTCACTGCCTATCTTCAATCTCTTGGTACAGAAGTCTGGGATATCATAGATACAGGGTACACTTTTCCGTCAGCAACACCTACAGATCCGGCTGGTAAGAAGCAATATGAAACAAATGCAAAGGCTGTCAATACTCTATTAGGATGTCTATCTCAATCAGAATTCGTCAAGGTTATGCAGTATAAATCCGCAAAAGAAATATGGGACAAGATTGTTCTGAGCTATGAAGGAGATGAACAGGTAAAACGAGCAAAACTTCAAACCCTCAGAATTCAGTATGAAAATCTCAGAATGCACAATGATGAAAGTGTGGCTAACTATTTCCTTCGTGTAGATGAGATTGTTAATTATATGAAAAACTTGGGTGAAGAAATAAAAGAGGCTGTTGTGGTTGAAAAAGTTCTAAGATCTTTGTCCCCTAAGTTTGAATCAAAAGTTTCTGCAATAGAAGAAAAGGAGAATCTACGGAACCTTACCATGTCACAGCTGCACGGAATTCTAACTGCTTACGAAATGAGGAAAGGAGGACCATCAGGCAGGAGAGAAGCTGCATCCAAG
This sequence comes from Pinus tabuliformis, assembly GCA_031772625.1. Classification (NCBI taxonomy): domain Eukaryota; kingdom Viridiplantae; phylum Streptophyta; class Pinopsida; order Pinales; family Pinaceae; genus Pinus; species Pinus tabuliformis. The sequence continues at coordinate 993,608,077 of CM062807.1, read as the reverse complement.
GCTTCATGAAAATGAGATTACTATGAGTCAAGACATCTATCAGAAGAAGAAGAAGAATCAAATTTTGTCAAGAACCTTCAACGAGGTGCTGGAAGATTCAGAGGTAAGTTACCTTTCAAATGCTTTGCTTGTGGAAGAGTCGGTCACTATGCTGCAAAGTGTCCTCATAAAGATAAGCTTGATAAAGGTAAGGAACCTGTCAGATGGAACAAGAAACATAATGTAAATAAGAAAAGCTATTACACTCATGAAGACAGTGATGGACTTTCAAATAGTGATGAAGATGAACAAGGTAACAATTATAGACTTTTAATGGCTTTTGAAGATGATGATTTCATGGATGCTATAGATGAAGAAGGTATGTATGAAGAGATTTCTAAACTCAAAATTTGTTTATAAGAGAAAAATATGATTATTGATACTCTGCAATTCCAACTGGCTGAAAAAGAAAAACTTCATGAAAAGTTAGAATGTGAAATTGTTGGTCTGAGAAAAGAGATTGAGAAAGAAAAAGCTCTTAATCTTAGATTTGTTAAAGGATTTGAAACTCTGGATGAGATTATCAATGTGCAACGTTCTCCACTAATCAAGACAGGTTTGGGATATAATGAAGAAGCATCTCAAGCATCCACCTCCAAAAGTTATCTTGATGTAGCAAGGAGGAGCGAGCAAAGGCCTAATAGAAATCATCAGGTAAATCAGGGACAGTTTACCTCAAGAATGAACAAAGACTATCAGGTAAATCGGGGGCAATCTAGTTTAAGGACAAACAGAAGCTACAACCAGCCTCATGTAAAACCTTCTCAATTTGCCTCAAGAATGGATGTCAATAGAAACTACAATCATTTGGCTGGTAGATTTGATAATCACAGGAGTTTCTTCAATGGCCAATGTTTCTCTTGTCATAACTTTGGCCACAAAGCAGCTCAATGTGTTGCCTATAAGACAATCATGACTAGAGAAGCTCAAAAACAAAGGAGTATGGCTGGGATCGTGAAAAGAACCTACAATAAATTTTCTGCTCTTGAAAATGAAATAGAATGCTTTATTTGTAACAACTTCGGTCATGAAGATTCTGAATACAGGAGGAGGTTTCGGCAAACAACTCAGAAGGAGCAAGCCTCAAGTGTCAAAACATGGAGAATGAAGGAACCACAACCAGAGAGATGTGGTATAGCTTTATATGCGGAAGGGCAAGAAAATCAATGGTACATCGACAGTGGCTGTTCGAAACACATGATGGGTGATAAAGAAAAACTTCAGTCATATAGTGCCTTAGAGAAGGAGAAGAAGGTCTCTTTTGGAAATGACACCCCTGTGCTCATAAAAGGTAAAGGTTCTGTTCAGTTGAAAGAAAAGGTCAAAGCTGGAAATGTTATGTATGTTGATGGGTTAAAGCATAATTTATTAAGTGTCAGTCAGATGTGTGATCAAGGAATGAAGGTAATATTTCGATCAAATGGATGTAGTGTTCGTGATCTTGATACATGAAAAACAGTGATCAAAGGCATAAGGACTCCAAATAATTTATACATATTCAAAGAAGGACAACATCAATGCTATCTAAGCAAGAACGATGAACACTGGTTATGGCACATAAGATTGGGGCATATTAGCTTCTCATAGATAAGGAAAGCATGCAAATACCAGGCAGTTCATGGTCTTCCACATCAGAATTCCAGACAATACAATTTGCAAATCGTGCCAGTTTGGTAAGCAAACCAGAACTAACTTCCCTGAGAAGGAAGGATCAGCTAGCAGGCCACTTGAACTTGTCCATACTGATGTATGTGGCCCATCTAGGAAAAGGTCACCTCGAGGAGAAGAATATTTCATATTATTCATTGACGACTTTTCTAGGATGTGTTGGATAGGACTTATGAATCACAAAGATGAAGCCTTTGAAAAGTTAAAATCATTCAAAGCCTTGGTGGAGAATGAATCAGATCACAAAATCAAATGCCTCAGGTCTGATAGAGGTGGGGAGTTTACCTCGAATGAATTTTTCGATTTTTGTGAAGAACATGGAATAAGAAGGGAATTATCTACAGCTAGGACTCCTAAGCAAAACGGAGTAGTGGAAAGGATGAACAGAACGGTTCAACAAATGGCTTGTGCTATGATTGATGAGTCTGGAACTCCTGCAACCTTCTGGGGTGAAGCCGCATTTGCTGCAGTTGTTATTCTTAGCAAGACAAATATCCGGGTGAACAACACTCAAACTCCTCATGAGCTCTGGTATGGTGAGACTCCTTCGATAAAACATTTCAAAATTTTTGGAAGCAAATGCTATATTAAAAATAATGATGAAAATCTTGGCAAGTTTGAACCTAGAGCAGATGAAGGCATTCTCCTTGGTTATTCTCCTCACAGCAAAGCATACAAATGTTACAATAAAAGACTTGGAAGAATTGTCGACAACATTGATGTAGTGGTGGATGAAAAAGAAAACACTCCCAGGCAGGTAAGATCTGAAGACTTCGAAGATGATGAGGACTATCCATCAACATCAAATTAGATTCATGATGAAGAAGAAACCCATGAGGCACCAGAGGAACAGATAAGGGTAGAAGAAAAGACTCCATCCAGGTATGTTCAAAAGAATCATCCAGAATCTCAAATTTTGGGGCAAAAGGAGGCAGGCATACAAACAAGAAGAACAATTGTAGAAGCTTCAAGCTATTTGGCATTACTTTCCTCCACTGAACCACAAAATGTAAGAGAGGCATGAAAAGATGAATGCTGGGTCAAGGCAATGGATGAAGAACTTGAACAGATTGAAAGGAATAACACTTGGGAATTGGTTCCTAGACCAAAACATAAGAATGTCATAGGGACAAAGTGGATTTTCAAAAATAAACTAAATGAAAATGGAGATGTGGTTAGAAACAAGGCAAGACTGGTTTGTAAAGGATATGTGCAACAAGAGGGCATAGACTTTGAAGAAACATTTGCACCAGTTGCTAGACTTGAGGCTATAAGAATGTTCCTTTCTCTCTCTAGCTTTCAGAAGTTCAAAGTATTTCAGATGGACGTAAAATTTGCCTTTCTGAATGGAGACTTGAATGAAGAAGTGTACATTGAACAACCAGATGGGTTCATCCTTGGAAATGATCCAAATCTTGTATGCAGGCTCAAAAAGGCTCTCTATGGTCTTAAATAGGCTCCTAGGGCGTGGTATTATCGGTTGTATAAATATCTTCATCAACAAGGTTTTATAAAAGGATCAACTGACAGCAATCTATATATAAAGGTTGATAATGAAAAGTTGCTAATACTTGTTTTGTATGTAGATGATATCCTCTTTGGCAGCAATGAAGAAGACATGAGTCAAAAGTTTGCCTTGGTGATGCAAAAGGAGTTTGAAATGTCCATGCCTTGTGAGCTCACATATTTCCTTGGCTTGCAAGTCCAACAAAACAAGGACGGTATTTTTCTATCACAAACCAAGTATCTCAAGCAGATCTTGAAGAAATATGGGATGGAGGAATCGAAACCAGTATGTACCCCTATGGTGACAGGATGCAGCCTTAACGCGAATAATGAATCAACAGCAGTACATCAACCAACCTATAGATCCATGATTGGTAGTCTTCTCTATCTAATAAGTACCCGACCAGACATTATGCATGCAGTGGGAATAGTTGGAAGGTTTCAGGCAAATCCAAAGGAAACTCATCTTCAGGCAGTTAAGAGAATCTTCAAGTATCTTCAAGGAACTCAAAACTATGGCTTATGGTATCCTAATGGTACGGACCTTAGACTTCATGCATATACAGATGCGAATTGGGCAGGGAGCATGGATGACAGGAAAAGCACTAGTGGTGGTGCATTCTTCATGGGTCCTAGATTAGTATCTTGGTTCAGGAAGAAACAAAGCTCTATTGCATTATCTACAGCTGAAGTAGAATATGTAGCTGTTGCATCTTGCTGCACACAACTCCTTTGGATGATGCAAACATTGCAAGACATGCAAATCACTTGTACTCCATCTATCTCCATCTTCTGTGATAATACAAGTGCAATCAGTATTTCAAAGAACCTAGTCATGCACTCAAAGACCAAGCATATACCTATAAAATATCATTTTCTTCGGGAATAAGTGCTTGAACAAAAGGTCAAGTTGGAGTATGTTCCCTCTAAGGAACAAGTTGCTGATATACTCACCAAACCGCTGCCCAGGGAGACCTTTGAATACCTCAGGCAAAAGCTAGGGGTAGTTGATGCATCATCTTGCTGTTGAATCTTGTATGTTTTAGAGATTGTTGGTTGTACGCGAGTTTCATATGGGGTATACGCGTACATTTGCTGGTTTATGGATTGGTCAAAGACCAAATGGTAGAGGTTCAGGGGGAGCATATATTCTTCTAATAATGCATTGTTGGCATTATTGTAGAAGATCTTGGAGGAGCAAGTACAGAAGGAGAACCTGGATGCTGATCTGAATATTGCTGCTAATGTTTTGTCTCTATGTCTTATATTTCTTTTGTCAAAGTCATGTAACGGCTTATGTTTGGGATGAATGATATAATGTACTTGGTTGTCATATGTAAATTTTTGATGTAACCCCACTTGGTTGGGAGGATGATCCCCACTTGGTTGGGTGGTGAATGTATGTATAGAGTCTTTTGGTGATAGGAAGGTCATTTATGGTGTATGGTGGATTATGGTTTTTATTGAAGAAAATTTCTTTTGCAGATCTGGCCTACAGTCAGGGGGAGCACGATCAACACAGTAGAGCATAGTTTTCAGCATGTTCTCAGGGGGAGCATAACCCTTTGCCCTTGATGACAAAGGGGGAGAATGACTTTGAGGATCTTGGGGTTGCCATCAAGTCCAAAGGGGGAGATTGTTGGCATTATGACTCAGGTTTGGCGCTATGGCACAGGTGTTGTCCTTGATGGCAACTCACTCAAGTGGCAAATCACTGTTCAGGCTCTCAAAATAATAGAAAATGAGATACCCGTAGGTGCGCCTAACAAAAGCTACGGACCCGCAGGTGCCCCGAACAAGAAGTGCGGACATACCCGCAGGTTCTCCGAACAAAAGGTGCGGACGTCAAATTCACTCACTTCAATGCAGAAAAGCACGCACACGTGGGAAATTTTATGATTGATCCATGGTATTTAGTCCGCAGTTTTTGATCCTATGGTTTTGGTCTGTGGTATTGCATTCAAAAGAGTTGAACCCAAGTATTGAGTCCTTGGTATTGTTTCTCAATGGTTTTGGTCCATGGTTTGAGAAAGGCCTAGACTATAAAAAGGGAAGGAGATCATTTGGCCTAAGACACTTGTGAATATTGAATATCTTAAGACCTGAAATTTTGGTGATCGGTTTGTGAAGCCTAGATCTGAATCAAAGAAAAAACCGTGAATTATAAGACGGATCTACTGATAAGTCGAGGTCTCTTTGGCGCATGATCAGATCTGTGAATTCAACAGACTGGGGTACAATTGAGGACTGATAAAGTGTTTATATCTGGAGGTCCGCAGGCGAGATACGACTCAGGTGTGAAGGTGCGCAGTCCAAAAGACGGCGTAGGTGCGGAGGTCCACAGTCCAGTAGACTGCGCAGGTGCGAAGGTCCGCAGTCTAGTAGACGGCACATGTACGGAGGTCCGCAGTCCAATAGACTATGCAGGTGTGGAGGTTCGCAATACAGTAGATGGCGTAGGTGTGGAGGTGCGCAGTCCAGTAGACAGATCAGGTGCGGAGCTGCGCAGGCTAGACACAGTAGAAGTGCGGATATTCGCAGGTTTCTATTGGTGAAGTTGTGGACTTTTCTTGAAATATTTGTTGGCTACCTTTTTTCTATTACTGCAGAGTTCTGGGTTTAGATTACTGGTATTGCTTGTTTGGTTACTGCATTCTGAGAGGCTATTGGTTGATTCATTAGTTGATTGTAAAAGGAGATTGGTTGATTCACATGTACTTGATGATTATTTGATGTTCATGGATCTAGTCTGAAAATTGATGAAATGTGGTCCCTGGAAGAAAATAAGTAGGTCAACACCTACGTACTAGTAGCTCAGCTAGTACAAGAGCTAAAGGGGTTGTAGCTCCCTTCCAGGAGAGTCTGGAAAATGAGAGAGGTTTTTAGCTCTCTGCAGGTTGTAGCCTGCATACTGGTAAAGGACTACACCGATACAGAATCATTGTAAAAGAAGTTTCTAATTGAAAGAAGATAGAGACACATTGCAGCAGGTGGTTTTCACCCACATTGGGTTTCCACCTTATATCTGGTGTTCTTTGGTGTGACTGTCTGTTTTCTTGTTCCTGTTCATTATTATATGGTACTGAAATTCAAATTAATGGTCAACATCTGAAGAATAAATTAAATTATAAATCTAGAGGGAGTATTGAAAAGAATTTGATAATACTGATTCACCCCCCCCTCTCAGTATTATTTCCAACAGGTATGGTTCTAGAGGTGAGAATAAAAACCTATTTCAAATAGCAGTATAAAACATAAGTTGTATAATTTGTATAATTACACTACTCCTTGACTTTTCATCATGCGATTTGATTGCCGTGATTATTCCACCATGCCTTCCGACTTTAATGCCTAACAATCTCATGATTTGATCTCCGATTTTAACTCGTACTTCACTGTACTTCTCCATTACACCTGTTTAACGACTAACGACATGAATTAACCTAGTTGGATATGGCTCTTCACAACCCTACTGTTCCTTTATTACACTGAGTTCCTCGATTTTACTTCCGCAACCTTCTTATGTGTATACAAGCACTCGGAAACAGTGAGCTCACAATCATTCGTTCTGTTTTCGATTCTCTCTGTGTATAAGCAATACTCTGTTTTCCACACAGTCTACGTGTGCAACCACTCCATTCCATACATCTTCTACACTACTACCCGCATACAATTTCCCTATTTCATATACCCTACATGTTTCATCCCCATATCTATCATTTTCCTTCCACATACTCTGATATTTCATCCCCGTATCTATAACTATTTTTGCTTCCATATACCACTACTGTTTACATAGTCTTCTACACATAGACAGTGAAGGAAATTTGAAGAAACACAGAGAAAAGGAGTGATGGGTCCCATTGTAAGAACAAAACCTATAGGAGTGAAATATATGGAAGGATATCCTCAGTTGAAAGGGATGTTGAAGAAATCTAGGTGGTTGAGCTTCATTGAAAAATTCAATGGCCATCATAAAGAAATCACCAAGTCATTTGCTAGATCGTTTGATGGGATGGATGTGGAGATTGGTGACATAAAGTTTACAGTGACCAAGTCTTTCATTGCAGCAGCAACTGAGCTACCAAAAGTTGGAGAGAGGTGGTTCAAGAATAAAGAATTCCATGATGAAACTTGGAAAGTCATTCTCCAAAACCCAGGTATGGACACTTCAATTTTTAAGAAAGGAATTCCCATCTTTGCACTAAAGGATAAATGGAGTAGCATGCTATTGATTTTGCAAAAATTTATCACATGCGAGGGAAGATATGGTTCCATGTATGTATATCACATAAGATTGCTGATGAATTTTCTTGAAAACGGAACCATCAATCTCCCATTCTTTTTGTTGAATAGTCTAAGGAGGATGACCACTACTATTCATAAGAAAATAGAAAACATAGAACCTTATCTTTATCACCATGGTCTCATAAAAATTCTAGTTGAATATCACTTGCGGAATGTAACACATGGGAGAACTTTCTGATTATAAAATTTTTCCAAGATCCACCAGAATTACCTGAAGAAAGTTCAGTGAAAAAGAGTAGGGGAAGGAAAACTAGTCTTACAATTCAAAGCACTCCTACAACTTCAAAAGAAAACAATGAAGAAGAGCCTCTCTCTGGAAAATTAATAGAGGTCATAAAACAAACAAAACGAAGGAGAAAGATGAAAGGGAAAGTTGAGGAAATCCATAGAAACACTCCTAAATCTTCATTAGAGGATGAAGAATTACTTTTTGAGAAATTAGTCAACATCAAGGAACAATCCAAGAAAGAGAAGGAAAAAGGGAAAAGAAGACAGGTTATAGAGGAAGAAAACATAGGCTCACAAAGTTTGAGGAGAAGTTCCAGACTTAAGGGCAGAATGAAGAAAGCAAAATCAACAGAGGCTCAATTCATAGATTTGGGAGAAGAAACTGCAACCCAGTCTTAAGATAACATCTCATTTGAGCAGAGCCACAGTCTCCTACACAAAAATTTGAAAGCAGTACAAAGAGGGTATCTCCAGAGATTGACTCAATCCAACAGTAGATTTATGATTATATTAAGTCACTAGAACAAAAGAATACATCAGTAGATCAAGGGACTTCATCCAACCCTCAAGGGATTTCATCCAACCCTCAAGGGACTTCATCCAACCCTCAAGGAGTACATTTAAGTGATTTACAAGTTCTATTTTTATGTTTGTTATTTGAATAGGTTTTTGTTTTTCAGCTACAGAACGCAGCCACATTCCGCAACTAACCGGTTGTTCCGCAACCATCTCCATGCTTTTGTAGGTTACAGGTGTCAAGAGAGGAAACAGACCACATGGGTATCTCAGAAAATGTCAGAGCATGGATGGTATCCTATCCATTTGGCCAAGATCGATGAGGAGGACCCTGGTCAAAGGGGAGTCAACTGAAGAAACCTACAGCAAGTAGAACTCTGTTTTTGCATGATTCTTAGTGAATGGATCCGAGGCAGTCTCCTGAAGCCAAGGATATCGTTTGCCACCTGCAAAAACAGAATCCAATAGCCACTATTAGAAGATTTATGTTTCAAGGCAACCGAAGACAAGATTTCCAGATACATTACCTGTCTACGTGTTTTGCTGTAGATGACTTCTCTCTTCAAACAGTTGTATATTTTTCCTATAAATACCAGCGTTTAGAACGCAGAACAAGTTAATGTTTTTGGTTATGTAATAGTGCAATTTCCGCTTTGTAGTGTGAGAGACTCAGTGCTCTGTTTTTAATATAATAACTCTGTTTTCAATGGATACCTGAAGTGTGTGAAGTGTTGATTCCATGTTGATAATCCGAGACCTTGCAGAGGGCCCCTGCATGGTCAAGGGTACATTTTATTTCTGTTTGTCTTCCTTAGTTTAATTGTCAATTCACTGTGTGTTTTTCATCATGTTCATAATCGTTTTCTAACTCTGTGTATATTGCAGCGTGTGTCATTTCTTCACTAACTCAGAGTAGTTTTCTTCCAGCGTAGAATAGTCCTTTAGCTTTCATTGCTCTCTAGTCTCTTAACTGTAGTTTTAAGTTGATGTCAGTAGCATAATTTGATTTACTTTATCTGCTGTTCCTTAGTTTCTAGATTTTAAATTAAGTTGTTCAATGCATTTTTCTTATTAGTGTAGTCACTCATGATATAAATGAATGTTTCCAAAAGCCTTTCGTTGATGGTTAATCCTCAAACTAAATGGTGAAATGTTGTATTTATGAACGAGTCTTTCATTACAATTGCTGTTCATTAGTTTTGAGTTAAGCAGTTCAATGCCATTTTCTTATCAGTTTAGTAACTCATGATATGAATGGATGTTTACAAGAACCCTTTCAGTTGATGGTTAATCCTGAGACTAAGTGGTGAAATGTTGCATTTATGAATGAGCCTTTTCTTTGCACTTTCTTGTTTACTTTTCTTAGAATGGTGAAGAATGAAATCTCTCAAAATTTCTATCATAACGAGGTAGTTCTCCCTGAATTATGTAGCTGAGTGACAGTAATATTTCATTTAGCCTTGCTTACATAATAGAATAATTGAAATTTCATTTTTCACTTAGTTTAGTTGCAGTTCCATCTTCAGTTGTTTATTTAACTTTAATTTTGCAAGTAGATTAGACAATAGAAGTAATCTTATTTCCAATATTTCATTTTTGATTTATCATAGATAGCTGTCATTTCATTTTCTCATTTAAGATTTGGTTTTGTAGTTAAGTAGATAATAGTTTTAAAGTCCTTTCAGTTCATGTTTTGCAAATAATTATAATAGCAAGAAGAGAGGCTCTGTTTTCACCTTCTTGTTTAAAAAATTTGCTTCCAAATTTGGCCTAAAAGAACTTTTAGCTCTCACTTCATTTCTCTAGGTTCTTAGCAGTAGTAGATTAAGATTTTAATTACATTGCAAAACATTAGGAATCAAAAGAACAAAACCCAAAAACAAACATAAACTTAAAAATAGTGAGGTAAGAAAGGGTCATCTAGCACATATAGTGCACTACACTTCATCAGTTTACGATATCCAGATTGATAATCTATGTAGCAATTTAGGACACTAAAGTGACTGAACACACGGTTAGTCTGATAAGGTAGCGAATTCTACGCTTGCCACCTCCACCTACAATGCCACCCGTCTCACCCTCCTCACCTCCATCTCCACCCACCCCATCTTCGCCACCACTACAGTTCAGTATGGCGAGTGTGATCAAACTACATGTATTCAGAGGAGTAGGGAATGAAGATCCGGACCAATTTTGGTTCATGGTAAGGGCAGTATGGGAAGCACAAGGCATCATGGATGACAATATCAAGAAGGCTACACTGGTGATAGCGTTGCAGGATCGCACATTAACATGGTACATCAAGTATTCTAATGACCATCTGAATGCAAGAAACATAGAAATCTAGACCGCACTAAACAGGGAATTTAGCAGGCCAAAGTCGGCAACACAATCAATCATCGGGTTTAAAGAGATTGCGATGCTCCCAGGTGAGACCCCCTAGGATCTGGACCAAAGACTGAAGGGTATGATTCACGAAGCCAACATGACGTTGATGGATGGATAGCACCATGCATGGTTTGTAGTGTCACTAACACCGCACTTAAGGATGATGCTGTCACAACAAAAACTTTCCACCTAGGCCTAAGCTTTGGAGATGGCGATGAGATTGCATGAGAACCATATACAAGACCCTGGTCTGGGAGTCCAACAATTCCACGTGCAACCGCAAAATCTTTGTCTGGAGATGCAGAGTTTGAAACAGGACAGGACACCTCAGCCAGAGGCGCGTGAGGAGGTATGGTGCATAAAATGCAAAGGCCAGGGGCATTACAAGGACCACTGTCTAGTGTTCCCAAATTACTTGGTAGGAGGAGGGCTGATGCAGTTAAGACCTGAGGCACAGGTAGGACCAAGCATGGCACCTGCATTATGGTGCGCGATCTGTTAGATAGGAGGAAAGTAGACTACGAATAACTGTCATCTATTGCAGAAGTATACGTAGACGTCCCAACAATTGTTTTGTAATTTCTACAGGTCGGTAGGTCATGATGAATGCACCTGCAGAAGCTACGAACTAATGATGGATTAGAATCCTGCCTACAGGGTGCAGACTGAAACATGAGCCCTCGACCCAAATGAAGGAATGGCACGCGCTAGATTTCAGGGCGCGGTCGAGGTTGAGGTGGAATGGAACCAGGGAGGGGTTGCTGACAACTAATTTGTTACAATTGCAGAGGGCCAGGGCGCTATGCCCGCAATTGTCCAAACCTGACAAGGACATCATGTTTGTACTGTACTCAGTTTGATCATGAGGCAGAAGAATACCCTACATTAATAGCGAGATTGCACGAAAAAGGGGTAATTTAGCTCCCTCCGACTCAGAATTTGCAGATGATGAGGTTTGAGCCGCACGAAGAAGACCCGAATGTAAACATGATGCTCATGAGCGGTATGACCACTGGCGATGATAAAGGTAAGAAGTAAGAAGAAAGTGCGTGTGTTTGCAAGGCTCCTATAAAGGAACTTGAATTTGATTTAGAATGTGCAAAGGAGACATTCATGGAAGCTAAGAAGAGATTCATAGAGACCTCCACTTTAGGTAGTAAGGATCAACTAGAACCCGAGATGGATCCTTCAATGCTCACTACTTTTTTGGACATGCATGAAACTGCTACATAACAGCAAGGCAGTAAAAGGACTAAAAGAACTTATCACTAGGTGCGCGGGGTCAGGAGAACCGCGCGTGGTCTGGAAACTTGGAAAGCATGCATTATGCACAGGAAGGGAAATGAGGTTGATTGCACAAATCAACGATTATGAAATGGTTCAGGTAATCCTGGAGCTCGTATCGGACACGAATGTACTGCAAAAAAAACATGGGAACACATGGGTAGACCTGTGCTACAGTGGTCTCCTATTTAGTTACAAATGGCGAACTGACAGAGTTTCTTGCCCATGGGAAGATTACAAGGGGTAACAGTAGATATTGAAGGTGCGAGCGTGCAGGCAGATTTTGAAGTGATAAAGATTGTCGATGATAGTAATCCCTATCCTGCACTACTAGGAATAGACTGGGCCACCAATATGAATGGAGTCATAAATCTGAAGAAGCGCAAAATGATCTTTGGAAAAAAGTCACTATGCGTAGTAGTACTACTAGATCCAGTCGAAGGAGTGCGATACACTGAATCGGTGCGCGACGATGATAGTGATGAAGATCTCGATTGTATTTACAAGATAACTGTGCGAGAAGAGGATTGGGTGAATCCGACTATGGATGGAAGGATATCGTGGGAGGGCGAAAGCTCTTGCACTTCAGATTCAGACGAAGAGATAAAGCGATGGTAGAATCCGCTGCACGAGGTAATAACACTTAATTGCAACATGATGGTTAGATCACTGCACTGTGTGACAACAGAGGCAAGGGATCTGCCTACATATGATGGGTTGATAGTGGTGGATGAATTCCTGAACAAATTTGAAAGCGCAGTACCAAAACAACAGTGGTTCGATGCTTTGAAGTGGGCACTGCGTGCAATGCCCGCACGATGGTGGGGTACGCATCAAGGAAGTTTTGAGGACTGGCGCGGATGCAGAAGAATGATGCGCCTACGATTTGGGAAACCGCAGATACGGCTAGTAGACAAATATGATGGACGAGATGATCCACGCACACACCTCGCGAAATGGACCAAGGTCTACGGGGAAGAGCCATAGCCTGAATGGGTACATTTATTCTATCATACCCTGGATGTCATACCCATGAATTGGTATACTGAGACGGAGCTCTGCCATGGTACAAGTGAATGGGATGTCTTGCGTGAGGGATTTATGTTAACTTTCACGTTTGAAGATCGTTTGTCAGATACTGTTGACGATGCGCTACAGGCAGTAAAAGAAGTTATTTTCAAAATACCCCAGGAGCCAATGGAAGTACTTCAGCCAGAATGGGTGACACAGTTGAGCTGCGTGCTAGAGTGTTACAACATAAATGTTGAGGAGGATGATGAGGACCCATGAAATATTAACATTTCAGAAATGGAAGGTTGTCGTGAGATTCGAGGACCATCACTTGAAGACCCTGACATCACCGCGCCACTAAAGATAAAGCAGCTAAACATTGGAACAAAAGCGGAGCCGAAGTACGCAACACTTGGGGACTATTGGGAAGATGCCACGGTGGATAAGGTCGATGAGTTACTCCGTGAATACCAAGACTTGTTCTTGACCAGAATTACAGACTTAAAAGGGATCGTTGGCGACTTAGGGATGATGAAGACCACCCTGAAACCCGAACTTAAGCAGTGGCCTTACCACTTGAATCCGAAGTATAAAGAAAAGGTCCACGACGAATTAGACAAAATGCTCACAGTCGGAATTATTGAACCAGTGGAAGAATTTGACTGGGTGAGTCCTATGGTAGTACAGGAGAAAAAACAGAAGGGCGAAATAAGAATATGCGTGGACCTCAGAAAGTTGAACGATGCCTGTGTACACGATCCATTCCCAACACCATTCATAGATGAAGTACTGGAGAATGTTGGCGGTCAGGAAGCATACTCATTCACGGATGGATTCTTGGGGTACCATCAGATCAAGATCGTGTCGGAAGATAGGAGCAAAACAACCTTTGCAATAGAATGGGGCTGCTTTCAATACACCGTTATGCCGTTTGGACTGAAGAATGTGCTAGCTATATTTTCGTGCATTGTTGTGGCTGCATTCAAAGAATACATCCACAAGTTCTTGGAGGTCTATCTGGATGATTGGACTGTCTTTGGATTAGTTAAGCACCATGTAGCAAGCTTATGCTTGATGCTGGATACTTGCCGCTGACACCAGATTGCGCTGAACCTTAAGAAGTGCACATTCCTTGTTCCCTTTGGAAACCTGCTGGGACATGTGGTTTGCAAACAAGGACTGATGGTGGACCCTACGAAGATTGCCGTTATTCTAAATTTGGAAGCACTGCGAAGTGTTAAACAACTGCGCACTACTTTGGGACACACTGGATATTAGTTCATGAAAAGTTATGCCCAAATAACAACACCGATGGAAAAGCTATTGAAAAAGGATGTTACATATTACTGGAATGATGATTGCATGAAGAGTTTGGATGTCCTGAAGGGGAAACTGGCCTCCACTCTAATCCTGGTCTTCCCAAAATGGGATGTGGAATTTCATGTACATGTTGATGCGTCGTGTATTGCGTTGGGAGCCGTACTTACACAAGAGGGCACGAAGGGCGTGGATCACCCTCTCGCATTTGCAAGTCAGAGATTGTCCAAAGCAGAAAATAACTATTCCACCACCAAGCGCGTGGGGTCGGCAATGATGTACGCACTCCAAAAATATCGACACTATTTACTCGGAAGACATTTCAAGATGTATACCGACCATTCCGCGTTGAAATACCTGGTGAATAAGCCTATGTTGGGGGGGTGCATATGCAGATGGCTCTTATTGTTTCAAGAATATGATTTTGAGGTCATAGTCAAGTTGGGACGCCTAAACGCAGGACCAGATCGCTTGTCACGAATCAAGATAGGCGTGGAACCAACGAATTTGGAGGAGGGACTACTTGATGCACAACCCTTTGCAGTGCGCGTCACGGATAGACACTTCGAAGATATAATCCATTTTCTAACAACAGGGACTGCGTCGAAGGAATACTTAGTCCAATAGAAGAAGGGATTGGTGGTTCGCACAGTGGACTTTTCTGTCATCACGGGGCACCTCTACAAAATGGGCAATGATGAGATATTACGAAGATACGTACCTAAATTTGAACGAGGTCAGATCCTTGTGGAAGCACATGGGGGCGCTACAGGAGGACACTATGCAGGAAGCGCGCCCGCATAGAAGATTCTTTGCATAGGGTTATGGTGGCCAACCTTGCACTAGGATTCAAAAGCGCACTATAAGGCTTGCAACATATGTCAAAGGATTGGAAAACCATCACAAAGGGACGAGATGCCATTAAATCACAAATGACATTGTAGCGATTTGAAAAATGGGAAATCAACTTTGTGGGATCGATCAAACCTTAGGGAAAGATGGGCACGTGCTACATCATCACCGCGACGGAGTACCTGACACGATGGGCAGAAGCACAGCTAGTAAAAGACTGCACGACAGCTACGGCTGTGAATTTTTTGTTCGAAAACGTTTTGACATGATTTGGCTATACGAAAATCTTAATGAGTGATCGTGGAACACATTTCTTGAATGAAACCATCAGCTTGCTCACAAAAGAGTTCTAGGTGTATCATCAGAAAAGCACACCGTACCACCCACAAGCTAATGGGACAATAGAGGTATTCAACAAAATACTGGAGACTGCATTGACCAAAGTATGTAATGTGCAGCGAAACGACTCGGACCTATGCATACCTGTCGTATTATGGGCTTACAGGACAACGTGCAAGAAATTGATGGGACAGACACCTTTCCGGTTAGTCTATGGCATGGAAGCTATCATGCCGATGGAATACATCGTACCTAGTCTGCGAATAGTAGTGCTCACAGGAATGACGGATCGTGAGGCTCTAGAAGAAAGGCTCGCAAAATTAGAAGAACTCGAGGAAGAACGATTTCTGGCTAGATTTCATCAGCAGGTACAAAAGTAGCGTTAAAAGGCCTGGAACGATTGCTAGATCAAGTTGCGCACCTTCAAGGTAAACAACTTAGTGCTGCTGTATGACAGTGAGTTTGAAAAGTTTCATGGAAAATTCAGAATGCACTGGCTGGGACTATACGTGGTTAAGGAGGTCACAGACGGAGGCGCGGTCCAGCTAGTCAAACTAAATGGAGAACCCTTCCCAAGCAAAGTAAACGACAGTTGCTTGAAGCCCTACATGGGTGGGCCGGCTATCTAACTAACTGGCCGAAGCACAGTCTTCGTGACCTGAGGAGCCAGACAAGGGCACGGGACTATAAACACATGCAAAAGATGCCAGTACCAAGGTAAGGACACAATCAGACACAGATGATTCAGAAGCAAAAATGCAACAGGTATAGCAGGCAACAGCTCAGTGCGTTGTTGACATTCAGGCTATTCAGGACTAGTTGGAGGGACTTCGCGCCAAGGTCGCTGATTTAACAGAGTGACTTGAGGGTGAGTCACGATATTTGTGTTGGGGGCCTATTGGGCATCAGATCCCCCCACAACATGTTTTGGGGCTAAAAGCCTAGGGTTTGGTCAAATGTATTGTAAGACTCCACAAATTGCAGGCATGGAGCGTGAAGTATAGGTTGAGTCATAGGGTTCTCTACCCTAAATGTTGTAATGTAATGGAATGTCATGTCGGCCTACCCATGGTCCGCGGACCATGGGATTGTATAAATAGAGCGAGGATCTAAGTTGTAAAGATAGCTAAATAGAAAATTGGAGATAGATGAATACGAATGGTTCAAGCATAGAGTAAGAGTCTAAGTGTATTCTGTCATAGTAGTAGGAAGAGGCTCTGCAGCTGAGTATGTAGAGGCCTAGTAGAGTCCGCAGCTGAGTGTGCGGACCCCTACAACTGAGTGCGCAGGGTGAAGTTGAGTCTGTAACCCAAGAAGAAGAGTAATAAAGAGAAGTTTGATTCTAAATACTATGTATCTGGTTTTGTATGATTTTCTATGCATTTATACTGTTTTGTTTATCGTGCACACTTATATGAATGCTGGATATACTGTTAATTATCACTAGACTTACACAGATAAGTTAAGTAATCAGATAATAACAGGTTAATAGTAAGGAACTTGGGTAATAATATGGATCGCGCCCTGAGTAGGGTTGCGCGAAGGCAACATCACAAGTTGCAAGGGACTAATAGATGTGCATAGTGACGTGCACGCAGGGTCAAACCGTGGACTGCCAAAGCTCATCAGACATCCCCAGGGTGTGGAAACCTAGTTCTAGCACCCTCCCATACTACTTCGGGTGAGACCTCAGTCTGCGCTCTGTGGACTGTTGTCGAAAGGGCCAGTAGTACCGGGATTCATTTGGCTAAATCACCTCTGAACCTGGGTTAGGCCCCTACAAGCCAACACTTTTCTTCTCTCTATTCCTCCGTTCTACTCTCTTTATGCATTGTTTCCTCTTTGCCTCTATTTCCAAAGCTACTCTCCCAATGAGAGGATATTCTTTGAACTTGTAGCTTTGCTCAGCCTCTGGGTTCTCGGTAATATTCCTTTTGTCTTTTTCCTATGCGGTTTTTTGCTCACTGCTACTGTTGTTGCTGTTTCCTGTGGTGTTGCTGCTTACAGAGCAACTTTCCATTCTATAGCCATGCTGACTGGTTCATTGAGCCTAGAGGAGCTATAATAGTACCTCCAAGGATCTTCCTTTGCCCAATGAAATGTCCTGTGGATCCATGGATAGTACAAATTTGCACAGTGGTTCTTGCATATGCAATGGGGATCATACATATTGTAGTAATTGGTGCCAAAATCAAAGTTTTCTAAGTCCTTGGCCTTGGCATCTGCATTCTTCAAGCTCTAGATCTCATACAATCCAATTTTCAAAGGAGGAGTAGGCATGGTGCCTTTTTCCTCCTATGAAACCCTACTGATAACCCTGTGGAGATGTGATATGCAACCTCTTGCATAGCCAACTTATCTGTGGCAAACCTTGGTAGCACATGCAAAGTATTCCTGTAGAAATTTTGAATAATATGACACTTATTCACAGAGATTATCTCGATTATAAACTATTGCAGAATACATGCATAATACATAACCTCCTCTACGTTGATCATCAATTTAGCAGTATCAAAAACAATGAAACATCAATCGCATGCACACATTAACATAGTATGTAACCCGGGGAAAGCATACAGCTGAAAACCCCACACTATCTGTATATTATAATGATTGAGAACATGTAACAATACATAGTGCAATACTCCTCACAAGTACTCAGTACTATCTCCACCCGTTACACACAAAACTAGTTCATATCCGAACAAGTCACAGGTTCAAATCTCCTCCGCTGCTTTGCCTGCCTCCACTGCACAATGCAAAGTGAAAATAACGTGAGCACAAGCTACAATTGCCTTGATATTGGCCCACACTGCGCAGTCCTCATTGGCATAACTCAATCCCATGCATGTGCAAAATCTCATGCACAACTGATAGTCACAACTCACCCTTTCACTTACCTCTAACACCTGTCTCTGTTGAACTGTCCATGCACTGAGTTAACTGATGTATTCTTTAGTTTCTTTATGAGTTAATAATTAGTGAATTAATTAACAATCAATTCACACAACTCATCACTAGTGTATTCTTTAGTTAGACTAAATACAACTAGTTCAACCAAGTCAAACTGAACACAACTCCATCAACTCCACATCCAACTCCACAGAACTCACATGCATGAGTTCTAACTGAAGTCCTCCATGCAATAGCTCAACTAACACATAAGAAACCACGTGATTCCTTTTGTCAGCTGCATGTGCCACATTTGTAGCTCGAACGGAAGTGCTCCAAGAGAATAAGATAATGTTTAGAGTCCAAATATTACTAAGGGCTAATAATATTTGACTGTTTCTATTTTTAGCCTGGCAGTCTAAAAATAGACTCTGATCACTCCGCTGTGAACCAAAAATAGAACTCCATATATTTTTCCCAACATGACCAATCACCCATAAACAACATCCTACAACTCATAGACCATGATCCATATGTCTAAAAATAGATATAGTCTAAAAATAGACTTTGCGCCAAAAATAGCCTGCGGGTCCACTTAGTGAAGGCGACTCCTTTCCACTAAGATCCATCATCTTGTTGCATTTTCAACACTCCCTCTCAACAAGATATGGATTATCTGCAACCCCTATCCTGCAACTCTGGAATGTTCTGCATGCAACACATTTTCCCGTTCCACTTGCTCCAACAACACTTGGAACAAAAACACTCCCAACTGACCACTCTGTTGGGCTAGGAACATACTATGATGCTGAAGCTCTACCTGCTGCTGACAAGTGCTCCCTCTCTAACATCTGCGCTACTACAACATCTCCATGCATATCGCACCATTGCACACTTCTCTGTGCCACTTAGCACTTTCAAAACACTTGTGCCTCTCGCATTGCTGCAGCCTGCTAGCTATGCGCTGTCCTGGGATTCCCTACACTATCGCTCTCTCTGCTGCTCCATCTGCATCTGTCTCTACCCAATCAATCAGTTCCTACTACTCCACATCGGGGCTCCCGTAGCAAGGTCTCATCCAAGAGGTTGGGTACCTCAAGGATCTTGCCCCTCCTCCTTGGGATGATCAATCCACATCACCCCACCTCCTACCTGGAGGTATGGCTGCATGCGATCCCTCAGCCCACCTGGCTCGAAGTTTCCCCCTACTGGAGGTGTCTGCATGAGTAGATGTCTCTACTCGATTCCTCTCAGCTTCCCTTGTTGTGGCTGCTCCATAACCTCCTGAAGCTGCTGCACCAATTGTGGCTCCTCCATAATCGATCTGAGACTTCTTATGGCTCTTCATGTTGAGAGGTAATATACGCTCCCTCTCAACCACCAAGTCTCCATCAGTTGCCTCGCTACTCAAGGCTTTGCATGCATCTTGAACCTCAAGAGCATACAGGTTCTTGACCCATGAACCAATCTGCTTCACTTGTCTAGTGATGATGTGTCTAAGGAAAACCTTTCCCTTATTGAAGACTACATCACAACCTTTGTCTTCCAGCATCGCGATCGACACCAAGTTTCTCTTCAGTCCTGGTACATACTTGACATCGGTCAAGGTAAGGCGAGCTCCATGCTCCCTCTGAAAAATAACTGTGCCTACACCTGAGACACTATACTTCTCATCATTACCCATCGCTATGAGTATCTGGAGATCTTTCTCCTCCAAAGTACTGAACATACTCTTGTCACCGATCATGTGGAAAGAAGCTCCACTATCAAGAAACCAACCACTTCCCACCATGGATGAAACCATGCATGTGAAGAGTGTGAAATCCAACTCAAATTGTGAAGCAAGTGCCTCACCTTCAGATCCTTCCAAGGATCCCTTCTTGGATTTCTTCTTTGGGCAATTAGTAGCATAATGGCCCAACTCACGACAACGAAAGCATCTCACCTTTGACTTGTCAAACTTCTTCCCATCATTGGAAGAACTGGATTCAGAAAGAGAACCCTTCTCCTTCCCCTTCTTCACCTTACTCGCTAAGGCACAGTTCTCCTCATCATGCATGCATGAAGAACTGTCTTTGGTGCTCCGTCTGATCTCCTCTTGCACAAGATCCGACCAAAGTCTCTCCCATCCTGGCAATTTCTCTTGACCATTGACAGAGTCCTGATAGGAATGCCAACTCTTCGGAAGACCAAGGAGAGCCAAGTTCACCAAGTCCTCATCATCAACAATCACCCCCACACTTCCTAGCTCATCCCGGCATTGGGTGAACTTCGTGAGATATTGGGGCATGCTGTCTCCATTCTCACACTTAGATGTTTCTGAGTTTATCCTTGAGCGCCATTCCACTAGCTCAAAACTCAACCGCTTTTGATCTAAAATTCGTGGGAACAAAGTATTTCTTGTACAAAGATCGACTGTATGGGCATTCACTGGATATCTCACCTTCCAAAAGAAGGATGAATCTAGAAGCTACCTGGCCCGATTATAGACTCTGCCTGAAGAAATAAAATGTAAACACTTTCTGAATAATAGATCTGATGATCAATCCCGCTTTGATATCCTGTAGAAATTTTTCTACAAATCAACCAGCTCTGATACCATGTAGAAATTTTGAATAATATGACACTTATTCACAGAGATTATCCCGATTATAAACTATTGCAGAATACATGCATAATACATAACCTCCTCTACGTTGATCATCAATTTAGCAGTATCAAAAACAATGAAACATCAATCGCATGCACATATTAACACAATATGTAACCCGGGGAAAGCATACAGCTGAAAACCCCACACTATATGTATATTATAATGATTGAGAACATGTAACAATACATAGTGCAATACTCCTCACAAGTACTCAGTACTATCTCCACCTGTTACACACAAAACTAGCTCAGATCCGAACAAGTCACAGGTTCAAATCTCCTCCGCTGCTTTGCCTGCCTCCACTGCACAATGCAAAGTGAAAATCACGTGAGCACAAGCTAAAATTTCCTTGATATTGGCCCACACTGCGCAGTCCTCATTGGCATAACTCAATCCCATGCATGTGAAAAATCTCATGCACAATTGATAGTCACAACTCACCCTTTCACTTACCTCTAACACCTGTCTCTGTTGAACTGTCCATGCACTGAGTTAACTGATGTATTCTTTAGTTTCTTTATGAGTTAATAATTAGTGAATTAATTAACAATCAATTCACACAACTCATCACTAGTGTATTCTTTAGTTAGACTAAATACAACTAGTTCAACCAAGTCAAACTGAACACAACTCCATCAACTCCACATCCAACTCCATAGAACTCACATGCATGAGTTCTAACTGAAGTCCTCCATGCAATAGCTCAACTAACACATAAGAAACCACGTGATTCCTTTTGTCATCTGCATGTGCCACATCCGTAGCTTGAACTGAAGTGCTCCAAGAGAATAAGATAATTTTTAGATTCCAAATATTACTAAGGGCTAATAATATTTGACTGTTTCTATTTTTAGCCTAGCAGTCTAAAAATAGACTCTGATCACTCCGCTGTGAACCAAAAATAGAACTCCATATATTTTTCCCAACATGACCAATCATCCATAAACAACATCCTGCAACTCATAGACCATGATCCATATGTCTAAAAATAGACATAGTCTAAAAATAGACTTTGCGCCAAAAATAGCCTGCGGGCCCACTTAGTGAAGGCGACTCCTTTCCACTAAGATCCATCATCTTGTTGCATTTTCAACACTTCCTCCGCCAAACATCCTGATGAAGGTTCCACGGGGTGTGGCATACCAATCTGTAATGTTAAGTAATGCCTACATCACTTCTTGAGACATGCAAGGTGGATCCTTCTCAAAGATCAACTTGTAAACTGGGATTATGAAATGGTTAGATAGTTGTTGAGAAATGGAAATAAGAAATTCCAGTTTAATTTTCCCTTGAATTAAACTGAGAATTAAAATCGAATTCTATTATCATAACAACTTGTAAATAGTTAATTAAGTTTAATTGACTTAATTAACTTAGGAATTTTGAGTTGGAAGTCTTTCTATATTAATGTATATGTTCTCCCTAAATTTTAGGGGTCCAAGATGAGTTTATTTGAGTTGTAATTAGATAACTCAGTTTGACTGAGTTATAGATAGTTAAACTAGTTCTAACTATTTGTGGAACTAGTAGAGGTCTAGTAGTGAGTTGGTGCACTAGTGCATCCTCAGTGCTACTCTAGCTAACTAAATATTCTCTCATGAGAAACTCATGCATGTCAGTTTAGAGAAAGACCCAGTTGAGACTAGAGGACAGGGACAATGTACTATCAATTGTAGAATGATCTAAGTTATATAGATCATGCATGCAATTAGAAGAGGACCTAGTTTTGGATTGCGCAGTTATGGAATAAGGAATTCCCAATTAAATATGGGCTATTCCTCACAGGAAGTGTGCAAGGAAATAGGGGATCAATAGCCAGAAAAAATTGGCTAAGTGTTGGTCAATGCGGGCTTGTGAGGTAGAGAGTTGATCATACTTGTGAGGAATTGTTCTTGTGAGAACAAGAATTGTGTTATCACTCAGATTACTGATTAATGCAATAGATAGTTAGGGTTTTGAGCAGTGGCTTTCCCCAGAGAAACAAATGTGTCAAGTGTCTTTGATTATCTTCCTCTTGTTGATTATTGTTTTCATCAATTCTTGGTTTCCGCTGTTTAAAGAGTAGAGTAGATTCTTGTCTTGTGTTTTAGTACATTTCATGAGCTGTGAATCTACAGGAAAATATACATGACATCAGAGATGAAGACTATATAATATAGGAGATTTAAAAGTTTTGAGTTTTGGGTTACAGGTGAAATTAGAATTTGTAATACATACTTCAGGATCGGCAGATGACGTTCTATAGTTTGTGGCTCGAGTATGCCTTGGAAGGCAACTCAAATTATATAGACTGGAAGGACAGAATGGAGGCTGTGCTAGAGGATAATGGCTTGAAGGAATTCATTGATCAAGACATTCCTATGCCAACATCATCGGATGCATAGAATCTAGCCAAATGGAAGAAGTGTGTGGTGAAGGAGGGGCAGATAATCCTTGAGGGAGTTTGAGACCATATTTTCTCGAGTCTCCATGGGAAGGAAACTCTGTATGCTATGTGGAAAGCATTGAAAAACCTATTCTAGATCAACAATGAACATAGGAAGTTGGCATTGAAAGAAAAACTTTGAAAAATCAAGATGGAAAAAGGCAAGACCATTCCAAAATACTTGACCAACTTCACTCAGTGTTGTGATGATCTTGGAAGTGCTCGAATAACCATTTCCAAGGATGATATGGTGAGCCTAGCTCTCCTAGGCCTTCCCAAGAGTTGGACTAACTATCAGGACTCTATCAATGGGAGGGAGAAGATACTAGATTGGAAATGACTATGGTCGGATTTGGTACAGAAGGAGATCAGAAGGAACACCAAAGATGGTTCCTCATCAAAGACTGATGATGAGGAAAACAGTGCCTTAGTGAGTAAGACAAAGAAAGGGAAAGGGAAGGAATCCCATTCCAAATTTGATTCTTTCCATGGAGGTAAGAAGAAAGACATGACGAAAATTAAGTGCTTTGTTGTCATGAGCTGAGCCATTTTACTACAAATTTTCCGCTTAATTAGTCCAAGAAGAAGTCCTCAGGATGAGCGATGGGTGAGGCTTTGGCCTCTCAATTTGAATTGGAATTTACTCTCATTGCATGCATGGTGTCATCAATGATGGGTAGTGTATGATACCTTGACAGTGGAGCTTCATTCCACATGGATAGTGACAAGGAGTTATTCAGTGACTTGGAGGATAAATATCTCTAGATGCATATCGAGATGGGTGACAATGGGGGGCATAACGCTACTAGATTGGGCATGGTTACTTTTCAGAGGGAGCAGGGTGCTCCTCTCACCTTGAGAGATATTATGTATGTGCTCAAGTTGAAGAAGAACTTAGTATTAGTCGCCATGCTTGAGGATGGAGGCCATGCTATGATATTCTTGAAAGGAAAGGTGTTCCTTCGACACATAACGATGGGTCAAGTAAAGAAGATAGGGTTTCGAGTTAAGAAGGTAGGGCTTAGCAGATTGTGCTGCTTTGAGAATGAAAGCAGAGAAGGTACAGAGTCAAGACTTTGGTAAGTTGTGGCACAGGTGATTGGTCCACTTGAATCATGGGGCTTTGAAAATCATGCAACAGACCTCTACTGGTCTTCCGAAAGGTACACTCGAGCAAGTTGATACATGCAAGGGGTGTACTTTGGGAAAATACACCAAGGCTTCCTTTCATGATAAAGATAGTAGAGTAGAGGCAATTATAGAGTGAGTCCACTAATATGTGTGTGGCCCATTCTTGACAGCACCCATGACCAAACACAAGTATTATGTTATATTTTTTGATGACTTTTCTCGTAAATGATGGATATTTTTCATGCAGAAGAAGGATCAAAATTTCACAAATTTTTGTGAATTTAAAGCATTGGTTGAGAAAGAGTCTCACAAGAAGGTTAAATCTCTGAGGAGTGATAACGGTGGTGAGTATGTCTCAAATGAGTTTAAGGACTTCTGTGCAATGGAAGGGATTAAACGGGAGTTGACGAAACCCATTAACCCACAACAGAATGGGGTGGCTGAGAGGAAGAACAAAATCATTGTAGGGGTAGCACGAGTGATGTTGCATGATGAGGGCCTACAACTACACTTGTGGGCTGATGCATGCAACACAATGGTTTATTTGCAGAACCGTAGCTCGCATCATATTCTTGGGATGAAGACACTAGAGGAGGATTATTTTGGTAAGAGGCCAGATCTTGGTCACTTCAGTATTTTTGGGCCATCGGTATATTTCCATGTGACCAAATTTGCATGGAAGAAGATTGAGTCAAGAATAGAGTTGGGGATATTTGTGGGGTACACAGATAAACCTCACAACTATCGGGTGTACTTTCTGACCAACATGATTACAATGGCTCACATGGATGTTAGATTCGATGAGGAGAAGGCCATGTGAGTTTTCTTTGAGAGGGAGCTTGAGCTACATGCGGTTGAGGAGCTTTTAGCTCCTAAGGTTGAGGAGCCTCAGATTGATGTGGAGCAGCCACATGCATAGGATCCTAGAGTGGAGACATCCACTCAAGAAGAGTCTTCCATAGATGGCAGAAAACGCACCAGAGAGGATGACAGGTTATTTCATGATGCATGGATGATGGGAGAATGTGGGAGCACCCACATCTCAATGCAGGCAGAGGAGATCATATGAGAGGTACACTAGATACATGGCTCTTATCAGTGGATGTGTTGAGACAGAGCCATATTCCTTTGAGGAAGCAATGCATTAGCCAGTTTGGGTTGATGCCATGGTGGAGGAGTATGACTTCATAGTTTGTAACAGTGTTTGGGATGTGGTCTTGAGACCAGAGGACAAGTCAGTGATGATCTCCCAGTGGATTTACAAGTTAAATAAAGTTTCAGTTGGTAGTGTGGAGAAGCATAAGGCCAGGTTTGTGGCCCATGGATTTTCAATGGTAGAGGGGATTGACTATGATGACAACTTTTCTCCTGTTGCAAGGTACTCATCAATTAGATCTTTGTTGGAACTATCAACACAGATGGGTTGGAAGATACATCATATGGATGTAAATACAACCTTTCTTAATGACACGATTAAGGAAGAGGTGTTCATAGAGAATTATAAAGGTTTTGAGACCTTCAACCGTGAGTTGCATGTGTACCGGATCAAGAGGGAATTGTATGGGCTGAAGCAAGCACCTGTGCTTGGTACACTAGTATCGATAACTACTTCACTGGGTTGGGCTTCACTAAGAGTGAAGCAGGTGTGAACCTGTACCACATAGTGGTGGAAAGTAAATTGTTGATCATTGTGTTTTATGTCGACGATTTGATTTTGATTATCAAATGATCAAGTCTTGCAAGGAGGACCTTGCAAGAGAGTTTGAGATGAAGGACATGGGGCTCATGCATTACTTTATGGGAATGGAAGTATGACAGGGTGATGGGGAATTGTTTGTTTTTCAGGGCAACGATGCCAACGAGATACTTAGGAGGTTTCGCATGGAGAGCAACAAATCTGTGGATACTCCTCTATCAGGTAACTAGAGGAAGGATGATGCTACTTCAGGGGAAGTAGTGGAAGCTACTATTTACAAGAAGCTTGTGGGTTCAATCATATATTTGGTGAACACACGAACAAATATGTGCTATGTAGTTAACCAACTTAATCCAGAGATGGTTAGGCCTACCAAGCTGTATTGGAAGGTGACGAAGAATGTGTTGAGATAACTCAAAGGCACTACTCAATATGGATTGTGGTACAAATAGATAGAGGGAGTGAAGCTTCAAGGCTTCATCGATGCATATTGGGTAGGGAGTCCATCCGATAGGAAGAGAACATCAAGAGGGATCTTCAATATCGGATCAGAAACAAGTTCTTGGTACAAAAGGAAACATAGATCAGATGCACTTAGTTCGGTAGAGGCAGACTACATGACTGCAAGTCAGGCAGCATGTGAGGACATCTGGATGAGGATGATCCTAGTTGGTTTGTTTGCTCAGCAGATGGATCCAACTGTGATTTACTGCAATAATCAGAGTTGTATCAAACTCTCTGAAAATCAATTTATCATGATCGGTCCAAGCATATTGATATCCGATATCATCATCTCAGAGATTGTGTATTGAGGCAGATTATGCTATTGGAGTACATTCCCACGGAGGAGAAAGATGCTGACATTTTGACAAAGACATTGTCAAGAAGTAAATTCGAGTTTCACAGAGACATGATCGGGGTAGCTAATAATCCATTTCTTGTTGAGAGGGAGTTTTAAGAAATGGCAACAAGAAATTCCAGTTTAATTTGTCCTTAAATTAAACTGAGAATTAAAATTGAATTCTATTCACATAACAACTTGTAAATAGTTAATTAAGTTCAATTGAATTAATTATCTTAGGAATTTAAAGTTGGAAGTCTTTCTGTAGTCATGTATATGTTCTCGCTCAATTTTAGGGGTCCACGATGAGTTTATTTGAGTTGTAATTAGATAAATCAGTTTGACTGAGTTATAGAAAGTTAAACTAGTTCTCACTATTTGTGGAACTAGTAGAGATCTAGTAGTGAGTTGGTGCATTAGTGCATCCTCAATTCTACTCCAGCTAAATAAAGATTCCCTCATGAGAAAGTCATGCATGTCAATTCAGAGAAAGACCCAATCGAAATTAGAGTGCAGGGACAATGTACTATCAGTTTTTGAATGATCCGAGTTGTACAGATCATGCATGCAATCAGAAGAGGACCTAATTTTGGATTGCTCAGATATGGAAGAAGGAATTCCAAATTAAATATTGGTTATTCCTCATAGGAATTGTGCAAGGAAATAAGGGCTCAAAAGGCAGCAGAAATTGGCTAAGTGTTGGTCAGTGCGGGCTTGTGAGGTAGAGAGTTGATCATGCTTATGCAGAATTGTTCTTGTGAGAACAAGATTTGTATTATTACTCAGATTTATGATTAATGTAATAGATAGTCAGGGTTTTGAGTAGTGGGTTTCCCCAGAGAAACAATTTTGTTATGTGTCTTTGATTATCTTCCTCTTGTCAATTATTGTTTGCATCGATTCTTGGCTTCTGCTATTTAAAGAGTAGAGTAGATTCTTGTCTCGTGTTTTAGTACATTACATGAGATGTGAATCTATAGGAAAATCTAAAATAGCATGACCCTAACTCCTTAGTAGTTGCACTTAGAAAGAAACTTGCAATAAATGTTCACAACATTATTTGATGGTGTCCATGTCCAATCCATGCAAGGAAACTAATGCTAGGTGCAAATTGCAACAAGTAGGTACGCAAACATGTAGAATCTCAGTTGCTCATCCTTGGGTAGATTCTGGGCATTAGTCACATGCATTTTCAACTGAAGAGCCAATAGATCTGACCATTTGAATGGCCTTCCTTCATTCGCCAACTGGTCCAACACAACCACCCATTTCTACGGAAAGGTCTCCATGCTCTCTTGACCGTACAAGTGACATGCAAGATGATCAAGAGCTGGTAGGCCTTTTTGAGTGACTTAGTCTTGTAGACTTGATTGGGTGTCCACCCGAAATTCGATGGCTCTTTCACCCAGTGCTTCATGATGTCTCTAGTGTTCAACTTGCTATTGGGGGTATAGAAAAGTGAATCCATGCGGTTCACCGACTGTAGTGAATGATACATCTAATAATAGTTTTCCATCTTGAAGGTAGTGAGATGTGTTCCACTGGCACTGCTCAATTTCATCATCTTAGGATCACTATGTGAGACAATCCAGTGAATAATGTCCACACATGGGAAGGAAAGGTACCTGAATTCAACCTTATATAAGCCTGACTTGAGGATGTTGACATAGACCTGCCAATTTTATAGACCTTCCTTGAAGCTGCCTGAAAAGATATCCTTGATTTCCTACCATGTTATCTTCATGTCCTTCTCTATGAACAACTGTGTGTTCGCATAGACTAGCAAGTTCATTAATACCTTTTTGACTACATCTCCAGTGCTTCTCTCGACAATATCCTTTGATCCAACTCTCTTGGAAGCCATGTTACCTGTACTACTGAAATATGCTCAACAATTATTGTACCTGGAGACAGAGAGGACACTCATGGCATGCAAATGTTATCTTGAAATCAAAAGCACTTCAAGACAGAGCAAGCAACAAACTAGCGAATTATTGGGCAAGATTGCATAATTTTGGGTTTTAGAGGTGAGGGACTATTAGCTGGATCTACGCATTGCACAGTCCCAACTGCCAGTGGGGAGGTGAATCTGATTGGAATTGTGCAATGCACAGTTCAGTATGGCTTGTGCTGGTTGAGACTACGCATTACGCAATCCTAGTAGCCAAGGCGCTGTGACTAGCTCCTATAATTGCGTAGTTGGGGCTAGTCACTGGCATCCTTCACACAATTTTTGGAGCCAAGGTAGAGACCTGAGATCCAGAAATGCGCAGTGCATGCCAGGAAGAGCTAGATCCAGGCCAAGCAAGCCTGGATCTGCCTAATGGAAACATGGAAACAAGCATATTTGAATGTTTGAGTGATGGTTGGTGCAAATATGAGTGAATTATGATGGATGCAATCAAAATAAGTGCAGGAATCAGCCAAACAGAAGAACAATGAAGCTTATGAAGAGAGCCGACACAATAACAACTGTTAGTGAAAAAAATGGGTTATACATGTGACAGATAAGAAAGGCAATGGAAAACATAAAACAAAACTTCTCAAGCTAAAACAAATCAAAATTCCAGCGGTCGCTCAATAAAACGGGTAAAACAACACTCTCACAAACTAAGGAAACAAAAGTGACAGAAAAACAACAAAAGACTAGAAAAGCAAGACTTACCTGGAAAAGCTGCACTGACTGTGCTGAAGGTTCCTAGATCCTGAGGAATGCCATAGCTCCAAGATCGGATGTGAAAATGATCTTTGGCAGTACCCATTAAATAGATTTGATCGATTTAGGATTTATGACATGGAGGCCAAAAATCTAGGAAAAAGTGACACATGGCGATAATTTCCAAAAACAGCTCAATTGTAACTCTCACCGCTAAAAATAGATCCCCATCTTTTAGGGATGCATTTACACTTTTTTATTTTTTAGTTTTTTGGAAACGATGCCATGCATGCACGGAGAAATTGCACAGTTCCGGGGAGAACCATGCAACTCACTGACACATGCATTAGGTAGCTGATGAGGGAATGATTTTGTGCAATTCCTGGGCTGAGTGGCTCTGGTTGCCTCTCATGCTCTATGTAGTTTCCCAGCTGAAGACAAGCTGTCAAATGGGTCTATGGAATTCTGGGGCCAAAGCTCACTGTGGGCTTGAACTGCACATTTCCTGAGAGCAAGACTGGTTGCCTTCTAGGATTGTGTAGATCATCAAGGCAATGCTAGAACCAGATTGCAACCAAGTCAAGAGGTCAACTTGTTGTTAGAAAAAAAATAAAGTAAGAAAGCACAAGCTATAAAGCAAAATATAAAGCTCAATGAAAGCACAAGCACTTGGGTCAGTGTAAGATAAGATGCTAGGAATTTAGTAGGGAGGATCCAAAACGAAGCTTAGGCAAAGTTTTGGAGGGTGGTTGTAGTTGCTACAACATTGGTGACACACTGGTATAACTCCAACTCTCTGTATGGACCTTGTATCACGTAAAATGAGTCTAACTTTTCCAAAAGTATTGTTTGATTCTTTGATCATCATGGTTCCTTCACTAGATTGAGTTAAAGATATAGTTCCTACCAATCTCTTAATCGGTCAGCACACATACCAAGCCAAGTCAACTAAGTTGTTTCGATTGGGGATGAGGGGTATATTGATGCATAATTAATATAAACTGTTAGAGTTTCAGTTTCATCTCTAATGTTGCTCCACTTCCAGCAAGCCTGGACAGTACCCCGACGGAGTCACTTCAGGAACACAAGCATTGCTCCACTACCAGCGAGCCTGGAAAGTACCCTGGTAGAGTTACTTGCTTCACCTCTCTACGCAGGAAGCCTTTCTCTTCTTTCGCCTTTTTTTTTCATTTTTCATTTTCAGAGAACTATGCATAGACACTTATTTATTTCATGAGGTGGAAGAGGGATCTCGACTTATTGAGAGAAGAATAGGTTGTCCCTTTAGAGAAGGATGTTTATATATACCTATGACATACTTGTTAAGGTTTTCCCCCTCACCTTAATCTACTTGACTGAGTTGAAAAGGGTTAACCAAATATAGAAAACTATTTAGAGTAGGCAGTACTAGTTAAAAGTGCAAGCGCTATGACTTCACCAAGTCTCACTCTGAAAGGAACATATTTTTCATCATGGTATCATCAACTAAAAGAAACGCAAGATCTTCATAAGGAGAGGGAATAGACAAAAAACAAATGTTGATAGTTGTACAAGTCCACTTGTATTTCACCCCGCTTGTCACAAGAAGCTGAATAAGGTTTCATGGGGAAGCTAATCCTACAGGTGCATAAACAACAAACAAGGAAAAAAACAAAGGAGCGAAGTAAAACGAAAGAAAAACCAAGTAATAAAAAGAAAAAGAATAAAACAAAAGAAAATTAGAAATAAAACACTGCTCCTACTCCTAAACTAAACAACACATGGGCCTACTCATGTGAAGTGATATTTCCAATGTAGACATTGACGCATTGGTTGGCCCATGTAGGTGAAGGCATGTTTGACAAGAAAGATATTCAGGAAAACCAGTAAGCAAGAAAGATCAAGCAATGAAAATCAACACAGTCGAAGTTTGAATGTGTCCACAGAAAAGAAAAAAGTAAAAGCACATGACAGCCATTCTGCAGACGTATCATGATGTTGTATCACACTATGCGCAAATGACAAGAATGTACACTCTTTCAATCTTGATAAATGAACAAACATGCAGAAAGAATATAAAATTTATTTCACAACATGACTTGCTACGTATGAATCCTCTAATGCATGAGTGATAGGATCGTGTGATTCTGGTGGAGGATGTGAAATCTATAAACTAGATTGATTTTCAATGCGAATAAGAGAGTGATGAGTAGCATGGGGTGATTCAACATATTTCTGATCAAAAGTGGAGTTGACCTCAAGGCTGTGAGAACCTGACATAACCATTAGCTCGGGTTGAAGTGCATCAACAGCTTAAGGGGTCTCCACTTCATCAAAAGATGTATAATCAAAGACTGGTGGCTTAGAAAGATCAACAGTAAGTGAATCAGAATTGTGATGAAATGAATTAGTAAAAAGATCATGACAACCACGATAAAAATATTCCAGATGTGCATTGGCATCCTCATGATATGACGAATCATACAGAGGGGTGGATGAGAAGAATAAATTTTCACTCTCTAAATTTTAAGTAATGAAAGATGACAGATTGGGTGGATTTGGAATTAAATATTTTTCCTCTCCGCAATGAAATGACAAACTGCCATCCTGTGTGTCCTGTGAATGATCGAAAGTAGAAACATCAGGGTATAAATTTTTACAAGAAAAATTAGAAATGGCAGAATCACATAAGATGTCAGGATAGAGCGGATGAGGTGCGGACAAAAGGAGGTCATCCTTCACTGCGGATTCTTCTTCAGATTCCCACACATACTCATAAAAAATGAGAGCGTAGGCTGGCTACCCAACACCAACTCTGTCGACAACTTGATCCTTGTGAACATCACATGTGGAATCCAGAACAAATGAATAAGAGACACCACAATCTAGAGGATCAAAGGAACCAGAGGACATAGGTTGAGAGGATGAGATCACTTGAAAACCATTAGGGTTGTAGTCCAAATCTGCGCAGATATCTAGAGTAGGTGGGGTGGGACGAGGTGACAGTTCAATAGTTTGTTCACAACTTCTCCCACCTCATATATTAGAGCTAGAGTTGTTTGATGAGAAGAGGATAGAGAGTCACTCGTGATAGTAACCTTGTCTGTCTTAGATTTGGAAGCTCTAATACCGAGGTATGCTGGGAGGGGTTCGAAGGATTCTAACTCATGTGGATTTTCAGATACATGAAGAAGATATTGAAATCTTTCTTTGAGAAATTTCCAATCAATTTCATCTTCAGGGATTTGAAAATCAAGATTATGGAAGCGTTCCAAAAATTGCACAATAGATTCATCAGGTGCTTTCCATAACTCCATAATTTTTTTATTAAGTGCTTTACGGTCATAACAGAAGAAATCATTACCTAAATCTTTGATCATGTGATTCAAAGAGTGAATAGAGGTTGCGGGAAATGTGAGATACCATTGATTAACGCGCCTTTCGAATGTGTAAGCGAACAACCCACAGGAAATGTTGTCTGATGGGACTTCATTCCTCTCACAGAAGGCCAAAAAGGAAACTTGGTGTCTTAACAAGGCTATTCCACCTTCACCATCATATTTGAGTCATGACAAGTCATCGATGACATCCTCTGACACTTCAAAATCATGTGCATGAGAAAAACATGACAGAGTTGAGATTGTGATGTAAGTCATGAATGATGTGTAGAGATTCAAAACAAACTTTAAGGGATTAGCTTGTCATCTAGCCCTCCTGCTAGTGCCATAAATTTTGACGGTGCTAGACTGCTAACATGCCAAGGGGATCTCCCCAGTAAGAAGTCCTAACTAGACCTCAAACCAAAGTAGGAGTCCTAGCAGTGGGTGGTAATGTAGTGCCTTGACTGCGGTAGCGCATAGAGGTAAGTATGATAGCTTTGGTCGGAAGCAAGTGTGTGACCTTGCAGCGAGTCAAGTTAGATGCATGGGGGTTATAACACACAGAGGGGAAAAGGAAGTGTGTCCCTTATAATCCTGTAACATTACACAGCCTGAAAGGAACACATGAGTGAAATGACATCACAAGATGGAGGCAGAATAGTCCACAAACCAAAGTGACGGGTTAATCCAACAACACGCCTTCCGCAAGATTCATACAATTACAAACATAATAGTTCATACATAGATGCGTAAGTTAAACAACATGCATTGCTAAAGCAACTAGAATAGTCCAACTATAATAACAAAATATACATGAAAACATGCTGGCTCAGTTATATTATTAAGTGAAAGTTCTATCCATACATACACCATTGGCAGCTACTAGCCCTAATAGTGGAACATTGTAGTCAACACTAACTGTTCCTCCAAAGAAGTGTACTCGCTATATGCTATGGAGAAGCCAAGGTTCATCATAATACTCTCCAAGCCTTCTCTAAGAAAATCCTAGCCAAAATCTTGTACTATGGGTTATGAGATTCTATATATAACAAAGGGTGGGGTGACCCTTGACATTCCCCTTTGAATATTTGACTACACTCATGACCCTTCAACTCCTTTACAAATAGCTCTTTACATTACATAGTGACTGTTCATATTCCACTAATGACACTCGAAATTTCACTTACAATATTTTTACAAATAATAATAAAATTTCCACATATACCCACGTGGGAAAAAATAGGATTGGTTCAGCCTAACAATACAAACACCATAAATCAAAAGCTTGGGGAAAGAACAACTCAACAACATCCTCTTGATAGTATTTGGTGATGGACTGATACCAAGATTGGTACTGCGCTATGGTGTCCCCATACTGTTTGGTGATGTCTTTATGGAAACAAACTCTTGCCTCCATGGCTTTCGGGTATATGGTTCTGGAACCTTTTTCTAACTCATCTTGAAGCATGCACAACATTGTTTTGAGTTGGCTGGACCACCGATGTACTTCTGCGTGTTTTCTGTGCTCAGCTGTAAGTCATCGCTAGTGGCCTCCCAGATTAACTACTCCATGTACCTGTCGACCTAAAGCTAGACTTGTTTCTTCTTAATGGATTGAGTGAGGGAACCAATTGAAGGGATCTTGTCTATCCTCACCATGATATCCAGACTCTTGAACAACTGTGCATAGGAGGCCTCAATGCTAGTGATGAGCGGAGGGAGCTACTCATAGTTTCAAATCAACATTCGGATCCATGCTTTGTCTAGATATTCCATCGACTTGATTATCTTCTGTAAGTAAAGCAGGTCTCCCTTGTACCTCATTGTCCATTCCCATACATGCGCAATAGCAACATGTATGTCTTTGAGAGTTTTGGTAATATTCTTGCACCACTGCTGAAAAGAATACATATGGATAACTGCGTTGTGCACAGTGACAAATCCATCATAAAGTTTCTGCATGGTGGTCTCAAGTGTCGATACTTCAACAAGTATCACTTTTTTCATCTCTGCCATAGTAGATCATGGAGATTGTCCTGTCCTCTGCCTGGCCTCCTTCAAGTCCTTTGCCATCTGATGATTCTCTGCTAACAAGAACTTTACAGTTGAGCTCATGGCTTCTACATAAGCCTTAGAAGCATCGACCATGGCAGTTGGATGTTTCCTAACATCTGGCACAATCACCCTTTCCTCTATATGTGCAGGTGACACGTGATCATCCAGGAGATGATTTCTCCACGCCTGTATAATCCTTTGCTGTGACTCATAAAGAGACAGATTGTACACATCCGTCACCGGATCATCATCAAGTAGAACAACTTCTCCTTGGTCGCTCGGGACTGGTTCTAATTCTGGAGGTGGTGGAGATTAAGGGGCGACCTCATATGTTCTTGGCATGAGGTCGATATCTTGGTCAATTGGCTCCTATTCCAACTCCATGTCTATTGCTTCAACCATTTTCTCAATCCGTTGAGCAAGTTTCTGAACCTGCACCTACTCACCCTCTTCTTCATCTACTGGATGTTTTGACTCCTCAACCTATATAGGTGCAATTTTCTCTGTGATCACACCTTGCCTTTCTCCCTAATCCTATTTCCGCTTGTTTGCCCTTCCTTTCTCCAACTTCCTACAACTTACTTTCTGCATCATCCAACCTTTTCTTCTCTCTCTTCCTCCGTTCTACTCTCTTTATGTGTTGTTGCCTCTTTGCCTCTATTTTCAAAGCTACTCTCTCAACGAGAGGATATTCTCTAAATTTTTAGTTTTTCTCAGCCTCTAGGTTCTCGAAAATATTCCTTTTACCTTTGGCTTGTGTCGATTTGCTGCTCACTACTGCTATTATTGCTTCTTCCTATGGTGTTTTTACCTGCAGAGTAACTTTCCATTCTATAACCATGCTGACTGGTTCATTGAGCCTAGAGGAGATGTAACAGTACCTCTAAGGATCTTCCTCTGCCCAATGAAATGTACCGTGGATCCATGGATAATACACATTTGCATAGTGGTTCTTTAATATGCAGTGGGGATCATATGGATTGTAGTCCTTGGTGCCGAACTCAAAATTTTCTAAGTCCTTGGCCTCGACATCTACATCCTTCAATCTCGGATATCGTACAATCCAATCTGCAAAGGAAGAGTGGGCCTTGGTGCCTTTTTCCTCCTATGCAGCCTTGCTGATAACCACGTGGAGATGTGATATGCAACCTCTTGCATGACTAACTTATCCATGGAAAACCTTGGTAACACATGCAGAGGCTTATCTTCACCAAACATCTTGATGAAGGTGCCACCGGGTGAGGCATACCAATTTGCAATGTTAAGTAATGCTTGCATCGCTTCTTGGGACATGCAAGGTGGATCTTGCTCAAAGATCAACTTGTAAACCAGGATGATGAAATGGTCAGATAGCCTTGCCATGACTCCTCGGTAGTTGCACTCAGAAAGAAACTTGCAATAAATGTTCACAACATTCTCTGATGGTGTCCATGTCCAACCCATGACATGAATCTAATGCTGGGCATAGATTGCATCACGTAGGTACACAAACATATAGAATCTCACTTGCTTATACTTGGGTGGATTCTGGGCATTAGTCACATGCACTTTTAGCTGAAGAGCCAACATATCTGACCAGTTTAATGGCCTTCCTTTATTCGCAAACTTGTCCAACACAACCACCCAATTCCATGGAAAGGTCTCTGTTCTCTCTTGACCGTACAAGCAACATGCAAAGATGATCAAGAGTTGGTAGGAATTTATGAGTGACTTAGTCTTGTAAACCTAATTGGGTGTCGACCTAAACTTCGATGCTCTTTCACCCAATGCTTCATGATGTCTCTAGTGGTCACATTGTTGTTGGGGGTATAGAAAAGTGCATCCATGCGGTTCACTGGCTGTGGTAAATGATGCATATGATGATATTTTTCTGCGTTGAAGGTAGCAAGCCATGTTCCAATGGCATTGCTCAATGTCATCATCTCAGGATTGGTATGTGAGACAATCCAATGAATAATGTGTGCACATGGGAAGGCGGGGTACCTATATGCAACCATATACAAGCCTGACTTATGGATGTTGACATAGACCTACCAATATTCTAGATCTTCCTTGAAGCTGTCTGCAAAGATATCCTTGATTTCCTGATAGGTTATCTTCATGTCCTTCTCTATGAACAATTGTGTGTCTGCATAGAATATAAAGTTAATTAATACCTATTCAATTACATCCCCAGTGCTGCTCTCTATAGTATCCTTCGATCTAGCTCTCTTGGAAGCCATGTTATCTATACTGCTGAAAGCTTCTTAACAATTGTTGTACTTGGAGACAGAGAGGACACTCATGGCATGCAAATGTTAGCTTGAAATTGAAATCACTTAAATACAGACCAAGCAACAAACTGGGAAATTGCTAGGTAATATTTCAAAATTCTGGGTTTAAGAGGTGAGGGAATATCAGCTGGATCTGCGCATTATGTTGTCCCAGCTACCTGTGGGGAGGTGAAGTTGACTGGAACTACGCAATGTGCAGTTCAGTCTAGCTTGTGCTAGTTGGGACAACACATTGAGTAATCCCAATGGCTAAGGCTTTGGGAATGGCTCCCAAAACTATGTAGTGCGTAGTTGGGGCTAGTCACTGGCAACCTCTATGCAATTTCTAGAGCCAAGGAAGAGCCGTGAGATCTAGAAATGTGCAGTGCATGCCGAGAAGAGCTAGATCTGTGCTAAGGAAGCTCAGATCTGCCCAAGGGTAACATGGAAACGAGCAAATCTGAATGTGTGAGTGATGGTTTGTGAAAATTTGAGTGAATGATGATGCATGAAATCAAAATAAGTGCAGGAATTAGTCAGACTAAAGAACAACAAAGCTGATGGAGAGAGACGATGCAACAATGACCGTTAGTGAAAAAACTAGGTTATGCATGCGACACTTAGGAAAGGAAATGCAGAACTTAAAACAACACTTCTACAAGCTATAACAAATAAAAACTCTAGGGGTTGTTCAATAAAATGGGTAAAAAAACGCCCTCACAAGCTAAGGAAACAAAAGCGACAGAAAAAGTAGGAAAAAACTAGAAAAGCAATACTTACCTGGAAAAGCTATGCCAACTATGCAGAAGGTTCCTATATCTCCTCGAGAATTCTAAACCTCCAAGATTGAATGTGAAAATGGGCTCTAGCGACGCCCATTAAATAGACTTTATCGATTTAGGATTTATGATGTGGAGTCCAAAAATCTAGGAAAAAGCGACACATGGTGGAAATTTCCAAAAATAGCTAAAGTGTAACTTTGACTTCTAAAAATAGATACCTATTT
Source organism: Pinus tabuliformis (assembly GCA_031772625.1). Classification (NCBI taxonomy): domain Eukaryota; kingdom Viridiplantae; phylum Streptophyta; class Pinopsida; order Pinales; family Pinaceae; genus Pinus; species Pinus tabuliformis. The sequence goes on along the minus strand of CM062807.1, from coordinate 993,569,655 downwards.
TTTAGGGATGCATTTTTGCTTTTTGCTTTTTGATTTTTTGGGAAAGGCTGCCATGCATGCACTGAGAAATTGTGCAGTTTCGTGGAGAACTAGGAAACTCACTGACACATGCATTAGATCGCTGTTGAGGGAATGCTTCTGTGCAATTCCTAGGCTGAGTGGCTCTAGATGTTTCTTATGCTGATCCAGTGGCTCTAGAAACACGCAGAAGTCCCAGAGGACTCAGAAAGGGTCAAAATTCAAAGTGGTTAGAACGCTCCCAGACAAGGACAAGGACGTAGTGCTCGTCACCCTGATTCCAATGGTGTGAAAGACACTCAAATCTGAGCTTGTATGGAGGAGATAGAGCCAATCAAAGTTGTGGTCAAATTTGGGTAGTGGGCTAGGTTTAAATGTCCTACAATTTGACCGACACCGGGGCATGAAACCTAGCTCCCAAAAGCGGGAAAATTTGTTGGATGGTTAATTTTCGACCCTTGTTTTCGTTAAAATTAAAAATGATCAATGTTTAAAAAAATGAAAAAATTATATATAATGAGGTGGCAGGTCATGACCGTGCCACCCCCCAAAAACATATGTTAAAAAACAAATTTAATTAAATATAGGCCAATGGGCCATGACCCCCGCTGACCCTAACCAACACACTATATTACGAACGGTTGGGCGGGCCACATCCGGTGGACTTGACCCACACCCTCCTCTGGGTTGCCACTTGTTACTCTATGGGCGGTGGGGTTTGAACTCACCCGGCTAGAACGACTGGCCCGTCGCTCGAGCACCCACACCAATGCACAAACAACACACCGTATTAAAACACAACCAAAACCATATTTAAATATAACAAAATGACATGCGACAGATTGATGTAACAGTTCCATAACCGTTGAACCACAATACTCCAAAAGTTATGTAATGGAAGGGAGAGGGTTCGACCTTGTGACCTCTGCCCACCCAACATAGCACACCACGGTTACACCAGATGGCTCCTTTGTTTAATTTGCTGCTAATCATATTTAAATAATTCTCATTTCATTCAGCTGGGGGAGGAATGAAATTGACAGAGCGTGGGGTGAACGAAATAGAGACCAAGCTAAAATGCGCCGAGGTGGAACTACACCCTAGGCAAAACCATGATTTGCAGGCTAGAGGCAGAACCTTAACACGTTTTTCGAGACGAGGATCATTCTTTTGATGCCGAAGATTCCTTGGGAGGTAATGTTTCTCAATGTCAGAATGTAATTAAGTTTATAGTCATTTTTCTCATATTTTTGCAGGGAACGCAATGGAAAGGTCAGATTCACCTTTTGAGTAGCGTATTTGCAAATTCCAGTGGAGGAGAATCTTCGAGAATCTTGAGGGAATCTTCCAGATTCCTTGGAGGCTGAAATTTCCCAAATCCATAATGCAACCAACTTTATACTCATTTTTCTCAGAATTTTGCAAGGATCTCAATGGCGAGATTAGTTTTCTAATTTGAGTTGTAGATCTCCAGTCAACCTAGAGGAGGGAATCTTTGGAGAATCACGAGGGAATCTAAAAGATTCCTACAAGCCCATATTTTTCTGGTGTCAGAATTCAACAAATGGATAGTTGATTTTACACCTCAACGACACAAATTCAGTGGTGCTGTCAGTTTTTGTAGTCAATCCTTCTATGTTTCGGCCATTTTCTAGATTGGAGTGATGGTGTGAGATTTCAAAGCATGGACAGTCGATTCTATGCCATTCGACTCCACAATTTCGATGGTGCATTCAGATCCAGCAACTGAGTATTCTATTCTTCAACCAGCATCAGAGTTGAGGTATATGAAGTTTTGTTGTCATGTACTTCTTTGATCATTTGTTGTGAGATGTACTATGTTGTTTCGATTCCTGCTTGATGTATGATGCAAAATCTTTGTGTCTATTTCATGTGAGATGTATTCATCATGGATTTTTATGTATGTTTTGATTGAGATCCCTTTGTTTGCATGATGCAGGGATACTCATTGTCAGCATGAGTGTTTTAGTTGATATCCCTTTGATGCCATGATGGCGAGATACTCATTGTCACCATGTGTAAGATTATGTCATGCTGATAGGAGGTCTATTGTGAGTGATAGTTCTTGTAGCAGGACGTCTCATGGAGAGTCTTTGGCACTCATGTAGAGGGAACATGTCCTTGTATGACATAAGACATAGTCCATGTACATCTTCACCATTTCCAGCATTGAATGAAGTGACCAAAACCATCTTGACACCGGGCCTAGAGATGTAGTCCACACTGGACGAACTCCGTTATCAACATCTCATGTCTATGATTTGATGATTGTCATTATGTTTCCATTTGCTTAAGCATGCATGTATGTTGATTTATGCTATGTTAAAATGTAATTATAACCACATCACGGGAGTAAAAGATCTTGGTTAAATCTGGAAGTTGAGTCAACTCGGATCACATGCTCTGTGCAGTTTCCTAGCTGAAGACAAGCTGTCAAATGGGTCTGCGCAATTCTAGGGCCGAAGCTCACTGTGGGATTGAACTGCACATTTCTTGAGAGCAAGGCTAGTTTCCATCCAGGATTGCACAAATCATCAAGGCAATTCTAGAACTGGATTGCAACCAAGTCAATAGGTCAACTTGTGGTTAGACAACAAAGCAAGTAAGAAAACATAAGATATAAAGCAAAAGATAAATCTCAATGAAAGCACAAGTATCTGGGTCAGTGTAAGATAAGTTGCTGGGAATTTAGTAGGAAGGCTCCAAAATGAAGCTTAAGAAAAATTTTGGAGGGTGGTTGTAGCTTCTACAACGGACCTATAGATTTTGTAACAAAAAATTGTTATGAATATTTCATCCAAAAATGATGGTTTTTAAAATAATGAATTTCTATCTATAAAGTGTGGGATCACCATGTTGATTAAATTTGTAGGCACTAAGCCTTAAATTATTAAATGGCATCTCATTCAATATTTTATGTTTAACATGCTAGATAAGTTCTATAGATTTTGAAAAAAAAAAATATTATGAATGTTTCATCCAGAAAGATGGATTTTAGGATCATAAATTTCTATCTCTTGTTCATTGATATGCACTTTGAACCTATAACCTTAAATTTTTTAAAATGGCTTTTCATTCCCTATTTCATGTTTAACATGCGATAGAGCAACATAGTGTTAAAGAATTGGCTAGGACCCTTGATATTTTATTAAATAAATTGGTCACCAAACCAAGGCTCGGGACCCCTTTTATCTCTCTTCTCTGGAAGAACATGTGGCAACCTTTTTATTGGCAAAAGTACTGCTATAGGAGGCCCCACAATCACATCATATCGAGAAGGTTCAAAGGGTGCATAAGAGTTGAAGCGCAACATGACATATGCACGAGATGACATCAACATGACGTGAAATTACAGACTGGAGGAAACATGGTAGGCATATTCAACGCTTTTAGGTGCCCTAGTGGGAGAAATATAGATGACACATATCACGACTCAGGAGGTGCCACACGGGCTTTTTGATGTAAGCATGACATCATCCTGAAGGCTTTATCTCGAAAGGTTTTTAAGTTGCAACAGGCAGAAGCCCCAGGTTGACTAGGCACCTAGATGGCGTGTAGTACGAATCATCCCTGGTGACATTTGATTGGTCCAAGCATGTGGCCCAGGTCCCACATCATCCTAGACCTCAGAACTCATCAGGTTTGAAAAGAGCATAATGAGGGAACTTTGGGCTGAATAAGGGTTGGGATGTGTTGGTAGATACAAGTAATCTTGGTGAGATTGTGATTGGCGATACAAGAAGAAGGGTGGACCCACGTTGAACATGTAAGCTCTGAAAGCTCACCCCAGATGATCCGAATTGGATCCATAAAGAACTATCAAAGAACCATGACTGTATCAGGTTGGGACAAATTTCTAAAGAATCCAAGAAAGCGATCAAAAACACCCTGAACCAGTGGCAATGGCAGCCAACGTGGAACGATGAGGACCTCGGTCAAAGCGCGCTGACCAAGGCCCATGGAGACTGTGCGAGAGGTCAAAGTAGCCCTTGGGAGGCCCGGATCGGGAAAATAAGGAGGTTTTTGATGTGCGATTAGTGCTTAGCGTTAATCGCGCATCGTTGGGCGAATAGGGCTGAAATGGAGGAAGCCCGAGCACTCACACACATGGGGAGCCGGAGAACCATGGGTGAAAAGGAAAAAGTGCTAAAAGTACAAAGGCGGGACCTGCGCTCTGGACACCAGTAGTATTGATCGGGGCACCCTCAAATGGTAAGCGGTTTTGGAGGAAAGCAGAGCGATTCCACTCAACGATCGATGCGTGGCAAGCGGAAGTGAGAGAAAACCGTTGTTGATCGCACGCTATCGGTCAAGCAAGTCAACCACGTGAAATGTGCGTATGGCGTTGGATCTGGGGGACCCAGATCGGACGACTGAGATTGTGCCCGATGGGGGAAGTGGAATTGACGAGGGAATACACCGTGATTTGTAAAGATTTGAGGTTCGTTTGACCACCATGGTGGAGGAAGACTTCATCCACGACGAAACTGAAGAAACGAACCAAAAAAGCAGGCTAGCGCCGTTTCGAGGAGGACATGTGGCCACTCCCTAAGCATTGATGATGACACCAAACAAGGAACTCCAAGCGCAGCTGCAGAAGGCGAATCGATAGAGGCGGAAGAAGAACCAAACAGTCTTGGAACGGATGGCTAAAAGCCATGAACAAAGGCATAATACACGAGATAGGAGTCAGTCAGAGAACCCCGAGAGGAGGACTGAACACAGAGAGACAAAAAAGAGAAAGAAGGCAGTAAAGCAAAGCATAAGAAGACAGAGGGTCAAGCTGACCAAAGGTATCATCGAGCACTAGAGAGCTTGAGAGATTCAAGCCATACCTTAGAGGATCTATTCGGAATGAGCACCACATTAGGCTCTTTCCACTGTAGACCAGAAGGTCACAGAGCTGGCAGAAGAAGAAGAGTTTGTGCACTCTAGTGGCTTGGGGAATCCAAGAACCACCCTGCCAAGCAAAACCTGCTTCAGGAGAACTCACATTGAGTCCCTACATTGTAATTCTCTACTTAAAGACACAATAAAACAAGGCCACCATTGAAAGCTGGACCGAAGATGTAGCCATGGAGAATAGGGTGAAATCCTTATTAACTTCTTGTGTTTTGTGTCTACTTACTGTATTTCTCTGCTGTCTTTCCATTTAAATGTCTGTGTATTGGTAATCTGATCGATCCGTTGCTTAAATAACAAAGAACACACACCAGAACATGAGTCTGTAATACCTTTAAACAATAAATCTTTAACTGATGTCATTCATAGGGTGATTATCAGATCAAGTGGTATCAGAGCTTTAGGCTGTAAGGTTAGACAAGCTTGTGTTGGTTTAGCTATGAATTCTCACTAGATCAAGGCCCAAATTAGGAGAAGGAGAGTTGGTGGAAACTAATCCTGAAATTGGGAGAGTCTATCCTCGGAAGACAATGTCAGAGGAAGGTTCTATGGGGCCAAACCCTCAATTCATAGAAAGTTTCCTAGCTATAAATTCTATGGTAGAAGAAATGTATAGGGACTTTAGAAAGCATAAGGTTGAAGATTCATCAGGTTCTAAACAAGATAAAGAAGAAGATGAGTCTCACTACCAAGACCAATCCAAAGGAAAGGGGAAAGAGGAAAGCTTTCTCACACCTCCTAATAGCCCTACGCATAATAAGAAAGAATCTTTGATCAAGTTAGATGTTAAATTTGATTTGCCTATATATGATGGAGAGCTAAATGCCGAAAAGTTGGACAATTGGATTAGACAAATTGGTGTGTATTGTAGGGTACAAAACATAGAATTAGACAAGAGTAAGATTCAGTTGGCAAGCCTACGCCTAGGAGGCACTGCCTTGGTTTGGTGGGAAGACAGAACCCAAGCTGATATGAAAAGACATGGTAAGACCATCTCTGTTTGGAGTAAATTTGTTGCTGCAATCAAAAAGCAGTTCTATCCATTGGCCTACATGCAACAAGCCATGATGAGTTGGCAAACTCTTCGACAATTGAAAGGGCAAAGTGTGCAAGGGTATACTCAAGAATTTAGAAAGACAACATTGATGTTGGGTATCTCATTAGACTCACCAGAAACTCTTTTGAAGTACATTGGTGGTCTACACAGCTACATGAGGCATACCATCCTCATGTTTAATACCACTAGTATAGATGAGGTATCTGTACAAGCTACACATCTAGAAGCTAGAGGAAAGAATGGCAATCCAAAAGTTGGGGGACCATCCCAACCCACTGTAAGCAAGGGAAAGGAGAAAAGAAAGCAGAGGAAAGCAAGGAAGGTTAACACTGCACAGAAAAGCAAAGCTTCATGCACTCACTGTAAAAAGGATGGGCATGATGATGAGCATTGTTGGATTCTGCATCCAGAGCTGAGACCTAAGAAGTCCGAGGGCAAGAAGAAGAAGACTGCTGCAACTATTCAGAAAGATTTTGGGTCAGACTCAGGAGATGAAACAACTATAGCAGCCACAGGTATAAAAGGTAAGAATTCTGAAGCATCTACTAGTAATTCTTATCAATCTATTATTGATGAAGAAAATGAGAGAAAAATACATGAGCTTTTCCATATTCGAGTTATTTCCAAAAATCAAAAGATTGATACTTTGTTTGATAGTGACTCACAAGTAAATAAATTTATAAATCAATTGTAAAGAAATTGGGATTAGCAACTACACCTCACAAGAAACCATACCCATTAGGATGGTTGAATGATAAAGCACAACTACAAGTGACTAGACAATGCAAACTCAAGTTTTCTTTTGGGTCAACATTTGTAGATGAGGTTGAGTTAGACATAATTCCTTTGGATATATGTGGAATTATTAGAGGAAGCCCTTACTTGTATGATAGAAAGGCCATTTTCTATAGAGTTGAGAACAAGTATCTGCTTGTTAAAGATGGGATCAAATACTTTGTAAGAGCTCATAATCTCGAGAATAATTACACTCTCATAAACTTAGGGCAGATGAAAAGAATGATAAATTCATGAAAACAATTCTTACTGATGGTTGTAAAGGAAAAGAAACCTTGTAAAACCAACGTATTTGAGGGCTATAATGCTGAACAACAAGCTGATATAGAAAAGGTTGTTTCAGAGTATGATGTCTTGTTTCAAGAACCTAAAGGTCTGCCACCCAAAAAGCGAATAGTACATGATATTATTTTGCAGCAAGATGTTCCATTGCCTAACATTGGGATGTACAGGTTGTCTGCTTTAGAGAATGCTGAAATCAAGAAGCAAGTGCACGAGTTACTTGAGAAAGGGTTCATCAGGCCTAGCACATCACCATGTGGGTCACCAATCATTTTGGTGAGAAATAAAATGGCTCGTGGAGAATGTAAATTGATTACTGAGCACTGAATAAGATAAAAATAAAAAATCGTTATCCCCTTCCTCGCATCGATGATCTTTTAGATCAATTGAAGGAAGCTGTATATTTCACCAAGCTGGATTTGCATAGTGGATACCATCAAGTCAGAGTTGTAGAGCAAGATGCATGGAAGACTTCTTTCAAAACAAAGCAGGGATTGTATGAATGGTTGGTTATGCCTTTTGGCTTAACTAATGCTCCTGCTACTTTCATGAGATTAATGAATGATATACTCAAGGTTTTTCTTGATGACTTTGTTATTGTGTATCTGGATGACATTCTGATTTTTAGTAAAATGTGTGAAGAACATTTAAAGCATGTTAAGTAGACATTAGATGTTTTGAAAAGAGAAAAAATTTATGTTAAACTCTCAAAGTGTGAATTTGGCAAAACATCTCTAAACTACTTGGGTCATATAGTAGGGGGAGGTGAATTGAAAATAGATCCCTCTAAAGTGGCAGTCATTGTGAACTAGCCTAAACCCAGGTCTGCTACAAAAGTAAGAAGCTTCTTAGGAGCAGCACAATATTGGAGGAAGTTCATTTCTAACTTTTCCTCAATTGCAACTCCCTTACATGCTTTAACAGGATTGAATAAGGTGTTTCAGTGGGAGGCAAACATCAGAAAGCCTCTGACACCTTGAAAGAAAAGATTAGTACAACACCTGTACTAGCACTACCAGATTTGCAAAGACCATTTGAGATCCAAACTGATGCTAGTGACTATGCTATGGGAGAAGTGTTGACACAACACGGTAAACCCATATGTTATCATTCTGATACTTTTAATACTACAGTAGTTAACTATCCTACATATGATAAAGAATTGTATGCATTAGTTCAGAGTGTGAAAAAGTGGAAACATTATTTAATGGGAAAAGAGATAGTAATACATACTGATCATCATCCACTTCAATATCTACACTCCCAAACTAAGTTGCAGCAATCAATACATTACAGATGGATGGGTTTTCTACAACAGTTTCATTTAGTCATCAGATATAAAAAGGGCATACATAACAAGGTTGCAAACATGTTATCTAGACCCATTATAAATGCATCTACCATACTTAAGCATAATTCTGTGCTACATGAAAGCTACATAGAACAATATGCTCATGATATGGACTTTAAAGATGTATATGAAACTTTGAGTCAAGGAAAAAGAGTAGAAGAATTAGACTATCATGTGAAGGACCGACTCTTATAACATTGTGGGAAAATCTGCATTCCACAAACTGAGAGAGTAAAGATAATTAGGGAAGCACACACTTCTTTGATATCAGGTCACTTTGGGGTAAGTAAAACAGTTGCATAGCTGCAAAGGTTCTGCTATTGGCCGAAAATGAATGAGACATTTTCTAGATATGTAGGAGGGTGTGCCATGTGTGCTAAAAGCAAGCCCAACAATAGAAAACTAGGCTTGTACACTCCATTGCCAATTCCTTCTCACCCTTGGGAAAGTGTTTCCATGGATTTTGTTGGAGGACTGCCTAAATCTAGGAAAGGTCATGATTATCTATATGTTGTTGTGGATAGGTTCAACAAAATGTGTATTTTGATACCTTGTAGTAAATAGATTACAACTAAACAGACTGCAAAATTGTTCTTTGAACATGTATGGGTTCATTTTGGATTACCCACTTCCATTGTATCTGATCGAGACACCCGATTTGTGGGGAAGTTTTGGTCGAGTCTATGGGAACTAATGGACACCAAACTAAAGAAAAGCACAGCTTTTCATCCACAAACAGATGGCCAGACAGAAGTAGTAAACTAGACAGTGATCCAGTTACTGAGAGGTTATTGCAGCAAACATCCTAAGCTTTGGGATGAACACCTGTGTTATGTGCATTATGCTTACAACAGAGCAAAGCACTCTTCTACACAGAGATCTCCTTTTGAGACTTGTTTTGGTTTCACACCAAGTTCTCCTTTGGATTTTGTCTTTGGTAAAGATACCATGGTTGATGGACACAATGATGTGGACAAGGAAACTAGGTTCATTGAACAGATCCAGGAGATCCATCAGGTAGTACAGGAATAGTTGGAAAAGAGCCAAGCCAAGTACAAGGCTAGGCATGATAAGCATGAGATGGATCATAGTTTTCAAGTTGGAGACCAAGTCTAGCTGTATATCAGCAAGGACAGGATGCAAGGTGAAGGTAAAAAGCTAAAGCCTATCAGGTATGGACCCTTTAGGATACTTGAGAAGATTGGTGAAAATGCTTTTCGCCTTGATTTACCAGCTTACATGCACATCTATTTACTCGTAAATGCAGATTGCTTGAGATTGTTTGAACCTTCAATGATTGAGGACCCTGAAGAGTAGAGTCAATTGCCTTCTATTGATGACCTGCTACCTGAATATCTTAATGAATTGTAGGAAGACACAGTGTTGGATAGGAAGGTAAGGACGACGCGCAGGGGAGATGTGGAGTACCTCAGGATTGGGCTCAAAGGTTCAAAGCCAAGCAATGCAAAGTGGATTGAGATTGGACAAGTGAGAAAACAATACCCTCACTTAGTCGATGCTTAAAAACCAACTTTTGGTGGTCCAAAATCTTTTTCAGTGGGAAGGCCATGATCTGAATTGGATCCATAAAGAACTGTCAAAGAACCATGAATGTATCATGTCGGGACAAATCTCTAAAGAATCCAAGACAACGATCAAAAACACCCTGAACCAGTGGCAATGGCAGCCAGTGTGGAACGACAAGGACCTCGGTCAAAGTGCACTGACCGAGGCCCATGGAGACTGTGCGGGAGGTCAAAGTAGCCCCTGGGAGGCCCGAATTGGGAAAATAAGGAGGTTTTTGATGCGCAATTAGCACTAATCGCACATCGCTGGGCGAACAGGGCTGAAATGGAGGAAGCCCGAGCACTCGGACGCATGGGGAGTTGGAGAACCACGGGCGAAAAGGAAAAAGCACTAAAAGTACAAAGGTAGGACCCGCGCTTTGGAAACCGGCGGTATTGATTAGGGCGCCCTCAAATGGTAAGTAGTTTTGGAGGAAAGTGGAGCGATTCCACTCAACGATCGACGTGTGGCAAGCGGAGGTGAGAGAAAACTGTCGTTGATCGCGCGCTATCGGTCGAGCAAGTCAATCACATGAAATGTGCGTATAGCGTTGGAGCTGGGGGACCCAGACTGGATGGCTGAGATCGTGCTCGATGGAGGAAGCGAAATCGACGAGGGAATATGCCATGATTTGTAAAGATTTGAGGTCTGTTTGACCGCCACGGTGGAGGAAGACTTCATCCACGACGTAATTGAAGAAACAAACCAATGAAGTAAGCTGGCGCCGTTTAGAGGAGGACATGTGGCCACTCCCTAAGCATTGATGATGACGTCGAACAGGGAACTCCAAGTGCAGCTGCAGAAGGTGAATTGACAGAGGTAGAAGAGGAACTGAACAGTCTTGGAACGGATGGCTAAAAGCCATGAACAGAGGCAGAATACATGAGTTAGGAGTCAGTCAGAGAACCCTGAGAGGAGGACTGAACACAAAGAGACAGAAAACAGAGAAAGAAGGCAGTAAAGCAAAGCAGAAGAAGAAAGAGGGCCGAGCTGACCAAAGGCAGCATCAAGCACCAAAAAGCTTGAGAGATTCAAGCCATCCCTTAGAGGATCTGTCCGAACTGAGCACCACATTAGGCTCTTTCCACTGTAGACCAGAAGGTCATAGAGCTGGTAGAAGAAGAAGAGTCTATGCACTCTAGTGGCTTGGGGAATCCAAGAACCACCCTGCCAAGCAAAACCTGCTTCAGGAGAACCCACATTGAGTCCCTGCATTGTAATTCTCTGCTTAAAGACACAATAAAACAAGGCCACCACTGAAAGCTGGACCAGAGATGTAGCCGTGGAGAATAGGGTGAAATCCTTATTAACTTCTTATGTTTTGTGTATGCTTATTGTATTTCTTTGTTGTCTTTCCATTTAAATGTCTGTGTATTGGCAATCTGATCGATCTGTTGCTTAAATAACATAGAACACACACCAACACATGAGTCTGTAATACCTTCAAACAATAAATCTTTAATTGATGTCATTCATAGGGTGATTATCAGATCACCAAAGGAAAACAAAGGTGCATAGGAAAATATGGCCATGATAACAGGCTCGGGAGACGAGGTTTTTTCTGACATTTGACAGTTTTGTCAAATAACAGAAGATGTGCCTAGGAGATGGTTTTGTAATGGTTTCGCATGTTTTGGTGACCATGGTCCTATGGGATAATAACAAAGAAAAAGACACTGCGAGAAATAATTTAAAAGGTCCTTCAGGCTATTTTCTTAATGAATGCAAACATGAGTGGGTCGACAACTTTCATAGAAGAGTCTCCATATTTTGAAGGTGTGCCATATGTGGTATAGTTCCACATTTATGGACAACATAACATAGAACAAGTCAACAAATTTTTAAAATAATTAAGGGCGGAGCTTGAAGAACTGTGGGAACATACTTAAAGGCATGGATTCAGTAAACAACCAAATCTAGAATAATTGGTGCAATGGAAAAATCGACTGTTGACCTTTAAATAGATTAGGCAAGCACTTGAAGACTGAAAAGGTTGGCGACTAGCGTTGCTAAAGAATTCAATTGCGAATGCTAAGAGCTTTGGATAAAGAAAATGAAGGACCATGATGTGTTGGAGAAAATTAATAAAGCTTGCCTTGAAATAGAGTTAGCCATACCTAATCTCCTTTGCACACTATAAAGAATTTAATGAAAAATGTTGGGTGCAGAAATCAAGCCAAAAACTCAAATTGCCATGTCAAAATATGTCCTAAGCGTTGAAGAGCCATGTTGCTAGTACATGATGAATTTAATGGAGGATCTCTTTGAGTCTATAGTTTCACTGAGAATTAATTCTCAGTATGGAAAACACTCAGTATGGAAAACACTCAGGTTACCATTCTGTGATTAATGCTGCTGTAGTGGCTAGGCAAATCTTGAAAATGCAACAAGAAAAGTCTCAATTTGATTTTTACCTTAATTAAATTGAGGAAATTTGAAATTCCATATCAACAGATAACTTGGAGGAATTAACTAAGGTGACATAGCACTTGTCAATCAATTAAGAACAATTATTTTGAGTTAATCATTTGAAGTTCAGTGTACTTGAGTTGATTCCTAAAAAATAGGAGTCTAGTTCAGTTAATTAGAGTTAGGGACATGAAATTTAGTTGTGTGTAGTGGGTTCCTAAATTTTAGGAGCCTGGGTTGAGTTAATTTCAGTAGTATCAATTTAATTCAGTTAAATTTAGTTATGGTCAGTTAAACTAGTTCTAACTGTTGGAGGAACTAGTGGAAGGTCAAGTTGTGGAAGTGGAATTTCAACCACACTCAGTTATCATCCATATAACTAATTAATCAACCTAAATTAGCTCATGCATGTAAAGAATTTGAGTTACCCAGTTGAGATGGAGATTACAAGGCAGCGTACTATCAATTGTAGCATATTCTAATGTGTACAGATGGTGCATGCGGTTAGTGGAAGGACCTAGAAGAATTGCACAATCAAGATGAGGAAATTTCCTAATTAATAGGGGCCTAATTCCCAGAGGAACAACACAAAAAATTAGGAGGTTGGGAAGGCTTGAAATTGGCTAAGTGTTATTCAAAGTTAGTCAATTAGGCAGATGGATAGACTATACACTTGCAGGGTGTGCTCAAACTTGAGCAAGAATATGTATTTATTCTCTACTCTCTAATTAATACAATATAGATAGTAAGGGGTTTTGAGTAGTTACTTTCCCCTAGATAAATATTTGTGCATGTGTGATGTTTCTTTTTTCATCTCTATGATTATTGTTCTAGATGGTGAATTAAATTCCACAGATCAATAGAGTAGGTTAAAGTCTTGTGATTTAGAAATTTCATGAGCAGTATTGAATCTACACATTAATTTATACAACAAATTGAGGTAACATAAGGATGGAGAGCCACGTTGAAGTACGCTCTGGGGTAGTGTGAGATTGAAAACTGTTGGAAATACTTGGGGGGGGTGAATTAGTATTCCTTACAATTAGTATTATTATTAATCTTTCAGAGCATTAGTTAATATTCAACTATTATCACTGTTTGTACAATGATATTAATAAACAAAAAGGAACACAAATGCACACAATTTTTAAGGTGGAAAACCCCCTCTGGGGCAAAAACCACCTAAACGCTTTTCTAATAATTCTTTAATATTCAACTCCAATTGAAAAGAAAGCTCCAACTTCCTAGAATTTATAAAATCATTCTTCTCTAGTTCCCACTAGATGGATGCTCCAACGCCCTAGATTCTTTAGTAGTCAACTGAACGGATGCCCCAACACCCAATGAGCTACAACTCACCCTAGCACCACCCTGCTACCCTGAAGTTTTCATAGGGTTGAACCTATTGGTGACTTCATGCACTAGCCTAGCACTATCCTACCACCCTATATAAGAATAAAAGAAGAATGGACTCTTGTACCAGGGAAAATGGTCCACTTTACAATGATATAGAATGATGTAGAAGAAGAAGACACACTAGACCATAATCCAAACTAGGACACAACTACCTAACGATGATCCTAAACCTCCCGACACTGCCTCTTCAACTCTTAGTAGATAGACACTTGTACAAATTTTACAATGATTCTTTTACAATGACTCTGTACACAGATACTTTTACAATGACTGTATTCAATGCTACCTACTTGAAGACTTCATGTGGTGAACTTTTTGCTGTTGTTCTGCACCTTGATTGCTACTCTTGTCATGCTACCCTTTCCCACTCTTCAGAAAATTAGATTATGCATTGAGTCTTCTCTTGATAAATATATAATACCTACAAAAAGTATTCAAGGAAATACCCATGACATGATAATAGAAAAACTTACCTCATCCTGCAAAGCATATGCCAGTGCTAAACAAAAACAACAAATTAGAATACAAAGAACCTAATGCAATCAAGAGATGAAAATGAATATACAAAAGATACTTACTTGGAGCTTACCTTTGCTACATCATTTTTCTGCAGCTTTCTCTTTGCTGCCCTAGAAATTCTGGTCCTTTACAACCCTTGACATCACTTGATCTAGTTTTTGTTTTTTCTTGCCTTCTAGGAGCACGATATTGAATCTGATGTATCTTTGTGATTTCAGATACCCAATATGTGATCTTCAATCCTGTAGTAGCCCTCTGAGTCGTATTTCCAATGCTGTAGGTCTGGCCCAATTTGGATTCTTCAAGACAAAGATATGCCCAATCTCTCACAATGACCTAATTATGGACTAGTTCAATAGAGCGAACTTGTACGGTGTGCCAGGTGTCACTGTTTCCTCCTTCGGCTCTCAAATTAATACACAGAAAACTACAGCCCATGCACTATCCACCACTTTTTATAGAATTCCAATCCTCTTCTCAGAGAGAGAGTTATGACGATTTTCCCAAGGTCACCTCTTTGAGATGAAATCCGGGAGCCTGTAAAAACCCTAACTTCCATAGATAATATATCCGAAAATATACGAACCAAGATCTAAAATTCTGTCATGATGTGCATCAGGATTTCGGCTCAAATGGGTTTTAATTTTAAAATCTAAGACTTCACAAAAATAAAGTTATAGCGAAAATTCCACGATCACTACTTTTGGAGGATATATAAGATTTCGTTTTATACAATTGTGAGGGGCTTCTATAGAGAATGTTGGATGGATTTTAGGAGCTTAAAAAAATATTAATTATTTACTATTCAATGACCAAAATCAATTATAAATTCCATTCCACAACCCCATGGGGTTTTAGCCCACTAATTGGGGTTACTAACTTCAATCTTGAATAACTTACAAATTGTGAGGAATTACGAGGAGAGCTATATACTGATAGAAATATATTTTTGAGTAGAGTATTCCTATAATGGTTATGAGACGAGAAAACATGAATGATGATGCCCAATGTGCCATGGAAGTTCAGGGTCATCCTTGGTGCTGCTTGGGTTGACATCAATGACAACCTCAGATCATCTTTAGATCAACAATCTCCTCCTTTGGCATTGATGGCAACACAAGTACTCCCCCTATGATCAGGGCACCTCTTCCTACTTCCTTCTCTCCCCCTTTTAAATCAATGGAAAAGGGTAACTCCCCTTGTCACAAAAAACATCATGTGGACCTATACACACTTCTACTCCCCATTTATTTTCTAAATAAGGAAAATATAATGAGAACTTGGGAGAATCCCAAGCTTCTGGCAAAGATATTCAAATGCTTCATGAGGTAAAGGCTTAGTGAAGATATTCAAGTTTGATATTCTTTTCAGTGATTTGTTCTCTAACAAAATGATATTTGATCGGAATGTGTTTTGTTTTTCAATGCATGACAAGATTCTTGGAGGTGTTGATGGCACTGGTGTTATCACAGAAGATGGGAGTAGGCTCACTGAGTTGTACTTGAAGATCTTGCAAAGTTCGTTTCATCCAAAGGACTTGAGTAAAACAAGATGCTGGTGCAATGTATTATGATTTTGCTATAGATAACGAGATTGAGGTTTTCTTTTTGCTCAACTATGATATGAGACAACCACCTAGATAGAATGTTGCTTCAATAGTACTCTTACGATCTGTTAGTGTCAGTCTTTCCAGCCTTCCTACAGTGATCAAATATGCTCTTACAAAGTGGTCTCAGAGTGTTAAGGTCAAATTTTGTCATTTCAGTGAGTCTTCAAGCAAAATTTGGTCACTAGGCATTAGGTCTAGGGTTTGCCCAAATGTCAGTCCATGTCATCATTCAGAGGGTTTTCATTATCATGTTAGTGTCTAATGAGTCATTTTACACCTTATTCATGCTTCAGTTGTGCCTAGGCAAGCTCATTTCCCTCTCCTAGGGTTTTGAAGGCAATTTCTCTTGGATGGTTAAATCACCGGCAAAACTTGTTTCCTGATGTTCATACACCTTCCCCTATCCTTAAAATACCTTATCAAACACTTCCCATCCCTTAGATCCGCCAAATTCCTCATTTTTGCGCAAACCCTAGTTTCTAACTACAACCTGGCAATTTTCTAGGTTTGGCCTGTGTTTTGCCCTTTTGGACCCCTTCCCCTTGCTCAATCTCTAAGATTCCACTTTCCTCTACTCCCTAACATCCCTCCCTACTCCCAAAAATTTCCCCAAGAATTTAGAAGCCCCCTATCCCCTTCATTTCGCTCCATTTCGACAAAATTCCTTGTTTCACACACGGGGTGAAGTTGCACTCCAATGATGTTTCAGAGCAATAAAAGATTAATTTTCGAAAACTGAGAGAGGTTTTTGTCCATAACATGCCAAAGAAGAAACACCTCATTCACTTTTTTCACAGGTGTCATGGTTTTAGAGAAATGCCAAAATTACAATCGCCGGATCCAAGGAGTTTGGCCAAGGCACAAAAAAGGAGAAAGAGGCCAAATCCCCTCCGTATCTTGGCTGAGGCTTCACTCAAAGATCATGGCACTCAATAGCCTAGCCACAGCTCAAATCCCAAAATTTTTTGAGAATTTTGGGTAATTTTGGCATTTTTTGGTAATTTACAGGTTTTGGCTCTTTAACGGGTCTCACCCCCGGTGAGACCCTTTGTCATGGCAGCTCCTTTTTGCAAAAACTCAGCATTTCTAGATTTTTCATGCAAAGTTACATATGCCTATGGATGGACTTGATTTTTTATGGAGTTTTGGGCCTCCAGAAGGTCAAAATACATGCAAAATTTGACTTTCTGCCACTTTTTTGAACTGCAGAAAGCTGTCTTGGGAGAATTGGTTTTTGACAGGGCAAATGAACTCCAAATTCAAAAATTCTAGTTGGGTTGGAAAGTAGACTCATAGACCTTTCCAAAAAGCCCACGTTTTCTCAATTTTGCCACCTACAAGTACCCCAAACAGAGCTCCAAAGGGGCGCGACCCGTCAGGCAGGGGGGCGCGACCCGTCAGGCAGATTTGTCCAGAAATGCACTGTACAGCCCAGAAAACGCAGATTTGACTCAGTTTGACTTTTTGAGGTTAATGATGGTCCTCTTTGATGTAATTGTGACACTTTTTAGACACTTTTACCCTTTTGTAACTCTTCTAGAAGATTCATTTATGAAAAGGGTAAAAATTAAATGTATGAATTGGTTTCCAAGTTTATAGAGGCAAGTTGTTTTGACTGCCTAGTTTGTAGTGCTTAGTTTAGAAGTGGTTGAAACAGCTCCTAGGATAGTGAGCTCGACCCCTGGAGGCAGGGAAAGAGGTTAGATTATCTATATTATGTACTTTCTTGCTCATTTTCATGGTTGGACTCTTGAGGGAGAAGCTATCATTGTATTATTTCACTGTATCTCTGCAATTTTTGGCTAAGGAAGACCAGGGTTTTGCAGTCCTCTTTGGGATTCTTGTGGACTCATGTGTTGATGGTGTGTTTCTTAATGTTCTTGTAAGTGTGTTTATGTGAATCATTTCCTTCCTTTACTGCTGCACATTAAACAAATGAAGTGTTAAAGTATGAATTCATGCTAGCCATGCTCTGCTTTTAAATTTGTTTAATTTCTATGTTTTCTACTGTTTAAGGAGAATTCAAAGTATTATTTGCTCTCCTTATCTCCTCACCGGTTTTTTACATCCACTCATCTCAATCAAAGGCATCAATACGGTCTCTTACCTCGCCCCAAAGAACCCCCTGCAAAAACTATGTCAAATCCCCGCACCCAAAATTGCAATTCCTCAATTTGCCACCAAAAACCCAAAAAACCCCAAATCAACCTTTTTAATCAGTTTACTAGCCTAATATCAGTGTTACCTTGTTGGTCATCTCATCCCATTGAAAATCTGCCCAGATAGACCGGAGAGAGCCTTCTCCTGCCCCGTAGGGCTAGCTACGAGGCTAAATGGTTTGATGTAGCCTTGAGGTTTACCTTTCTCAGCCTGAGGTGAAATTTCAAGTGCTAACACGATCATCAACGCTTCCTGCCCAATTTGCATATGTAAAGGCTTGAATAATGAGATTGTTGCCCTTCGGATACCACAAGCCATATTCTGTTGTGCCCTTTAGATATCGAAGAATTCTTTTGACGACAATAATATGTGATTATTTTGGTGCTACTTGGAATCTTGCTACTTGTCCAACTGCTTGCATAACATCTAGTCGGGAGGATGTTACATATAGAAGACTACCAATCATAGGTTTGTACAACCTCTAATCCACATCCTTAGATGAGTCATCTATGCTCAATTTGCAACTTGTTACCATTGGAGTAAGGACGGGTTTGCAATCTTCCATTTTTGTTTTCTTGAGCATTTCCTTGGTGTACTTGGCTTGAAATATAAATATTCCTTTCTCTTGTTGAGATATTTGAAGCCCTAAGAAGTATGTCAACTTACCAAGTAAAGACATCTCGAACTCACTTTGCATCTTTGTAGCAAATTTCTTACTTAGTCGATCATCATTGCTACCAAATATTATATCATCCACATATACCTCAACGATTGTTAAATTATCTTTATCTATTTGTACGTAAATATTGCTATCAGTAGTACCTTTCTTGAACCCTTGTTGACGTATATATCCATCAAGTCAAGCATACCATGCTATGGGAGGCTGCTTGAGACCATACAGAGCCTTCTTTAACCTGCAAACATAGTCTTCTTTTTCTGATATTAGAAAACCTTCAGGTTGTTCGACGTAAACTTCTTCTTTTAATTCGCCATTCAGAAATGTTGACTTAACATCCATTTGGTAGACTTTTATTTTTCTTGAACATGCATAGGCAATAAACATCCTAATAGCTTCCATTCTAGAAACGAGAGAAAATGTTTCTTCAAAATTGATTCCTTCAACTTGTGGATATCCTTTGCAGACTAATCTTGTCTTGTTCCTGGTAACCTGTAATCCTTCAACTGTTTTTCTCCCCCTGACCCTTTAATGAAACTACCATCTTTTTCAAACTACCTTCCTGTAAATCGTAGACTTGTGCCATATATTGCTGCATAGACTCCTCCTGTACAAACATTAAGGAGTCAACAAGCCATATTGTTCAAAATAGTGAGTCACCTAATGGGCCATCTTGACTTGAGTCATTATCTGAAGCAACTGCTAATTCCTCATGACCTTTTTCTTCTACAAATCTTGAAAGCATAATTGCTGAAACCTTGTTATTTGCTTTGTCTTCCTGTACCTATTCCTTTTCTAGACCTTCTTATTCATGCAATCTTGAGCCATGTGGCCATAGTTATGACACTTTAAGCATTCAATGTTTTCCATAGGCGATTCCATCTGATATCTACAACCGCGAGCGCTATGACCATAGTTATGGAATTTGAAACATTCAATATTATTTCTTAAATGTTCAAATCTATTG
The DNA here is from genome assembly GCA_031772625.1 of Pinus tabuliformis. Classification (NCBI taxonomy): domain Eukaryota; kingdom Viridiplantae; phylum Streptophyta; class Pinopsida; order Pinales; family Pinaceae; genus Pinus; species Pinus tabuliformis. Next base: position 993,549,907 of record CM062807.1, on the reverse strand, counting down.
ATGTTTCGTTGAGCCCTGGGAGGTTCATATTTGACAGATCTCCAGGAATTGTATTGGTTCCTAGGGTATGTGTGACATTCTATAGCTTTATGACCAAATTTTCCACATGAATAACAATAGCCACGAAAAATATGTTGGTACCTGGATGGAAATCTTCGTCGAGGAATTATCTTCCAAGGTTGTTCTTGCAAATCTTGTCCAATGAAGTATACATGCCTGTCAAATCTCATAGGTTCATTGTGTTTTGTTGTAGAAGGTCCTGCTTCTTCGTCTTTGTAACCGAGGCCAATTCTGTCATTGTAAGATCATTGATTGTTAATGAGTTCTTCCAACGCCCTTGAGCTGTTGGCATAGTTTTGGACAATGTTTCCCTTCTTCACTTCCTTACGTAGCAAGACTACTTCGGCTTCTAATGCTTCCCTTTCTTGGTTTCTTTCTTCCAACTTCTTTTGAAGTGACTCTTCAATACATTTTTGTTCTTCAACTTCAATTTTTAGACCTTGAACTTGTTCTTCAAGAGTATTGGAATAGATCTTCTCAACCTTGAGCTATTTTATAAGCTTGATTGCCTCCTTAGAAAATTATTCTATTGTCAACCCTTCTTCTTTGTTGTTTGATACCTCTTTTTTAATGTGCTTGGCCATAAACAATACTCTCTCATTGGATTCTGCTTCACTGTCACTGTCTTCATCAGATGATGAGCTATCTTATTTAGAGAGAAAGTTCCTTTTGAATCCTTTCTTCTTGCATA